>CM074718.1:527756494-528956494 GCA_037306005.1 Rhinophrynus dorsalis
CCCTCCCTCTGTCTCTTGCTCCCTCCCTCTGTCTCTCGCTCCCTTACCACTGAATCATTTTCTCTTAGAAACACAGGACTCCCTCCAGGAGAAAAAACGGTTTACTTTCCCCAGGCAGAGGAATAATCTTGCGGTCTTTATTCAAGGGTTTCCTTCGTATCTTCCCTCTATTGGTACTTTTCTGTGCCTTTTGATATATATAAATCTGAGATTAAGACATGAGTTGAGTTTGAGGAGGGGGAGTCTTAGCCTCAATGATCTTCTTTAAAAAAAAAAAAAAAAAAAAAAAAAGAGCCCTGACCTCTGGAGGAGGGGAGCTCAACACCAGTGTTCCTGTGCTCCATATGGACTAAGTGAAAAGTGTAAGTTCACTAAAAAGGGGGTTTTTCTGCTCTTGCGAATAAATGCTTTTCTTTTCATCCTTGTGGAACATAGGACATTTCTCCTGGAAAAAAACATGTGGCTTGCTGTCAGGGCAGATCACCTAGTATGCTGACTGCCTTTTTGCCCTACATTTTTTTGTTTCTGTGTCTTACCATCTGAGAAACTACAGCTGCTCCTGCTGGGTCTCCTCCCGTGCCCTAGCTCCAAGTAGTAGGTTCTTTAACCCTTTGAGTGCCAGAGGGGTATTTTAGTTTCTCAAAGACTAAGATAAAAGGATTTCTTGGTAAGAACACAAAGATCCCCATTTTCCCCTTCCTTCTTGTAACTGGAATCTAACCCCATTTGTCCCTGTATCCACCAATGGAATAAAGACAAAAATTATTTATCACTGACTAACAAATACTCTTTTAGAAAAACTAAAATGTATCACTTAGAGTGGAAAAGATACAGTGCTGTGGGCATCAATTGTATTGATGCTTAAGTTGAGACAGCTGTCAGTAAACAGAGATTTTTTATTTTCACTATCATACAAACAAGGCTGTGTTGAAAGTATCAAGACTGAGAGATTATTTCCAACATCTTTGTGAGAATGGGGACTTAAGATCTTGATGAAAAGTTATATTTACAGCTGCAACATTTGAGGTAGTTTCAAAGTAAGAATAATGTCGCCAGCATTTCATCTTTAAAGTAACTATCACCTAATAACAGCTTTGATGCTTTAGTTTTTGTTTAGGTTTACTGATTAAGGCATGCTGTGCTGTCACTTCCTGTCCTAGATCTACATTCTTTGCCAATCTTTGACACTTAACCTTTTCAATATTGGTGATGGTAAAGTAGGGCTAAGACTGAAATTCAGTGCATACTGTGTCTTAACATAATATATAACTTACAGTAACTCACACTAGGTTAGAAACCTAGAGAACCAAGCAATGTGTTGCACGTGACACTTGTTCTCAAGAGGTAAACTCTAAAATTGTACAGTATTGATACAATTTTGCAAGCCCATTGAAAATAATCTAATCATCTAATAAATTAAGAAAATAGCATGTGAGGAGACTGGGGAGGGGGCACCCCATGTGCTTAATTATGCCTATTATTTGTATAGGATTATTTAAAGTAGTGTAACAAGTTATGGTTTTCTTTCATTTCCCAGTTCAAAGACTATCTCCTAAGACACATAGGCCTAGATCTCCAAGGCAGAGTGCCATGGGAAGCAGTCCTGGTCCAGCTGGGACCTCTCCACAACCTGGGGCAGTACCACCTGAATCTGCTTCTATGCCAGTTCCTTCTGCATCCCCCACACCAGCCAGCCCAGCTTCTAATAGAGCAGTTACTCCATCCTGTGAAGGTATAACATTTCTCCTGTTATTTTCTTTCTAAATTTTTTCTTTTATTAACAATTTATTCTCTTTTTTTAAATCACTACTTAACAGCATATCATTTTGTAAAAGATTTGCAAAATCCTGTTCTTGAGTACTGAATCTATATCTTATAACCACACACCCATGCGTACACATACTTACACACACGTGTGTACACGTATACGCACGCGTACAAGTGCACAGACAGACAGAGGCACCACGCCTACACTTACGTGCGTCACGCTGTCTCCACACACACACACACAGAATGGCAACACACACAGACAAATATGTGACTTGCCATGCAATGGAGGCGCACCACTCCATGACAGAGATGCAGCAAATCGACCTCAATGACAGACGGACACACATACTAGCGAATTATTATTGTGTAGTATTCCTGCTGCTGGATGTCCTTGCAGCTTGCTTTCACACTTTGCCCAGTGCATCATCCACCTCCACTTGCCACGTGACCCCTCACTGTCACCCCACACCACCTTAGTGACATGCAACATTGCGATTTGCGAGCCAGCCAATTGTTGCAGCTGGCATTGCTGAGGAAGAGCGACCCTTTGAGTGCCAGAGGGGTATCCACGTTGCAATGAGTTGGATACCTGGCACTCAAAGGGTTAAAAGACCTCCAGGTCAGCCCGTTTCAAAAGTTCCCAGGTATGGAGAGGAGGATAGAGATTGATGAGCTGATTGAAGGGAAGGGGGTTAAGTTGGCAGACTAGGCTGAAATGGATAAAGGGAGGTAGGGAGAAGAGGATGGCATTGAGGATAAGATGAATGGAGATGAGTATGCAATGGATGAAGGTAGTGCGAGAGACATCAAGTGAGAGGTACAAGCACGTACCGGCTCACCTTATATAAAACATTTTTATTTTTTCAAGACCCTAACTGCAAAAGATGGGGGGGGGTCTCCTTACTTTCAGGGTCACCTTATAATCGAGCGAATACAGTACTAGAGGTCTTTTAAAATGTGTTTGGAGACCTCTGTAGCATTAAAGGTCTTAAAAGCCTTCTTTAAAGGGATAGTAATGTTTCATAATAAAAGCAGCTCTAATTAATCATCGTAGTATTTGGACTTTGGAGAGTGTTATTTCAATTCTGTCAGAGTTGTAGTTCAAGAGTAAGTCAATGACAAAGTATCCCCCTCCCGCCCCTTTTACTTATGTAACACTGCTCAGCCAGAGCAGAAGGGAGGTGCCCAGGTAGACTGTACAGAGGGACAATCTTCAATTAAGGTAAGGGAAAAACCTGAAAAACTTGTCAAGGGGGCAGGGCTTTCATTGTTCTCATAGGAAGAAGATTGTCCCCTGCTGTTATCTGTCTGGTCTTACAACCAGATTCCACATCTGGGAAGAGGGGCGGGAGGGGAAACTTTGCTTGTGAATATCTGTCAAACCATAAAGGTTTGAAAGGTAAGACTTATATCGTTCTTCATGTTTTTGTAATGCCTACAAAATAAAAAAAGATAAAACGAAGTATTACTATCCCTTTAAATCAATGATCATTTGTGGAATTTGCATTTCACCACAGTGGTACATTTTGGTTTCTTACAGAATTGCACCAATTTTACTTTGAAGAATACTTCCCTATGGTGTTTAAACACATTTTGTATTTACATGGCTTACTAATAAAAAAATTATAATTTGAAGTGGTAGAGTAATACAGACCAAGTTGAATTTCTACTATGTATGGGAAAATTAATATTGATGTAAGGGCAGAACTAAAAATAACAATACTACCACTTGCAATGGTTTCGGTAAACTAGGCAATTCAAACAGGATACTTCTGGAGTGGCAATACTAATCACTGTAGCCAAGTGCATGTTTGATTTATGGAATTGTCCTGCAGGTTTACTTTTGAAGTAAAGACCATAATTTGTATTTGAATTGAATGGTAGATTGCCATCCACCTTTGGCCTAGATCCTTTTTTTTTTTTTTTTTTTTTTTTTTTTTAATATAACAATAGCATCTGTTAAGACTGTTTTAAAGGAACTGTAAAACAGACACCTATCTAGGCTATTCATATGTAATTTTATTTTACAGCAAAGGATTCAAGGCTACAAGACCAGAGACAAAATTCACCCGCTGGGGGTAGAGAGAATATTAAACAAAGTGAACTTTCTAGCTTTAGCAAACATGAAAACAAAGGTATTTGCAATTATTTTTATATATATATATTTTTTATTTTTGGTATTGTAGCTACTGGTTGTTAAAGGGTTGGAAATGCTTAATATTAAAACATATATATTTTTTAAGGTATCCAGCTAAGTAAAGTAAGGGTACTCCCTCTGCTGAGAGATATCTTATTCAAAATTTACTGCACCTCAAGCTTGCATTATGTGGATGGATTTCCTCCATAGCCTGACATTTTAAGGTGGCACTGTTTCTACATGTCTATGAATATCTATGGTCAGGCAACTATAAATCTCCAAAGGATGCTGTGGCACATTACCACCTTAAAATTTAAATCGAAGTGAATCTGGTTCGCTGTCAGGGGACGTGGTTGGAAAACATTGATTGGTTGAGGAGCAACTGCTTCCATTCTACTCTGAGTACCTGGGAGGGATCGAGAAACTCTCTCACGATGATGTGGAAAAACCTCCTCATTGATGTGCAAGGGATTCCAGATCCTGCCCACTCCTACACAGTACTTTGGGTGGAATGGAAGCAGTGGAGCTCTCTTCCTCCTCTCAATTTAAGCCTCCGTTTTGAAAATTGAGTAATTTGCATTATTATTCCTTGCCATTAATTTATTTGAATACTCCAGTGGAATGTAATATGTTCTTGCAGCCTAAGAATGTGGAGAAAGGTGATTTTTCAAAATGTATTTGTAAATTAATTATGCTGATTTCAGAGCACAGGGAAGAGGACTGAGATTAGACTCTCCAACTACTAAATAAAAAAACTGTAAAATGGTTACATTGATTAAAAAACAAAGAACATCAGGTATAGGCTGTTTATAGAGATACATTTAATGGGACTAATATATGAGTAGATACTAGGTCCACTTTAATAACCTAAGCTACCTGTATTTAATTGTCTACTATAGAGGACTTAAAATAGTAACTGCAATCTGCACCATGAGAGGATTTATAATAGTAACTGTAATCTGCACTGTATTCTGCAGCATTGTACAAAATAGGATTAGAACATAAAATTACACGGGGAACTTCATTGACACAAATGCTAGTGAGGGCCCTGCTCACTAGAGCTTACAATGTAGAGGGTGAGCCTGAAATAAGTAGTCTGGAAAAAGACTTGTGTGAAGAGATTTCAAGTGTCAAGGAGGGCGGAAGTCTGTCTGGCATCTTAGTGCAATCTATAGATCAGGAAAAGTCTTGTAGAGGTAAAAGGTGGCTAGGAGAGTGGATGAAAATCTAGGGTAATATTTAGATGTGAGCAACGAAAAGCATGGGGGAGCTTACTTGGAGAGCTTTGTAAGTTAGTGTTATTTTGAATTTGATTCTGAATGGAATGGGAAACCATGTGATGATCGGCGGTGTGATTGTATATTACTGAGGGGGTTGGTTGTTGGATGAGAGTACTGTTCATGCGTTCTCCACCGTGACTGGGGATAGGTAGTGTGGTGGCTGTATGGGAGGAGGATGTGGATGTTTTGGGTGTTGATGGTTAAGTAAGAAAGAGGCTACTGTAGGAGAGTGCAGTGAGGGATAGTGTCCAAATTTTTGAGCCATGTTTAAGCACTTACATGTTTGAGAGGAATAGTAAGAACGGAAGTAAGCTTCTTGTAGATATAGTAAGCATTCCAGGCATCACAGGAGAAAATCTCACTTGATTTTATAGCTTTTAAATCCCTTTAACCCTTTTGAGTTCCAGGGAGGTAAATTCGTTGGATACCTTTCTGGCACTCAAAGAGCCAATGCATTTGACGCCTTGACGCATTCAAGACCAGTTTAAATCAGTGAGAATGTTGAGAAATGTTTGTTTGTTTGTTCCCTTTGATGCAGCTGGCTTGCCTCAATATATCCACAAATACTTTTGTGTATATGGCCTGTTGTGCAGTGATGTTAAAATAAACTAATATTTTCATCTTAATGTTGAACAATTCTGTTCAGTGTCACTGAAGTAACTAGTCCCACTAAAGCTTTAAGGGAGAAAAGTAAAATAACAAAATAGCTAACTAAATATATTCTCTCAGGAGAAATGTTGCCCTGGATCTCCTTGAGGGACACTCTTTTTTATATATATATATATATATATATATATATATATATATATATATATATATATATATATATATATATATATATATATATATATATATAAAAAAAAAAAATACAAAAAAAGAAAAGTGTAGGTAGTTAGTCTGGGGTGGGGTTATCAGCTAGGAGGTGGTTGGAGTTTTTTGTTTAGTGTGCCAAGCCTTCTATAGGCACCCTGCTTAACCCAGTGGTCCCTGCATCCCTCAATGGACTAAAAGAAAAGGGTTTATCAGTATTAAAAAAAAATTAAAGTTTTCATTATTTTAACATCTGAATTTATGCAAATAAAATATAATGCAACTCTTAATGCAGTTGGCATTTATATGCAAACTAGTAATATTGGCACGGCGTTGCCCTTGGAGTTAATAACGACTACTTTAATCAGTGGCTTATCTGAAAAAAGGCTGCGCTCAGGGACTCCCAATGTTCATCATGTTATGCCATAGAAAGAGAAGAGGTAATGTATCTAAGTGCAGTATGTTTATTGAAGAAATGTGTAAACTCACACACACATGCACTCACAATAACCCAAAGGGCAAAATGCATCTCTTGGTCCCAGACCCCCTTACTGGTCACGATGCCGCCTTTCCCTCTTGTTAGTCCACGTTGTCTCTGCTCCATTCTGATCTTCAATCTCTAGTCCACTCCCTCTGCGGCAGTCCAGTGATGTAATAAATCAATGATCACAGTATCGATAAATGAACAGAATGGATCATGTATTATAGTTTAATTTTAATGTTTTTTACAGATATAACTATGTATGATGTATTAAGGAGGTTTCTTAAGTTCTTAATCTATTGTATGTGGTGGTCACATCTGCATTACCCTATTTTAACTCCGTGCTTAAAATCTAGCTTTTAGATGGATTATTTATGTTTAGAACCCATGTCTCTTTTATTCAGTCTTACTATTTATTTCTATTTTATTTTTTTATTATTACCAGTGTTATGGTAATAAATATAGTTTGTAAGTGCCAATACTATAGTAACA
This sequence comes from Rhinophrynus dorsalis, assembly GCA_037306005.1. Taxonomy (NCBI): domain Eukaryota; kingdom Metazoa; phylum Chordata; class Amphibia; order Anura; family Rhinophrynidae; genus Rhinophrynus; species Rhinophrynus dorsalis. The sequence continues at coordinate 527,763,465 of CM074718.1, forward strand.
TAGTAATTTAGGTTGAAAAAAGACTTGCGTCCATCTAGTTCAACCCTTTTTCTATTCCTGTTTACCATCGTTGATCCAAAAGAAGAGATTTCTCCCTGGATCAACAAGCCCTAACTAAATATTAATCCCAATACTAACGTACATAGCCCTCTATGTTATGCTCTTTTAAATAAGTATCCAGACCCTTTTTAAAGGCATCTAATGTATTTGATAGCACCACCTCCTCAGGAAGTGAATTCCATACCTTTATTGTCCTTACTGTAAAGAAACCCTTCCGCTGTTGTAGATTAAATCTCCTTTCCTCAAGTCTAAGCGGGTGGCCCCTTGTCCTGTGTACTGTTCTGTTAATGAACAGGTCTTTGGAGAGCCCTTTATATGGACCTTGAACATACTTATATAGTGTTATCATATCCCCTCTAAGACGCCGTTTCTCTAGTGTGTACAAGTTTAATTTTTCTAGCCTCTCTTCATAACTAAAACTTTCCATTCCCCTTACTAGTTTTGTAGCCCTCCTCTGCACTCTCTCTAGTTCCATAATGTCCTTTTTCAGAAAGGGCGCCCAGAATTGAACAGCATATTCTAGGTGGGGTCTTACCATGGACCTGTAAAGAGGCATAATTATATCTTCCTCCCTTGAGTCAATACCCCTTTTAATACATGCCAATATCTTATTGGCCTTTGCAGCTGCCAGCTGGCACTGCACGCTACAGCTAAGTCTATTGTCTACCATTACTCCCAAATCCTTTTCATTAGTAGATTTTCCCAGAGAAACACCATTTAAACTATATGTTGCATTTTTATTATTATACCCAAAATGCATAACTTTACACTTGTCTATATTGAATCTCATTTGCTATTTGCCTGCCCAGTTACTCAATATGTCCAAATCCTCTTGTAATGAAGACACATCCAGTTCAGACTTTATTACCTTACTTAATTTTATGTCATCAGCAAACACTGATACATGGCTCCCTATGCCCTCTGGGAGGTCATTAATAAACAAATTAAAAAGAAGAGGACCCAGGACAGATCCCTGAGGTACTCCACTTATCACTATAGTATTTAGGCTACAGAATTTAAAGCTTAGTAGGTTCTCTTTTCTGCTAAGCATATCTGAGAAAGTCTGTATGCAGTATTTTAATGTAGGTTACAGCACTATATTTTGTGGATATAAGACTAATTGATGAAAATTATCCAAATAGATTTAAGTTTAGCAGTTAAACACGGGATGTTTTTGTGGCCATCACCCTTTACTTGAGCCCTTGATGAAGTCAGCAGAACGCCGACGAAAACATGTTCAGCTTGGAACCCAGTGCACGCTCTTTCATTGCTGGTCCCCCACTAGGTTATTCCTCTAGATAACAGACACAGTGTTTCCTCCTCCCATATACCTTTATACTGGCCATCCTGTGTGGTTCATTCTGTTAAGTTATCGATACTGTGAACATTAATTTAATACATCATTGGACTACCACAAAGGAAGCGGACTAAAGAACGAAGATCAGAATGGAGCAGAGACAGGTGGACTAACGAGGGGAAGGTGGCATCATGAACAGTAATGGGGTCTGGGACCCCGAGATGCATTTTGCCTTTTGGGTTATTGTGAGTGCGCATTTGAGGCCATTGAGTTGCTGCACAGGATGTTCCACTAGAAAAGAGGACTGAGACATATTCGCATCTTCATCTAATTTGCATCATTTCATGTCATTATTCACCCCAATTACGATACTTCATTCATCCATTTAAGACTGTGGGCTATATCCCTAATTCTAATACCACAGGTGTGACTGTTTTCTTTAAAAAAAAAAATAAAAACAAAAAAACTATATGGATTTCAGTGTTTTAATTTTGCATTGGTACCTAGAGGGTCCAGTATAGCGTTTGCGCTAACTCATTTATTCCTTTTAATCAGTGGCTTGTTGAATTATCAGTGCTTTGCCCTATCAGCTCCATAAAGGTTTGCAGTTCATTCCATCAGTTAAATTGTGTTTGAGTGACAGCATTTGGTTTATACCACTAGTGAAAAGTGTATAGCATTTGGAGTATAGCTTTTGGCATATTGTCTATTGCATTTGGTGTATGTCATATAGCGTTTGGTGTATAGCTTTTGGCTTATAGCTGTTGGCATAGCATTTGGAGTATTGAGTATAACTTTTGGTGTATAGCATTTGGGTTATAGCACTTTGCGTTTGGCGTTTTTCATATGGCACATAGCGTTTGGTGTATACAGCTTTGCATATAGCATTTGTCGTTTGTGTGTAGCATTTGATATATTGCATTTTGTGTTTGGCATTTTGTGTATAGCGTTTGGCAGATTGCGCATATAGTTGTACTTTTGATGTATAGTCTAGAGTTGTGCATATAGCATTGTGAGTACTGCATTTTGTGTGTAGCTTTGTATAGCGTTCTGCACATCGCATTTTGTGTTTGTGTTGCGCGCGTGTGTGTTTGTGTTGCTCGCGTGTGTGTGTGTGTGTGTTGCGTGTGTTCATTTTAGCCCTTGCATCTCCTTTCAGCAAAATCACATCCCCAGGGTTGGACCAATACACAGGCAGTATACAGGAGATTTGAAAAGCTCCTCCTTACTGCTGCCCCTGGGTATGTTTGCCAAGCACACAGAAGTCTTCTTTATTTATATAGACACACATGCCTTGTGCTACAAAAATGTCCAGGCAAGAGAGATTTTTGGTCTAGATATCTGAGGCCCTGTCAATGGGATCTAATTTTCATCAGCATTTGTTTGGTTTTTTATGGTGTTTGCTCTGATGAATTTGAGTATATATTTTTAATTTGATTTTGATACTTTGTTTGTTTTAAAGTAGTGTCTCCTTTGGCTTCAGAACAAAGAAAACAGCTTGATGACTTAAAGAAATTTAAAAATGACTTCAGGGTAAGTATTAAGGTTTTACTTGATTATTTATATTTGTTTTGTAGTACTGGGTGGGCAACCTGAGACTCCCCTCCTGTGGAGGACTACAGTTCCCATTATCACCCAGCCAACCAATGGCTCTATGTTGTAGTCACAGTTGCAGGACCTAAGGTTGCTCACCTTTATTGCAGTATATCAAATTTTAATACACCACATATTAATGACTAGGATTGTACTTTGTGGCATAGTAAGTGAAATCCAGTCTTGATTCTTGTATATGCAAGGTTAGAATCATCACATACAACATTACTATTCAAAACCAGGCTAAAAGCAATTTAACTTCCAACTACGGGGGAACACATACACCAGGGTTAAGGTCCTGCCTTAAGAGTTAGTTCATTTATTTAAAAAAAAAAAAAAAAAAAAAAAAAAAAAAAAAAAAAAAAAATGTCACTGATGTGTAGCAGTTTACACCTCTGAAGAACTATTTACTTAGGGCTCAGCAAGAAAAAAATAAATAAAAAAAGAGGTAATTCATTAAAATAAGAGGAAAAGGTGCTTTTAACTAAAACAAAGATGGGGGTTTTGTTTTTATACTAGGGGTATGTTGTGCAATTCTTTGCCTCCAGAAGCTGTGTTTGTAGATAATGTAGATGCTTTCAAAAAAGTAATTGGACACTGTTCTAGCTCACTGTATTGAGAATTGTGACTGTGTCAATGTAGATTGAATGTTGATCCAGGTAAATATCAGCCTGCTTTTTGGAGTCAGGAAGGAATTTTTTTACCCACTTGGAGCTTGATTGGAAAATAATTTTTTATTTATGTAGTTTGGTTTGTTGTTTTTGCCTTCTTCTGGCTTAACAAGTGAGATATGATAGGTTAAACATGATGGACACGCATTTTCTCTGCCTCATTGTCTCTTACTGTGTTACCACCAGTTCCACAGGTCTAGAAGCAAAAGGATTTTAATCTGTTTGTCGTACCAAAGAAGGTTGTCTGTTTTCACCAAAAAATAAATCATATGGTTGTCAAAAATTTGTTTGTGCACCCTGGTTTAAAATGATTAATGCAGTGTTTGCTGGAGAGCTTTTGGAATCCCTGAATATGTAAGATGACTATTTACACATTCCCAGTCTGTGGTCTCGAAGTTAAGGCATATAAGGCTACCAACTTTCACGTGGGTAAAAGAATTCCTTCCTGACTCTCCTGCTTACCCTTCAATGTAGATGATGCTTGTTGTAGTTGAAATCGGCATCACAAATTCCAAATGTTCAATTCCCATGACAGACATTACAAATTCCCAGAGCTGCCATTTTTGTCGTCTAATGACATGAATGATTTTAACCAAAATGGTGGCACATCTCTACAGTTACCATAGATCCCATGGGTTTTCAGTACCACTGTATTTGGACGACATTCTGTTAAAAGCTCCTTCTCCAGCATTTTGGAACATTTGGATTCCGGCAGGAAGATCCTCGAGATTCATGGTAGTGTCTTAAATTTCAAGAACCCCCATTGATTTCCTTTTCACTGCTGAATCTTCCTGGGTTTAAAACTTCTGCACCATTAACAAAGGATTTGTGTGTTGGTTTGTAAAAACTGAGACAGAAGCATTTACCTATGGTCAGTCCCTCCTGAGTTGGTCCTCCCAAGTGTGATAGAAAATGTCTGTTTGTCTGGCATGGTTGCCCTGCTGCTGCTGTTGTCTTCTCTGAAATGGTGACACTTTATTTGCTCTTATTTTTTTTTATGAAAATTATCTTTGGCCTTGGTCTGGCTTTGTTAAAAGAAAACTGATAAGTAGGTGGGGATATATGAGTGTTAAACATGAACTGACAGAGGAGACTGCCTACTCCAGAGACAGTTCCCCCCCCCCCCCTTAACGCGCACCTTCACATTTTAATAAGTAGCCCTTCAGTCATTAAACATATGACGACTAGCTTGATAATATGTGTATTACCTATCAAAAGAGGCAGATTCTAAAGAAATATTGTTTAATCTTCAGAGACCGGAAGCCAGGCATCAGTGCAGACATCTTGTCTGTGCGCCTGCGCTGTCAGTCCCGGTCTCCTGTACAGAGCATTGCAGTGTGCCACAGGGTAACTGAAAGGGACTGACGGCGCAGCGAGCAGTCTACACTAACATGGCCGTCAGTCTCCGAAGATTAATGATTTTTTTAGAATATGCCGCTTTTGATAGGTAACACATGTATTATCAAGATGGTCACCATATATTTAATGATTGAAGGGCGACTTATTAATATGTGGAAGTTCTGCTTTAAGGCAATTACCTTGGCTCCCTGGTCCCTGTGTCCTCTATGGACTAAGAGAAATGGATTTATCTGTAAGTAGCACAAAAATGACATAGAGGCACAGATTTTTATGGCTGATAAGGACCAGTTGGCTCAATGTTCCATGAGTCTATAGCCCTTTCTGTTAAGTAGTACGTAAAGGGATAGTAATGTCTAAAATAAAGCTGATCGCTGAGTCTTCATTATTATAAGCACAACTATTTTTGCTATGTTTGTTAAAGGGGAATTTTCACCTCCTCATTATCCTTATTGTATCCCTTCCTTTGTGTCCCCTCTGTACAGTGCGGTCTTTCTTTTTGCCTACAAATCTGTTTAAATGAAGAAAAAAGATACTTGAATTGTGCACCTTATGACGTTAGCAGCCGCACAGCCGCGCACCGTACGGTGCAGAAGACACTCCCACAGCCTCCGCTCCTTTCACTTGCCCCAGCATCCTCCGATGACGGAGGCGTTCTGTTAGTAAGCTGGAGAGAGATCTCATTGGCTAGATATCGATCTCTGCCAATGAGATCTCTCTCCATCTTACTAACAGAACGCCTCCGTCATCGGAGGATGCTGGGGCAAGTGAAAGGAGCTGAGGCTGTGGGAGTGTCTTCTGCAACATACGGTGCGCGGATGTGCGGCTGCTAACGTCATAAGGTACACAATTCAAGTATCTTTTTTCTTCATTTAAACAGATTTGTAGGCAAAAAGAAAGACTGCACTGTACAGAGGGGACACAAAGGAAGGGATACAATAAGGATAATGAGGAGGTGAAAGTTCCCCTTTAACTTACTTTGAGATAGTTTTAAAGATATTCCATGTAAAAAAGATCACCCTCCCGCACCTTATGGCTGAGTCACGCTCATCTAAGCTTGGTTCGTATGAAGAACAGTGAGGGACAAACTGCAGTAAGCAAAGGAAAATTCTGCCCTCCTTCGTCAAGGGGGGTAGGGTTTTCCTTATACTTACTGTCTTAAGTTTGTATCTCGCTGCGTAATCCGGTCCCGCACCTTATTTCAGCTGAAAGGGGACGCGCGGCCAGAGGGGGTGGGGGTTGGGACCTTTTACATGGAATATCTTTAAAACTACCTCAAAGTAAGTTAATAAACATAGCACAAATGGCTATGCTTTCAATATTGAAGACTCTGCGATCAACTTTATTTTAGACATTACTATGCCTTTAATCCAGAATTGAGTGTGTCTCTTGGGTAAAAAGTTCATATTCCGTTGGCTAAAGAGGTGCAGTTTTGGAGCAAACCAAGTATATCAAAAATAAATTAAAATTCCCAATTATTTAAATATCCTCTTAACTCTTCGAAATCTAGACATGTCTCAAACACCTTGTGAAGCACTGCATTGGAAACCTCTTGAGTATTATGTGTTAAAGTTATAGTAATGTCCCATAAAAATATTTCGAGTTAGGTATTGATAAAAAAAAAATCTAATTGCAACAAACCCTATCCCTCAAATCGCTATGGTTTGAAAGATACAGGAATTCAAAGTTCCCCCTCCCTCCCCTTCTCCTGATGTCAGCTGTAAAGCTGCCAGCAGGAGGTTCGAGTAGTACAACTTGAGGAGGCTCTGCAGCAGAGCCGGAATCACGTTACTTAAAAAGAATTAATTCATTGGAAATGTCTGCAAAGTGTGCCCAGTGTTTTTAAGTAAAGCGATTTTGGCTCTGCTGCAGAGCCTCCTGCTGGTCCCTGGACCGGGATCTCCTGCTGTCAGCTAGACGCTGACAGCTGGAGAAGGGGAGGGAGAGGGGAACTTTGAATCCCTGTATCTTTCAAACTGTAGTGGTTTGAGAGATAGGGTTTGTGGCAGTTAGTTTATTTTTTTGATCACTACCTAAATCTAAATATTTTTTTAAGGGACATTACTGACCCATTCATATTTTTATTAGTGATATTGCAAAATGTCTTCAAGGAAAGGTATGCCTTTTTGCAGATGATACAAAGATATGCAATAGGGTAGACATTCCAGGGGTAATAAGCCAATTGACAAATTATTTTGGTAAAGAATGGACAAGAATGTGGCAGCTGCAGTTTAATGTTGATAAATGTAAACTAATGTACTTGGGGCATAAAAATCCAAAGGAAAAATAATAGGATTTTAGTCTTACCTGTTAAATCCTTTTCACTTAGTCCATACAGGTCACTGGTACTTCTACTTCTGGGAGGCGATTTGCCCCTTTAATAGGCAGGAACAATTATGCAAATGTGTGCAGGGGGCGGAGCCTCCCCTCCTACTTAAGCCACCTTCAGGCCAGAGCCACTAGATTGATTTGAGACCCTAAAACTGACCCCAGGTAAGCAAGAAGAAAGACTCCTGTGAGCATGCCCCAAAGGTCTCCCACTGGATGCCACAGGAGAGCCAGGTCTGGTCCCTTGACAGGGTGGGAGACCAGTGACCTGTATGGACTAAGTGAAAAGGATTTAACAGGTAAGACTAAAATTCTATTTTCACTGTCGTCCAATACAGGTCACTGGTACTTCTGGGATGTACAAACATTGAGCTAATCCAGAGGTGGGAATAAGGCAAGGACCAGAACAAGGCCCAAGTCATTAAAACTGCTATGAACCAGTTAATTACATAGCCCAAACTGTAAGTGTCAACGGACACCAATCAAGGGAACAATCCCTGAACTAACACAGCACACGGAACTAGAGCCAACTGGGCTCAACAGTAAGGAAGCACTAAGGATCACAGAGCGGAAGACCTACACAGGCAAAACTGCCTCCAGGACCTTCCTTCCAAAACTGGCATCAGCCGAAGCCAGTACATCAACTCGATAGTGCTTAGAAAAAGTGTGCACAGAGGACCAAGTGGCTGCTCTGCACAGTTGATCAGCAGAAGCCTGATTCTTGTAGGCCCAAGAGGCCCCAATAGATCTGGTGGAATGGGCAGTCACCCGGAAGGGAACGTGCTTATTCCGCAACTTATAGGCTTCACGGATAGTAGCCTTAATCCAAGAGGCAATGGTAACTTTGGAAGCCGGTCTCCCTGCCCTAGGCCCCTCAGGAATGACGAATAGAGCGTCAGACTTCCTGATAGACTCGGTGCGATGAACATAAAACTTGAGGCAACGCACCACATCCAACAAATGGAGATCTCGTTCCTTGTCAGATGAAGGATTAGGGCAGAAAGAGGGAACCACAATCTCCTGATTGATGTGAAACTCGGACACAACCTTGGGTAAGAATTCCTTGGTAGTGCGAAGCACAGCCTTATCCTTGTGGAACACCAGGTAAGGAGGTTTACAAGACAGAGCTTGTAACTCTGCTACCCGGCGAACTGAAACAATAGCCAAAAGGAAGGCCATCTTCCAAGTCAGGAGACGTAATGGAATGGAAGCCAAGGATTCAAACGGGGGGCGCTGGAGAACTCCCAGCACCAAATTGAGGTCCCACTGGGGAGCAGGACTCTTGAAGGCAGGCCGAACATGAGTCACACCTTGGAAGAAAACCTTGACATCAGGAAGGATAGCAATCCTTTCCTGGAAAAACACAGACAAGGCAGAAATCTGAACTTTGAGGGAACTCAAACTGAGCCCCTTATCAACACCGTCCTGCAGGAAGGCCAGGACAGTGGGAAGATGAAAATCAAGGGATAATTTCTTCTCAGAGCACCATGCAACGAAGGTTGACCATATGCGATGATAAATCTTGGAGGACACAGGCTTACGAGCACTGAGCATAGTCGACACCACAGAAGGACAAAATCCTTTCTTTGCTAGAATCGAGGATTCAACCGCCATGCCATCAAATGGAGAGAGTGAACATCCTCCTTCCACAGATATCCCTGAAGAAGTTGGTCCGGACGGGCAGGAAGTGGGAACGGATCCGCCACTGACATGGCCATCAACTCCGGATACCAGGACTGGCGAGGCCAGTTTGGAGCGATCAGGATAACAGGACAACGCTCCTGCTTCAGTTTCTTGATGACTCTGATCAATAGAGGAAGAGGAGGAAAGATGTAAGCCAGAGAAAAATCCCAAGGAATCGATAAGGCATCCACTGCCAGAGCAAGGGAGTCCCTCCGCCAGGAGCAAAACACCGGAACCTTCCTGTTGTGTCTGGAGGCCATCAGGTCCACCTCCGGCATCCCCCACCTCTGGGTGACAAGTGAAACGCCTCTGGATGAAGAGCCCATTCTCCGCTGTTGACGGTATGACGACTGAGGAAGTCCGCCATGACGTTGTCCACGCCTGGAATATGAACTGCAGAGATGACAGGCACGTGATCTTCTGCCCAAGCCAAAATATCCTTGACCTCCAACCAGGCGGTGCCGCTTCTTGTGCCGCCTTGCCTGTTGATGTAAGCCACCGCAGTGGCGTTGTCGGACTCCACTCTGATCGGACGACCGTTCAGTTGAGATTCCCAGTATCTCAGGGCAAGCCGGATGGCACGTAGTTCCAGAACATTGATGGAGAGAAGAGATTCCTCCAGACCCCATTTCCCCTGAGCACTGAAGCGACCCAACACAGCACCCCAGCCCCGAAGGCTGGCATCCGTTGTGATCGTGGTCCAACAAGGAACTAGAAAGGATCTCCCTTTCAGGAGATGTGAGAGATCCAACCACCAGTGCAGACTCGATTCCACATGAGGAGGTAGAGAGACTGACAGATGCTGATGATCTGGATGATTCTTGCACGTCTGAATCACAAATCTCTGAAGTTCCCTGGAGTGGGCCATGGCAAATGGTACCGCTTCGATCGTGGAAATGAACTTCCCCACCAGAGACGTCAACTTCGTTACTGGCACTGAGTCCAGTTCCAGAATCCCCGCCACTCGGATGGCTATCTGATGAGCCACATCCTCCGGCAAAAACACCATGCATTGGCGAGTGTCGAACAGGAGACCCAGGAACAGAAGCCTCTGAGATGGGACCAAGTCCGACTTGTCCAGATTCAGGATCCAGCCATGGCGGGTCAGAGTGTGTATACACCTCTGCAGTTGCTGGTGCAGAAGCTCCGCCGAAGAAGCTTTGAGGAGGAGATCGTCCATGTAGGGGGTCACCCTGACCCCGTCCTGATGAAGCACAGCTATCAAGGAACCCAACACCCTCTGGAAGACCTGAGGAGCTGAAGTCAGCCCAAAGGGAAGAGCTGAAAACTGAAAGTGTCCCCTGTGGCAGGCAATCCTGAGATACCGCCTGCTCTCTGGATGAATAGGGATGTGAAGATAAGCATCCTGAAGGTCCAGGGAGGCAAGGAACTCCCCTGGAGACATTGCTGCAATCACAGAGCGCAGGGACTCCTGGCGGAAGTGGGAAGTCACCACATAGGCATTGAGATCTTTGAGATCTAAAATAGGACGAGCCCCTCCGTCCTTTTTGGCCACCACAAACAGGTTGGAATAAAATCCTGAACCTGTGTCCTCCGGAGGAACCACTTCCAGGACCTCTTTGTCCAAGAGATCCTGAATAGCGTCGTCGAACAGACGTCTTTTTGTGGGTTCCTGAGAAGGACGAGTAAAATGGAACCGAAAAGGAGGAAGGGAGGAGAAAGGGATCCTGTATCCCTCTGACACCACCTGAAGAACCCATGGGTCCGCCACTGACTCCTCCCAAGTCCGGCGAAAGATGCGGAGACGTCCACCTACAGCCGGATGCGGACCCGGGTTCGGCGAGTCATGCCGAAGCAGTCTTGGAGGTCTTGGCCTTGGGGGCCACTTTGGGCTTCCAGGACTGTTTGGGCTTGGAGGAGGAGCGCGTAGTGGGAGGACCCGTTTGGGCCGAGGAGCGTGTCTCAGTCTGAAAGGAACGAAAGGACCGATTGCGTTTGGCTGGAAACTTTTTCTTAAAGACTGAGGGTAGAAGAGTACTTTTACCGCCAGTAGCCTCACTGATCATTTCTTTGAGTTCAGACCCAAATAGCAAATTCCCCTGAAAGGGCAAGGAAAGCAAGGCTTTCTTAGAGGCTGTATCAGCAGACCAAATTTTCAGCCAAAGGGCACGTCTAGCCACCACAGAAGCAGTGGAGGCCCTCGCCATCATGCGCACAGCATCAAAGGCAGCGTCAGCAACATAATTCTGAGCTTCAGTGATATTAGCAAGAAGCTGCAACTGTTCAGATACTGGTGCATCCTGGCGAACTGCGTCAGTCAGTCGTTCAGTCCAGGCCGCAATGGCTCTATTAACCCACGCCACTGCAAAGGTTGGACGCATGGCAGTGCCAATGGAGACAAAAATAGACTTAAGAGAAAGCTCTAGCTTTTTATCCGTCCAATCCTGCAGGGCAGAGGCATCAGAGACAGCCAAGGCGGTAGACTTGGATAGCCTGGAAACAGGAGCATCCACCTTGGGGGGATGAACCCATTTTGCCAGCTCAGTCTCAGGAAAAGGGTACAGTTTAGCAAACTTTTTGGAGACAGAGGAGGATCTATCAGGATTCTTCCATGCCTCAGAGACTAGACGGGCAAGGGTAGGGTTAGTTGGAAAACAAACAACAGGCTTAGATGGTTTCTTTTGAAAAACGTCAGTAGGATCATAAGTGGATTCCTGAGTCAGAGGAAGGTTAAGCGTATTCAGTACAGCTCTAATCAGACCCTCAGCCGAGACTTCAGGGCCACATTCATAAGGGTCCCCAATGGACCTGTTAGCATCAGAATCCTGCAAGAGTTCTTCCTCGGAAGAATCAGACACATCAGGAACCCCCTGTGGCTTAGGCAGGGAGGTCCTGATTGTAGCGGGGGTCTGCCAGACCTGGAGAGCCCCCTGTACCTGAGAGAGAAAGAGTTGAAGAGTGGATCTGAGATCCCTAGTGGCAGCTTTAAACTCCCTCACCCAAGATGGCTCAATAGCATGGCTGGGAAGCCCAGGGTTGCTATCTTGACCAGTGCAGTTAGGGCATAGATCCCCCACATTATCACTAGATAGCCCAGTGTGACAAGAGGAGCAAAACGCCATGGGGGGAGCAGACCCCCCATCCTCCTTAGACTTGGGTCTAGCCCCTAGCTCCAGTGAAGTAGACATGCTCACAGCGTCAATATACCCCACTTTAAACTCCATCACCCAGTAAAAGTGTGGAAGATTAAAGTTTCACCCCAGAAATGCCTAAATTTGGACTTATCTGGCCAGCGAAGGGTTAATCTGTTGAGGGGAGAGAAGGCTCGGTCCCTGCGTAGTGTACTCGCTGAGGAAGAGCACCACAAAATGGCGGCCGTCAGGATAGCCAATCAGAAACGAGCGCGAACCGGGCGCTCATGGGAAATGTAGTTTTCCCCATACAAGTACCCCAAACAGTGCCCGAAGCCCCCCTGAACACCCCACACTAATAAAACACACTCCGGATGATAGAGCAAGAGCTTAGCATTAAAATGAGCCCTCTCTGGAGTTGCTGTGACAAGCGGTTCCAGAGATATGTCCCACACTGTGAAATCTCATAGAGAGTAAAGGAGCCATAGCGTCTAAGCGGGAAAAGCCGCGCTTAAAGGCGCGGAACACCAATTTCAATAAAGTTTAACAAAACATTAAAAAAGTGCCCAAACATACATAAAACACATAAATAAACACTATTCAAGGCTCCAAACCCAGAGAATACCACAGAAACTGCATTAAAACATTAAATGCAAATAAAAACACCCTATGAGTGCTGGAGTGCAAAGCAAACTCCCAAATACAAGCCCAGCAAAGGGACACTGTGGGGACAAGTGGACCTTCAGCACTCAATGGGTGGCTCACCTTTCCTGCAGGACTTCAGTCTTCAGGTGACCATGATGAAGTGGGAATAGACCAGAGGTAAATTCCCCAGTAGGGAAGCTGCTTAACTCAAGCTGTTCCCTCTTCAGGCCATAAGGTCCACAGAAAATCCCTGGAAGCTGCACCAGCCACTTTAAAGAGGGCAATTCACAGCCATGGTCACCCTCCTAATGGTGGTATTCCATATTTGAATAAAAAAATAACAAAATACTAAGTTGAATGCATAGATGTTTTCTACCTGGTGTGCACAGCACCCAGGAACAAATCAATCTGGTGGCTCTGGCCTGAAGGTGGCTTAAGTAGGAGGGGAGGCTCCGCCCCCTGCACACATTTGCATAATTGTTCCTGCCTATTAAAGGGGCGAATCGCCTCCCAGAAGTAGAAGTACCAGTGACCTGTATTGGACGACAGTGAAAAACTATTAAGGGTACTGTGCTGTCACAGACAACACAGGAAAGGGATTTGGGAATAATTATTTCTAATGACTTAAAGGTAGGCAGGCAGTGTAATAAAGCGGTGGGGAATGCAAACAGGGTGCTGGGTTGTATAGCTAGGGGCACTAGTAGCAGAAAAAGGGAATTGGTTATGCCACTCTACAGATCTCTAGTTAGACTTCACCTAGAGTATTGTGTACAATACTGGAGAACCCATCTCCAGAAGGATATAGATACTCTAGAGGAACTTCAGAGAAGGGCTACTAAAATGGTGACTGGTTTACAGGAAAAGAAATATCAGGATAGACTAAAGGATCTGAACATGTGTAGCTTGGAGGAGAGAAGAGAGGGAGGGGGTATTATATAAATAATTAAATATATGATGGGATTCAACAAAGTGCAGGATGGAAGTACATTTCAAAGGAGTAAAAATTTTAAGACAAGAGGCCATAGTCTAAAACTAGAGGGACACAGGTTTAGACATAATGTAAGAAAGTTTTACTTCACTGAGAGAATAGTAGATAAGTGGGATGGCCTACCAGCAGAAGTGGTATAAGTTAATACAGTGACAGAATTTAAGCATGCATGGGATAGGCATAACTTAACATAAGAAAAGACCCAGGACCAAAAAAGGTTTGAGGTTTTTACAGTAGGAAAATGGGCAGACTAGATGGGCAGATGGTTCTCATCTGCCATCAAATTCTATGTTTCTATGTAAGCTTTGTTTAAATCAATGAGCATTTGCACTTGCTTTGCTTCAGAATAGCTGTTTCCTCTTGAATATATCAACCTCTGTGCAAACCCCAAACAAAATATACCTTGATACAATCGTAACAGTAGGTGCAGATGTGAGTTCATTACATTGCTTTTTATTTATCATTTGGTTTAGTTGTAATCCCTTCTGTTGGAGAGATGACAAAAACAGGGAGCTCACAATTACATTATCACGAAAGGTTAATGATGACTTCAGTTTCTGAATTTCTGCCTTACTGTTGCCATCCAGCCAAAAATATTGCTAAGTGTCCTGTGCTTTTCTAGTTACAATCCAGCTCCAGTCCTGATACTATGGATCAGCTGCTTGGTAAAGTCCGGGATCATATAGAAAAGCCAAGAGATCTTTTAAAGGAAAAAGTAGATTCAGCTTCCAAGGACTCTGCTAGTGAAAGCAGCAGCAATGCCCCCACTAGTAGGAGCAGCAGCAAACCAAGCAGTCCCAGCATTTCACCGTCCATTAGCAGCAGCTCTGAACACAAGAGAAGTCCTGAGGTGACCTCACAAGGGGTGCAAACCTCTGGGCCTGCAAAACAGGAGCATGAGGACAAAGAGGACAAGAGGGAAAATGCTGCAGAGTGAGTAGTCTTATAATTACCCAATCGAACATCCACTGACTGGAAAAAAATTAACATAAGGGCAAATTCAAGTTCCCATTGATATAAGTGGGGCATTTAAAGGTATAGTAATGAAAAAATATGTATTTTGGTGTTTTTCATGTTCAGTAAAACAAGAGTACTCCTACTTCCGAGGGATCTTGTGATTCATGCTTTCATTTTTTCTTTTATGGGTGTGGTATCCGAAATTTTGTAGTGATGCTGTTGCTAACCCATCCTATGGAGGTTTATAGTCGGCTGCCCATAGCTGTCCAGAGACTTTTGTAGCAAGAGTGCCAGCCAATGGAAGTAAAAACCGCATGTCTGAGGTGCAATAACTTAAAATATCTCTCATTAGTAGGAGTACTCTTGTTTTACTTAGCAGGAAAAAAACATGCTGTATATGTTTTTTTTTTTCTACATTAAGTATTACTGTCCCTTTTAAATACAAATGTTCCCTCAGCCCCCAAAATTCTTGGCATATTTAATGAAATCTGACTGTTTTAAATTGTGAAGGGGTGCCTAACTCATTGCATAAAGGATACTGTTTGCAATAATGACAACCGAGGAAGATAACCAGATTAAATATTAAAACATAAAGTTTATTTTGTTATAAAAAAAAAAAAAAAAGAGATTTGTCACTCAAGGGTGTCAGCAGCATTTATAATTTAGGAGCTTGAATGCTGTCCTCCCTGCTGCCTTGCTGCACAATGTGTTTGCTGTTTGGGGATGATGTGAATTGTAGTCTCCATCATCTGGAGAGTGAAATATTTCCTATCCCTGTAGACACATCACTGATTTGTAGAGGACAGCCATTCCCACTATGTGACACTGAGCAGCACTTCACAGGCTTTCCCGTTGGCAGGAATATGACCCATGTGATAAGTTATGTAAAGGAACATTAACACTTAAAGGAATATGAATGTCTTCCATAAAGTAGCTCTCCGAGCCTCTCTGTAGTGTAAAACGAACACATTGTGCTATGTTAAATCACTTACTGTTCTGTAGTTCCAAAGACATTGCATGTAAAAGGATCCCCCTCCTGCCCCTTTGGGCCACCTCTCCTTAGAGCTGCAATGTGGTCCTGGACCAGATGGATGCAGTGTGGAACAAACTTCAGTGAGTAAGTATAAGGAAAACCCTGCCCCCTTGACAAAGGAGGGCAGGATTTTCCTTTGCTTACTGAAGTTTCTCCCTTGCCATTCTCGATTTGGACAACAGATAGAGGAACAGCGGCACAGTCAGAAGGGGTGTGAGGGGGATCTTTTTACATGTAATATATTTGGAAGTACGTCAAAGTAAGTGATTTAATGTACTGCAATTTGCTTGTTTTACAGTAGAGAAGACTCGGAGAGCTACTTTATGGAAGACATTACAGTCCTTTAAAAAAGAATTCTGGTTATAAACACTTTACCTTTTGAATGTCAGAAAGTTGTACACTGTAATCCCTTGTAATGAACTGGACAGCTGTCTAAGGACCAAGGGCTACTGGGCTGTACAAAGCATTGCGTTGTAATGCATTGCATATGCCATTGGTTTTTCAAGGTTAAATATTGTATACTTCTTGTTATCATCTGGGTGAAGAAGAGTGAAGAAAAAAAATAATTTGGTCTTTTTTCCCTAAAATCTAGTATTACATATGCTCTACTGGGTCAGCCATTCTTGTCTTAGGACTCATTGTCTGTCATTACAATAGTTATACTCTAAAGTGGTAGTCAAGGGTTGTCTATAACCAACCTGAAAAAAGGTTTCTCAGAACAAGAGTAGTGAGTTCTTATCTCTTTGTAAAGAGCACAAGGTATATTAATGAAATATGCTCTGAATATGCAGTAAAAGGGAAAGTTTAGGATTATATTTGGGGGAAATAACATAAAATATTTTTCTTTCTCTTCCAATGTGGAACACCGGAACCATGGGATAAAGTCCCCTCCTCCTCTTAGACTTTTTTGTTTTCATTTCTAGTATTTGGGGATTTGTAGTTTGTTCATCTGTCGTGCATCAGAGTGGGCTTATATTAAATCAGAATATCTGCCCTTCACAGCGGTAACCCTGAATACCCTCTCCAGACCTTGGAAGGGTACCAATTTTGAACATCTGGAAAGCCATCTTTCACTTTACATATATTTCAAAACTACAACCCACTGTTTCCTTGGTTTTCTAGGGTGGAAAGGGATAGACTTTTGGTAGCCATCTTTCCTTATGATTGCACATGCTGTTCTCATCTCTTCAGTCTCTTCCATCCCTATTCAGGGGGTCTTAAACTCTTGGTTTGAATGCCCCCTATTTTGGGGGATCATTCTCAATTTGTTGGATTTTTCTATGAAGGAAGGGGAGACTGATGGGAGTGAACTGGTCATTCTCCAGTGACAGGGACAAATAGACTACTCTTGTCCCTTGGCAGTGGACTTATCAGAGCAGTTCTGGAGGAACTTCAGGTCTTGGAGGTCTTTGAGTACTCTTCTCCAGATGTGTACTAAGGATTTAAAAAGGAGCTACACATTTTTCCTCATCATTCTTTGGTCTAGGTTCTCCTGGAAGAATGGAAGACGCTTGACAGATATTTCTTAACATGCACATTTCTAATCTGTATCCCTTTTCACCCAAGGCTTTGACACAGTGGGCTACCCCACCTGCAGTCTAAAACCCTATCTCTCGCTTTGCCAAAGACACTGCTCGACCTCTGGTAGATGATGAAGCCCTCAAGTATAAATCAGACAAATGCTTAGATTCTTTATTGAAGGTGAATTTTAAGTATAAAAGTATATTTCCTCTGTGTTCAATCCATGGCAATGTACTGGTGGTATTGACTCCACCTCCCAGCTGGTAGGACCAATAACTATAAAAACTTGTGCTCCTCCTCATTTGCTTAATTTTATTTGGTCCTACCAAGCTGTAGGACGGAGGCTTAGTGCCTCAGAACTCCATCTGGGTATATATCTTAAAAGCTGCTATGCTATACTCCAAACCCTGGGTATAACAGCATTATTTTGCTCCCTGCAAAGTTTATTATTTTTACCCATGTGCATAGTATCACGCATGCTACATTTGATCTGGACCACATACACTTTTTTGTTGCCTGGGTCGCATGAGTCCATTGATTCTACTGTGCCCTCCTCTATCCAGCGAAGCGGAACAGCCAGAGGCTGATGCTCACCTTCGCCGAGTTCTCACGATGCTTAGCCGGCAAACATGGGAGCATGGTGATGACGCGCCTTTGTTAGATACAGCAACCGTAAATAAGTCTAGTGTGCGTTACAGCATTGAGATGCATCGGGTGGAAGCGGCATTAAGGCGGCTTCATTTAAACTGCACAATGGAGGGGAACGCGGCTTCTGTAAATGCATCATTGCATCTTGATTATTGCTATTTCTATTATGTATTTATAATGCGCTTCTTACTAGTCATTGATATACTTGCTATAATCTATCTTGTTGCCCTTTACCTCTGCTTAATCAGCTTAGAAATATTAGTCTGGTGCCTCTTTGTCTCACCACCATGTCCAATTCCAAAGAAAACAAAGGGGAAAAGCTAAAACAGCCAGCGGATACCCCTAAGGAGGACAAGTCTTCAAAGACCAAGCAGTGTGCAGGTTGTGAAGCCAAATTGCTAACTACTGATCCAGCAAAACTTTGCACTGCATGTATGGCAAAGATTTCCATCCCAGTTTCAGTACTTTCTGGGGTGGATGAAGGTGAGATCACTGAAAAATCTGGGTCCTTTGTCCTTGACAAGGTATATGGCTTAACAGAAACACAAAAAGATGTAAACATCATGGACACAGCCTTTACCAGATACAAAAAGGAAACACCAACATTCCCTGTACACAGTTCCATTCACAAAATTATTAATAAAGAATGGAAGATTGGAGATGAGCTCTCAAATATACAGACATATGCAGAAGATTTATCCATTTACAGATGCCAGCTCCTGGGTTAACCCCCTGAAAGTTGATGCAGAATTTTTTCGCCTTAACCCTTTTTTAGTGTCAAAGAAATGCATTCTATACCCCTCTGGCACTCAAAGGATTAATTGAGCCTAGACCATCTAACTCAGGGCCTCCTATAACAACCCAAGGTGGAGAAGCTGGCTTTGATGGCTTGGCTTGAGGCCAGCATCTTCAAGAATAAAGGTGTTTTCAGACCCTCTCATTTCTTACCATGCTTCGGGTAAGAAAGCCAGTTTCATGCAAGGCCTTTCATAGGGTTTGATCCGTCTTCCAGTGCTGTGCCCATCAAGGTTCACCATTGCAGACTTCCAGTAGTTTGGACCTTTCTTCAAGATGGTGTTTGGAGCGGACTTGTTCTTAAAGCTAAGCTCTTCACCTTAAACGAATGATCTGTTTTCTAGCAGTGCATTCCCTTTGTGTGAAAGGGACAGTAATGTCCCAGAAAAAAATCTTTATTGTTTTGTAGTGCTTAAAAAATGCAACTATATGCAACAAATCCTATCCCTCAAACAGCTATGGTTTGAGAGCTATCCTCCGCTAAAGTTTCCCTTTTCCTGCTGTCAGCTGTAAAGCTTGACAGCAGGAGGTCCACGTCAGCCGACACGAGGAGGCTCTTCAGCAGAGCTGCAATCACGTTATTTAAAAAAATTACTTCATTGGAATGGTCTACAAAGTCTGCTTCAAAACAGGCACACTTTGTAGACCTTTCAGATGAAGTAATTATTTTCCAATAAATTGATTTTGGCTCTGCTGCAGAGCCGCTAGTTGGTCCCCAGACAGGATTCCCCTGCAGTCAGCACAGCACTGATGTCAGGGAAAGGGGAGGGAGCGGGGAACTTTAGTACTGAATATCTCTCAAACCATAGCAGTTTGAGAGATAGGATTTGTTGCATATAGTTGAATTTTTTTAAGCACTACAAAACTATAAAGATTTTTTCTGGGACATTACTGTCCCTTGAAGACCTGTTATCAGGGGGTAGTTTATTCTTGCCTATCTTTTGGGATTCCACTAGATCTTGGTACTAGGAGTGCTTCAGGAGCCTTCTTTGAGCTGCTTCCTTGCATCTGCTGATGCTCAAGACAGCCTTTCTTCTGTCCATTGTATCCATTCAGCGGGTGGCTGAACTGCAGACCTCGTCTTTTAAATCCCCTCTTTATTTTTTTCACCAGGATATGGGAGTTTTGTGCAAGGATGGTTGAGATTCACATCTGCCAGGAAATATGACCTTCCTTCTTTCTGCCCGGCTACTTCCAATAGACAGGAACAGGAACTTTTGGATGTGGTACATTGCTTGATATACTACATTCATCGAAGACTGCCATTTTGGAAATTTGGCTATTTTTTTTGTTTTGTTGTGTCATTCCTGATCCACAAGCAGGCCAGGCTGTGTCTAAGGATTACCGTTTCCTGGATCAAAGTGACCATCTGTTGGCGTATGTCCTCTGGAAGAAACGTTCCCTTCCAGCAGATTGGTGGGTGCCTCTTGGTCCTATAAGTATCAGGCCTCTGCCAAGCAAATGTGTAAGGTGGCGACATGGCTGTCTCTGCACATCTTCAAACCACCATCTTGTGAATGTCCTGACCTCCGATGAGGTCCGCTTTGAACAGAATGTCCTTCAAGCTGTGCTGCCTGTATAAGTGTCCTTCTCATTCTTAATTTTTGTTTCCTTTTAAAGGTAAGAACCCTGTTGGCTTCCTGTTTGTTTACAGTTGCTTGGTGTCCGTTGACCTCTGAGGTCCTGTTGCAACTGGTCTCCAGTGGAGGGGTTTCTTCTCGCTTTCTTTCACAAGAATCCTGTTGAATAGCTTTAGTATATGCCCATGGTGCCACACTGGTTAGTAGAGAAAAGAGTATTTTAATTAACTTAACGTTAAATAGTTTTGTCTTGGTTCACATGTAATATAGGACTCTCTCTCAGAGAACCATAACCGAAGGTTTTAGTCCCTGGGATCAGGGGTACTCTTAGGTTCTCTTTTCCTTCTTTCCTCTCACTTCTGCTTTATCTCGGCTTTGCAATACTTTAACTCCTTAACAACCCTTGACATGCCAGGATCGTCACAACGGTCCCAGCACTTAACCCCTTATTGACCCATGACGGTCCAGGACCCTTCACTGCTGTGCTGGAGTCTGGCTGAATGCAGGTCAGTTTTTGACCTGCTAAAATCAACTTTTTTTTAAGACACAACACAATTTTTTTTTTTACATCAACATGTCCATTACCAAAATTGGGAGTGTGATTGTTGTGAAGCTATGTAATACATTTATACACACTGCCAAATTTAATCAATAAAAAAGTGTGAAAATAGGGTGGGGAAAAAGGGACATGGGGATTTTCACCTAGGGGGACAGTGCGCACTTAAAACTGCCCATTTTGTAGGTATGACTGATCAGTCATACCTTTCATGCAGTCTCCATAAAAATTTAACACATTGTGCCTAAATGATCCCAAGAGGGGGGGGGGGAGTTTTTTTTTCTTTTTTTTACATTTTTTTTTTTTTTTTTTTTTTTTAACAGTTTTCTTTAATTTTACTAAAATAAATGGTGGGCTATCCATATAAGTGTGGTATCAAAACAAAGCCCTATTTGTGTGTAAAAAAAGGTATATAATTTTAATGGGTAAAATAAAGTATAGAGGTAAAACACTGTTGAACAAAGACAGACAAAGGTCAGAATTGCTCCGGTCCGTAAGTGAAATCGAACTCAGATTTTCCCGTCCTTAAAGGGTTAAGGACCAGTAAATGTCCTGACACGTCATGAATTCCAGGGTCCCCATGTGAGTGCACGCCACTCAGGCACACCGGAATCGAAAAAAGAAAAAAAAAAAAAAAAAGTCGTCCCGTGGTCCTTGAGTGCCAGAGGGGTACGGAACGCATTGCAAAGCAATACATTCTGTACCCCTCTGGCACTCAAAGGGTTAAAATTGTAAGTGGTAGGGGAAGATGGGAGTCTTCTCCTCAGAAGACTTTTTTTTTTTTTTTTTTTTTTTTTGAGCCCTGCCCTTTGGAGGTTGGAACTTTACCCCATGGTGTTCCTGTGTTCCACATGGACTAAGAAAAGGATTTAATAAGTTCACTGAAATCCTCTTTCTTTTATCTACAGATTATTGGTCTAAATATATGTATATTGACCAGTTTCATTTTTAACTGTTAATGTTCATTTTAATCTCTTGGGTGTTTGTGAAGTCTCTAGTGCAATGAAGCCATCTATTATTATTAAAGTGGTTAATAATGAATTTTACTCATTGTACAATGTTTAAGTTTTTTTTAACCTTACTGCTAACTGTACATAATTCTACTAATAACAGACTCATTCTCTTTCAGGCAAGTGAGAAAATCAACTCTAAATCCCAATGCAAAAGAGTTCAATCCAAGATCTTATGTTCAAGTAATTCCCTTTTTTGTTCTTTTCGCTTATTTTGATACATATGTTGAATGGACTATAGAACCTGATGCTTAACCATCTGAGTGCCAGGGGGTGACCAGTGCATTCCTCTGCAATATGTTTATCATCCTTCTGGCACTCAACGAGTTAAAGGCAAGGTATTTCAAAAAGCACAATTGAAGTTTTAAATGCGACTGTAGATTTTACTTTGGCTATAGTTTTTGCTATATGGAAGTGCAATATTGTGCTTTTCCTTTGAATAATCGGCACTTATTATGCGAGTCTTAATTTGCTGAATGTCTGACTTAAACAGATAATAAAAAGTATATTACCTATTAATGATCAGAAGCCAAATACAGACTATAGTATTTCGCTTTGTTTCGCTTCCCAAACTATTGGACTATGTAAAGTATATACTCAGAAATAGGAGTTACAGAATCTTCTTTAAATCTAACTTACGTGGTTACAAGCTCACACCTTTGCTCTCTCTATTTTCTTCCCAGAACCAGGTATTCGATTCCATTTGCATCACCAAAGAGTAGAAATACTGTAATGGATCTTGTAGAGCCTTATGCAGGAACTTATAAAGTTGCAATTCAGAATATGCCAACTGCACCATGGGGAGCAATTAGTCTCCAAACTCCCATTGATATTATTGGGGCTTTTAACACCTTGAATACTAGAGCTAGAGAGTTGGGATACCATTTTTGGAGACCTCTATGTGTTAGAGGCTCAGTGTAAATCAACACGGTTTTTATGGTGCAGTTATCGTTCCTCAGCTTTGTGCAGGAGGAATTTAGGGCCTTATGTAGTAGACAGGAAAACAGGATCAATTCTGGAGATCACATCTGCATCTTAGGGAACGATTAAAAATACCAACAATTCCCATTGTTTTACATGAGGCTTTTAACACATTTCCAACACATTACATTCAAGGGGGAGATGCACTTAGGGGTGGTAAAGGGGTAACACAGTGGAGATGACTTCTTCGGTGATATCTCTTCTACAGTTTCCATGTTATTCTAAATAACTTCTGCACTAAGATTTCTCAGGTGGGAGAGATCTTGGTGCATAAGCTCCATAGAATAACAGACATTGGAGAGGTCAGCTCCACTTTATTACATCTTTATCACCCTTTAGTGGATCTCCCCCGAGGTGTTAAAAGCCTGTTCAGTCTGGCATTTCATGTCTACCCCTGTGGTGTGATGACTTGCTTCTTACTTGCACTTTTTTTTTTCTTTTTTTTTTTTTTAAACTTCCTGAATAAGGCATTTGATATTTCGACCATGTGGATTTCATCTAGGAAATAGGCAGATTAAAAAGCTGCAAGTTTATTATACCTTCACCAGCCCATAATAATTCCATTAAGCAGGAAATGTTAAATTCATATTAACACTTAATATGTATATAATATATGCTGTAGGGGTTTTTCTTCTGAGTAAAACAAGAGTACTCTGAGAGGTATTTTATTCGGCTCCATCATTACAGCTCAAACCTGACTTTTTTTTAAAGTGTAGTATCTCAATGCCTAACATTTTACAGTGCTGCTATGGCTGCACCATCCTGTGGACAACTATGGCCATTTAACCATAAATCCCCATTGGATGGTGTACCAACAGTGCCACTGCAACATTTGAGGCCAGTGAGCTACTGCAATCATTTTTTAATTAAAGCGGAATTACCACATTGTAACATAGTAGTAACATTGTAATTTAAGTTGAAAAAAGACTTGCGTCCATCTAGTTCAACTCCTTTCCTATTTCTGTTTACCATCTTTGATCCAAAAGAAGGCAAAAACCCCCCTCAATATATCCATTTCAAATTCTGCCTTGAATGGGGGGGGGGCACAATTTTAGCTTAAATAACTCCCCATCTGGTGACTAGCTGCTTAGTAGCACTAGTCGACAGAATTATTACCTTGACAAATAGATTTAGCCTTTCTTCCCGGGCTGACAGCATCATGGAAAGCGGACATCTTGCCATAATGACGTCCACGCACCTGCGCTTAGTGCTACTAAGCAGCTAGTCGCCAGATGGGGAGTTATTTAAGCTAAAGTTGTGTTCAGGTGGTAGTTCTGCTTTAAACACTTCTCAGCAGTGTGAGAGTACCCTTGTTTTACTCTGGAGGATAAACCTTAAAATAAATATGTTTCTCTTATGTCGTCCTTGAGGGCACATGACAAAAGACAGAATCTTTGGGGCAGAGTCTCCCTCCTCCTCCAGCTCATCCTCCTGCCTACTCCTAGAAGTCATGTTTCCTGCAAAGCAGTAGGAGCGCAGTGGCCATCCTCTTAGATTTTACTTAGGTTTTTGTTATTTTTTTTCTTTAGATTTGGGTCTGTATAGTCCCCCATTAGGTAAGTTACTATTGCTGGGCTTCCCTGGAGTTGGATTGCCCAGTTCACAGGTGATTTGTAGACCTTTTCTTGCCCCATGAAGGGTGACCTTATGATAAGTCTGTCCCTCATGGCTGAGTCTCTTGAGATTGTCCCTTTTTAGTGTGTAGATTGATGTTAGTGCAGCAGCCCCTTTAAGAACTGGAGCCCACCCACGACCAACTTTGCACCACTCATTGACTTCAATGGGAAAATTCTCTGGGCCATATTTATGCAACCGTGTGGGTTACAAAGGTCATAGAGGGCTCTATGTGCTCAAGCCCAATCATCCAGTCTACAGTCTGTCCAGGGGGCATGCCACAGCCTTTTGCTAGTGTTGTAGGTGTTGCTAGGCAACAGAGAAGACTTCTATACCCAGAATACTTCACTCACTGTTCGACCTGTCATACAGGGCTACTAAAGGAATGTTTGGGGTCTCTATGCCTCTCATGTTCTGTGGACCCAGCTACACCACCGGGCCCCTCTAGCACTGAACAAGAACCTGCATGAGAAGACACACTCTTCAGTGGCACAAATCCATTCCTCAGTTTAGGGGGGTTTCCATTCTTGGAAACCTATGCCCACTTTCAAACAGGTTGAACCTGCATTCAAATGGCATACAAGTTATTGGGGTATCCTCTGAGGAAAATTGGCCTCAGAGGATGATGAGGATATGGATTCTTTCTATTCTTATGTAGATTCCTATTAGGCTGATCTTCTCCCCTCAGCTGAAGTGCTCATCAAGGCTGTGCTGTATTTCTAGCCAATAACACCCATGACTAAATCCTTATGGATGAGTGGAAAATTCCTGATATGAAACTTTTGCTTAACAAACTCTTTTCAAAGTCTGAGGCTGTAGCGCTGAGGGATTCTCCTTCCGCCTTTGACCACCCTGTCTTGCACTTGGCAATGAGCACTGCCCTTCCCCAGAAGCTGCAGATCTTAATTACCAGGCTGATTAGAGGCTTAACTTCTTGGCTATTAGGGCAGTGTTGAGGTCTATTTTTGCCTCTGTCTGGGTGAACAGGGCTGTAGGTGTTTGGGGTGAACAACTGTCAGATCCTATGCATGCTGATGTTATTAAAGAGGACTTATTGGTTTTGGTAGACAGTATCATGGAAGCTAAAATATACATTACTGTGGCCTTTTTCTTATATATATATATATATATAAAAATTTTTTTTTTTTTTTTTTTTTTTTTTTTTTTTTTCTTTTAAGTCCTATGCCTTTTCTGTTTCTGCTGACCAATCTTCGAAGTAGTTACTGGTGTCCTTGCCTTTTCAGAGCAAGGCTTTTTGGGGGCCTGACATGAAACAGATTTATCAATGATGCTACGGGTGGCAAGGGCACCTTGTTGCCTCAAATTTTCCACTAAGTGTTCCTTTCTTGCGGGGAAGACTCTTAGTTTTCATCCTCCTGCAAAACAGAGACGCAGAGGATGCAGATCCCACAGACTTCAGGCATGCCCCACAGCAAAGCCCAGAAAGTCCTGGGCTTGCAAAAAAACTAAACCTGACAAACCAACCTTATGTCTTATGACTCATGGAATCCTAGTCCGTCATTGCCTGTAGGGGTTTGTCTCTGCCTTTTTTGGAATGCATTGGCACTCTCCATGATGGATTAGTGGGTTTTGTGGGTGCTATCAGAAGAGTTCTACATAGATTTCAAAACTCTTCCTCCATTTCACTTCTTCTCCTCAAATGTTCCAAGGAATCCAGACACAGAGAAGTTGTTCCACAAGGCCGTGCCTAGTTTATTGAAAAGCAGGTGCTGGTGCCAATCCAGATACAGAGAAGTTGTTCCACAAGGCCGTGCCTAGTTTATTGAAAAGCAGGTGCTGGTGCCAGTCCCAGAGTGTTTTTCTGGTTTTTCAGGTTTTTCTTCCACCCTTTTTGTGGTCCCCAAGGAGGATGGCAGCAGCCACCTTATTCTTGACTTCCAAATGTCTTAGCCAGCTGTGGTCACTATGCTCTTAAAGATGGAATCTTTGAGCTCTGTCATCATACTGATGTTCACAGGCGAGTACCTAGCCTCTGTGTCTGCATGTACTGATCCACCCAGACAGCCAACGCTACCTGCATTTTGCTTTTGGTTACATCCATTACCTGTTCACACTTCTGCCATTTGGCCTGGTTTCAACCCCCAGGACCTTCACAAAGATAATGGCAGCTTTCGGGACTTACATTCATACCAGGGCATTTCTCTGACTCCATATTTGGATGACTTCCTCATCAAGGCTTCTTCCAGAGATCTCTTGGCTCACTGTATCAAGTTCAACACTCTGTAGGGGATAGTCTTTTTCACAGAGGAGAATATCCAGATTCTGTTCCAGGATGTGTGTCAGGCTCTGGAGTGGCCTTTGGCCATGTTCAAAGACTACATGCATGCCATGGGTCGCTTGGTGTCCTCTCTGGAAGCAGTTCTTTTCAGTTATGCAAGAGGGAACTTCAGAGGAACATCCTCAACATCTCCTTCATCAGATAGCTCTATCTCCAGAGGCCAGGGAGGACCTCCAGTGGTGGCTCCATCAATCAAACCTGCATAGAGAGGCCAGAGTGGGCTCAGGTAACGACAGATGACAGCCTTGGGCTTGGCGCCGTTCTGGGTCACCTGGATGCAGCATGTGAACAGGGGAGGAGTGCCTGCTGCTCATCTGTATTCTGGAGTTCATGGTGATTCTCCTGGCTCTCCTTATTTGGTCCCATGTTCTCAAGGAGTGAAGTCGGACAACTACAAGAGAGTGGAGTGCATCAATCCTCAAGTGGGAACTTGCAGCAAAGTAACTTGGAGAGAGGTGAAGTATCTCCACAATTGGGAAGAAGCTCATGTTCCTGCCATCTTAGCTGTTCACATTCTTTGAGTGGAAAATATGCAGGCAGACTTTCTGAGTTGCTAAGACATAGATCCAGCAATCTGGGAACTTTATCCAGAAGCATTTTACATGGTCGTTCAACACTGGAGGGTCCCTGCGATAGACCTGATGTCAACCAGGGAGAACAGGAAGGTTCCAACATCCTCTGCAATGAATACAGTGTCTCTCCTATGTGTTTCCCCCAATTCTGGCCATTCCCAGGGTGATCCGGAAGTTAAGAATGGATTGCTCGCTGGTCGTTCTGATTGCTCCATTCTGTCCCAGGAGGGCTGGGTTTGCGGACGAGGTCAGTCTGTCCATTCAGTAGCTGATTCAGCTACCTCCCAGACCAGATCTGTTACTCCAGGGTCACCTGTGGTAAGAGGATATGAAGAGGGGTTGGTTTTGACGGCATAGCTCTTGCTATCCTGAAGCAGCAGGGATTTTCCCCTGATGTCATCTCCATCATGATACAGGCACGGAAGCCAGTCCCTTCAAAGACATACCATAGGGTCTGATTCACTTGGCACCGGTTCTGTGGGAACAACATGTCCCCACATGTTTTTACCCTCCCTTTGTTGCTGTCTTTTCTCCAGGATGGATTTAACAAGGGTATCCGTTTGAGTTCCCTTAAGGTTCAGATTTCAGCATTCGCTGTTATTTTTCAAATAAGAACTACTATCATACCAGATGTGAAGGTTTTTCTATAAAGGGTGGCTCATTCCTTCCCTCTTTCAAGGATCCCACACCTACTTTGGACATCGGTCTGGTGCTGGGTGTTCTTCATAGGCCCCCTTTTGAGTCTCTGCCGTCTACCTCTTTGCATCAGTTGACACTAAAGATGGCTTTTCTCTTGGCATTTGTATCTGTTAGGAGTGTAACTGAGTTGCAAGTTCTGTCTTGCAAACCTCCATCTCTGTTTTTTCACCACAATAAGGCACTACAACTTACCTCTCAGGAGTTTCTTCCCGAGGTGATCTCTGAGTTCCAAATAAATCAGGAGATGGCTGTGCCTTCCTTCTATCCTGACCCTGCATCTGATCAGGAGCACGAGATCTCCATCTGTTAAATGTGGTGCAGTGCCTAAATTTCTGTGTGCACATTGCACAACATGCTAAGCTTTTTCTTAAGGCTGACTCTCTCTGTTTGTCACCGCAGAGGTGCTCAGGCCACTTCCAAAGCGACCGTTGCATCTTTGATTAAGGCTACCCTGTACCAAGTGTATGAGATCATGAAGAAATCGGTTCCCTTAAATATCACAGAGCATTCCACCAGATCTATGGGTGCTTCCTGGGCCTCAGCTGAACAGCTGTGCAAGACTGTGACTTTGTCCTCCTTGCATACTTTCACCAAACACTATCACGTCAGTGTTTTGACTCTGCCTAAGGCTAGCTTTTGGCCGGAAGTTTCTTCATGCAGTATTGCCTGTTTAAAGATCTGTTTATTCCTTTTTTTATTGCCAGTTGTTCAGTAGTTTTTTTGGTTTGGTGTTCTGTGCTAGTTCAGTGTCTGACACTTTAAGGTTATTCAGAGCCAAAATAGCCCTGGGGAACTCTGGTATCCTGGGGGCGTGTGAGTGGTCATTCTCCTTTGCCTTACCAGGAATCCTAGCTTTAGTATATCCCCATGGTACCTGTGTTCCATATTGAACATAAGAGAAAATAGGATTTTAGTGTTCTTACCTGTAAAATCCTTTTCTCTTGAGTCTATATGGAACGCAGGTCTCCCACCCAGAGAAAACCCCCAGAGATTTTGTTTTCTTCTTATCCGCTTATTTCTTTTACATGAATTCTGGGAGCAGTGTGGGGGGGGGGGCAGAGCTGGAGTAGGAGGAAGGAGTCTCCTTCCCAAAAACCATGTCTTGTGATGCCCCTTGGTCTCCACACCAAAAACACCTTGGTACCTATGTTCCATATGGACTAAAGAGAACATGATTTAACATGTAAGAACACTAAAATCCTATTTTGTTTGCATACTAAATGTTACTATCCCTTTATTAATATGTTTGTGTCTGTTTATAGCCTAAGCCTTCAACAACACCAACCTCACCTCGGCCACAGGCTCAGCCAAGTCCATCAGTGGTGGGACATCAGCAGCCAACCCCTGTCTATACTCAGCCAGTTTGCTTTGCCCCAAATATGATGTATCCAGTTCCCGTGAGTCCTGGAGTCCAGGTAACCACAGAATGCAAAATGATACCATTCAGCCAAGAAACTATGATCAACATTTAGGGCCCTGAAGTGAAAAATTATGGAGTAATTCCAGCGTAAACCAAATGCACCATGGAGAAAAATGCAAATTCTTAAAAGTTCCATTTATTTAAATGGGACTTTTTATCAATACATTTTGATTGAAAATTTGTCATAGCAGAAACGAGAGAGTTTATTAAACACGGAACAATGAATATACAGTTGTATGCATGAGTTTGGAAACCCCTGGCCAAATTACACTTTCCTCTATTGTCCAGTGTAGAACACAGGAACCGTGGAGGTAAGGTCCCCTCCTCAAAAAGGGCAGGGTACATTCTAAAAACAATGTATCTGAGGAGGAGACTTCCTCCTTCCCTCCACTTTACCATGCCTACTTCATTCAATTTTAAATGACCTCCCATAGAAGAAGGGTTTATGGGCACTGCTTTTTTAGTCTTGTTTATTATTTTTTTTTATCTTCGTATGAGGCTGTAGAATAAGGTAGGCTCCAGTTTACTGGCTTCTTCTCATGGATTGCCCAGTTCACCAGTTAATTTTCAGAACCTTAAACCTGTGGAGTCCATCTTGATTTACTGGTGTTTATCTCACTTGTGAGCTGCTTTGAAGCTCCTTACTATATTATAATGGGAGCATGAAGCCCTAAATGACAGCCAAGTTAACCTTTTGAGTGCTATTGTATTGTATTGTCCCTCTGTACTTTACTGGCGTCCACAACAATGTAGTATGCTGCCTGATTTGCACTCCTTTCTATTACCTTTTCACTATCGTCCAATACAGGTCACTGGTACTCTGGGGAGGCGATTCGCCCCTTTAATAGGCAGGAACAATTATGCAAATGATTGCAGGGGGCGGAGCCTCCCCTCCTACTTAAGCCACCTTCAGGCCAGAGCCACTAGATTGATTTGTTCCTGGGTGCTGTGCACACCAGGTAGAGAACATCTATGCATTCACCTTAGTATTTTGTTATTTTTTTATTCAAATATGGAATACCACCATTAGGAGGGTGACCATGGCTGTGAATTGCCCTCTTTAAAGTGGCTGGTGCAGCTTCCAGGGATTTTCTGTGGACCTTATGCCCTGAAGAGGGAACAGCTTGAATTAAGCAGCTTCCCTACTGGGGAATTTACCTCTGGTTTATTCCTTCTTCATCATGGTCACCTGAAGACTGAAGTCCTGCAGGAAAGGTGAGCCACCCATTGAGTGCTGAAGGTCCACTTGTCCCCACAGTGTCCCTTTGCTGGGCTTGTATTTGGGAGTTTGCTTTGCACTCCAGCACTCATAGGGTGTTTTTATTTGCATTTAATGTTTTAATGCAGTTTCTGTGGTATTCTCTGGGTTTTGGAGCCTTGAATAGTGTTTATTTATGTGTTTTATGTATGGGCACTTTTTAATGTTTTGTTAAACTTTCTTAAAATTGGTGTTCCGCGCCTTTAAGCTCGGCTTTTCCCGCTCAGACGCTATGGCTCCTTTACTCTCTATGAGATTTCACAGTGTGGGACATATCTCTGGAAACGCTTGTCACAGCAACTTCAGAGAGGGCTCATTTTAATGCTAGGCTCTTGCTCTATCATACGGTGTATGTTTTATTAGTGTGGGGTGTTCAGGGGGGCTTCGGGCACTGTTTGGGGTACTTGTATGGGGAAAACTACATTTCCCACGAGCGCCCGGTTCGCACTCGTTTCTGATTGGCTATCCTGACGGCCGCCATTTTGTGGTGCTCTTCCTCAGCGAGTACACTACGCAGGGACCGAGCCTTCTCTCCCCTCAACAGATTAACCCTTCGCTGGCCAGATAAGTCCAAATTTAGGCATTTCTGGGGTGAAACTTTAATCTTCCACACTTTTACTGGGTGATAGAGTTTAAAGTGGGGTATATTGACGCTGTGAGCATGTCTACTTCACTGGAGCTAGGGGCTAGACCCAAGTCAAAGGAGGATGGGGGGTCTGCTCCCCCCATGGCATTTTGCTCCTCTTGTCACACTGGGCTATCTAGTGATAATGTGGGGGATCTATGCCCTAACTGCACTGGTCAAGATAGCAACCCTGGGCTTCCCAGCCATGCTATTGAGCCATCTTGGGTGAGGGAGTTTAAAGCTGCCACTAGGGATCTCAGATCCACTCTTCAACTCTTTCCCTCTCAGGTACAGGGGGCTCTCCAGGTCTGGCAGACCCCCTCTACAATCAGGACCTCCCTGCCTAAGCCACAGGGTGCTCCTTCTGAGGAAGAACTATTGCAGGATTCTGATGCTGAGGAATGCACTGTTATTGAGTCTAACAGGTCCATTGGGGACCCTTATGAATGTGACCCTGAAGTCTCGGCTGAGGGTCTGATTAGAGCTGTGCTGAATACGCTCAACCTTCCTCTGACTCAGGAATCTACTTATGATCCTACTGACGTTTTTCATAAGAAACCATCTAAGCCTGTTTGTTTTCCAACTAACCCTACCCTTGCCCGTCTAGACTCTGAGGCGTGGAAGAATCCTGATAGATCCTCCTCTGTCTCCAAAAAGTTTGCTAAACTGTACCCTTTTCCTGAGACTGAGCTGGCAAAATGGGTTCATCCCCCCAAGGTGGATGCTCCTGTTTCCAGGCTATCCAAGTCTACCGCTTTGGCTGTCTCTGATCTGCCCTGCAGGATTGGACGGATAAAAAGCTAGAACTTTCTCTTAAGTCTATTTTTGCCTGCATTGGCACTGCCATGCGTCCAACCTTTGCAGTGGCGTGGGTTAATAGAGCTATTGCGGCCTGGACTGAACGACTGACTGAAGCAGTTCGCCAGGATGCACCAGTGTCTGAACAGTTGCGGCTTCTTGCTAATATTACTGAAGCTCAGAATTATGTTGCTGACGCTGCCTTTGATGCTGTGCGCATGATGGCGAGGGCCTCCACTTCTTCTGTGGTGGCTAGACGTGCCCTTTTGCTGAAAATTTGGTCTGCTGATACAGCCTCTAAGAAAGCCTTGCTTTCCTTGCCCTTTTAGGGGAATTTGCTTTTTTGGTCTGAACTCAAAGAAATGATCAGTGAGGCTACTGGCGGTAAAAGTACTCTTCTACCCTCAGTCTTTAAGAAAAAGTTTCCAGCCAAACGCAATCGGTCCTTTCGTTCCTTTCAGACTGAGACGCGCTCCGCGGCCCAAACGGGTCTTCCCACTACGCGCTCCTCCTCCAAGCCCAAACAGTCCTGGAAGCCCAGAGTGGCCCCAAGGCCAAGACCTCCAAGACTGCTTCGGCATGACTCGCGAACCCGGGTCCGCATCCGGCTGTAGGTGGACGTCTCTGCATCTTTCGCCGGACTTGGGAGGAGTCAGTGGCGGACCCATGGGTTATTCAGGTGGTGTCAGAGGGATACAGGATCCCTTTCTCCTCCTTTTCGGTTCCATTTTACTCGTCCTTCTCAGGAACCCACAAAAAGACGTCTGTTCGACGCTATTCAGGATCTCTTGGACAAAGAGGTCCTGGAAGTGGTTCCTCCGGAGGACACAGGTTCAGGATTTTATTCCAACCTGTTTGTGGTGGCCAAAAAGGACGGAGGGGCTCGTCCTATTTTGGATCTCAAGGATCTCAATGCCTTTGTGGTGACTTCCCACTTCCGCCAGGAGTCCCTGCGCTCTGTGATTGCTGCTATGTCTCCAGGGGAATTTCTGGCCTCCCTGGACCTTCAGGATGCATATCTTCACATCCCTATCCATCCAGAGAGCAGGCGGTATCTCCGGATTGCCTGCCACAGGGGACACTTTCAGTTTTCAGCTCTTCCCTTTGGGCTGACTTCAGCTCCTCAGGTCTTCCAGAGGGTGTTGGGTTCCTTGATAGCTGTGCTTCATCAGGACGGAGTCAGGGTGACCCCCTACATGGACGATCTCCTCCTCAAAGCTTCCTCGGCGGAGCTTCTTCACCAGCAGTTGCAGAGGTGTAAACACACTCTGACCCGCCATGGCTGGATCCTGAATCTGGACAAGTCGGACTTGGTCCCATCTCAGAGGCTTCTGTTCCTGGGTCTCCTGTTCGACACTCGCCAATGCATGGTGTTTCTGCCGGAGGATGTGGCTCATCAGATAGCCATCCGAGTGGCGGGGATCCTGGAACTGGACTCAGTGCCGGTAACGAAGTTGACGTCTCTGGTGGGGAAGTTCATTTCCACGATCGAAGCGGTACCATTTGCCATGGCCCACTCCAGGGAACTTCAGAGATTTGTGATCCAGACGTGCAAGAATCATCCAGATCATCAGCATCTGTCAGTCTCTCTACCTCCTCATGTGGAATCGAGTCTACACTGGTGGTTGGATCTCTCCCATCTCCTGAAAGGGAGATCCTTTCAAGTTCCTTGTTGGACCACGATCACAACAGATGCCAGCCTTCGGGGCTGGGGTGCTGTGTTGGGTCGTTTCAGTGCTCAGGGGAAATGGGGTCTGGAGGAATCTCTCCTCTCCATCAATGTTCTGGAACTGCGTGCTGTCCTGCTTGCCCTGAAACACTGGGAATCTCAACTGAACGGTCGTCCGATCAGAGTGGAGTCCGACAACGCCACTGCGGTGGCTTACATC
The DNA here is from genome assembly GCA_037306005.1 of Rhinophrynus dorsalis. Taxonomy (NCBI): domain Eukaryota; kingdom Metazoa; phylum Chordata; class Amphibia; order Anura; family Rhinophrynidae; genus Rhinophrynus; species Rhinophrynus dorsalis. Next base: position 527,797,433 of record CM074718.1, read on the forward strand.
AACAGGCAAGGCGGCACAAGAAGCGGCACCGCCTGGTTGGAGGTCAAGGATATTTTGGCTTGGGCAGAAGATCACGTGCCTGTCATCTCTGCAGTTCACATTCCAGGTGTAGACAACGTCATGGCGGACTTTCTCAGTCGTCATACCGTCGACAGCGGAGAATGGGCTCTTCATCCAGAGGTGTTTCACTTGCTCACCCAGAGGTGGGGGATGCCGGTGGTGGACCTGATGGCCTCCAGACACAACAGGAAGGTTCCGGTGTTTTGCTCCCGGCGGAGGGACTCCCTTGCTCTAGCAGTGGATGCCTTGTCGATCCCTTGGGATTTTTCTCTGGCTTACATCTTTCCTCCTCTTCCTCTATTGATCAGAGTCATCCAGAAGTTGAAGCAGGAGCGTTGTCCTGTCATCCTGATCGCTCCAAACTGGCCTCGCCAGTCCTGGTATCCGGAGTTGATGGCCATGTCAGTGGCGGATCCGTTCCCACTTCCTGCCCGTCCGGACCTACTTCTTCAGGGATATCTGTGGAAGGAGGATGTTCACTCTCTCCATTTGATGGCATGGCGGTTGAATCCTCGATTCTAGCAAAGAAAGGATTTTCTCCTTCTGTGGTGTCGACTATGCTCAGTGCTCGTAAGCCTGTGTCCTCCAAGATCTATCATCGCATATGGTCAACCTTCGTTGCATGGTGCTCTGATAAGAAATTATCCCTTGATTTTCATCTTCCCACTGTCCTGGCCTTCTTGCAGGACGGTGTTGATAAGGGGCTCAGTCTGAGTTCCCTCAAAGTTCAGACTTCTGCCTTGTCTGTGTTTTTCCAGGAAAGGATTGCTATCCTTCCGGATGTGAAAGTTTTCTTACAAGGTGTGACTCATGTTCGGCCTGCCTTCAAGAGTCCTACTCCCCAGTGGGACCTCAATTTGGTGCTGGGAGTTCTCCAGCGACCTCCGTTTGAATCCTTGGCTTCCATTCCATTACGTCTCTTGACTTGGAAGATGGCCTTCCTTTTGGCTATTGTTTCAGTTCGCCGGGTAGCAGAGTTACAAGCTCTGTCTTGTAGACCTCCTTACCTGGTGTTCCACAAGGATAAGGCTGTGCTTCGCACTACCAAGGAGTTCTTACCCAAGGTTGTGTCCGAGTTTCACATCAATCAGGAGATTGTGGTTCCCTCTTTCTGCCCTAACCCTTCATCTGACAAGGAACGAGATCTCCATTTGTTGGATGTGGTGCGTTGCCTCAAGTTTTATGTTCATCGCACCGAGTCTATCAGGAAGTCTGACGCTCTATTCGTCATTCCTGCGGGGCCTAGGGCAGGGAGACCGGCTTCCAAAGTTACCATTGCCTCTTGGATTAAGGCTACTATCCGTGAAGCCTACAAGTTGCGGAATAAGCATGTTCCCTTCCGGGTGACTGCCCATTCCACCAGATCTATTGGGGCCTCTTGGGCCTACAAGAATCAGGCTTCCGCTGATCAACTGTGCAGAGCGGCCACTTGGTCCTCTGTGCACACCTTTTCAAAGCACTACCGAGTTGATGTGCTGACCTCGGCTGATGCCAGTTTTGGAAGGAAAGTCCTGGAGGCAGTTTTGCCTGTTTAGGACTTCTACTCTGTGATCCTTAGTGCTTCCTTTCTGTTGAGCCCAGTTGGCTCTAGTTCAGCGTGCTGTGTTAGTTCAGGGGTTGTTCCCTTGATTGGTGTCCGTTGACGCTAACAGTTTGGGCTATGTAATTAACTGATTCATAGCAGTTTTTGTGACTTGGGCCTTGTTCTGGTCCTTGCCTTCTTTCCCGCCTCTGGGTCAGCTCAATGTTTGTACATCCCAGAGTACCAGTGACCTGTATTGGACGATAGTGAAAATAGGATTTTAGTCTTACCTGTTAAATCCTTTTCACTTAGTCCATACAGGTCACTGGTCTCCCACCCTGTCAAGGGACCAGACCTGGCTCTCCTGTGGCATTCAGTGGGAGACCTTTGGTGCATGCTCACAGGAGTCTTTCTTCTTGCTTACCTGGGGTCAGTTTTAGGGTCTCAAATCAATCTAGTGGCTCTGGCCTGAAGGTGGCTTAAGTAGGAGGGGAGGCTCTGCCCCCTGCAATCATTTGCAGAATTGTTCCTGCCTATTAAAGGGGCGAATCGCCTCCCCAGAGTACCAGTGACCTGTATGGACTAAATGAAAAGGATTTAACAGGTAAGACTAAAATCCTATTATTCCATTAGGTTGTGTCTATCTGGACTGCTTCGGAGTAAGGATTTCTTTTATCATGTAGTGGCCATTTTGGATTTACACATGCATGATGTATTATTTCTCCTCTGATTGATCACAGAATGCTCCATTAGTCTCAAATTTCTCCTGGTGACCTAATACTCTAGCAGTGACTAGTAGGAGCCTCTTCAACATTCGGGGTTATGGGGGGCGGTTTCTGGACAGCTGGTGAGCCACATTTTCTTGTTTTTGATTGCCAAACTCTACGCATAGGCTTGTTTCTCCCTACTGCCTACAAGTTTAACCCTTTGTGGTCAGATACATATTTTCTATACCTTTATTTTTCTTTTACTGCTATTTAGACTATATTTTGTCTGAGGATTTTTCCTGACCTTGTCAGAACCCAAGGGACACATGGGCAAACAAGGTTAAAGATTCTGGCGTCCCCATAATTCATTTAACGAATTGCTCTTCATGCCCGGTTGTGCTTCCTAGGGAGTATTTTGGTATTTATATTTCTTTTGCACTATGTCCCCTACACCACCTCTGGGGGCCTATTCTGCTGGACAGGAACCAGATTGGGTTAATGCTCTTATCTCTTCAGTTGCTTCTATCCCCTCATCTGTTCAGTGGGTCCTGAGATCTCAGTCTGTGGGACACATACAGTATTCCCTTCCTCTGCAGAAGAATCCTCAGCAATCTGTAAATGACCCACAAATACAGGACTGAAGGTCCTGATGAGGAGTTATGGTCTGTAGGACACCATACACTCCTCATGAGACACTTCAGTCCTGTATTTGGGGGTCATTCACATATTATTGAGGATTCTTCTGCAGAGAAAGGGGAGACTGTTAATATGATTTAGATTCATCTCTGTCATTAGGGGATCTCTGAGGATGAGGCTGAGGGCCTTATCCAAGTAGTCCTGGAAGACCCCTTTTGTCTCTTTCCCTGATATTTTCCAGATATGCAAAAAGGGAGGTACCCATGTTTCATCCTCGTCATTATTTAGATATGACTCTCCTGGAGAGTGGAAGACTCCTAACCAATGACTTTTTCTTAACAGGGGTGTTTCTAATTTTGTCCTTTTTTAGCTGAGGCTGTAACATAGTGGGCTACCCACCCTTGAGTTGATCCCCCAATCTCTTACTTTGCAAATAACATTGTCCTGCCTCTGGCAGATTCTGAGGTCCATAAGTAGCAAGCAGATAAATGTCTGTCTGAGGTGAACAACTTTTGATTGCCATCCAAGGGTATGTTCCCAAGCATGAACTTTTGTTGTTACTCATTAAGGTCAGTCAAACAAATGCCTACATTACAGAGGCGTTCTTGACACTGACAGGTTCTCAGGAAAATCCTCTGCTCCGTTCTAGACATTTCAGCCTTGTTTTTGTATATTATTGATCTGTTCATAGTGGAGCCTTTGGCTAGTTAATGCAACTTCTGCAGTGAACAAACCTAAATGTGACACATTTCTGTAAATTGTAATGCACAGTTACTATTTATTTGCTGAATTTAACAGATTGAAAAAGTAAACAGAAAATGTGTCATGTGCAAAAGTTTGGGAACCCTATCTGTCAGTACTTTTAGAAATCACAGCCTCCAAGTGTTGCTTTTAGCCAGCTAACACTCTTTATAGTCTTGCTGCAGAAATTTAAGTCTGGGGACTGTGAAGGTCATTCCAAAACCTTAAGGTTTTGTTTCTTGATGTAGTTCATGGCTGATGTATGTTTTGCATTATTGTCTTGTAATATCCGACCTCTTTTCATCTTCAGTTTCTTCACTGTGTAACTGCTTCCAGAACTTGTTCATACTTTGTAGTATGCATTCTTCCCTGTACCCTCACAATAATTTCTGTGTTACTTGCTGCCATACAACCCCAAAGCATAATAGATCCCCCATCATTCTTAAAACTTGTTAAGGTATTTTCTTCAAGTTCTTCTCCTTTTTTCTTCATGTGTATCTTTGTTGATTGTAGCCAACGAGTTAAATCTTACCTTCATTAGGCCACAGAAATTTTTCAGAATGCCTCTGGCATATGTAAGTGTTGTGTTGCATACTACAGATGGTGACTTTTGTGATATCACAGGTGGTTTCCTTCTGATGACTTTTCATGAAGATCATGTTTGTAGACGCAGCAATGCACAGTGGACTGATGCACCACTACTCCTGTGACATCTAAAACTTTCCTTAAGGCCCTTTACAATGATATGGGGGTTTTGCATTCCTTACATTTACAAGCAGTTCAATCTGATTTTTCTTGGTCTTCCAGATCTTGTCTCAACTTCAACAGTTTCCCTCAACTTCCATGTTTCTAATGTTCTTTTTGGAACACAGGAACCATGGGCAGGGCAGGGCTTTTAAGTAGATACTCCCCCTCTTCCTTCTGCTTTACTGCCTGCCCCAGTTTCATGTTACATCTAACGAAAAGAGGATCGAGCTGGCACTGCTTTTAGATTTTAGACTTTGTCTTAAAAAAAAAAAAAAATTGAAAAAAAAAAAAAATACCAGAACAATTCCAAAATATAGACATAAATAGTTATCTGTAAACTCTGTGGGTAGTAAAATGTGATAAGATATCCTATGATTGATAGTGTATTTTATTCAGCGCAAGGATCATCAATCAGTGTGTAGAGCCAAGGATTCCAAATATTGTTAAAAGAAAAATTAGTAGTATTTTAGCTAATGTGATTTTCTCCATTTTCATTATAATTGAAAAGCTACTCTTCCAATTCAAAAGGAACAGAACAAATTTATTTTTGCAGAGAACATTTTTGTTAATTTTCACCACATTATGAGTTTGGAATCGTAATCAAAAGCAGGTACATGCTGGTTATTATTGAGAAAGAACTACTGTTTCACCTGTTAGTTTGAAATAAATGTTATCTTTCTAAACTCTATGATTGAGGATCCAAACGTAATGATCTGTTGCTCCCGCCCCTTCTTTTATTTCAGCCATTGTACTCTATCCCGATGACGACAATGCCTGTGAATCAGGCCAAGACATACAGAGCAGGTAAAGGTGAGACAGTGACACTTGAGTTTAGTTTCTCAGTCTGCATGCTGCATGGATTTTCAAGAACTTTATGTGCCTTTATGCAAAAGATAGTTTGTTGTGGAACAAATCACCTGTAACACAGGGGAGAAATACAAAAAATCCTTATATTTTTAGTGATTTAAATGTAACTTGTAACCCGTCTCCAACATGTTGCTTAATAAAGTTTGGCGGGCTCATATGTATTTGAGGGATTAAAATCCACATTTAAATAAAAAAATATATGTTTTTATTTGTCCCTTTTGGTGCAGTTTGGTTGCTCCAAAACGTTCTCTTCAGAACGTGGCCTACATTGGTTGTTCCTTTTTTTATGAAACGGTAACCAGAGATTTATATCACAAGTGAAATGTCTGTGAAGGGAGATTTATTGGGCACTCCCATTTATTTCTATTTTATTTTTATACTTGCCCTATTTTCATTTATTTTTTTTTAATTTAATAAAATTATATTGGCATAGGTGGCTTGAGGATTCAGAATTCTGAACTCAGCACTATGGTATCTGTTCTCAGAGCCGGATTACAGGCAAGGTGCCCTCCTAGGGCCCGGTCAAATGGGGGCGCCCGGTGGAAACCTCCTCCCTCTTACTGTATGCTGGCTATGCACGCCTAGAAAGTGGCTCAGAATTGGAAATCCGCATGTGTGAGGACTTCCTGTTCTCCTGGCACATGTGCATATGTGGAGGGATATACAGCTGAGTTGGTCACGCGGCTTGGTGGCGCTATACGTTGGAAGAGCTATGGACCATAACAGCAGCAGAGTTTTTCTCACCACTTGCTTTAGTTAGAGATTACATTTCCTGTGCTAGAGGCATTGTGGCTGGATAAAATGATGGGGAGAATATCCCAAAGGCCACAGTGGCCCAAGTGGCAACAAAGAAACAGTGTATACACAGTGGCCCATATCCAGACACAGTCACTGATAACCTGTAGCGGCCAGTAATAATACTTTTATGGATTGTTTACACCCCATTAGCTGGGTTAGAGGGATGAGAAATGAAGAGCAGGTTTATAGACTTCGGGGTGGGGGATAAAACACACAATTTTTGTAGAGGACATACTACCTTTTACCTTTAAAGTATATTACTGTCACCTGTTCAACCTTCCCTAAATGTAATGTTGCTTTGCTGTACACAAGGCTTTTTTTGGTCTTGCATGAGTACTTTCAAATATAGACATGGTGCTGATATCAAACTAGAGTTCTCAAAAAAACAGAAAAACATCCGTATGTAATGTAAAATAATGTACACGTTTTTTCCCATTTTTTTCCCCCCATTTTTTTATTCCTCTACAGTAGGAAGGAAATAAGTAACTGCAAAGATGAGTTTGTATACACAAGCGTTTGCAAGAAAATGTATTAATACAAATGGGTCTTTAGTGGAGTGGAAAGGATGGGGAGATTGAATGGAATTGTGCTTTCCAATATTGGGTGTTTTGGTGTTGTTTATAAAGTCTGTTCTTGGAAATTGATCTCTCAAGCAATTAATGTATCTTGTATCCACTCCCCCTTGATTCAGCAGAGTAGGGCCAAGCTACTCTCTGAACATGTCCAGTTGTCTCACATGGTCCCTGCATTTCTGTGGGAATACCATTGTGCTTTTGGGTACAACAGTGTAGTAAAGTAAAGACTTTAGCTAGTTCAGTGCGTAATGCTAAACAAAAACAAATTGTGTATAACATTCTAAACCACATTCTTGTAAAGTGGCACAGTTATGAAACGGAAATGATTGTTTAACCCTTTTAAAGACCAGAGAGTGTGCAACATGTTTCTTTGCAGTGTGCTGCACACCACTCGGGTCCTTAACCCTTTGGCTGGACTGTTTGGGTTGGCTTAACTGTGCATCTTCTCTAAGGGTTAAAAAATGGACTTTTAAAAATTAAACTTTACTATATACTCATAAACTGGCAAATTAAAAACACAATAATAACCACTGCAATTTGCTGGGGTGTAATACTTTATGATTGAAGGTGGATGCATTAGCGATCGCTCTGTATTATCTGTCCACTGTCTATATACAGATATTTAGGGATCTGAATCTGTTATTCTGATTCCACTAATTCTTGATCACTAGTAGAACTAGATGGATGGGTTACAATTGTGTTTTTAATTTGCCATCTTGTATGTATGTATGTATGTATGTATGTATATGAGTATATAATTAAAGTTTAATTTTGAAAAGTCAATTTTTAACCCTTTCTCCCCTGGGTGTATTTAACCTCTACCTGGTATATCAACCGTGAACTATATGGAATAAGGGTGGGATTGGTGCTATATGGGGATTTTCTCTTCTTCCTTATTTTCTTTGTTAATTTATAATTACCACAGCACATTCCATTTGACCAGAGTAGTACCTCTGATACTCTCAGTGCAGTGGTGCACCTATCTGTTTTGTGTTTTGGTAAGTAACTAACTATTCACTGTGTAGATAGGCAGGGTTATGAAGGGATCCCAGATACATTACTTAATTTATTTTTGTTCTCTCTCTCTGGCTTCTGGGCCAGTCGCCCTTGATCTGGAGACACATGTAAAATAAATAACTGTGTCGAACTGCTGAAACTGAAAATGAATGTGTGTAACAGAAGGGCTTACCTATGTAGGTGTCCATCATACAGCAGTCAGTTAAATCTATATAATTACTGTGTGTAACGGAAGCTCTTACCTAGGTAGGTGTCCATCATACAGCAGTCAGGTGTATCTATATAATTACTGTGTGTAACAGCAATACTTACCTATGTAGGTGTCCATCATACAGCAGTCAGGTGTATCTATATAATTACTGTGTGTGACAGCAATACTTACCTATGTAGGTGTCCATCATACAGCAGTCAGTTGAATCTATATAATTACTGTGTGTAACGGAAGCTCTTACCTAGGTAGGTGTCCATCATACAGCAGTCAGGTGTATCTATATAATTACTGTGTGCAACAGCAGTTTACCTAGGTAGGTGTCCATCATACAGCAGTCTGGTGAGTCTGTATAATTTCTGTGTAACAGACGTACTTACCTAGGTGGGAGTCTCTTATTCAATACTAAAGTACATCTATATAATGCATTTACTACATCAGTAGTTATAGAATTGTAGTCTCTGTGGTATCACTGGTGTAGCTCTTTTGCTTGTAAGCTCTGTGGTGTCACTAGTGTATCCCTATTTCGACTGCAAGCTCTGTGGTATCAGTAATGTAGCCCTATTTAAATTCTAAGCTCTGGTATACATTTTTAATATATTTAACCCCTTGGGTGTCAGGGAGGTGCCAATGAATTGCTCTGCAATGCTTTAGGGTCCTTTCTGCATGCAAGGGGATAACACATTAATTTTGTCTTTCATTTAAGTTAGTACTAGTACCTCTACCCACAAGTACAATGGGCCAATCAAGAAAGGATTGCAGCAAGGGTGGGGTAGTGGGTCCAATCTGGCAGGAGGCTCCAATGTGGGATCCTGCCTAGGACCCCATTGAGTCTTAATCCAGCTCTGTCTGTTCTGTCTCGCAGCAGGCAAAGAAAAATTACATTTCAAAACTGCAGCTTCATTTCGCAAGCACATTAATTCCAAAATGCAGCCCCTCACCCACCGCCCACCGTCTTATTGAATGAATTAATACAATTTGCACCCAGCTCCGCAGTTTTACTTGTAAAAATGCAATCACAACTTGATTTTATTTGTCTCCTTACATATGGATTAGCCTGACCAAATCAAAGTTTGACCTCTCATAATCTGCACCTTGACTAGCTTTTAAATGAACCCTTCTGGAATAATGCCAATTTATTCTAACAGCCAATAGAGACAATGTATGAAACTTTTACTTTTCCCAGAGAAGAAACATCCTAATGCAGTCTGCAGATCTAAGATGCTAAGTTGAAGTGTGACTGCCCACTTGTACGTTTTATTTTTTACATTTTGATGGATGTAATGTAATTACAATTAATGTGCAATTGTTAATCTCATTTTAACTGCAGTACCAAATATGCCACAGCAAAGACAGGAGCAGCACCATCAGAATTCCATGATGCATCCTGTGTCTGCAGCGGGACCTCCCATAGTAGCTACTTCACCTGCTTATTCGACACAGTATGTTACTTACAGCCCTCAACAGTTTCCTAATCAGCCTCTCATGCAGCATGTGCAGCATTATCAATCACAGGTAATTTGTTACATTTCTCTTGATATATGACTTTTAGGGCCTTATGCACAACACAAAAGAGGAGTAATTCTTGGGCAAACCAACTGTATCATAGGGAATATATATTCCCTACTATCTAAGATTAACTTTGGGGATTTTGATACTGTTTTAAATGTCCTCTATATATTGCATTTTCATGGCTTAAAGAAGTACTAACACTGGGGGGTTATACAAAAGGCAGTTTGTTTGTGTTTTTTTTTACTGCAAGAGCAGTAGAGTTGTGGAATTTGTTGCCTCGGGATTCTGTGTTTTTAGATACTATAGTTGCTGTTAAAAAGTAATTGACGCGTCACAAGCAGATAGGATTTTCACCCAGAGGAATATCCAAGGGCACTTGTTTTTTTATTAATGTATTTATTATTGTTATTAAATGCCCCTTATTTCTGTTTAAGTGGGTGTTAATGTAGGTCTAAAACAGGAAGTGACTTCATAACGCGACTTAATAATCGTCACCTGTAAATCTAAATGTCTGAAAACTAGTTTTGTTTTTTTAGTAATAAAAATAGGTTAATGCAAAATATGGATGATTTTGAAAGCTCAAAATTACGAATTTGTTTTTAGGGGACAGTTTTGCTTTAATGGGACTTTTTAAAGCGGAACTACCACCCTTTTTAAACATGGCCCCAAATAATTACCCATCTGGCGACTAGCTGATCAATAGCGCTAGTCATCAGAATTATTACCGCGTTATGGAGAATTCATCTCGCTCCTGGGACTGACAGCCAGGGAACAGCGCAGACCTCTTTCCATATTGGTGTCTGCACGCCTTCTCTGTCAGTCCTTTTTGGTGCAGAATGTCTCCTAGCAACTCCTCCTAGAGCAGGCTGGGACTGACAGTGCAGGCGCGCAGACATCACTATGGAAAGATGTTTCCTGGCTGTCCCAAGAGCAAGATGAATTCTGTATAACACCGTAATAATTCTGGAAACTAGCACTATTGGACAGTTAGTTGCCAGATGGGTAATTATTTTTGGGCCATGTTTAAAAGGGATGGTAGTTCCGCTTTAAGCATTAGAATACTAGAGAGACTTCACAACGTTGGACATTTCTCCAGAGTTTATGGTTAAATATATTGTACTCCTAGCCAGCATTTGTAAAAATGTATTTCTTCTGTGCATTAGACTGAAAACAAATATTTGAAACAGGTTCTGTGATCCCTCTCTGTGTTTTACATGAAAAGGGGGTGATTGAGGTAAACAAAAAAGAGATGGAGTATCTGCGAACTGAACAATCTGGCTTCTAATTATCTTTATTGATCGTTTTATCTGTTTCTATACTAAGCGTTTCTATACTAAGCAACCTGATAACTACAGCAACTTTTATCCTTTTTTAACATTCATTTTGAGAGTGTCTAGAACTTTCACACCAAAGTGGTAACCAGGGGTGCCTAGGAGTACAATGTATTTTATTGATTTTGTGATATTGTACATTTAAAGGAGTAGTAAACTTTTTTTTTATGAAAAAAATATATTGTAGAGATTTTCCTACTGAGTAAAATAAGGGTACTCCCACTGCCAAGAGATTTATATTTCCAGAGTTATTACAATTTAAACCCATGTTTTTTACATCAGCAGTGCCCTCTAGTGGTCAAATTCTAATTAGATTTCCTTTTAGATTCTAATGGAGAGGAAAGTCAGAGACATACAGTTCTCCATAGAATGTGATAGAAACTGCCTGTCACTTCCTGTCAGTTAGAACAATCAGGAAGTAAACACAGTAAATTCACTTCCTGAATATTTGAACTGCTATACATTTTGAATAAAACATCTGACTGACCTTGTTTTATTCAGCAGGAAAAGATCTATAAAATGTGTTTTTATAAAAATGAGTTTACTGCTCCTTTAAAAGCCTGTTTTAACTTAACCCCTTCGCGTCCTGTGACTTACCCGGACCGTCACGCTGGTCTGGCATGTCACGTACTTTTACTCACCGCGATCTCTTTCAGTCCTCCTTTCGATGTGCCGCCCCACGTGATCAGTCACGTGGGACGGCACGTCGAACTCGTCTATCTGGTCCTTAAAGGACCAGACACTGTGGGATCGTCAGACCTTAAGGGGTTAATAGGAACTGGGTGGGATTTTGATTTGTCTCCTAATGATACAGTTTGTTTGCCCCATATTTGCTAGAATTTTAACATTTTTTTCTTAGCATACCTGTCTGGTCTTGAAAGGTTTAATGTTCTTTGAAGCATATAGGCAAGGAGCATTGTTTTGTTTTTTTGTTTTTTTTCATACAAGTTTTAGGATATATGCCACAAGATTCTCTTCCTTTTCATTCCGTAGTGCAATAAATAAAGTCTATGGCTTAAGCCTTGCTCTTTTGTTTTTTTGTTGTTTTTTTTTTGTTGAGTGTCCTCCCCCTTCCAAAATGACTGATTGGAGCAGTTATGGTAAAAAGTGATTGATGGCTATAAAGCTGACCATAAATAATTGTTAAACTGCCTATTTATAACTGTTGAAAAATGTACTTTTAGCTCTTTTACCTTTTCTGCTTCATTTTTTTCTTTCTGTGCTTTTTCATTTTTAAACCACTAAATGAAGTGTTGCTATATTTTTATGTCTTCCAGCATCCTCATGTATATAGCCCAGTGATACAAGGGAACACCAGGATGATGGCACCACCATCACATGCACAGGCAGGCTTGGTATCCTCCTCTGCAACACAGTATGGTGCTCCAGAGCAAACACATGCTATGTATGGTAAGATATTCTAATATATATAGGTAGAGTGGGTTCAGTCAGTATCTCTGACGAGTCTTAACATTTTACAGATGCACAGACATCCGTATTCACGATGAGACTGCAAACAATACATTACACATCTTGCAAAGCAGCAATTTACTGCACTTTTGGAAGTGACAAGTTTGTTGCCCATAATGTTTAGTTCTCTCTACCCCCCAGGATATGCCCATGCTGTTCACTTGGAGAAGGAGGAAAGCCTGGCAACCCTGACATTTCACAATACCTACTATTGTTAATCCCATTGTTATATTTGTGCTAACCCTTTAAGGGCCAGAATAGTGTGTAACTCGTTGCTTTGCTTTGTGTTGTACACCCCTCTGATCCTTAGTGTTTAAAAAAAAGCATCGAGAGAGGTGGGGGTAATCTTGCAGTTATAGAAGATATTGCTGAATTTTATGAAACATAATAAAATTGGAACACTTCCAAAGGTAAATGAAAAGCATCATACACAATACTTTTGACAGTCATTTGATGTTTATTTCTGTAAAGATTATAGTGCAAACTGGGGGTTAGAAGGAATAATGGTGTGTATATTTTTTGTCACTATGCTGTATTTAAGAAGTGAACGAGGAGCAGTTCTGGAACAAATCCGCTACACAACAGGGGTGAAATTACAATTTTTATTGATTTAAACAGTTTTTTTTAAATCTTATTATTAACCACCTGGTTGGTAGAGAGGTTCCAGGGCATTAATTAACCCTTTGAGTGCCAGATAGGTATCTAGTGCATTGTGGTGCAATGCACTGGCTGCCTTTCCAGCACTCACAGGGTTAAAAAAAAAAAAAAAAAAAGGTCCATTTTAGTCACTGGGAAGTCGTTTCTTCCCTGTAGTGCACTTGGGTTGCTTCAGAGTTGCCCCACTGTATCATCCTTTGTGTGCTTGGTAGGTACATACTCTGTATATTTGTACCTTGTCAGTGACTTTCATAAAGTTCTCTGTTGAGACTGAAACTTCTTAAATACAGTTTCTTCTAGATTTACACAAGTACTGAGTAACAATCTCATTATTGTTCCTATATTATATTCCACCAGACTGAGCTACTAAATATTGGCTTCAGGGTGAGCATGTTTATTTTTGTTTGATGTTGCGTATCTGTATTTCAGCTGTTTAGATGCACTTCCTCAGTCCTACGTAAAGAAATTAAATAAACGTCATACTGAGGCTGTGTCCTCAGAGCTGGAGCAAACAACTGCAATATAAGGACAAATAAATATTGCCAAAAATCCCCTAGATTTAAATGTGCCTTTTAACCCCTTCAATGCTAAAAAATCCTCAAACACATTGCTTTGCAACTTGCTGGATCCTTCTCTACCATACAAGTGGTTAAAAGCCACAATTTAAATCCATGGAAATTTTAGATTTTTTTTTTTTTTTTTTTTTTTTCTTCTTGTCCTTTAAGAGTTGGTTTGCACCAAAATTTATCATCTTTGCTTTGCTAAATACAGCCTAAATTGTTTTTGGGACGAGAAAAAAAAGATCTGAATGCAGTCCCCATGTTGAATGAAGCAGGACAATGATCAAAAGTTTGTCTCCTCTGCTGTGTTCTTTGCATCCTTCATTCAGTACTGGTGTGCTCAGTGGTTGTTTACTTTGTGTGTTCTGGACCTGCGTTTGCTGACATTTGGACAAGGAAATTAGCTCTTTCTCCTTTCTTGGGCCTAAGTAAGCAGGACATAAGCTCCTAACTTCTAAAAAAAATTTTTAAGAGTTTTGACCCAGCATGTGGGTTATAAGCAACACATTGTCATAGGTCTCCTGCATTGATAAAACAAAAAAAATAAAAAGGCATCTGCTTTGGTTTTACCAGCTCCTCTCACATCCCTGAAATTCTGACACACATCTAAATGTGTATTTTGAGATAGTGTGTTGAAGTCTCCAGTATTCTGAGGATAAAAATGAGAACTGCACTGGGGGAACATCATGGTGGTATGGGCAGAATTGGTAGGCACATAGTTTGTTGCAGGCTTTTCTCATCATGGTTCAGACATAGTTGGTTTAATCTATTGGTTAAACTCGTTGTCGATTAACTTAAAGGGATAGTAATACTTCATTTTATCTTTATTTTATTTTGTAGGCATTAAAAAAAATATGAAGAACGATCTAAGTCTTATCTCTCAAACCTTTATGGTTTAAGAGATATTCACAAGCAAAGTTTCCCCCTCCCGCCCCTTTTTCCTAGTGTAAGCCATCTCTTCTCAGTTGTGAATCTGGTTGTAAGACCAGACAGATAACAGCAGGGGACAAACTTCTTTGTATGAAAAGAATGAAAGCCCTTCCCCCCTTGACAAGTTTTTCAGCTTTTTCCCTTATCTTAATTGAAGATGGTCCCTCTCTGCAGTCTACCTGGGCACCTCCCTTCTGATCTGGCTGAACGGGGGGCGGGGGATACTTTGCTTGTGAATATCTCTTAAACCATAAAGGTTTGGGAGATAAGACTTATATGCCTACAAAATAAAATAAAGATAAAACGAAATATTACTATCCCTTTAACCAGACCTATTTCACAAAAAAAAGTGCTTATTTCCATTTTAATATTATGGACTTTCAACCAACATTTGTTTTTTATTTTTTAAAAAGCAAAGATTTACAGTTTCTCATAAATTAATGTGAAAAGAGTATAGGAGCTTACAGTTTGCCTTCACTTTTAATCAAGCTTGTTAAAAAACTTAGAAATCACACATGATTGTTTTGGTTTTAGAAGCCATTCTGCCATTATTTTCAGTTTACTTGTATCCTGACATACATTTCACTTAGAACTTATTAGGACCTTGCATACAGTCATTCATAACAGACTACATATAAATAGGAAAAGGATGTTTATCACGTTTTGGAGCTTATTTACCAATTACATATTAATTACTGGTAATGCCGCATCTACTAACCCAGAGGCCATTTTAGTACCAGAGTCTGACGATTCTAGATTTGACTGAATTACACACAAGGCTTCCATTCTAGCCAATAAGGAATTATTAGTCTAATCTCCGCTTTGCAGTAGGCAGGAAAAAGTCTCTACTTGTCATGTCATCTATGACATGTAGTTGTCTGATACGTATGAACCATCCAATGGATTCTTGAATGTTTTGCAAAATGGTTTCAGCGAGGTTTTTTTTGTCTTGCCTCCCTGGGACTTAAACTTATATTAAGTCTATTTTCAGTCACAGATTGTGAACCAGATCATGTTGTTTTTTCTCAAGTGCTATTCAGACATCCTGTTACATCATGGTATCACAAGTTTTTACAAGTTCTATAGGCAGCATTTAAACCTCTCTGTACTTGTAACTTGCTTTAGCTGCCAGTTCTTTGTCAGGCACAGTTTGCATTAGGTGACCTATCATGTACAAACACCCCTGACCTCCATCAAGGCAGATCTGTAGTATGTAGTAATTTTAACATTGCCAGTATGAGTCTAGGTGGTTCTGAATAATTCGGTTATAGTTAACAATTCTAAAAGTTTCATACGTTTTTATATGAATATAGGAATACTTCGGCACTATGTAAATTAATAATAATAATTTAACTAAGCAGTCTGTTGTGTTTTATGCTAGCTTTTACCCCACCCTTTTTTTGTATGCCTTTAAAGTATTCTGTGTCTGCATTAACACAGGAACCACTAGGCAACTTGCCTTGTGGGAACATTATTTTTTAATGCTCAGTCTTTTTATTTTCATGTGCACTTGTTTATTTTTATCCAAATTTCAAATTGTCTTTTCTTTTTCCTCAATATGATTTATCGTATCCTTTTCTATTCAAGCCCTATTCTAACTTTAATAGAAATTCAAAAGAGTGTTTGAGAGGTGCATTGAACATTACAGGGGAGTCAAGTTTGGATTTGTTGCTCTGTTTCACACATGAAATGGTTTACCTCCATCTTTTTTCACTGATATTAAGGGCAAATGAGAAAAATGGTGAAGTGTTGATCTACATATTCAATGGTTCTCCTGTAGAGCAGGAGGTCGATAAAACGGTTTTATCGCAATTGTTGTTCCTTTTACCTTGATCCCCTTCCATACTGGAAGAGCATAATGACCATCTTTAGTTTTTAACTCCTCTGGTTAATATCCCAAATACCTCCTATAATAAGTGATATACTGTTTGTATAAATTGGATTTAGTATCATTTATTTAGTAATTTTGAAATACAGGAGAATGTAGAGTGAAGGGTATGAAATAACAGGTGCAGCGAATTTTATTTCACAAACCATTAACCGGATCAATAACTTGTCCTCCCCTAAATAAACAAATACATTGCTTGTGATATAAGTTGTAGTTGTACATCTTAGGGCATGCCATACATCTTTTGTTTCAGTGCTTTATAATGCTTCCACAGAGCTTCTCCACAATGCTATGCATGATATAGCAATAGAATCTCTAAATGTACTGTTTGATGTGATTTTTTTTCCCCATAGAGTATTGCTTAATCACAGTTAAAAAGCATTTATATCTTTATGGCACCAGCCTGTTGCATGATCAGCTGCTATCGTTATTAAACAAATGTATCTCATATGACCTCCTTGTTCAGTGGTGACATGTTTAATTTCCATTTCATAAGAACGCTACGACTGTTTTGTTTTTGTTCTCTCAAAAAGTGCAGTCTCAAATCAGACTAGAAATAAATACATGATGCTAAATCTTTTAATAGCTTTAAAACATACACATTTTTTTTTTTTAACACATTGAACTTGAATTGATAATTTAATTCCCCCCATAACCATTTTTGGGTTATTATATTTAATTCATTAAAGTGGAAGTACTGGTTATTTTAGTCTACTATATACTATTTTGTCATGAATATCGGGCATAATGCCCACCTGTGTATAATATGCACGTGTAAATTTTACCTAAGGTTTTAAGTGAAATTGTTATAAAATTTATTTCACTGTCGTCCAATACAGGTCACTGGTACCATGGGATGTGTAGTCCCCTTTAATAGGCAGGAACAATTATGCAAATAATTTGCAAGGGGCGGAGCCTCCCCTCTTACTTAAGCCACCTTCTGGCCAGAGCCACCCATATTGATTTGTTCCTGGTGTGCCTGCACACCAGGCAGAGAACAGCTATGCTTCTTAGAGTTTTATTATTTTTATTCAAATATGGAATACCACCATTAGGAGGGTGACCATGGCTGTGAATTGCCCTCTTCAAAGTGGCTGGTGCAGCTTCCAGGGATTTCTGTGGACCTATACCTGAAGAGGGGACAGCTTGTGTTAAGCAGCTCCCCTGTTGGGGAAATTACCTCTGGTTCTTTCCCTCCCTATCATGGTCACCTGAAGACAGAAGTCTGCGAGAAAGGTGAGTCACCCATTGAGTGCTGAAGGTCCACTTGTCCCCACAGTGTCCCTTTGATGGGCTTGTATTTGGGAGTTTTAATACACTCCAGCACTCATAGGGTGTTTTTATTGCATTATCACTATTTATGCAATTTCTGTGTTATTCTCTGAGTTTTGGAGCATTGGGTATTCATTTATTTATGTTTCTCATGTATTTCATGCTTGTTTGGGCACTTTTTAATGTTTTACTAAACTTTATTAAAAATGGTGTTCCGCGCCTTTAAGCGCGGCTTTTTCCCGCTCAGCAGCAGAGCTCCTTTACTCTCTATGGGAATTCACAGTTTGGGACATATCTCTGAAACCGCTTGTCACAGCAACTTCAGAGTAGGCTCATTTTAATGCTAGGCTCCTGCTCTATCATCCGGTTGGTGTTTTATTACTGTAGGGGGCTCAGGGGGGCTTCGGGCACTGTTTGGGGTACTTGCATAGGGAAAACTACATTTCCCATGAGCGCTTAGTTCGCGCTTGTTTCTGATTGGCTGTCATGACGGCCGCCATTTTGTGGTACTTTTCCAAGGCGAGTACACTACGCAGGGACCGAGCCTTCTCTCTCCTCACCAGATTAACCCTTCGCTGGCCAGATAAGTCCGTTTTTAGACCTTTTCTGGGGTGAAACTTTAATCTTTAACACTTTTCTGGGTGATAGTGTTTTTTGTGGGGTATATTGACGCTGTGAGCATGTCTACTTCACTGGAGCTAGGGGCTAGACCCAAGACTAAGGAGGCTGGGGGGTCTTCTACCCCCATGGCGTTTTGCTCCTCTTGCCACATTGGGCTGGATTGCGATAATGTGGGGGATCTATGCCCTAATTGTACTGATAAAGATAGCAACCCTGGGCTTCCCAGCCACGCTATTGAGCCATCTTGGGTGAGGGAGTTTAAAGCTGCCACTAGGGATCTCAGATCCACGCTTCAACTCTTTCCCTCTCAGGTACAGGGGGCTCTCCAGGTCTGGCAGACCCCCTCTACTATCAGGACCTCCCTGCCTAAGCCACAGGGAGCTCCTGATATCACTGATTCTTCTGAAGAAGAACTTTTACAGGATTCTGATGCTGAGGAACGTACTGTTATTGAATCTAACAGGTCCATTGGGGACCCCTATGAGTGTGACCCTGAAGTTTCGGCTGAGGGTCTGATCAGAGCGGTTCTGAATACGCTCAACCTTCCTCTGACTCAGGAATCCACTTATGATCCTACTGATGTTTTTCAGAAAAAGCCATCTAAACCTGTTGTTTGTTTTCCAACTAACCCTACTCTTGCCCGTCTGGTTTCTGAGGCATGGAAGTATCCTGATAGATCTTCCTCTGTCTCCAAAAAGTTTGCCAAACTTTACCCTTTTCCCGAAGCGGAGCTGGCAAAATGGGTTCATCCTCCCAAGGTGGATGCTCCTGTGTCTAGACTATCCAAATCTACTGCTTTGGCTGTCTCAGATGCCTCTGCCTTGCAGGACTGGACGGATAAGAAATTAGAGCTCTCTCTTAAATCTATTTTTGCCTCTATTGGCACTGCTATGCGCCCCACCTTTGCTGTGGCATGGGTTAATAGGGCTATTGCAGCCTGGACTGAACGACTGACTGAAGCGGTTCGCCGGGATGCGCCTGTATCTGAACAGTTGCAGCTTCTTGCTAATATCACTGAAGCTCAGAACTATGTTGCTGATGCTGCTTTTGATGCTGTGCGCATGATGGCGAGGGCCTCCACTTCTTCTGTGGTGGCTAGACGCGCTCTTTGGCTGAAAATTTGGTCTGCTGATACAGCCTCTAAGAAAGCCTTGCTTTCCTTGCCCTTTCAGGGGAATTTGCTCTTTGGCTCTGAGCTCAAAGAAATGATCAGTGAGGCTACTGGCGGTAAAAGTACTCTTCTACCCTCAGTCTTTAAGAAAAAGTTTCCAGCCAAACGCAATCGGTCCTTTCGTTCCTTTCAGACTGAGACACGCTCCTCGGCCCAAACGGGTCCTCCCACTACGCGCTCCTCCTCCAAGCCCAAACAGTCCTGGAGGCCCAAAGTTGCCTCCAAGGCCAAGACCTCCAAGACTGCTTCGGCATGACTCGCCGAACCCGGGTCCGCATCCGGCTGTAGGCGGTCGTCTCCGCATCTTTCGCCGGACTTGGGAGGAGTCAGTGGCGGACCCATGGGTTCTTCAGGTGGTGTCAGAGGGATACAGGATCCCTTTCTCTTCCCTTCCTCCTTTTCGGTTCCATTTTACTCGTCCTTCTCAGGAACCCTCAAAAAGGCGTCTGTTCGACGACGCTATTCAGGATCTCTTGGACAAAGAGGTCCTGGAGGCGGTTCCGCAGGGGGACACAGGTTCAGGATTTTATTCCAACCTGTTTGTGGTAGCCAAAAAGGACGGAGGAGCCCGTCCCATCTTGGATCTCAAAGATCTCAATGCCTATGTGGTGACTTCCCACTTCCGCCAGGAGTCCCTGCGCTCTGTGATTGCAGCAATGTCTCCAGGGGAGTTTCTTGCCTCCCTGGATCTTCAGGATGCTTATCTTCACATCCCTATTCATCCAGGGAGCAGGAAGTATCTCAGGATTGCCTGCCACAGGGGACACTTTCAATTTACAGCGCTCCCCTTTGGACTGACTACAGCTCCTCAAGTCTTCCAGCGGGTGCTGGGCTCCTTGATAGCGGTGCTCCATCAGGATGGGATCAGAGTGACACCCTACATGGACGATCTCCTACTGAAGGCCTCCTCAGCGGAGCTTCTCCACCAGCAGTTGCAGAGGTGCATGCACACCCTGAACCGTCACGGATGGATCCTGAATCTGGACAAGTCGGACTTGATTCCTTCTCAGAGGCTTCTGTTCCTGGGTCTCCTGTTCGACACTCGCCAATGCATGGTGTTTCTTCCAGAGGACGTGGCTCACCAGATAGCCGTCAGAGTGGCTGGGATTCTGGACATGGACGAAATTCCAGTTCCGAAGTTGTCGTCCTTAGTGGGGAAGTTCATTTCCACGATCGAAGCAGTACCATTTGCCATGGCCCACTCCAGGGATCTTCAGAGATTTGTGATCCAGACGTGCAGGAATCATCCAGATCATCAACATCTGTCTGTTTCTCTTCCTCCTCATGTCGAGTCGAGTCTGCACTGGTGGTTAGATCTCTCTCATCTCTTGAAAGGGAAATCCTTTCTAGTTCTTCAGTGGACCACAGTCACAACGGATGCCAGCCTTCGGGGCTGGGGTGCAGTCTGGGGTCGCTTCAGTGCTCAGGGGAAATGGGGTCTGGAGGAATCCATGCTCTCCATCAATGTTCTGGAACTTCGAGCTGTCCGGCTGGCCCTGAGGCACTGGGAGTCTCATTTGACCGGTCTTCCAGTCAGAGTAGAGTCCGACAACGCCACGGCGGTGGCTTACATCAACAGACAAGGCGGCACATGAAGCGGTTCCGCCTGGTGGGAAGTCAAGGATATTTTGTCTTGGGCAGAAGATCACGTGCCTGTCATCTCTGCAGTTCACATTCCAGGCGTGGACAACGTCATGGCAGACTTCCTCAGTCGTCACACTGTCGACAGCGGAGAATGGGCTCTTCACCCAGAGGTGTTTCACATGCTCACTCAACGGTGGGGGATGCCAGTGGTGGATCTGATGGCTACCAGACACAACAGGAAGGTTCCGGTGTTTTGCTCCCGTCTGAGGGACTCCCTTGCTCTAGCGGTGGATGCCTTGTCGATCCCTTGGGACTTCTCCCTGGCTTAAATCTTCCCCCCTCTTCCTCTATTGATCAGAGTTATTCAGAAGTTGAAGAGAGAACGTTGTCCTGTCATCCTGATTGCTCCGAACTGGCCTCGCCAGTCCTGGTTTCCGGAATTGATGGCCATGTCAGTGAAGGATCCAATCCCACTTCCAGCCCGTCCGGACCTGCTTCTTCAGGGGTATC
Organism: Rhinophrynus dorsalis; assembly: GCA_037306005.1. Classification (NCBI taxonomy): domain Eukaryota; kingdom Metazoa; phylum Chordata; class Amphibia; order Anura; family Rhinophrynidae; genus Rhinophrynus; species Rhinophrynus dorsalis. The sequence goes on from CM074718.1 coordinate 527,818,817, forward strand.
TGTGGAAAGAGGATGTTCACTCTCTCCGTTTGATGGCATGGCGGTTGAATCCTCGATTCTAGCTCAGAAAGGCTTTTCTCCTTCTGTGGTGTCGACGATGCTCAGTGCTCGTAAGCCTGTGTCTTCCAAGATCTATCATCGCATTTGGTCAACTTTCGTGACATGGTGCTCTGTCAAGCAGTTGTCTCTTGACTTCCATCTTCCCACTGTCCTGGCCTTCTTGCAGGACGGTGTGGACAAGGGGCTCAGTCTGAGTTCCCTCAAAGTTCAGACCTCTGCCTTGTCTGTGTTTTTCCAGGAACGGATTGCCATCCTTCCTGATGTGAAAGTCTTCTTCCAAGGTGTGACTCATGTTCGACCTGCCTTCAAGAGTCCTGCTCCCCAGTGGGATCTCAATTTGGTGCTGGGTGTTCTTCAGCGACCACCGTTTGAATCCTTGGCTTCCATTCCATTACGTCTTGTGACTTGGAAGATGGCCTTCCTTTTGGCTATTGTGTCAGTACGCCGGGTGGCAGAGTTACAGGCATTGTCTTGTAAACCTCCTTACCTGGTGTTCCACAAGGATAAGGCTGTGCTTCGCACTACCAAGGAATTCTTACCCAAGGTTGTGTCTGAGTTTCACATCAATCAGGAGATTGTGGTTCCCTCTTTCTGCCCTAATCCTTCATCTGACAAGGAAAGAGATCTCCATTTGTTGGATGTGGTGCGTTGCCTCAAGTTTTATGTTCACCGCACCGAATCTATCAGGAAGTCTGACGCTCTATTCGTCATTCCTGAGGGGCCTAGGGCAGGAAGACCGGCTTCCAAAGTTACCATTGCCTCTTGGATTAAGGCTACCATCCGTGAAGCCTATAAGTTGAGGAATAAGCATGTTCCCTTCAGGGTGACTGCCCATTCCACCAGATCTATTGGGGCCTCCTGGGCCTACAAGAATCAAGCTTCTGCTGATCAACTGTGCAGAGCGGCCACTTGGTCCTCTGTGCACACTTTTTCTAAGCACTACCGAGTTGATGTACTGGCATCGGCTGATGCCAGCTTTGGAAGGAAGGTCCTGGAGGCAGTCTTGCCTGTGTAGGTCTTCCGCTCTGTGATCCTTAGTGCTTCCTTACTGTTGAGCCCGGTTGGCTCGTGTTCCGTGTGCTGTGTTAAGTTCAGGGTTTGTTCCCTTGGTTGGTGTCCGTTGACACTTACAGTTTGGGCTATGTTATCAACTGGTTAACAGTTCTAGTGTCTTGGGCCTTGCGCCTGGTCCTTGCCTTACTTCCCGCCTCTGGATCAGCTCAATGTTTGTACATCCCATGGTACCAGTGACCTGTATTGGACGACAGTGAAAATAGGATTTTAGTCTTACCTGTTAAATCCTTTTCACTTAGTCCATACAGGTCACTGGTCTCCCACCCTGTCAAGGGACCAGTCTTGGCTCTCCTGTGGCATTCAGTGGGAGACCGTTCGGGCATGCTCACAGGAGTCTTTCTTTTTGCTTACCTGGGGTCAGTTTAGGGTCTCAAATCAATATGGGTGGCTCTGGCCAGAAGGTGGCTTAAGTAAGAGGGGAGGCTCCGCCCCTTGCAAATTATTTGCATAATTGTTCCTGCCTATTAAAGGGGACTACACATCCCATGGTACCAGTGACCTGTATGGACTAAGTGAAAAGGATTTAACAGGTAAGACTAAAATCCTATTATAATACGCATCCCATTTCTTTCACCCTCTACCCACAAAGAACTCTCTGGCCTCCCCACGATCCCTCTCCCACCCCCTTCACTCCCACCATTTCAGTTAAAGTGATAGTAATGTTTAAAAACACAAGCAACTCATATCCTTTGTTATACTGAATAGTACTGAAGACTGCAGCTCTCAAAGTTCATAACTTTCTAGTTACCCTGTTATCATATGATTAATTTACCCCTCCTGCCCCTTTTCTTTTTTGGAAGCCGCCTCCCCTTAGATCTGAAGTCCAGTCGCTTGACTGACAGATCACTACGAGGCACAATCTTCCTTCTGTTAGTATAAGGAGGGCAGGTTTTTCCTAATGTGGTACGCTCTCAGGTATGAGCGAGATTTGCTGACATCAAGAAAAGGGCGGGGGGGGGGGTAAAATGAATCATTAAATTAAGCATTATTAATCCTTTGTTTTCTGGTGCCCCCACTTTCCCCTGCTACTCACCTCTGTGCCCATGAGCCCTGGAGCCCTCTGATTATGCAGCCAGCAGCTCCATCCAGCGGGGAGCATACTTGCCTTTGTTGCCCGCTTTCTCCACTGATGCTTTCCCTTGTGACATCCTCTCCCCATTGGAAGATGTCACAGTGCCCTGTCCAGGACCTTCAGAATGGAGCCCCTGGCTGACTAATCAGGGTGCTCCAGGGCTTATGGGCATTGGAAGTGCATGAGGGGAAGGGGGGGATGGCAACTCCAGATAACTTAAATAAGATGGGGGTAGAGGGAATGACGGGAGGCCAGTAGTCTGAGTTTTGTGTTTTATCTTGTTTATGGTACGCAGCCCCCCTTCACCATACATAAGGTGAAATGGAGTAAAGATATGCATATTATATTGGAGATTTTAAATAGATGGTGAATGATACCAGTCACACTGTAAAACTGTCATTATTTATATTTATTTGAATTTCCCCCTCCTGCCCCCCTTTTTTTTTTTTTTTCTTTTTTTTTTCTTTTTTTTTTTAAATATACTTTTTATTGAAAATGTTCAATAGAAGCAAACAAAGAATGCATTGTCTTGGAGACACAATGGACACTTTTAAAACAATTCACATTAAAGGCATAGTAATACTTTGAAACAAGTATATTTAATTGTATAGGTATTAAAAAATGAAATTACTTGCACCAAGTCCTATCTCTCAAACCCCTATGGTTTGAGAGATATAAGCTGTCAAATTTCCCCTTTCCCTCCCCTTGCACGTACGTCAGCTTTCCGAGTTAGAGAAGGAGATCCCATTCAACAGACCGTCCTACGCTCTTCAACAGTGCTGTGATCACACTAGTTAGGCAGAAATACTTAATTTGAACGGTCTAAAACACGTGTCTGGTTTGCAAAACATCTATCAGGCGAAAGGCCAAAGTATTTTATCAAAAGCCTTCTCCGCGTCCAAATTAATAAGTAGATTAGAATTGCATGGGAAATCAGAAAAGTTGATGAGAGCTGCTATTGCCGTTCAAACACTACTAACAGAATACCTGCCTGGTATAAAACCCATCTGTTCTGGAACAATGATCTGGGGTAGCAGTTAGTTAAGCCTATTGGCCATAATTTTGCTGAGCATTTTATAATCCGTATTTAAAAACTAAATTGGCCTATAAGATTTCACTTGATTGGGATATTTCCCTGGTTTAAGCAGCACGATTATCCTGCTAAGGTAAAAAAAAAAAATGGCATAAAATGAGTGTCAAAAATAGCATTATAGAGAGACAACAAAGTAGGAGCAATTTCCATCTGTAGGATTTTGGAGAACTCCACAGGAAGACCATCCAGGCCTGAGGACTAGGCATTTTGCAGAGTTTTAAGTACCACCTCTATTCCCTGGAGAGAAATGGGAGCATCAAGTAAAGAACGCTGTTCCATAGTGAGCCCAGGTAAAGGAACTTTGTTCAGAAAATCTAATCTTGCTGCCGGAACATCAAGTTCTGGGCTTTACAATTTGGAGAAATATGCCACAAACGCCGAGTTAAAAGCCATCAGATCCGTGTTGTGGGGACTGAATAGAACTTATAACATTGGAACGTCTCGTGAGCCTAGTCAGATGTTCGAATAGTCTACACTGCTTGTTCGCAGTTTGGTGGTAATAAGCCGAACGTTTAGCTAGTTGGAAATGCACCTCTATTTGCAGGACAGTTTCATAGGCCTTATTAGCATCCAGATATTTGGAACGATTCTGTGCGGAGTCATTAGAAAGGTAGGCCACATAGATAGTAATCTTACTCTGTAATTTGGTGAGTTTCTTTGCTGCTTCCTTACGCAGTTTCGACGTATCCTATATAATAATTTGCTAATGTATGTTTGTCAGAAGCTGTCATGGGCAGTACAGATGGCTGCGCTCGCTGCAGTCAAGCGCAGTACAGACTGCCCGCGCCGCGGCTGATAATGGAGCTTGGTGCTCCGAATTCAGACTGTAGATGTGTAGAGGAGTACGGTCTGAATTCGGATGGCCCTGCTCCGTTATCAGCCGTGGAGCAGGCAGTCTCAGCCGTTGCTGCCTGGCACTGTGGCCCGTGTACACTGGCTGTTCAGCTAGTATGATATAATATGGCCAGTTAAAACAGCCTTTCATTGCATTCAGTGGAATTTCCCCCTGTCTCAATCCTTTCATAGTAAACCATGGAAAGGCTTAAAGGGACAGTAATGTCCCAGAAAAATATTTATCATTTTGTAGTGATTAAAAGGTTGAACTAAATGCAAAAAAACCCTCTCTCTCAAACCACTATGGTTGGCTAGTCCCCCCCCCCTTTTCCTGACGTCAGCGTTGTGCTGACTGTAGGGGAATCCTGTCCGGGAACCAACTGGCGGTTCTAAAGCAGAGCCGCAATCGCGTTATTTAAAAAGAATGACTTCATTGGAAAGGTCTACAAAATGTGCCTGGTTTGCAAGCACACTTTATTGACCATTCCAATGAAGTAATTTGTTTTAAATAATGCTATTGCGGCTCTTCTGAAGAGCCTATGCATGTCGTCCGACACTGATCTCCTGCTGTCAGCTTTACAGGTGACAGCAGGAAACGTCAAACTTTCAATGCTTATATCTCGCAAACCATAGCGGTTTGAGAGATAGGGTTTTTTGCATTTAGTTCAACTTTTTAATCACTGCAAAATGATAAATATTTTTTCTGGGTCATTACTGTCCCTTTAAACACAGTGTATTTCTCACTCCAAAACCATAGCAGTGTGGGAGCTGTCTGGTCTATAAACTCCATCTGCTTCTGATAGAGGGAGCTGACCTGTTTTTACTACACTAGAGGACAAGCAATTTTGTCTTTTTAGTATGCCTTTGTTTAACCATATTTTCCCTCCAGTTCATTTAATACACTCATGCAAATTATATAAAATTTTTAAGGATAAGTAGGACTTTCTTTTGATGCCGTATTTATAGGTATAATCCATCAGTTAATTTGATAATATAAAAAAGGGGAAACAGACAGTTTTTTTATAAGTTTTCTTATTATGATTTGTGTTAGATTAATGCATTTTTTAAACTGGACTGGATAAAAGGCATGAATGTTCATTCATATCCCCCAAGTGTCCCTTTTTATTAGGCTAGTGTCCTACACACGCAAATCCCTCTGTCCCTCTTTCCCATCCTGTTCTTATTTTAGGAGATCAGACTGTGTGGTGATATATATAAGTGTATCTCATTGCTTCACAGCAATAAAACTCACATTAATGTTTAAACTTTATTATATTTTATAAATTAGTCTTTGTAAATAAAAAAGCTTTGCTCTTTCTTTAAATCGTTCAGTTACACAAAAGTGTGAACAGGACATGAAGTAACCTCAAAAATATGTTTAATGCTTTCCTCACCAGTGTGCTTGCAAACCAGGCACACTTTGTAGACCATTCCAATGATGTATTTCTTCATAAATGTTGCGATTATGGCTCTGTTGAAGAGCCCCTGCTGATCCCAGGACCAGGATCTGCCTCTGTCAGCTAGAGCGCCAATGTATGAGAAAGCGGAGGAAGGGGGGAACTTTAAAAGCTAAGAACACAAAAACTATATAGTTTTGAGAAATGGAGAGTAGCTTATTCTACATATATTGTTAATATCTACAATTTTAGACATTTTTACACCAAAGTATTACTATCCCTTTAACATACACATGTCAAATACCTTGTAAGCAAAGTAAAAGGAACTAGGTTGTACCTAATAACTTTTTTAAACTTGAGTCCCATAATTTAACAAACAAATATCCTTATTCTCTGCTTTCATCTGTAAAAATTTGTTTTGATTCATGTAGCCTATATTGGCTATTGGACAAATTGTTTATGTTCTTCAGAATGCATCACTTTGTTAATAAATAAGTTTGTGTAAAATAAATCTGTGAATCTGAGCCTAAGGAGTTCCGCTAAACCTTTATAACTAGAACAAATGTAAAAGAGGATTTTTAGCACTTCTTTATTAGTGTTCCTGCACGTGATATTCTTAGATTTAATGTGCAGGTATATTATTATTTTTATCCATTATTACACGAAACCTATACATTTTTTTATAAATTCATAACAGTGGAAAGGAATATTTGAAAAGAAAAGTCCTAATTTCTTATTTTCTCAAGTTTATACTGACTATTGCATGATTTACATCCCTTCTGTAGTACTCAAATACAAGATTACTAAATATATAGTAAGTAAGCAAGGTCTTTGATTCTTAAATAGTTCCACATGCACACTTCTGGGAAGAGCAAATTTATGATCACCGTGCAGTGTTTTTTGACACATGAAGTAAGCACAAGTTATTTAAAGGTGTATGAGCACTAGGGCTGTACTCGGGAATCCTACGTGGAATCATTCTGGGGCAAACCAATTGCGCCATAGGTAACAAATACAAATCCTTAAAGTCCCCACTGATTGTAAAAGTGCATTTTAACCTACTGAATGCTAATGAGGTTCCTAACACATTTGCAATTAATTGGAGACTTTTGTCACAATTCTTGGGGTTAAAAGCCCCATTTCTATAACTAAAACATTTCATTTGTACCCTGTGGTACAGTTGATTTGATCCAGAATTATTGTTTGTTAGCTTCCTGAAATGAACCCTAATTACTAGTTTCCCATTACACATCCATGACTTATATTTTGTGTGTTTGTGTGCGCGCGCCTGCTTCTGGTTATTTTTGATCTGGGCTGAGGCTGCACTTTTTAATGTATTTGTATACTTTGTGTTCAATAGATTGAGATGCTAGAGCAGGGGTTCGCTATTACTTTGGCCTGAGGATCACATCACTTTTCCAAATGTTCTCGGAAGGCTGTAGTTGTAGGGCATCTCCAGACAGACTTTGTATTGTTTTGTGTTTGTTAAAAAAAAAAAAAAAAAAAAAAAAAAAAAAAAAAAAAAAATATATATATATATATATATATATATATATATATATATATATATATATATATATATATATATATAATAGAGTGTGTGTGTGTATATGTATGTATAAATATATCATTTTTCCTCTACAGGGAAAGAAGTGATATTTTCTCTGTTTAGCAACACTCGCATGTACAGCCAGGCCCAAGGGCTAGTGGTGATGTGACATTCTTTCCAAATGTATCCCTGTTGCATGAGTAACTAGCACTTCAAACTATCTAAAACATTTTATTGGGGGGGGGAGTTATTTTTAGTAGAGCCAAAGTTTGACTTATTTTTGTTTGTTTGTGATTTAAACTAAAATACAAGCTGCATGCCCAAACGGCGAGTAACCTCGAATAAGCTACCTCTGGCTGAGCAGATGCTTGCATCTCAGGTTTTTTTTTTTTTTGTTTTTGTTTGTTTTGTTTGTTTTTTTGGGGGGGGGTGGAGCTGGACTGATGTACTTGGTGGAATTAATTTAAAACATTCAGTATACCACAAATGTGTCTTACTGTTGCAGTACTATTTTTATTTTTAGGCAGTATCCAGCCTGCCTATTCATTTATCACCTCTACCATGCCATACATCACTTTCCTTCTGAATTAACAAGATGGTTCACTATCTGTTTTTTCTTCTTCCTTAATGTCCTTTTTTGTTTCCCCATTGACATTAATCTTGTTACTTGAAGAGGCCAGAGTAGATTAATCCTTTCAGAATTGATGGAGTAATGTTGAGGCACATTGTTGATATAACACTGATAATGTGGGAGGCAAAAACTGTAGGGGTGCACCGAAATTTCGGTGGCCGAAATGTTTCGGCCGAAAATGGCCTTTTCGGCAAAAAGCCGAAATGAAAAAAATGGCCGAAAATCCTTGTCAGCCCGCATCATCACGCGCCCCTGCGGGCCGTGATGACATACAGACAGAGAAGAGGGCAGAGGCACCGGAAGAGAAGCGCTTGCTGCCAGCAGACTGATCGTTACTGTCTGGCAGCAAGCGCTTCTCTTCCGGTGCCTCTGCCCTCTTCTCTGTCTGTATGTCATCACGGCCCGCAGGGGCGCGTGATGATGCGGGCGGGCAGGAGGGAGCTCAGAGCCAGCCAGCCGCAGGGGACCGGGAGAAAGAGAGGTACAAAGGGGGAGAAAGTACATAGGGGAGAAAGAGATGCACAAGTGGGAGAAAGAAGTACATGGGGGAGAAAGAGAGGCACAAGGGGTAGAAAGAAGTACATGGGGGAGAAAGAGGCATAAGGGGTAGAAAGAAGTACATGGGGGAGAAAGAGGCACATGGGGGAGAAAGAAGTACATGGGGGAGAAAGAGGTAAAAGTACATGGGGGAGAAAGAGAGGCACAAGGGGGAGAAAGAGGTAAAAGTACATGGGGGAGAAAGAGAGGCACAAGGGGGAGAAAGTGAGGCACAAGGGAGAGAAAAGTACATGGGGGAGAAAGAGGTAAAAGTACATGGGGGAGAAAGAGAGGCACAAGGAGGAGAAAGAGAGGCATAAAGAAGTACATGGGGGAGAAAGTGAGGCACAAGGGGGAGAAAGAGAGGCACAAGGGAGAGAAAGAAGTACATGGGGGAGAAAGAGAGGCACAAGGGGTAGAAAGAAGTACAAGGGGGAGAAAGAGAGGCACAAGGGGGAGAAAGAAGTACATGGGGGAGAAAGAGAGGCACAAGGGGGAGAAAGAAGTACAAGGGGGAGAAAGAGAGGCACAAGGGGTAGAAAGAAGTACAAGGGGGGAGAAAGAGAGGCACAAGGGAGGAGAAAGAAGTACATGGGGGGACAAAGAAGTACATGGGGGAGAAAGAGAGGTGCATAGAGCCCATAGTAAAATAATAACAATGATGCATGTTAACTGTGTAAAGTTTTTTATTCTACAGTTTGTCAGGGTTACGGTTTTAAAATATGCATTAAAGTCATTTTCGGTTTCGGTTTTCGGCCAAGTGCATCCTGACGTTTCGGTTCAAAATTTTCATTTCGGTGCACCCCTAAAAAACTGTGCTTTAAACTCATCAGGGCATATGTATAAAATCAAGAGTGAAGCAATTTTGTGGCAAACTTAATGGCATAATCAGAAACAAAAACAAATTGTTATTTATTTAAATGAGAGTTTTAATGCTTTGAATGTTTGAGGGTTCCAAAGCATTGGTGCAGTTAGTTTGCCACATAATTGATCCATTTTTGCCCCCATAAATATGGACTGTTGTCCTTCATATAAATGCCTTATTCTGCTTTCACACAAAGGCTAATTCACCTTTCTATTTCCCCCACCTTCAGCATGTCCCAAAATACCAAACAACAAGGAGACAGCCCCTTCTTTCTACTTTGCCAGTGAGTTGCTGTTTTGTTTCAATTTCCTCATTGACTGTACTTTTAAACGCCACTTGGTGAATTTATTGCAAAGCTTTCCTTTCCAGAAAACAAAAATGGTTATATCGGTTGGACAACAGTTTTGAGAAGAGCACACCAGACCTTTAAAATTGTTGCTTCTAAATTCCTTGCTATAAATCTCCTTCCTGTGCAAATGAAGGACTACAGTTGTAATCAAAACTATTCATCCCCCATTGCAAATCAAAATTTACAGACTTTCAGCTGTTTGTAATGAACAAATCAAGCAAAAGCAACTGAAAACGCTCAACACAACGAATGCTTCAATTGGTTTCCCCAAATTCAACTGAAAATGCAACTTATAATGACTTCTCCAATCTCAAAATTATTCAACCCCCTGAACAGAATCTCTCACAACAGCACAAATATGCAAAACAGATGTTGTCTCAAGCACACCTGATGCAACTAATCAAGGGCTTCATTAGTTGCACCAGGTGTGCTTGAGCTGGAACACATGAAATACCTGAACTGGTTAGGGATTTGTTGAGTGTCACATTTGACTACATGTTAGAAATATGGCTAAGTCAAAAGAATGGTCCAAAAAGTTAAGAGATCATCGCCCTTAACAAACAAGGAACGGGATACAAAAAGATAGCAAAGGCACTGAATGTTCCTAGAGACACCATTGGAAGCATAGTTCACAAGTTCATAGTCAAAGGAACAGTGGTTACACTACCTGGACTGGGCAGAAAAAGGAAGCTATCAATGGCTGCAACCAGATTTCTGAGAAGGCAGGTTGAGAAAAACCCTCAAGTGACTGCAAAAGACCTGCAGCAAGACAGGCACAGATGTTTCAGTGAGCAAAGAAAGGCGCATCCTAAATGTAGACGGTTTCCATGCAAGAACTCCAAGACGTACAGCACTACTGACCCAAAAGCACAAGAAAAGTCTGCTCCAGTATGCTCAAAATCATATAAATAAGCCACAGAAGTTTTGGGATTCTGTTCTGTGGCGCGATGAAACAAAACCGGAACTTTTCGGCCAGATGGATCAGCGGTATGTCTGGAGGAAGAAGAATGAAGCATACGCTAAAAGAACACTTTGCCTACAGTGAAGCATGGTGGTGGCTTGGTGATGCTCTGGGGCTGCTTTGCATCCTCTGGCACTGGAAGCCTGCAGCGTGTGGAAGGCAAGATGGATTCATTGAAGTATCAGGAAATCCTAGGAGAAAAAGTCATGCCGTCTGTGAGGAAGCTGAAGCTTGGGTGTCATTGGACCTTCCAACAGGACAATGATCCCAAGCATACCTCAAATTCCACCAAGGCTTGGTTGCAGAAGAAGTTCTGGCAGATTCTACAGTGGCCATCACAATCACCTGACTTAAACCCCATAGAAAATCTCTGGTGGGATTTGAAGAAGGCAGTTGCAGAATGCAAACCCAAGAATATTCCTGAACTGGAGGCTGTTGCTCATGAGGAATGGGCTAAGATTCCTCACGAAGGATGACTGAAGCTGGTGTCTGGCTATGCATCTTATTTGCACCAGGTCATAACAGCAAAAGGGTGCTCTACTATGGACTAAAGATGCTTGCCATGAAGGGGTTGAATCATTTTGAGAATGGAAAATCATTATAAGTTGCATTTTCAGTTGCATTTGGGGAAACCACTTGAAGCATTCGTTGTGTTGAGCTATATCGATTGCTTTTGTTTGATTTGTTCATTGCAAACAGATGAAAGTCACTACATTTTGACAATAAGCCTGATTTGCAATGGGGGTTGAATAATTTTGTTTACAAATGTATATGCAAAAAAATAAAGTGTAGTGACTAACTAACTGCGCCATGAATGGGGCTCACATTCCTGTTGCTAAACATAGGACTTCTGTCTCCTTAAAACGCTCAATAGGTCTCCAGTGCATTTGTTCTATTTGGTATAATTCAGCGATTTGTAAGCAGTATGTTATGGTACAAAGCTTAATTTGTTACATCTTTCCAAGTGTTATCGTATCTTGATTCAAAAGTTTGTCACAGAAATATATAAATATAGACTGTGTTAGAGTTAAAGGAATAGTATTTCCATGTATTACCCTGGATCTTGTAGGCATTCAAAAATAAAACTTAATGTTCCCAGTTCCATCTTTCAAACCTTTATGGTTTGAGAGATATTCATGACCAAAGTTCTCCCCTTCCCCTGACGTCAGAGCTCTTGCTGACTGCAGGAGAATCCGGTCCTGCCTATACCAGTACCCTTCCTCCACCTTGCTGGCGTCTGAGTCGAAGTGGAGCTCTGTGCCCGTTACTGATCCAGCCACGGGCCTATCCATCTGGACCGTCAAGAGTTGCACTCATCTCATCAGTCCATAAAACCTTTGAAAAATCTGTCTTCAGATATTTCTTGGCCCAGTCTTGACGTTTCAACGTACGTGTCTTGTTCAGTGGTGGTCAGGTTTCAGCCTTACTTACCGTGGCCATGTCTCTGAGCACAGAACACCTAGTACTTCTGGACACTCCAGGTAGGTTGCAGTTCTGGAATATGATAACAATGGAGGATAATGGGTTCCTGGTAGCTTCATGTTTGATTCTTCTGAAATCTCTGGCAGTTAATTTGCGTCTTTTTTTCTCAACACGTTTCTTGCGACCCTTTTGACTATTTGCAATGAAACGTTTGATGGTTCTGTGATCACGCCCCAATATCTTTGCAGTTTCAAGAGTGCTGTATCCCTCTGAAAGACTCTGTACAATTTTTGACTTTTCAGTGTCAGTTATATATTTTTTCTGCCCGTTTTGCCTGAGGAAATGAAGCTGCCTAATAATTATGCACACCTTGACATAGGTGTTCATCTCCTTAGGCCCACACCCTCTCTCATTACATAAATACGCATCACCTGATCTGCTTAAATCCAAAAAGCATTCAAGTTTATACAGCTTGGAGTTGGAAAATATGTATACAAATGATGATATAGTCAAAATACTCTCTTGCCTAATAATTGTGCACACAGTGTAGACTTGTTCTAGTACCCTGGATAGAGGCTGAAAACTTTACTTAGAAAAGAACTGCACCATTTTTCATGCACCTGAGCAGCCTGTGTTGTGGATCAGTGGGTCTTACTGGTGTTTCAGAAGCGTACAGGATTCCCTTTAAATCCCTTCCTCCCTACAGGTTCTTCCAATCCAGAACTCCTGTGGGACAAGAAAAGCTGTGTCTTTTCAGCGACACGGTTCAGGCTGTCTTGGACAAGGGAGTCCTGACTCCAGTTCCTCCTCAAGAGAGAGATTTAGGTTTCCATTCAAACCTATTCATGGTGGCCAAGAGGGACAGAGACAGTTGTCCTGTCTTGGACCTCAAAGACCTCAGTTCCTTTGTGGAGACTGAGCTCTTCACGATGGAATTATTGCACTCTGTCATTGCAGCTATGTGTCCAGGAGAGTTCTTTGCCTCTCTAGATCTGCAGGATACTTACTTGCATGTCCCGATTCATCTGGACAGCCAGAAGTACTTCAGGTTTGCCTTTGACTTGGGGCATTTCCAGTTCACCGATCTGCCCTTTGGGCTTACCTCCGCTCCTCGGGTGTTCGCCAGAGTCTTAGTGGTATGATTGCCTTTCTGCACACCTGGGTGATTCAGGTGACTCCCCTACATGGATGACCTTCCAGCACCATCCAGGGAACTCCTGGACAAGCACGTCCAGGACTGTGCTCAGATTCTCCTCCACCATGGGTGGATTCTGAATATGGAGAAATCTACTTCAGTCCCCAATCCTTGATCTCAGGTTCGATACTTGCCAAGGGCAGGTTTTCCCGACCGAGGATTCTATCCAACAGGTCATGCATCTGGTGTCCTGAGCTCTGGAGTGGCCATTGGCTCCAATCCACAAATACTTGACCCTGACGGGCCACATAGTGTCTACCACGGATGCAGTTTTATATTCCAGGGCTAACACCAGGGAGCTGCAGAGGTTCACTATCCGTGCTTGGCATGGGAACCCGGATCTCTTGGACCGCAATGTCTCTTCCTCCACAGGTGAGGGCAGGACCTGCTCTGGTAGCTGGACAGGTCCAACATGGAGAAGGGGAAACCCTTTGTCATTCAGGACATGGACCCTGGTGATGACGGACTCCAGCCTCAGAGGCTGGGGAGCTATCATGGGTCACCTGGGGAGGTCAGGGCAGATGGACTGTAAAAGAGACTCTGCAGTCCATCAGTGTTCTGGAGCTTTGGGCAATTCATCATGCTCTGGTGTACTGGTCCTCTTCACTGAGGAGTTGTCCAGTCCGCTTCCAGTTGGACAGGGCCATGGCTGTTGATTACATCAGCAAGCAAGTAGCGCTTCCATTTGGTTAGAGGTCAAATCTCTCTTGGCATGGGCAGAATATCACGTTCCAGCTATTTCCGCCATGAACATTCCAGGGACAGACAACGTCCTGGCAGACTTCCTCAGCCGTCAGTGTGGACTCAGGAGAGTGGGAGCTCCACCCAGACATTTTGGACCTGTTGGTGCAGTGGTGGGGTCTTCCTCGGATAGACCTAATGGCTACCAGTAACAACAGGAAGGTTCAGCTCTTTTGCTTTCATTGGAGGGATGCACTGGCGATCCCCTGGCATTTTCATCTGGCCTACATCTTCCCTCCACTTCCTCTCATTCCCAGGGTCCTGAGGATGATTCAGATGGACGGTCTGGCTGTCATCTTGGTCGCCCCTTACTGGCCCAGGAAGCCCTGGTTCCCAGATCTGGTGGTTCTCTACATTCGGGATCTGTTTCCATTGCCACTCAGACCATATCTCCTTGGGAGTTATCTCTGGAAGGAGGACGTGGAGCTCATGGCTTTGACAGCATGGCTGTTCAAGCCTCCGTCCTAAGAAGGAAAGGGTTCTCCTCTGAGCTGGTGTCCTCTATGATTCAGGCCAGGAAACCGGTTTCTTCTAAAGCTCATCATAGGGTTTGGTCCATTTTTCAGTCTTGGTGTGTTGACAGGGACCTGTCATCTCAGGAGTTTGATCTCCCTGTGATCCTTTGTTACAGGACGGTGTGAACAAAGGGCTCAGTTTTAGCTCCTTAGCTCAGGCTTCAGCGATCTGTGTTTTTCCAGAGACGCATTGCCATCTTATCAGATTTCAAGGTTTTCTTTCAGGGTGTCGCTCATGCCTTCCCTGCCTATAAGGCTCTCACTCCCCAGTGGGACCTTAATGTGGTTTTGGGAGTCTTGCAGCGTCCTCCCTTTGAGTCCTTTGCTACCATTCCTCCACGCCTTCTGTTGTGGAAGATGGCCTTTCTTCTGGCTGTGGTCTCTGTCCGCATAGTTGCGGAATTGCAGGCCTTGACCTGCACACTGCCTTTCCTGGTGTTTCACAGGGATAAGTCTGTTCTCTGTATCTCCCAGGAATTCCTTCCTAAGGTGGTCTCTGAGTTCCACATCAATCAGGAGATTGTTGTGCCTTCCTTTTGTCCTGACCCCAAATCTGAGTCTTTCCATAACACTGATGCCTTACTTGTCATCCCTGAGTGTCCCAGGGCAGGTATGGCTGTGTCCAAGGTGACTATCGCATCTTGGATTAAGTCTACCCTTCGGAAGGCTTATGACTTCAGAAAGAAGCCTGTTCCTTTTCCGCATTACAGCACACTCCACCTGGTCAGTTTGGGCCTCCCGGGCCTACAAGAAAAGAATCTGGCTTCTGCTGATCAGCTGTGTAAGGCGGCCACTTGGTCTTCTGTGCGAACCTTTGCCAAGCACTATTGTGTTGATGTTCTGGCTTCAGCTAAAGCCAGCTTTGGCAGGAAGGTCCTGGAGGCAGCTCTTCCTGTTTTAGGACCTTTTCTTTCCTGTGCCTTACCGTGCTTTAACTGTTCTCATGTGGTGTGATATTGTTATTGAGTGTCCATTGACACTTAGTTTATTTTGGGCTGTTCTATGTCCTGGATAGTCCTTGGGAACTCTGGTATCATGGGGAACCAGCTCAGGTCCTTTTTCTTTTCCTTCCCACCCTGGGAGCTTAATGTTTGTACATCTCCATGGTACCTGTATGTCATATTGGATGACAGAGAAAAGAGGATTTTTGTCTTACCTGTTAAATCCTTTTCTCTTCGTCCATGTGACATACAAGTCTTCCACCCAGTGACAGGAACCGTGCTTGGTCTCCAAGTGCTGGACGTGGGAGTCCTCTCAGATCTGCTGCTCACAGGAGTTTTCCTCTTTCTTCTTTCTTGCTGTCCTACTTAGTAGGCTTCTCTCAAGTCTGTCTGGGGAGGGACTAGTGGGATTTCCTGATAAAGGAGGACTGAGAGGCTCCACCCACAACTTCTAGAATTGTTTTAGCCTACAGGGAGGAGCTTGCGTCTCCCCATGGTACCTGTATGTCATATGGACTAAGAGAAAAGGATTTAACAGGTAAGACTAAAATTCTCTTATCAGTGGTTCCTTAGGCTCACTGTCCACTAGATGAGAACGAGTTTACTCTTTCAAGTAGCGGATGTTTTGTGGGTACCTATACCAAGAAACAGGGAGGGCTTTATAAAAAGCTGAGAAAATCCATATATTTCAAAGATTTCAGTATCATTAATTTACCCCCATAGCACTGCATACTGCACATGTTTGTGCACACCAGCCTAGGGAAGGAAAGTAAATCCTTAATTGTTGTGAGCAGTTCTCAGTTTTCCATAGAAACAAATTTTCTAAAATCTAACTCTTAAGTGCATTTTCTAATCCTTGTGCAGACTGCTGACTTACTGTTCTTCTCTACAGTCACTGATGGATTACCTTTGTTTATTCAACTTGTTTTGAGTGGTGATCTAAGCTGCTTTATTTAGATTATATCCAACGCTATTCTGTTCAGTGACTTTTCTCTGATATTTTACAGCTATACTGCACTGTTACTTCTGAGACAACCACCAAGTTTCTTATGTAAATGAGAATCCTGGCACCGTGTACAAAGTCTGCATGGATACCTGCATAGATCATATTAAATACTACGTTTTAAACAACCAAGTACCAAATGGTATCCTAATTAACATACTATCTTATGGTAATTTAATCTAAGAAATTAACCCTTTGAGTGCCATATGCGTGCATAATGCATTGCTTTGTAATGTGTTGCATATACCTCTGGCGCTCAAAGGGTTCATAACTTGATGGTATTTGTATCCCATTTGTATTGCCTTTAATATTTTGTTGTACGTTTTGGTGCCCCTCGTATTATAGTTTGAGAGAAACATTAAAGGGAAATTATATGAACATTATTATTGTCTCCTGTTATCCTTGTGTTCCTTATATAAGAGTTGTGAAATGTTGTATAGATTTTTATTTCTTTAATTTACACACTCTACTTATCTGGTCGACCATATTTTATTGGCTATCATATGACTTCCTTCTGATCAAAATTGCTGAGTTTTTCCCTATTGTACTTAATTATGTAGCAGTGTCTGGGGGGAAAAGTATTTGTTACATTAGTATAGTAAGAGAAAGTGATTAGTAGTTCAGGAGTTCTTGAATTGTGTCCAGATATCTAGAAAGCTATGAGAATTTTCATCAAATTTGTTAGCTTTTCCATAATCACAATATGTCAAACCCTTCTCTCTCGGTCTGATATATAGACAGGATAATCTGGTATTATTGGCTGTCTATGTATATTAATCTTGCTAACATTTAATCCTTGTGTGTATCTGATGCTAAAATTTTGTTTGCGGTTAGGACCACCAGATGTGAGTCAAGGTTCTCTGATCCTGACCGCATCTCCAGAAGACAGACTCAAGGGAGGGACATATAGAATGCAATACAACTGGGGTTCTATATCACCTGGTTGTGTTTCTAGTTTTTGACCATCATTGAATTCCTGGAGCTAGACAGTGAAGTATTTAAGATTTGATGCCAATCCTGCATAGAAATGATTTTGAATAGCTCACTTTCCCATTGGGTTTTCTAGGAAAGAAATGGGATTTCTGAGGCTCCAAGAATATTATATGTAGTCTCGAAATGCCGCGTGTAGGGTTTTTTAAGTCTGTTAAAAGCCTAAGTAGGCAATGATGATCCCAATGTGTGGTAAGAAAAGATGTCAATTTCATAGGAAGGTCGAGTACAGATTGCAAGGGTGAGCTCAATCACATTATGGAATATGAAGAATAATTCTCCTCCATTTGAAAAGAGTAGATTTAATCAGAAATGGGAGATGGGATATTGAGCTTTTTATTAGATCCCTTCACCATAAAATGTAAGTCTGGGAAGACCCCTTAGTACACAGTTGAGTTGTATCCAATGCTTATCTGTGCCATTCCGCAACCAAAAGATAATATTTAACAGCTGAGTGCAATAATAGTAATTAAGAATATCTGGGGCACCCAAGCCGTCTGTTGTTTTATTTTGGGGTATATTTGCAAATTTAAAACTGGTAGGTTTTCTACCCCAAATAAAGAGCTTTAGTATGTGCAGGACTTTAAGAATGTTATAGAAATGGCAACTGAGATTGTCTGAAAGAAATAAAGAATTTTTGTCAGTATGGACATTTTGATTAAAGTAAGTAATTCTACCAGACCAGGAAGATTTTCCCTCTGAATTTTGCCTTTTAAGTAGTTTAAAGTTAGCTGAGAAGTGTTGGTTCACTTTAGGGGTTAGATGGATCCCATGATATTTGATTGTCTGTGGTCCATTTAAAAGGAACTAAGGTTATAAGTTTGGAGAGTTTCTCTGCAGGGACAGTTATGTATAGTATTTCATATTTGAAAAGATTTGGTTTAAAATTTTAAACTTTACTAAATGTATCTAATTCTTTCAGAATGTAAGGAAGAGAAATCTCTGAAGAGGCCACCATAAGTATAAGATCTTCTGCAAAGTGAGCTAATTTGCATTAGTCACATTTCAAAGTTATACCCTATGTATAGCGTTATTGTTTCTAATTTTATTTGCAAAGCTTTCCACGATAAGGATGAAAAGAATGTGTTAAGGGACAACCCTGCCAAGTACCATTTCTCAGTGTAAATGGATGTGAAAGATAGTTGTTATCTTTAACTCTTTCGGGTAGACTTGTGTGTAAGGCCATTATGAAGTTAAGAGATTTGTGTCCCAGCCCAGTATGTTGTAGTATGGACTCTAGGAAATACCAGCTAACTTTCAAATGTGTTTTCAGTGTCAACAGTAAGCAGAAGGGATTCTGTCCTTGTGGAGTTAGTGATCTATCAAACTTATTTTTAAGGTATAACCCTTGGCCTTCCTGCCCATCAAAAAGCCAACTTGGTCTCAATCTGCTTGCCAGTATTTTAGTGTAAATTTTGAGGTCTACATTTAATACTTTGGGGTTTTTAACTTAATGAATGCTAGAAAGGTCTTCAACACTTTGTGTAATGACTGTTCTTTGTACTTCTCTGCCTCCACTTTTTTTCTTCCCTTTTCGGTTTATTCTATTGTAGACTATCTACAATAGTCTTCACAGTAGATGAGGCATTAGTTAACAAGAGCACAGTACAACTTTGTTACATGCACTGAAGTTTGCAGTCTAAATTAGCAAGACATCTTTTTAATCTCAGAACTTCTGGAGTTTTCCTCCACTTTCATAATTTTTGTGTCTTATTGGTGACACTGGGAAAATGGTGTTAAATCTCTGTCTTGCAGGCAGTAGTGACGGATTTGGTAGTCCAGTGATTTTAGCTGTGTGGATTACACACACTCTTGACGTACCAGAGTTACATGGTGTTTATGATCTCTAGGTAATGCTGGACTGCAGAGTTTTTATGGCGTTTTCCATTATAATTCTGAACTATATTTGAGACAGTGCTGCTATTTCCCTTTGGTCACTGTATGCTCCATAGGATGTGTGTTAATTACCAGGTGTCAAGGTACAGGGTGTAGAATCAGCCTGTACCTTGAGACCTGGTAATTAACACACAAAAAGGGAGTGTCCAGGGCAGTTTCAGAGAGTTCCCAAGTATGTTAATGACCAGTGGTGCGCACATTGACAAACCCTCTGTTCTTTACAGTTTTCAGGAAACATTTGTTTCGTAGTAGAGTTTTTCCTTCTTTTAGTCATTTATGACTAGCAGTGTGGGACAGCGTTGACCGTCTGTTTTTGTTTGCTACAACTTTGTTGTGAAGGGTGTTTTATTTGTAGTACAGAGTTGATACAAAGATAT
The DNA here is from genome assembly GCA_037306005.1 of Rhinophrynus dorsalis. Classification (NCBI taxonomy): domain Eukaryota; kingdom Metazoa; phylum Chordata; class Amphibia; order Anura; family Rhinophrynidae; genus Rhinophrynus; species Rhinophrynus dorsalis. The sequence continues at coordinate 527,838,319 of CM074718.1, forward strand.
ATACATACGCACAGACACATGCGTACATATTACACATAAAGACACACAGGCACGTTATCATACATAAACTCACAGACACATTCATACATACATAAACACACACACACATAAAGACATTCATACATAGCCACATACATTCAGACACACACACATTTAGATATTATCGTACATAGACGCGCAAACACACATACATATACACAAACTCATAGCTACCTGTGTCACTGGAGGCCTCATATGAAGGGGGGAAGGTGGGAGTATACAAAGGGGATGGAAGCATAATGGTTTTAAAGGGACAATATTGTCCCAGAAAAACAGATTTAGCATTTTGTAGTTCTTAAAAACTTGAATTGAATGCAAAAAAACCTATCTCTCAAATCGCTATGGTTTGAGAGATATCTGAATTCAAAGTTTGACGTTTCCTGCTGTCAGCTGTAAAGCTGACAGCAGGAGGTCTGTGTCGGCAACACGGAGTCTCTTCAGCAGAGCCACAATCGCTTTATGTAAAATAAATGACTTCATTGGAATGGTCTACAAAGTGTGCCTGTTTTGCAAGCACACTTTGTAGAGCATTCCAGTGAAGTCATTCATTTTAAATAACACAATTGTGTCTCTGCTGAAGAGCCACAGTGTCGGCCGACACGAATCTCCTGCCATCAGCTTTACAGCTGACAGCAGGAAAAGTCAAACTTTGAATGCAGATATCTCTCAAACCATAGCGGTTTGAGAGATGGGTTTTTTTTGCGTAGCTACCTGTGTCACTGTAGGCCTCATATGAGGGGGAAGGTGGGAGTACACAAAGGGAATGGAAGCATAAAGGTTTTAAAGGGACAGTACTGTCCCAGAAAAAATATTTAGCATTTTGTAGTTCTTAAAAAGTTGAATTGAATGCAAAACAAAGTTTGCGAGAGATCTGATCTATGGTTTGAGAGAGATCTGAATTCAAAGCTTAACGTTTAAGCTGACAGCAGGAGATCCGTGTTGGCCGACACAGAGGCTCTTTAGCAGAGCCGCAATTGCTTTATGTAAAACAAATTACTTCATTGGAATGGTCTACAAAGTGTGCCTGGTTTGCAAGCACACTTTGTAGACCATTCCAATGAAGTCATTTGTTTTAAATAACACGATTGCGGCTCTGCTGAAGAGCCTCTGCGTCGGCCAACACGGATTTCCTGCTGTCAGCTTTACAGCTGACAGCAGGAAACCTCAAACTTTGAATGCAGATATCTCTCAAACCATAGCGTTTTTAGAGATAGGGTTTTTTGCATTCCCAAGTATGAGACGATATCCGTATATTGTTAATACTGCAGGCAAATAGCGTACAGTAAAAATTGATTTGGCCCTAACAGTGGAAAAGAAATTCCAGTTTCATCCATATTATAAACCTGTCTCAATATTATAAGGACAGTATCGCTATGATTACAGCAGGCAAATGGGTTATTCGTGCACGGAGGCACACACAGGATTAAGGAGTGCAGTCAGTGGATGGAGGTGACACTTTAGTCTGCAAGCTTCTAGGTCCAGTGTGTACCAGCAATAGTGACAAATGTATTATTTAGCGATGTTTATGGGTCAGTGGTTAATCCCTTAAGGAGCAAAGGGCAGTGCTATGCATCTGCTTTCTCCAATGCTGCTTCTGACGTTGGCGATACACAATGCACTTACACACAGCTGTTATGCCATCAGTAGGTCCTGGCACCTCCTGTGGTCTTCATTTAACCTCCTTTGCCAGTGCATGCAGTTATAATTCAGAAGTGCGCATGGCTGGACTTTAAAGGGATAGTAATACTTCGTTTTAACTTTATTTTATTTTGTAGGCATTAAAAAAAATATGAAGAATGATATAAGTCTTATCTCTCTAACCTTTATGGTTTAAGAGAGATTCACAAGCAAAGTTTTCCCTCCCGCCCCTTTTACCTAGTGTAAGCCATCTTTTCTCAGATGGGGAATCTGGTTGTAAGACCAGACAGATAACAGAAGGGGACAGTCTTCTTACAATGAAAACAATGAAAGCCCTGTCCCCCCTTGACAAGTTTTTCCCTTATCTTAATTGAAGATTGTCCCTCTCTGCAATCTACATGGGCACCTCCCTTCTGCTCTGGCTGAAAAGTGTTACATCAGTAAAAGGGATGGGAGGAGGACACTTTGTCATTCAATTACTCTGGAACTACAACTCTGACAGAATTGAAATAACACTCTCCAAAGGCCAAATACTATGATGATTAATTAGAGCTGCTTTTATTATGAAACATTACTATCCCTTTAAGTGCATACAGGGGCAGAGGAGATTAAATGAAGGCAAGAGGAGGCAGCAGCAGCTGCTGATGGGTCTGCAGCTGTGGGTTAGGGCAGTGTGTGTGGCTATGGTTAGATGCAGCATCTGAGGAGTGTGCACTGTGGGTGACAGTGATACGTGAGTGGCGGTAGGTCTGTGGCAGTTAAAGCTGTTAAAGAAACGAAGAGTGTAGTAACTATGAAACACTGGGGAGTTGCATTGCAGAACTGGCTGTCCACTCTTCTAATGGGCTAAATTGTACACCTCTCACAGCTGCCTAATGAGAAGCGATAGTGGGGAGTGACTAAGTCCTGCCCCTGTATTTGTCTGCCTCAGGCAGTGTGTGAGGAAATATGCAGATCTCTTCCTATCTGCCTCCCCGTGGTGTGTATGTCAGGCTCTGGCAGTGTGGAGGAGATCTGCATATTTTCTCTTTGCTGCGCCCTGGTGTGTGTCATGCACTGCTCTCTATGTTGGGCTCAGGCAGTGTGTTCTCCTAGCTGCCTCCCCGGGGTGTGTGAGGCACGGATGTAGAATATTTGGTTATATGACCTCTTCTTTTATAGTATAGACTCCAATTCAACCATATAGTGACCAGAGCATTTGCAAGAAATATTTTCCTTTTATATTGTTTGTGTAATGAAAATTACCTTTTTCCTTGAGTCTGTGGTATAAATTTAAGGCGATTAGTAGCTTTTTATTTTCACTTTTATGTATAACTACACAGGATGAGGCCACCCAACTGTGCAGGACTTCAACTCCCATCATCTAACAGGGGGTGATGGGAATTGTAGTCGTCCACAGCTGGAGGGCCTCAGGTTGACCACCCCGAACTACACACTCTGGTCCTTTCTCTTGGAAACAGAACACCTACACTTTGACACCAATGTGCAGAGAGCAACACTTAGTCACTCCAGACATGTATGAGGGTATTGGTGGGCCAGGAAATACCTCAAAGGGATTCTTGGTCATCAGGCCTGAGGTCCAGGGGGACCTAGATAAGGAGAGTTGTCCATTCTCCTTGTGATCTATATGTTGAGAAGTGGATGACTACAGGAAACATTTTTTTTTTCTTTTTTTTTTTTTTTTTTTTTTTTTTTTTTTTTTTTTTTTTCAAAGATCATTAACAGCAGGGATAGATATATATTTTACCACTATCCCTGTTTTTCCAATCATTGACCAGGTCCCTCTTTTACAGAGGGTACCTGGTAGTGCTAGATTAGACAAAAAAGCAAAATAAAAAAAACGTAAACGTAACAGTTCTGATAAAAAAAATAAAATAATTGTAATTAAGTTGTATAGACGGCTTGACATTATTGTGACTAAATAAATCTAATTAGTAGTCAAAATTAAAGGTTATTTGTCTCCAAAATTTGGGCTATATTTTTTTTAGATTAGATAAGAGTATATTGTGACCATTCCATTTCATGTATGCAGTTGTGGTGATCTGACCAAAGACATAGTGAGACAGCAGAATTTTTTTCTTCCATTAAATGGATTCGTCTATCCATTTATTTTACTGTTTCTATCCTGGAAGTTTAGGACAAAGCAGACCATGTAAAGAAGGCTTTCTTGTCATCATGAATTCAGTAGTCTGTCACAAGAATCAACGTATTGGATACCAAACTAATCCTTTTTTAGATGTGCAACTCATTCTACAATGTCTGTCAACACATCTTGGAGTAGTAGAACACATTCCGTGGAACACATCTGTCACGCAGCTGCTTGGTCTTCCCTTCACACTAGTATGCAGTTCTGTAAAGTTAATGTTTGGTCTTCAACAGAGATACTACTCTTGATTACAATGTATTGCTCATTGCTGTAGATTAATTTTGGTTAATTTGTTTTCTTTCCAGCCTTTATTGTGGGATGTCTTTGTGTCTCCTATTGGGTGCAAAACAAAAAAAGGGATTTTTATACTTATTGATAAATGCTTTTTTTCTTTGTCCATTGGGAGAGAAGATGGCATCCTGCTTTTAGAAAACCTGGAGTGCCCTGACTTTTTGGACTTCTTTATTCCTGTGCTTTGCTAGATGAAAACAAACTAGTGTATCAAATATGAATTGTAAGTTAGGGCTTAGGGAGTGGGAGGAATTGAATTCTACAGATTAGTAGTTACTCAAATTCCTGCTTCCTTGTGAAGGGAATTTTGCCCATGTTACATGTGCCCAGCAGTGCACTAAGGATTTATTGGTAAGTATAATAATACTATCCCTTTGACTCAACGTATTTGATATGTTGCTTCTGAAACTGAAAGGAGTGATGACTAATGTACTAGCTTTTTCAAACTAATAATGTATTTTCCTTTCCTTTATTACATGTTTTCTAACACAAAGCCACATAATCATTACTGAAATTAGTCCCTTAAAGACTATCATCATACAGTGTTTACCCAGTTTAAAACATTATGTTTAATTTATATTATTATTTCTCAACATCAAATACATTTTATGCATTATTGTGTTCTTATCCTACAAATTGTACGCTTCAATGAGCTGTGTCCTTGTATATTTCTGGTTCAGTTTGTTTAACAAGTACATATGCAATATTTAAATACATCTCTAATCTTTTATATTGCATTTGATCAGGCAGTACAAATATGTGTATATTAATATTATGCTGCTGTTTTGTCGATTTAGTTAGTCCTTGTTTGTCAACATAGGAGAGCAAGGATACGTACATTTAAAGGCTAGTCCTTCAGCTCTAAAGTGTTTGTTTTCTGGCTTCCAGTTTCAACAAGCTCTCTAGCACAACAGTATGCTCATCCAAACACGGCTCTACATCCACATCCACCTCATCCTCAACCTTCAGCAACACCTACTGGACAACAACAGAGTCAACATGGTGGTAGTCACCCAGCCCCAAGTCCAGTTCAGGTAAAATTAAAGTGTTTTTTTTTTTTTTTTTTTTTTTTTAGTTCGGAATAGGGTTCATATCCTTTTAAATTACATATTTTCCCTTTTCTATTTATATGTGTTTGGCCTTTTGACTATTGTTCGGTTATACCAGCTCCTATACAGGGGAAGGCAAAGTTGGTTCTCAGTTTCCATTAACAATGCATGTTTGCAGGATATCTCTGCTTGAATACAGGTCAATAAGTTTGTGTGACTGAGGTGCTTACTTTACTGGTCCAGCTGTACTCCTTTCCTGAAAACATGTACTGTACTTAAGGACTGGAGTTGCCTGCCTGTGTCAATAAGTGGTGTGTTCATTGTATGGTGTGAGGTAAACAAAGAACATATGAATCCCAGATGCAGAGATGCTTCAGTGGGGGTGTCACACATTATGAAGGGTATTGTTCAGAACCTTGGTGCCTTTCACACAAGAATACACCAAAGTCCAGAATATTGTGTCTTTATTGCTTTCTTGCAGTTTCATTGAGAAGATTTGGGGATGTACAGAGAAGTCCCAGGAAAAGCATAATTTACTTTTAAAAAATAGTATAAAAAAAACAAATCAGTGCTGACAAGACCACTTTATATTAATTGCTGAGCACACGAGACATTTTAGCTTCATAATACACTGTTGATGTAGCATTCAAGATGTTAAAAGCCCATTTTAAACCAGTGGGAATATTCATTTGTCCCTATGTATGACTGTCCTGTGATATTTGTTTCGCTGGATTCTGTGGCTGGGGAGCCACAGGTAGCTTAAAGTAAGGGCAGAAAACTATGTTGAACAGAAATACTCTGGTTCCCAGGCTTTATTCTGATAGGTTGGATGTCATTTTTGGTTGCCCCCTTTCTCCTCTATTACTTATACTATGCAGAGGTGAATTCTCCTCCTCGCTTTCATTTAATCCGTTGAATGCAATATTTTCTTTCCCTGTTCAAACCTTTTCTTAGTCTTGCTGAGCACTGCCCCGGCTCTCTCTACCCTTCTTTGCGTGCAGAATGACAGGGTTGAGCTCTCTGCAGAGAAGAGGAGAGAGAGCCAGGGCAGCTCTCAGCAAGACTGAGAAGAGGTTGTGTGAAGAAGGGGGGAGAGAGCTGGGAGAGTGCTTAGCAAGATTGAGAAGAGATTGTGTTCAGAAGGGGGGAGAGAGCTGTGGCAGCGTTCAGCAAGATTGAGAAGAGGTTATGTGGAGAAGGGGAAAGAGCCGGGGCAGCGCTCAGCAAGATTGAGAAGGCATTATATGTGCAGGTTGTAACCCTATGAGTGCCAGTGGATGAGCTAAGCATTCGTTAGGGATAAGAATACTTCCACAGGACAGCACAGTCAGTAAGTGCCATTTCATAAATTACTAGACTTAGAGGATTTTCTTGGTAAGGATGATGGGAGTTGGCGTGCTGCTCATTCTGCTTTTACCTTTCATACATTACGGGCAACATTTTATGCTGTAATATGAGAATTTTGCTCTTTCCTGCAGTGTGAGATTCTCTTGTTGCCATTTTAATCACATCAACATGCAACTTGCGGAGTCCTGGTTTGTTTTTACTAGTAGAGTGTTGCCTCCATCTTTTTCGAGACACCTGGCCATCTTTCTTGATGGACCAGTGGGTTTTGTGGATAGTTTCAGAAGGGTTCCTTGTAGATAACAAGTCCCTTCTTCCTCATTGTTTTTTTTTTTTGTTTTTTTTTTGTCAATGGTTCTTTGGGACCCAGAGCAAGCACATCTTTTTATAGATGCTATCTACTCTTCGATGGAGAAGCAGGTCCTGGTTCTGGTCCCAGCCTGTTAGTGCTTTTCAGGTTTTCATTTCAACCTTTTTGTGGTCCCCAAGGAGATCGACAGCTGTTGTCTTATTCCGAGCTGTTGTCAGATTCCGAACTTGAACTGCCTCAATCACTACATGGTTACTACTCTCTTCAAGATGGAATCTTTGCCCTTTGTCATGTCATGTGTCCAAGCAAATTACTGGCTTCCCTAGAACCAAAGGACCACCAGTGTTTCCTTAATTTCGCCTTCCTGTGCAGTCATTACCAGTTTACTGCACTAGCTTTCAGCCTTGCCTAAGCTCCAGGAATCTTCATGAAGATCGTTGCAACCCTGGCCTCATACATCCATTCAAAGAGAATTCTCCTGATCAAGACACCTTCAGAAGAAATTCTGGTGATCCATGTCCAGGAGTGTGCCTGCATCCTTAAGCATCACAGCTGAGGTTCAAGCTGAGCTCAAGAAGTCCTAGTACTGGGACACCTAGTATCTGCCCTGGAAGCTGTTCCGTATGCCAAGTTCACGCAAAAGAACTCCAACTGGACTGTGTTTTCACATGTCTCACTCCATGACCCTGTCCCCTCAAAAGTGGGATATTTACGTTGGTGGCTGCATAGTCATCATCTGACTGTGTGTCGTCCCTTTTTAATTCCAGAATGGAATCTGGTCACAACAGACTCTCGCCTGAGGGCAACCCTAGATCCCCTGACAACTCAGGGATGGTGGACCGGAGAGGAGAGTCTCCTATCAGTCTGTATCCTAAAGATTCAAACCGTGCACCTGGCCTTCACTGGTCTCATATACTGACTGGGACACCACTACAAATTCAGTCAGACAACTCAAAGGAAGTAGCCTACAACAACTGCCAAGGAGGAACTCGAATTGCATCAGCTTGGACAGAGTTGTGTAAATTTCCCTGGGCAAGAACTCGTGTTCCAGCTATCTCGGCAGTCCACATCCCAGGAGTAGAAGACGTTGTTGTGCACTTTCTCAGTCCTCAAGATCTGGATCTAGGCAACTAGGAACTGAACTGGTAGTCCAAAGTTGAGGTCTTCAGGCTTTGGATCTCATGGCCTCCCCTGAGAACAGTTAATTCCCTCTGTTCTGCACAATGGCAATGGATGCCTTAGCATTTTTGATGGACACCATGTCCATTCCATGGAACTTCCATCTGTCGAATATGTTTTGTCCAGTTCCCTTAATCTCCAGAGTGATACAGATCATCAGGATGGAAAGGGCTGTGGTCATCCCAATTGCTCCCTTCTGTCTCCAGTGGGCCTTGTTTGCAGATCATCTCAGTCTGTCCTTTAAGTAACCATTCCGACTTCACCCAAGACAATTTCCTGTCCAGGGTCCTGTCTGGTACAAGGAGGTGAAAAGGTTGGACTTGACAGCATTGCTCTTAATGCCAACATCCTGAGGCAAAAAGGGATGCTCAGAGGATGTCATTTCTACCATGGTCCAGACTAGGAAGATGATCTTTTCCAAAGCGTACCATAAAATCTGGTCCATTTTTTCAGTGGTGTGTTGTTAAGAACGTGTCCACTCAGATTTTTGCTCTCCCTATGATCTTTTTTTACAAGATGGTATGAATAAGGGTCTCAGTCAGAGCTGTATTAAGGTACAGGTCTCAGCCTCTTTCGAAGGTGTATTGCAGTTCTGCCAGATTCTAAGACCTATTTTCAAGGGGTGGCTTATGTTTCCCCCTCCTTCAGGGATCCCACTCTCCCATGGGACCATAACTTGGTCCTGGGCGTTCTCCAGAGACTTCCCTTTGAACTTCCTTTCATCAGTTTCCCTATGTTATTTGACTCTTAAAATGGCTTTACTTTAAGCAATTGTCTCTGTATGAAGGGTTGCTGAGTTACAAGCCTCAACTTGTAAGTCTCCCTTCCTGGTATTTTAGCAGGACAAGGGTGTACTCCATACAGACTTTCACATCAATCAGGAAATCGTCCTTTCTTCCTTTTGTCCTGACACTTCCTCAGAATAGGAGAAGGCTCTTCACCTGTTGGACGCTGTGCAATACCTTAAGTATTGTGTGTTTTATACTCAGCTTTTTCACAGTTTAGATTCCCTCTTTGTAAATTCTGCATTTCCTTGAGCGGGTCAGGCAGCATCCAAAGTCATTATTACTGCAATACTGGGTCAAGACTACCATACACCAGGAGTATATAATCCAGAAGAAACCTGTTCCTTTCAGAGTCATGGCACACTCCACCAGATCTGTGGGTGCTGACCTGTAGGAATTGGGCCTCTGCATAACAGCTGTATAAGGCTTCTATGTGATCCTCCTTGCACACATTCACCAAAAATTACTTTGTCTATGTCTTTGCCTCAGCCATATTTGGCTGGAAGGTCCTTCAGGCCATAGCTTCTGTTTAAGGGCTCTCCTTTTTTTACTTCTACGTCCTGTTCAGTTTAACCCCTTAACTTCCATTGCCATGCCAGGATGTCCAGAAGTTAAGGATGATGGTCCTGACACAGCATGGAGTTCAGGGCTCCCCACACGGATCAATGAAAAAAAAAAATGCCCGTGGTCGTTAAGTGCCGGCTGTGCATGTGCGCTCCGGTCCTTAAGGGGTTAAGTTCAGTTGGCTCTTGTTCCTGTGTTCCATATAGAGTAAGAGAGAGGATTTAACTGCAAGTTCACTAAATTCCTATTTCTTTGTCGTCCAGTACAGGTTACTGGTAACTTTGAGTAGGCGATCTGCCCCTTTAAGTAGGCAGGAACAATTCTAGAAGTGAATGCAGGGGGTGGAGCCTACCTTCCCTCCTTGGTGCAGCTAGCCATTCAGCTCCATTAAGATTTGTTCCTTGGTGAAGACACAGGCAAGAGAACAGTTCTGCTATAGTTTTAGCTTGTTTATTATTTTTCGGTTAGATATGGAATACCACCATTAGGCGGATTACCATCACTGACAATCCCATATATGTGGTTAGCTCAGTATCCAGGTGCTTTTTGTGGACCTTAAGCCCCGGGGGGAAAATCTTGGGAGTTGGCCCACTGTTGCTTTTTCTTAATACATGGTAATCTGAAGACAGACGATTTGCAGGAAAGGTGAGCAACCCTTTGCGTTCTGCAGGTCTACATGTCCCACCGTGCCCCTCCACACAGGGGTTTTCCTTTTGGAGTTCCTATTGCATACTCCTGCACTAATTGGGTTTATCTGTATGTCTGTTGGGTGTTTTGGAGCCAGTTTATGTGGTAACTTAACCCTTTAGCTGCTGGTGTTGCATCTTTTGGGGGTTTATTGGCACTTTCTCTACTGGGTTCAGTGTTTTTTGGGGTCTGCTGACATGTTCTAGTGTTTCATGTAATTTTAATTCACAGTTTCAACTTTGCAAAATTTGTGTAAAGGAGCGCTTTACCGCATAGACGCCATTGCTCCATTCACTTCTATGGGACTGTACAGTCTGGGACATATCTCTGCAACCGCTCATTGTAGCGACTTCAGAGATGGCTCATTTTGTTTGACTGCCCTTGCTCTATTATCCGGTTAACGTTTTTTGTGTTGGGGGGCTCAGGGGGCTTCGGATACGTCTTCTTGGAAAACCATTTCCCATGAGCGCTTGCTTTGCAAGATCGTTTCTGATTGGCTCCCACCGCAGCAGCCATTTTGTGCCTTTTCCTGAATAAGTATCCTATTCAGGGCTTGGACTCTCCTTCTCTCCTATGCAGATTAACCCTTCGCCTGCCAGTTAAGTGCATTTTAGCGATTTCTGGGGTGAAATTTTAATCTTACACACACTGTATTTGGGGATTCCTTATACATTTTGACAATGTGAGAATGTATAATCTGTTAGAGACTGGGGCCAGGCCTAAGACTAAGGATGCTGGGGTCTCTGTGTCCTCTATTGTGCATTGCTCCTGATGTCATTCAGGGTTACTTAGAAAATTCTCGGGTCATTTATGCCCAGCTTGTTCTGATATCCCTGAGTCTCTCCCAGGGACCTCCACCCATGCATTAGAGCCAGTTTGGGTGCAAGAGTTCAAGGCTGCTACTAGAGATCTCCGGTCTACATTGCATCTCCTTCCATCCAAGTTACTGGGGGTCTTCCACTCTGGCAGACCCCTTCTTCCGTCATATCTTCCCTGCCGAAAATGCAGGGAGTACCTGATGTATCAGATTCCTCTGAGGAGGAACTGTTGGTGGATTTGAATGTTTAGGAATGTGCTGCTGTGGGATCCTCTCAGTTTTTTTTGGGGACCCCTTTGAGGCCGATCCTGATCCCTCGGCTGAGGGCTTGATCAGAGCTGTTTTAACTGCCCTAAACATTCCCTTAGTTCAGGAGGTTTCTTTGTATCCCTCTGATGTATTTCAGGAGCCTAAAAGGCCCTATACTTGTTTTTCCACCTAACTCCACTCTTGACTTCCTTGTGTCTGATGAGTGGAAGTCTCCGGGCAGGAAACCTGTTTCCAAGAAATTTGCCAAGCTTTACCCATCTGAGGCGGCGCTTGCTCAGTGGGTTCATCCCCAAAGTGTATGGTCCTGTCTCCACTGCCTTGCCAGTTGCTGATGCTTCCGCTCTGAAAGACTGGACTGACAAGAAACTTGAGGTCTCTCTCAAGTCCATGTTTGCCATTGCTGGTGCTGCCATGCGTCCAGCGTTTGCTGTGGCATGGGTGAGCCGGGCCATTGCGGTCTGGATTGAACAGCTCCCTCTAGCTGTCCGTCAGGGTGCTCCTACTTTGGATGTGTTGCGGCTTCTTGCCAACATTTCTGAGGCCCAGCACTATGTGGGCAGCACAGTGGCTCAGTGGTTAGCACTGTTGCCTTGCAGCGCTGGGGTCCTGGGTTCAAATCCCACCAAGGACAACATCTGCAATGAGTTTGTATGTTCTCACTGTGTTTGCGTGGGTTTCCTCCGGGTACTCCGGTTTCCTCCCACACTCCAAAAACATACTGATAGGTGAATTTAGATTGTGAGCCCCAATGGGGACAGTAACCAATATGAGTGTAAAGTGCTGCGGAATCTGTGTGCGCTATATAAATAAAGGATTATTATTATTATTATTATTATTATTATGTTTCTCCCGCCTTATTTGATGCCATCTGTTTGTTGTCAAGGGTTTCCACTATGTCTGTGGTTGCCAGATGAGCTCTTTTCCTCAAGATCTGGTCTGCTGACACTGCTTCCAAGAAAGCTTTGCTCTCATTGTCTTTTCAAGGCACCTTTTTGTTTGGGCAGGATCTTAAGGATCTGATTAGTGAGACCACAGGGGGCAAGAGTACCCTTCTGCCTATGATACCCAGGAGGAAGACTCCTCTCAAGCATAATCAGCTTTTTCGTTCCTTCCAGACTGAGACACATCCAGCGAACCAGGAGGTTCCGTCAGCTCCGCGTTCCTCCTCCATGCCCAAACAGCAGTGGAAGCCGAAGGTCCCCTCAAACCCTAAGGCTTCCAAGCCTCCTTCAGCGTGACTCGCCGAACCCAGGTCCCTGCTCGGCTGTGGGTGGCTGTCTGGGAGGATTCAGTGGCAGACCCGTGGGTTTTACAGGTGGTGGCGGAAGGGTACAGGATCTCTTTCGTCTCTCTTCCTCCCTTTTGGTTTTCCCTTCTCATATGCCTCGAGCATAGAGATACGCCGTCTGTTCAGTAACTCTATCCAGGCCCTTCTGGGCAAGGATGTTCTGGAACCTGTTCCAATTTCAGGACAGAGGTATGGGTTTTTAAACAAACCTCTTTGTGGTCTCCAAGAAGGAAGGTGGCTGTCGTCCCATTTTGGATTTGAAGGATCTTAATTTCTTTGTGATCAAGACTCATTATCACCAGGAGCCCCTAAGGACGGTGATTGCTGCTATGTCCCTGGGGAAATTACCCTCTGGATCTTCAGGACGCGTATCTACAAATCGCCATTATCCAGAGAGTCGGCAATATCTCAGATTTGCCTGCGACCAAGGGTGTTTCATTTTTCAGCTCTTCCCTTTGGTCTGACTACAGCTTCTTCAGTCTTCAACCGTGTCCTGTGAGCTTTAGTATCGTCCTCCACCGGGACGGCATCAGAGTTACTCAATACATGGACGACCTGCTTCTGAAAGCCCCTTCTGCGGAACTTCTTCATCAGCAGGTTCAGGACTGCATTCATGCTCTCACCCATTACAGTTGGATCATCAACATGGACAAGTTGGATCTTGTCCCATCCCAGCGTCTGGTCTTCCTGGGCCTTCTCTTCGACACTCAGCAGAGCATGGTGTTTCTCACGGGCGAGATGGCTCACCAGATCGCCCACAAGGTTTCTGCTGTTCTGGCTTATGATCCAGTTCCAGCCAAGAAGCTGTCCTCTCTAGTGGGGAAATTCATCTCCACTATAGAAGCGGTCCCATGGCTCACACCAGAGAACGCCAGAGATTTGTGATCCAGGTGTTGCAGGGGTCAGCCGGGCCTTCTGAAGATGTCAGTATCCCTCCCTCTTCATGTGGAAATGAGTTTGTTGTGGTGGCTCGACCTCTTCAATCTGCTGAAGGGCAAGTCCTTCCTGGTATCCTTCTGGACCACGGTGACAACGGATGCCGGCCTGGCCGGCTGGGGAGCGGTCCTGGTTGCCTGAGTGCTCAGGGTCAGTGGTCTCAGGAAAGAGAGATTCCTCCAATCAAAGTGTTGGAGCTTCGGGCAATATTTCATGCCCTTCGTCATTGGACACTCCAACTGGAAGAATGCCCAGTCCAACAACGCCACGGCCATGGCTTACATCAACAAGCAGGGCGAAACAAGAAGTCTCGCTGCTTGGTTAGAGGTCAAGGCTATTTCGTCCTGGGCAGAAGAACATGTTCCTGCCATATCTGCAGTGCACATTCCTGGCATAGACAACGTCATGGAAGACTTCTTCAGTTGACACACGGTGGACAGTGGAGAGTGGGAACTGCACCCAGAGGTGTTCATCCTCATTGATCAGAAGTGGGGTCTTCCTAGCATCGACCTGATGGTGACAAGACACAGCCAGAAGGTTCTGAGGTTCTGCTATCGCTGGAGGCATCCTCTAGCTGTAGCAGTGGATGCCATGTCCATTCCTTGGTTATTTTCTCTGGCTTACATCTTTCCTCCCCTTCCCTTGTTGCACAGGGTGTTACGGATATAGTAACATAGTAATTTGGGTTGAAAAAAAGACTTGCGTCCATCTAGTTCAACCCTTTTCCTATTCCGGTTTACCATCATTGATCCAAAAGAAGGCAAAAAAACCCATCAATATAGCAATTTCAAATTATACCCTGAATGGGGGGGGGGAAATTCCTTCTTGATTCCAAATGGCAATCAGACTTCTCCTTGGATCAACAAGCCCTAAGTAAATATTAATCCCAATACTAACGTACATAGCCCTCTATGTTATGCTCTTTTAAATAAGTATCCAGACCCTTTTTAAAGGCATCTAATGTATTCGATAGCACCACCTTCTCAGGCAGTGAATTCCATACCTTTATTGTCCTTACTGTTAAGAAACCCTTCCGTTGTTGTAGATTAAATCTCCTTTCCTCAAGTCTAAGCGGGTAGCCCCTTGTCCTTTGTACTGTTCTGTTAATGAACAGGTCTTTGGAGAGCCCTTTGTATGGGCCCTGAACATATTTATATAGTGTTATCATATCCACTGTAAGACGCCGTTTTTCTAATGTGTACAAGTTTAACTTTTCTAGCCTTTCTTCATAACTGAAACTTTCCATTCCCCTTACTACTTTTGTAGCCCTCCTCTGCACTCTCTCTAGTTCCATAATGTCCTTTTTCAGAAAGGGTGCCCAGAATTGAACAGCATATTCTAGGTGGGGTCTTACCATGGACCTGTAAAGAGGCATAATAATATCTTCCTCCCTTGAGTCAATAACCCTTTTAATACATGCCAATATCTTATTGGTCTTTGCAGCTGCCAGCTGGTACTGCATGCTACTGCTAAGTCTATTGTCTACCATTACTCCCAAATCCTTTTCATTAGTAGATTTCACCAGAGAAACACCATTTAAACTATATGTTGCATTTTTATTATTATACCAAAAATGCATAACTTTACACTTGTCTATATTGAATCTCATTTGCCTGCCCAGTTACTCAATTTGTCCAAATCCTCTTGTAATGAAGACACATCCAGTTCAGACTTTATTACCTTACTTAATTTTGTGTCATCGGCAAACACTGATACATGGCTCCCTATGCACTCTGGGAGGTCATTAATAAACAAATTAAAAAGAAGAGGACCCAGGACAGATCCCTGAGGTACTCCACTTATCACGTTTATCCAATTGGAGAACTTGCCATTTACTACCACTCTTTGCATTCTGTCTTTCAGCCAATTTCGAATCCACACACAAACGTTTTCCCCTAGGCCTATTTCATTCAATTTGTACAGTTACCTCTTATGTGGAACTGTATCAAATGCCTTGGCAAAGTCTAAATAGATCTCATCAACCACTGCTCCCTCATCTATATTTTTACTCGCTTTTTCATCAAATGCGATCAAGTTAGTTTGACAAGACCTGTCTTTCACAAAGCCATGTTGGCTCTTGCTAATGATATTCCTGTGCAAGCTGAATTCTTGAATATATTCCCTTAGCAACCCTTCAAACAGCTTCCCTACAACAGATATCAGGCTTACAGGTCTGTAGTTTCCTGGCTGTGACTTTGATCACTTTTTAAATATGGGCACCACATCTGCTTTACGCCAATCCATGGGCACCATACCTGAAATAAAAGACTTCCTGAAAATCAATTATAACGGTCTGGCCAGGGCCTGGCTTAGCTCTTTAAGTACCTGTGGGTGTATACCATCTGGCCCCGGGGTTTTGTCTACCTTAACACCATTGAAACTGGAGAACTGTCCAGTCATTCTGATTGTTCCATACTGGCCTCGACAGGCTTTGTTTACGGAGCTTCTGGATCTGTCAGTGGCTGAGCCATTCTGGCTCCCTTGCCGTCCGGATCTTCTACAGGTTTACCTGTGGAAGGAGGATGTTCATCGTCTAGCTTGACAGCTTGGAAATTTAATCCTCAATATTGAAGAAGAGGTTTTTCTTCTGGTATGGTGGCTACTAAGCTCAGTGCCCGCAAACCTGTTTCTTCTAAGGCCTACCATCGTGTTTGGTCAACCTTTTTCTCTTGGTGTGCTGATAAGGACCTTTCTCAGGAATTTGATCTGCCTACGGTCTGGGCTTTCTTGCAGGACAGTGTGGATAAGGGCCTCTGTTTGAGCTCCCTTAAGGTTCAGACTTCTGCTCTCTCAGTTCTCTTTCAGAGGTGGATTGCTATTCTTCCTGATGTCAATGTTTTCTTCCAGGCGTTGCTCATACTAGTCCTGCTTTTAAGACTCCCGCTCCTTAGTGAGACCTTAACTTTGTTTTCGGCCTCCTTCAGTGCCCTCCCTTTGAGTCCTTGGCTACTATTCCTTTACGCCCGCTGATGTGGAAAATGGCCTTTCTTCTGGCAATCGTGTCTTTTCACTGTGTTGCGTAGTTACATGCTCTGTCTTGTAGATCAACTTTTTGGTGTTTGATAAAGACAAGGTGGTGCTTCAAACTTCTCAGGAGTTTCTCCCGAAAGTGGTCTCTGAGTTCCACAGTAATCAGGAGATTGTGGTGCCTTCTTTCTGCCCTGACCCTACCTCTGACAAGGAGAGGGATCTCCACTTGTTAGATGTGGTGCGTTGTCTCAAGTTTATGTACATCGCACTGAGTCCATTAGACAGTCTGACGCACTGTTCATCATTCCTGAGGGCCCCAGGGCAGGGATCAAGTCCACTATTCGTAAGGCTTACGAACTACAGGAAGAAGCGTGTTCCTATTCGGGTCATGGCTCGTTCTACTAGATCTATTTGGGGCTTCTTGGGCTTACAAGAATCAGGCCTCGGCTGATCAGTTGTGCAAGACTGCCACTTGGTTGTCTGTGCACACCTTTTAGAAGCACTACCATGTTGATGTGCTGGCATCGGCTGACGCCAGTTTTGGGAGGAAGATCCTGGAGGCAGTCTTGCCTGTCTATGATCTTCTTCAGTTCTTTGGTGCTTCCTTCACTTTTTAGCCCTGTTGGCTCTAGTTCAGTGTGCTGTCTAACAGTTCCTGGGGTGTTATTACCGCTGTCCAGTGTCCGTTGACGTTTCATTTGTTTTATTGGGCTATCTCTGATCTGATGGTTCATATCTGCTCTTGTGACTTTGGGGGCCTTGCGCCTGGTCCTTGTCTTACTTCCCGCCTCTGGGAAACTCAATGGTTGGTCATCCCAAAGTTACCAGTAACCTGTATTGGACGACAGAGAAAAGAGGATTTTAGTCTTACCTGTTAAATCCTTTTTCTCTTAGTCCATACAGGTTACTGGTCTCCCACCCTGTCAAGGGGCCATGCTTGGCTTTCCTGTGGCAGACCGTGGGGGTCCTTTCCGGGTCATGCTCACAGGAGTCTTCTTTCCCTTCTACTATCTAGTCAATAGTTAGTGTCTCAAATCTTACTGGAGCTAGTTGGCTAGTTGCAGCCAAGGAGGGAAGGTAGGCTCCACACCCTGCATTCACTTCTAGAATTGTTCCTGCCTACTTAAAGGGGTGGATCGCCTGCCCAAGTTACCAGTAACCTGTATGGACTAAGAGAAGAGGATTTAACAGGTAAGACTAAAATCCTCTTTTTACATATTATGCACTTACAGAATATGTTGTCTAAATAGAGGGTTAATATCCCTTTAATAGAATGTAACATTGCTTAGTACAAGTGTGTAACTCCCCCTGCTGGAAGATATCTCATTCAAAAACTATTAAGGCTGATATGATAAGAACTTGGTCAGTTCTGGGACAGATAAACGAGAGCAAGGATGTATATCATGATGCCATCCAGTCACTGCCAGACTACAGCTCTCATTGTTCCCTGCCAGCCAAAGGTTGACAGGGAGTGGTGGATTTGTAGTCTGGTAGGGCCTCATGTGGTCAACACAGAACACCACCATAGCAGACAAGTATTCCTGTTACTTTAAATGGATCCTATAACCCATTGCGTGGGAGAAATATCTAGCATTCAAGGGTTTGAAAAAGTCCCATTTCACTTAATGGGAATTTTAAGCATTTATATTTGTTCCCTGTGCTGCAGTTCATTTGCCACAGAAGTAGTTCCTAACACATCAGCCTCTTTATCTGTCTGAATTGTGCATCAGTGTGTTGTTGGTGCAGTCAATGGAGTGATTTAGGCCCTCATTCATCAAGCTAAACAGATCCAGTTCCAGAGCGAACCAGCTGCACCATAAGTGAAAAATGAAAATTCCTTGATTTAAATTTGGCTTGTATCACCTTGAAATCAAGAGGTTATGCAATGTTTTGGAGACCTCGAACATTCATGGAAGTTCAAGTGATTTTCCCATATCTATATTGGTTTATTGGGTATTTGTAGTGCTTTAAAATGTATTTTTGTAAAGTTGTTCATGATGTACGTTGTGGTCTCATGTTTTTATTTGCTTACCCCTTAAGGACCTGCGTGGCGGTCACTTAAGGACCACGGAGCATTTTTTTTTTTTTTTTCTTGAGGATCCGGTTCCAGGCTCCCCGAACAGCGTGCAGCCTCGCAGGGAGCCCAAAATTTCATGACTGTCCAGGACCGGCATGGGTCCTTAAGGGTATATCAACCCAAGACAGTCCAGGACCTTCATGGGTCATTAAGGGGTTAAAGTTTTAATCCAAATCTTAATGTTTTAAGACTTTGTTCATTATCTTTTGAGCATTCTAATGTCTTTTTGTTTTTGTTTGTTTTTTTTCCCTTTGCTACAGCACCATCAACATCAAGCAGCACAGGCTCTACACCTAGCAAACCAACAGCAGCAATCTGCCATATATCATGCTGGACTGGCTCCCACTCCACCTTCCATGACACCGGGCTCTAATGCACAGTCCCCACAAAACAGCTTCCCTACTCAGCAGACTGTATTTACCATTCACCCCTCTCACGTACAGCCAGCATACACCAACCCACCTCACATGGCTCATGTGCAACAGGTAGCAATGTTCTGCAGTTAGACGTGCATATGTTCTTCCATATGGGAAATTTGAATATTGTTTAAAGAAACACTAATGCCTCTTAATAATACATCCCCACTAACTTGGCGAGAATTCATTTTGCATTTGTGCACTTGTTCAAGAGATAACATCTTCAATCAGCTCTGGATGTCATGCCCAAGGAGATGGACACAACCATTACTGACAGGGTTCCTCAACTCAAAACTCCACCCGCTTCATTATAGACCTTGACGGCAGGCTCATGTGCTCTGACTGCTTCAGTTTGGAAGAAGAAGATAAAAGGGAAGCTCCAGTGGGGTGGAGTTTGGTGTCCAGGAGTCCTGACAGCAAAACTCGTGGCCACTTCTGTGGACTTGACATCTAGGACTGGCTGAAAGGTAAGTCTCAAGGTCGAAGGTCAAAAGGATTTTTCTTGGCACAGTAAAATGTTTTCTAGGGATTATTAGGAGGTGTTAGTGTTTCTTTAATGATTTGTTGCATATTTACAAATGTGGCTGTTTAAAGGGATAGTAATACTTCGTTTTAACTTTATTTTATTTTGTAGGCATTAAAAAAACATGAAGAATGATATAAGTCTTATCTCTCAAACCTTTATGGTTTATGAGATATTCACAAGCAAAGTTCCCCTCCCCGCCCCTTTTACCTAGTGTAAGCCATCTCTTCTCAGATGTGAGTCTGGTTGTATGACAGTACAGATAACAGAAGGGGACAATTTTCTTTGTATGAAAACAATGAAAGCCCTTCCCCCCCTTGACAAGTTTTTCAGCTTTTTCCCTTATCTTAATTGAAGATTGTCCCTCTCTTCAGTCTACCTGGGCATCTCCCTTCTGATCTGGTTGAACAAGGGGGGGGATACTTTGTTTGTGAATATCTCTTAAACCATAAAGGTTTCAGAGATAAGACTTATATCATTCTTCATGTTTTTTTAATGCCTACAAAATAAAATAAAGTTAAAATGAAGTATTACTATCCCTTTAATGTGCATAGCTATACAAAATTATGTTATCTCTATACTTGGTTTAATACATACACGTTTGCATACATTTGGCCTTGTGTATAAAGTGCATCAATTTTGGGGTAAATCAACAGCACCATTAATGACAAACATTCCTAAAACATCCATTGATTTAAATGGGGCTTTTAACCACCTGAGATCGCAAACGTATTGCATTACAATTTGTTGGCGACCTTTTTAGCATTCAGAGGCTTACAAATTCCATTCAGTGGCAGCGTTTGACTGCTGTGGTGAAGTTGGTTTGCCCCTGGAATTAGTGCACTGTCCATTTATGTATAAGGCTTGTTGTATTCAAAGACCTGCAAAATAAAACTCTGCCTTGCCCATGGGTTTTACCACAGTTGATCTCAGGGAGAGTCAGAGATAAAAAGTCTTATAGTGACTTTGGAGTTGAGTGAAAAATAGGTTTTTCTTAATTTAACCCCTATCTAGGGCAGAAATCGTAAACAACAGCCTTTTCAATGCATTGAACAGTTCTCTGTTAATAAAGGGATTAAAAGAAAATACAGTGAAAAACTATCAGTGTTGACTAGGAGGGGACTGAAAGTGGACAATTGCTTTTGACACTGTGGCTCTAGCTAAAGGGTGAAGGTGAAAGTTTCTGGCAGGAATGGTGAGGGAAGTGAAAACTGATTTCAAGGGTGTTTCAGCATAAAAAAAATCTTTTCAGATGTATGTGATCCCTTTTGGAACAGAAGAGGGAGGTACACATTGCAAAGCAGAAATATATGCAATGCATTGCAAAGCAAAAGTCTTTGCAGTAGGTTTATTGGGTCTATGTTACTGAAGTGATTAAGAAAGGAAAGAGATCAATGATGGCAGTGAGTGGAGTGAAGGTATTTAAAGACAAAAATTAACTGTTGAGAGGCGTTGCAGTACACATTTTAATGATACTGCCTGTAAAGGTAAGAAAAGCAAATGTTGTTGAAGGGAATGACTGGGGGGGTTTCATGGTCTGAAGAGTAGGGAAGTGGCAAAAGTCAATGAAGGTAATGTTTTTCCTGAAGAACGTGGGATTTTTCCCTGCATACTTCAGACAAAGCATCCCCCTCTACTTTTCCATTTGTAACATTGAACAGTCCCTCTGGCAGTAGTCAGAATGATGCATGTAGGTCCTCCGCCCCTGCAGTGCATTACACCCATCGTTGGGCAGGGGGTGCTGCCAGCACATGTATTTATGTGGCATCAAACTATCCCTATGTTAACAG
Source organism: Rhinophrynus dorsalis (assembly GCA_037306005.1). Taxonomy (NCBI): domain Eukaryota; kingdom Metazoa; phylum Chordata; class Amphibia; order Anura; family Rhinophrynidae; genus Rhinophrynus; species Rhinophrynus dorsalis. Next base: position 527,859,438 of record CM074718.1, read on the forward strand.
GATTGGTGATGCCACAACGTGTTCTATAACAACACCAACTTGAATGTAAACATATACCTGGAAACCTGTAGTTTTTCCAAATGAAACTAAGTTACAGAAAGTAAATGGGAAAAAAATTCAGAATGAAATTTACACATATTTACAAAAATGTGCAAAAACAGACCCGTGACTTTAACCCTTTGAGTGCAAGAGAGGTATCCAACTCATTGAAATGCAATACACTGGATACATCTCTGGTACTCAAAGGGCTGCCTGGAAACAAGTGTAATCACACATCTAATATACTAGAAACCCATTAACCCCTTAACGACCCTTGACGGTCATAGTACGTCATGGGTCGATCTGCGTTAACGACCCATGACGTACTATGACCGTCATGGAATTCCCGGCTCCCCCCGCAGCTGCATGCCGTTCAGGGATCCAGAACAGGAATCTGGAAAAAAAAAAAATGCTCTGTGGTCCTTAACTGACAGCGATGATCGGCCGGTCGTTAAGGGTTTAATAACCTAAGAAGTGATAGATAACCAAATGATAATGTCGAAGTTGAAGCAACACTATTGTGAGTTAGAAATAAGCTCCATAGTGCTAAAACAGGGACCATCATCTTGTTGTTAATCCTAGTTGTTCCAACTAGGATTAAAAGATTTTGGCAGATTTATACAATTTGAAATAATTGATGAACGTTCCTTAAGTCATTATAACAATTCCTTAACCAATGATAACGATTCCATAAGTCATGTTAACAATTCCTTAATCATTATGAGGGAGCCTTACTGCCTGGTGTATAGGACCCTGGCTCTGTGTACTAAATTTTGTCAGACAACATGGAGAACTATTAGTCTGCTTCAGTCCCTCTAGTAGCCCTCTGACCTTAAATCAATTAAATAATCCAGTAACAATTCCAGGTGAACTCCATAGTTTACTTCCTGTGAAATAAATGAATCCATCACCTGGCACAATTATGTTAATAGTAACTAATGAGCCACAATGTAATCATCCAGAAATCCAAATTGAGAACAGACTGTTTCTTTGACAAACATTGTAAGATAATGTAGAGATGATTTGTGACGAGGCATAAACAGCGCAACCCAAACGATTAGTGGGAAGAGTAAAATTAGTTGCCATTATGCAGCGCTAATAGAGAATAATTTAATAAAAATTGGAAACTGTTCTCAGTTCTGATTGCATTGCTTGATTATGAGGTTGTCCATGACTCTTGGTTACCGTGAATACCTCCACTGGGTTATGTAAACCATAGAGCATGGACTTCCAACGTGCGGCCTGTGGGCCAAATGCGTCCCCCCAACAGAGAAGTTTAAAAATTATTTTTATACCTAATTAACACATATGCAGGAAAACTAATCCCCCACACATGACTGCAATCCCCTTCCACCCCCTCTCCCATTTTTATTTGGTGGGGCGTGGGTTTCATCACACCTTGTTCAGGGGACATCAGGATCTGCTCTCCTTCTTCACTTCTTCCAGAACTTCCAGGTAGGAGTGGGCAGGATCAGGGAAAGCCTCCCCATGTCAACAGGTTTTCCCTGATGCTACCCACTCCTACCGGGTTAGGTAAGAGTGAAGGAGAGCAGATTCCTCTCCTGCATCGCCACTACTGACCTCCCAGCAGGATCGGCTGGGAGGTAAATATCCGAGGAGCCATCAGGAGAGGGCTCCCCCCCCCCCACCCCATGAGGTCTGATTAATAAATGAAAGAAAAATACTGTGCGTGCTACAGGGACGTACATTGCTTTACAAAGTGTTGGACAAGCCTGTGGAACACACAGGATTACTCGTGTTTTTTTTTGTTTGTTTTTTTTTTAAGACCACCTTGGTGCCGCCACCCAATGAGGTCTGAATAAAAAAAAAAAAAAAAATTAAGTAAAAAAGAAAAAAAAAAAAAATACATGCGGCATAGGGATGAGTCCAACTGCTTTGGAGTACTAGTATGCATTGGAATCAGGCTGGAACTCGCACCATGTGTTGGGTACATAACTGCTTTCTCAACCTGATTCCAGTTCACACTGGTATTCAAAGATTCCCCCACCCCAACCTTTTTTCTCTGCCCATTGATATTCAGACAAACTCACATTCAGCACCAGCCCCCAGCCTGATTCCACTGGTCAGTACATTCAGTGGTACACAGGAAGAAAAAAAAAAGTAATTTTTTTCCTTATGGCGCCATTTTATAGAAATGTTTGGGCTCTCCAGTCTAGGGTTGGAAAAGCAATTGATCCCTCATTTGATCTGGGTGAACGTCTACTTTCCAAAATTGTACAACTTTCCTTCCTATCACTAATTGTTATTACCATTTTTGTACAAGCAGACATTTTCAAATGGCCTGGGGTAGAAAGACAAGTGGGCCCTCATTAGATGCAATGGCTTATCTTCTTTCCAAAATGGTATGCTTTGGCTAACTTTTCTTCAATGATGTAGTTGTTACAACCATTTTAGCATAGGCAAGTCATTTTTGAAAAACTGTAAGAAAAATAAGAGGGTCTAGTTTTGTACTTTTGACACCCCCTGCAGTATGTGAACTCATACCAAATGGGTGCTGTTTTTCTCATAAGAGCAGCAACTAATGAATACAGTTGGAAATTCCATAGTTTTCAAACATTTCAGTACATTTGAAGGGGTAGAAATGTTAAGTCATTTTTTTCCTTTAGCACATATTTCTGGAAACATTTGTACACACCAAGCTAGGGGTAGAAAGGTGACCCCTTATTTGATATGGGCGTTATCTTCTTTCCAAAATGTCATGCTTTGTCTACCTTTTCTTCTCTTCTCTAGCTGTTATAACAGCTTTAGTACAGTGAGAGTCTGTAGTAGGTGTAGTTTTGTGCTTCATTTTTCTTGTAAGAGCAGTAGCTAATGAATGTAGTGGAAATTCCATCGTTTTCAAAGATTGTAGTACATTTTGAAGGGGTAAATGTAAAACAACCAAAAAAATAGTTTTTCCTTTATCTTCACCTTCTGGAAACATTTGTGCACACCAGGCTAGGGATAGAAAAGCAAATTACCCCTTTTTTATATAGTTGTTTTTTTACAAAGTAACTATAGGTGTCTGCACTGTCCGTGCATATAGGTAAAACTATACATATTTTGTATTTTTGTACTTCGGAGATTCAGAACTTTTTCAAATAATTGAAACTTTCACAAACAAGAAATGTTTTTGATATATAGTGTTTGATTTTAGCAAAATAATTTACTTTTTTATTTTTTTATTTTGTTTGTTTTGTTTTCAATTAGGACATCATATCTCGTCACACATTGCAAAATGTACTTCTTGTGAGGCGCTTTGCAAAGCTCAATTTGTTCGGAAATAAATCATACATCATTTTCCATATGTAACTAGAAAGTTTCCTGATGGAATTATACCTAAACAAATAGCAAAAATGCTGAAAATGTGTGTGGCCTACAGGTTACAGGAAATGGCCCAAGCCCCTGGCACTGAAAGGGTTAAATATTTGTATTATTGATTTGATCAATAAATTAATAAATCCATACATTTGAATATCTGACAGGCTAGAATTTACAATTGTTATCAATTAAAAAAAAAAAAAAAAAAAAAAAAAAAAGTTCTTCACACTTATTTCTTTCTGATCATGGGGCCCACAATCCAAAAAACTTGGATGCCTCTTCTATAAAATTTACCTGGGATCTTTATTGGATTATTTTATTGGTTTAAGACCAGAAGAGGTAAAGCCCACTAGTAGGTCTCTGTATTGTCTGCCGCAAGCCCCTAGACCAGGTATGTTTCTCCCTCATAATGATTAAGGAATTGTTATCATGAATAAGACATTTTCATCAGTTATTTTACAGAGAAACATCTAAATTAGGTTGCATAAAAGACAGAAGTCCATCAAATTCAACCTCTTCCTCTGCTGCATGGGTAAATAGAGGGCTGTAGCTGTTTGGACGAAACAGCTCAATTCTGCTGTCCGTCAGGGAGCCTCTACTTCTGACATGTTGCATCTTCTTGCTAACATTGCTGAGGCTCAGCATTATGTCTCCGCCGCCCTGTTTGACACTGTCTGTATGGTAGCCAGGGCATCTACCATGTCTGTGTTAGAGAGAAGGGCTCTTTGGCTTAAGATCTGGTCGGCTGACACGGCCTCTAAGAAGGCTCTGTTGTCTTTGCCTTTTCAGGGTTCTTCCCTGTTCGGGCCTGAACTCAAGGATCTCATCAACGCGGCCACTGGAGGGAAAAGTTCTTACCTGCCAGTGGTCCTGAGGAAGAAGGTGCCTGTTAAAAGGAATCTGTTTTTTCGTTCCTTTCAGGCAAACTTGCACCAAACGACCCAGACAGTCCCTCAGACTCCGTGCTCCTCATCCAAGCCTAAGCAGCAATGGAGATCCAAGTCCTCCATGAAGTCCAAGGCTTCCAAACCTCCTTCTGCATGACCCACCGAACCCGGATCCCCACCTGCAGGTAGGTGGCTGCTTACTCAACTACCTTTCGGCTCAGCAGGCCTCTGTGGCGGACCCATGGGTTTTACAAGTGGTGGCCTCTGGATACAGGATTCCCTGCATCTCTCTTCCTCCTCCGAGGGCCTTTGTTTCTTGTTCTCCCGTGGGAGCAGAAAAGAGACGCCTTTTCGGGGAAGCTATACAGGCCCTTCTGGACAAGGCGGTCCTGGAGCCAGTTCCCCCTCAGGAGAGGGGCTTGGTATTCTATTCCAACCTCTTTGTGGTTTCCAAGAATGATGGAGGCTGTCGCCCCATTTTGGATCTGAAGGATCGCAACTCCTTTGTGGTCAGGTCCCAATGCCGCCAGGAGTCCCTGCGCACAGTCATAGCGGCCATATCTCCTGGGGAGTTTCTGGCCTCTCTGGATCTTCAGGATGCCTATCTGCACATCACCATTCATCCAGAGAGTCGGCAGTATCTCCGGTTTGCCTGTGACCAAGGGCACTTCCAGTTCTCTGCCCTCCCCTTTGGCCTGACCACGGCTCCTCAAGTGTACAACAGAGTCCTAGGAGCTTTGATATCCATCCTATATCAGAACAGCATCAGGGTGACTCCATATATGGACGACGACCTTCTGAAGGCCTCGTCTTAGGAACTCCTTCATCAGCAGGTGCAGGACTGCATTCATGCTCTCTCCCATCACGGGTGGATCATCAACTTGGACAAGTCAGACCTTGTTCCTTCTCAGAAGATGGTCTTTTTGGGTCTCCTCTTCGACACTCAGAGAGGGGATGGTGTTTCTGACAGACGAAGTGGCTCATCAGATAGTACTAAAGGTCCAAGCTGTCCTGTCTCTGGATCCTGTTCCAGCCAAGAAGTTGTCATCCTTGGTGGGGAAGTTCATTTCCACCATAGAAGCAATTCCGTTTGCCATGGCTCACACCAGGGAACTTCAGAGGTTTCTGATCCTGGCCTGAAAGGACTGTCCAGATCTCAAGGAAAGATCCCTGTCTCTCCCTCTTCAAGTGGAGCAGAGTCTCTCGTGTTGGCTCAACCTGAACAATCTCCTGAAAGGTTGACCCTTCCTGGTGCCCTTCTGGACTACAGTGACGATGGATGCCAGCCTCTCCAGGTGGGGAGCGATGTTTGGGCACTTGTGTTCAGGGCAAGTGGTCTCAGGAGGAATCTCTCCTTCCCATCAATGTCTTGGAGCTTCGGGCAATATTTCATGCCCTACATCGCTGGACACGACAACTGGCGGATTTCCGATAAGGGTGCAATCAGACAATGCCACAGAGGTAGCCTACATCAACAAGCAAGGCAGTAAAAGAAGTCTCGCAGCTTGACTAGAGGTCAAGTCTATTTTGTCTCGGGCAGAGGAGCATGTCGCTGCCATTTCCGCAGTTCATATTCCTAGCATAGACAACGTTCTGTCAGACTTGCTCAGTCGACACAGTGGACAGCAGGGAGTGAGAGCTGCATCCAGAGGTGTTCAACCTCATCATACAGTGGTGGGGTCTTCCATGCATAGACCTGATGGCAAACCAGACACAACAGGAAGTTTCCAACCTTCTGCTTTTGCTGGGCATATCCCATGGCTCTGGCAGTGGATGTCTTGTCCATCCCGTGGACGTTTCCTCTGGCTTACATCTTCCCTCCTGTTCCCTTGTTGAACAGAGTTCTTCAAAAGCTGAGACTGGAACGCTGCCCCGTCATTCTGATTGCTCCGTACTGGCCTCAACAGACTTGGTTTCCGGAGCTTCTGGACCTCTCAGTAGCGGAACCTCTTCGACTTCCCTCCTGTCCAGACCTCCTCCTACAGAGTTACATCTGGAAAGAAGACGTTCATCTTCTGGTTTTGACGGTATGGAGATTGAATCCCCAATTTCGAGGAAGAAAGGATTTTCTTGTGGTGTTGTGGCTACTATGTTTAGTGCTCACAAGCCTTTTTCCTCTAAGGCCTACCGTAGAGTTTGGTCTACCTTTCTGGCTTGGTTTGCTGACAAAGACCTATCTCAGGATTTTGACCTTCCTACAGTTCTTTCCTTCCTCCAGGATCATCATTCCTGATGTCGAGGTTTTCTTCCAGGTTGTTGCTCATACCCATTCGGTGTTTAAGTCCTCTGCTCCTCAGTGGGATCTTAACCTGGTCTTGGGATTGCTCCAGCGTCCTCCCTTTGAGTTGCGGAGCTGCATGTCCTGTCCTGTAAACCACTCTTTTTGGTTTTTCACAAGGACAGGGTGGTGCTTCGCACCTCACAAGAGTTTTTCCCGAAAGTTGTGTCCGGGTTCCACATCAAGTCAGGAGATTGTGGTTCCTTCCTTCTGTCCTAATACAACTTCTGACAAAGAGTGGGATCTTAATCTGTTGGATGTTGTGCATTGTCTCAAGTTCTATGTGCATCGCACTCAGTCCTCGAGGCAATTTGACACACTGTCATTCCTGAGAGTCCTAGGGCAGGGAAGCCTGCTTCCAAGGTTACTATCGCTTCTTGGATCAAGTCCACGATTCGTAAGGCTTACGAACTTCGGAAGAAGCCTGTTCCCCTCAGGGCTCATTCTGCAAGGTCTTTTGGGGCTTCTTGGGCCTACAAGAACCAGGCCTCAGCTGATCAGTTGTGCAAGGCGGCCACTTGGTCATCTGTGCACACGTTTTCTAAACACTACCGTGTGGATGTCCTGGCATCGGCTGATGCCAGTTTTGGGAGAAAGATCCTGGAGGCAGCCTTGCCTGTCTAGGACCTCCTTAGTCTCTCAGTACTCTTTCACTTTTGAGCCCTGTTGGCTTTAGTTCTGTGTGCTGTGTAACAGTTCATGGGGTTTGTTTTACCCTGTTCAGTGTCCGTTGACACTTTGCAGTTAGTGTTGAGCTATTTATGATCTGTAGGTTCATTGGTGCTCTGGTGACTTTAGGGGCTTGCGCCTGGTCCTTGCCTTTCTTCCCGCCCTGGGGAACTTAATGGTTAGTCATCCCAAAGTTACCAGTAACCTGTATTGGACGACATATAAAATAGGATTTTAGTCTTACCTGTTAAATCCTTTTCTCTTAGTCCATACAGGTTACTGGTCTCCCACCCTGTCAAGGGACCATGCTTGGCACTCCTGCGGCAGAACGTGGGGGTCCTTTCGGGTTCATGCTCACAGGAGTCTTACTTTACCTTCTTACTGCCTGGTCAATAGTTAGTCTGCAAATCTTACTGGTTGGGGACTGGCTAGCTGCAAGCTAAGGAGAGGAGGTAGGCTCCACCCAGCAGTCACTTCTCAGAATTGTTCCTGCTTATTAAAGGGGCTGATCGCCTACCTCAAAGTTACCAGTAACCTGTATGGACTAAGAGAAAAATATTTAACAGGTAAGACTACAATCCTTTTTTCTCTTAGTTCATGTGCAGCACACGACTCGCTACTATAGCGAAAAAAACATTGGTTTGAGCCCTAGCCACACCTCCTGGAAGAGGAGAATTCTTTGGTTACTGTGTTTCACATGGACTAAGAGAAAAGGATTTAACGGAGAGTTCATTCTCTCTCTTTCTCTTGCTTACTACACTAAGAGAAATTGTTGAAACTGGCTTACAGCTTCACTGCTGATTGTGCTTTTGTGATTCAAAGTGTTTCCTCTCTAGATAACCTTGAGCGGGCAGAAAGTTGGAACACTGAATTCTGCAGCGTAGATTGGAAGGAATAACTACCTCTTTACTTGGCCATGTGGCTGGAGAAGGAGGCTCTGGTAGTATTAAGTGTCCCAGTTTAATCACCGTGTCTAGCTTAAAGAAGTAGTAAACATTTGTTAAAAAATATATATAGTAGAGCTTTTCCTGTTGAGTAAAGCGAGGGTACTTCCACTGCTGAGAGATCTACATTTCTAGTTATTTCAGCTTTATAGTCTTATTTTGGTGGTTTTGTTTTGTTGCAGTCTCTACGAGAGGTGAGTCACTGGCAGACTGTTATCCGTAGAATGTGATAGAAATTGGTGAATCATGCGGAGTTTAAACTTTCAGGAAGTAATCACACTGTTAAAACATTTGAATACAACATTTGACAGCAGTGGGGGGAGTACCATTGTCCTATTCAGCAGGAAAAGGTCGATAATACAGGTTTATATATATATATATATATATATATATATATATATATATATATATATATATATATATATATATATACGCATATACACACATATACCCATCATACTGCAAAAACGAAGGAAATGTATGTGGCTGTTGAGGTTGTGTTTTCTTGACTGAGAGGCAATGTGAAACCAGTGCAGAATGAAATCACATAAAGTGCGCTAAAAACACAGGCTACTTTTCCTGCTAATCAAACATGTCCACAATTTAAGTACATAGTGAGATATAAAGTTCACTATAATCATGTGGATGGGCAAAAATTTATGAATGAATTGTGATCATACTGTAAGTTGGTGTATGGTTGCTGGCACCTACAGGTCAATGTCTGTCAATAGCATTGTTTCTGTACTTGTGTGTCGTGTAAAGCAGATACAGTGTTTAAGGTTTGCAACAATTGTAGTAACACCGGATTAGGCACACTGCATTCAATAAGCCACTTCAGAGGATAGCTGTGTTGCAGTGCTGTGGTGGCCTGAAGTAAAATATAGGTTAGACCAAAAAATGAACCTGGCGGTAATTGCAGTTGAAACTCACAAGTTGTTTCCGTTAAAATCATATGTTCAAGCACTGATTCTCTGTACTACCTGCACTGCATCCTTCTATGGCACATTGTCAGCAATGTAAGTAGAGGATAATGTAGGGCTTAGCAATAAGCAAAGATTATAGTGTGCAGAAGAATCCTGACGTATGTTCAATGATGTACAAGTTTAAAATATGACGTATGCGAACAAATGAATACAGCGGGGACTACATGAACTCCATCTCCCAGGATCCTTCCTGTGATTTAAAGGTTCATGTTGAGTTTAAGGAGTTAACCATTTGAGTGGCAGAGAGGTATCCAACAGAATGATATATATATATATATATATATATCAATTATACATACAGCACTCACAGGAAGCTTTTAATACGTGCATAAATGTTTTAATCGCTAGATCAATGTTTGTTGTATATAAATTAATTGGATGGATCAGTTTTCAAACTGGTTTTGCTGGAGGATAAAGTAGCACTTCGTACCCAACAGCATGTAGTCCAGTAATGGTGTTAACATTATGAATATAGTCCATTTATTTTAACCTACTCTGTGCTTGCCAGAATATACATTCAATAAATGGCATGACTGTTCATTTAAAGGGATAGTAATACTTAAAAATTACTATCCCCTATCTTGTAGTTAAGTGAGGCCAGCGGCATCTCTCAAATCTTTGTTTTGAGAGATATCCTCTTTCAAAGTTGTGCTCTTTGCCTTTTTCCCTGATGTCTGTGTTCTAGCTGACAGCAGGGGAATCCTCTGCTGGGTCAGCCGGCGGCTCTGCAGCAGAGTCGAGATCGCGTTAATAAAATAGAAATCCTTTACTAAAAAAGTCTTCTACATGTACTTTTTTTGCAAGCACACATAGAAGACCTTTTAAGTTAAGAATTTATTTTTTATTAACTCGATCTCGGCTCTGCTGCAGAGCCTCCGCCGGTCCCGGGACTGGATTCCTCTGCTGTCAGCTAGAATGCTGACGACAGGGGAGGGGGAACTTTGAAAGCTGATATCTCTCAAACCATAAAGGTTTGAGAGATGCTGCTGCCCTCTTTAACTCTTTTTTGTTTTTTACTGGCTACAAGATGGGGATAGTAATTTTTAAGTATTTCTATCCCTTTAATATGCTGCATAGAGTAAGACCAATATAAACTAAATGTTGCCACATAAGTGTGTAAATTGATGTCTATTTCTCCATTCTTGTATGTTTTTAGATGAAGAATAGTTGAAATAATGCAAAGTCTGTATCATTTTCCCCCATATCCAGTAGTTTACTTTTAAAATTACTTAACTTTATATATGTGTATATATTTTTAGGCTCATGTACAGTCAGGAATGGTTCCTTCTCACCCAACTGCCCATCCAATGATGCTAATGACTGCACAACCACCGGGAGGCCCTCAAGCTGCTCTTGCTCAAAGTGCCCTGCAGCCCATTCCTGTCTCAACAACTGCACATTTTCCATATATGACACATCCTCCAGGTCAGTAATGCAGGCTTATTGATGGCTGTGTAGATAATGTGTTGGTGAGATTAAATACTTGACTATCCTGAGACACTTTGTACTGTCCAACAGACAAACTGTATTGTATAGGTATGCTGGAGTTGTGAATCATCCATTTAACACATTTTTGTGATAGAGATCCAAAGCAAAAACTTAAGTCAAATACACTGTTCTTTCTAAGAGACCAAATTGCAAAAATAGGTAAATTAACTAATTCCACTTTCCTGTTTTATAATTCTAGTTACCTTTTGAAAGCGTTCAAAATTTGCTTTTATTTTTTAATATTACTTTTACCAAATTCTTAACTATTCATTTTATTTGAAAAATTATGCCCAATTTTAATTGACCCTTGCACTGTGTGCTAATGAGACTGTGTTTGTCAGTTTATGCCTCGGATTTTAGTGAAGAAATTCATTGGCTGTCTGATGTACAGTACTATGCAAAAGTTTTAGGCAGGCAGGAAAAAATGCTGTCGATTAAGAATGCTTTCAAAAATAGACATGTTAATAGTTCATTTTTATCAATTAACAAAATGGTAGTGAGTGAACAGAAGAAAAATCAAATATTTGGTGTGACCACCCTTTGCCTTCAAAACAGCATCAATTGTTATAGATTCACTTGCACAAAGTCAGGAATTTTTTAGGCATATAGCCAGGTGTATAATTATACCAGACAGGTGCTAATGATCACCAGTTTAATAGGTAGGTTGAAACACAAGCATTAAATGAAACAGAAAGAGCTGTGTAGGAGGAATAAAACTGGGTGAGGAACAGCCAAACTCGGCTGACAAGGTGAGGTTGCTGAAGACAGATTAATGTCAAAAGTCATACACCATTGCAAGATTGAACACCGCAACAAGACAAAAGGTAGTTATACTGAATCAGCAAGGTCTCTCCCAGGCAGAAATTTCAAGGCAGACAGGGGTTTCCAGATGTGCTGTCCAAGCTCTTTTGAAGAAGCACAAAGAAATGGGCAACATTTGAGAACTGTATACGCGGTGGTCATCAAAAAAAACTTGGTGCAGTAGATGAGATGCATCTTGCTTACTTTGCTTCACAATTGGAAGATGAACAGCAGTGCCATCAGCTCAAAATTGGCAGAAAACAGTGGGATTCTGGTACACCCATCTACTCTCAGGAGAAACCTGGTCATAAGTGGTCTTCCTGTAAGACTTGCGGCCAAAAAGCAATAACTCCGACGTGAAAACAACGCCAAAAGACTCAACTATGCATGAAAACACATGACCTGTAGGGCAGAAAAAATGGCAGCAGGTGCTCTGGATTGATGATTCAAAATTTTAAATATTTGGCTGTAACAGAAGGCAGTCTGTTTGCTGAAGGCTGGAGAGCAGTACAAGAATGAGTGTCTGCAGGCAATAGTGAAGCATGGTAGAGGTTCCTTGCAAATTTGGGGCTGCATTTCTGCAAATGGAGCTTGGGGGTTTGGGCAGAATCAATGCTCTCTTCAATGCTGAGAAGTATAGGCAGATATTTATCCATCATGCAGTACCATCAGGGAGGCATCTGATTGGCCACAAATTTATTCTGCAGCATGACAGCGACCCTAAACATACAGCCAAAGTCATTAAGAACTATCTTCAGTGTAAAGAAGTACAAGGAGTCCTGGAAGTGCTGGTATGGCCCCCACAGAGCCCTGATCTCAACATATTTGAGTCTTTCTGGTATTTCATGAAAAGAAAGAAGCAATAAACTGTGCAAGTGTACCTAGAATAATTTATGCTGCTTTGAAGTCAAAGGGTGGTCACACCAAATAATGATTTGATTTAGAGTTTTCTTCTGTTAACTCACTTTGCATTTTGATTTATAAAAATAAACTATTAACATGTCTGTTTTTTAGAACATTCTTACTTTACAGCCTAAAACTTTTACACAATACTGTATAGTTGCCAGAAAAATAACCATGCTTCCTGTTGTGATTTGATTTTAGCATATTACTACACAGCTTGTGAACATAATCAGTAACAAAGAATTAAGGGGAAACAATACTTGGTAATTAGCATCTTTACCAAAGTAGTCATGTTGGTGGTAGTTTGTACAGCTGACATAGGTTTATGTTTTTGCATTGTATCTGTAGTTGCTTGTGCGTGATCATCTTAATCTTTCAGTCCACAACTCACAATAGTTTGGAATGGTTCTTAAGAGCCTACTGTCTTTATCAGAAAGTAACAACTAATTGATTACTGGAGGGATGAAACTGGAAATAAAGTAAATAGATATACTTAAAGCGACAGTAATGTTACACAAAAACAGGTGCTCCAAGTAGTGTTCCAATTAATCTTCATAGTATTTGGGTCACGGAGAGAGTTATTTCAGTATTGTCAGAGTTGTAGTTGTAGAGTAATTGAATGATAAAGGATCCCCCTCCCACCTCTTTTACGGATGTAACACGTCTCACCTCAGAGCAGCAAGCCTGTCCAGATGGATCACAGAGGTAGAATATGTATATAAACGTCTTCTCTGCTGTTAATGCAACTTTGTTGTTCTGTTATCTAGAAACTATGTAATCGTTGTGACTAAAATTAACAGATTGAATTGGTGAAGCCAATGAGATTTTACAAGTTAAGAACGGAATGTTCCATCCCAAACCACACTATGTATATTGAAGTCCTTTGCTACTAGCCAGATCTGAAAAGTTACTCGCCACTGCAAGGCAAAACATATCCACCAGGGCTGAATTTCTACTCGCCAGGGCTAAATTTTCACTCGTCATTGACAATCTTCAGTGAGCATAAGGAAAAATCTGTCAAGGGGGGGTAGGGTTTTCATTATGCTCACAGTAAGCAGGTTGTCCATTGCTGTGTGCTGTCCTGTCCCAGGACCAGATTTTGCATCTGAGGGGAGGTGGCTTGTACTATGTAAAAGGGGTGGGAGGGGAATACTTTATCATTCAATTATTCTTGAACTACAACTATGACAGTATTGAAATAACACTCTCCATGGCCCAAATACTATGAAGATTAATTGCAGCTGCTCTTTTTGCAAAATAATTAATTTCCTTTTAAGTGTTAAAAAATTGTCATACACAAGTAATGGACAAGGATGAAGCAGAAGATGTAGCATATTTGCATTTCAGGAAAGCTTGTGATACTATACAAAATAGCAAAATAATTCATAAAATGCAAAGTATTGGGCTGGACTCAAAAGTAGTTTACTGGAAAACTGTTTGAAAGCCAGGAGGCATGTCCTAATCAATGGCATTTCTTCAGCGGAATGAAGGGTTACTAGTGGAGTGCCACAGGGGTCAGTGTTAGGGTCTGTTCTCTTTAATCTCTTCATTAGTGACATTATTGGTGCTATTCAAGGAAAGATGTGCCTTTTTGCAGACTGTACAAAAATCTGCAACATGGTTGAATCTCCCGGAGGTACTAATGTATAAGGGTTTACGAAAACTGGAGTAATGGATAAAGGTATGGGATCTAACTTATAATGCAGAAAAGACCAAGATAATGCATTTAGGAAACAGTAACCGGAGGAGTTTGCAGGATTAATGGTGTATTGTACTGATAAAAACATCAGAGGAAGTAGACTTCAGTGTTTTTTTCTCCAATCACTTGGACGTAGGCAAGCAATGCAGTAAAGCTGTGGAAACAGCAAACCAGGCTCTTGGTTGTATAAAATACTAAAACAAATCATTATTGAATCCAAGCTATCAATCTATAATGTTAATGAGAAAAGAAACAATATACAAAGTAGACACAGAAGGATGGCAATCAAACAACTGATAATCAAATATCATTATACTCAATACAACAGTCCTTATAACATTTCACAGATGTATCTCTGCTGCTTGAACTATGTAGGATTGGGCACCCCATAAATCGCTATCTGTAGCAATTTAAATGACTTTGTCTCGGCCTCCACCTTCACCACGGTGGTCTCACATAGGATTCACATATTAATGAGTCTTTTACTCTGCCTCTAAGATGTATTCACTTTCTCGGCATATACCCCAGGGAGGGTATTCTTTATTTTTCTCCACCAGCCTGTATCCACTGCTAGCCACGATCCAGGTTAATGTGGGGCTTTATTAGGGAATCACTCCAAGTTTACTAGGGATACTGGGAGTATATTTATTTAATTATTACTAAAAATCAGAGCGCCACAAAGGTTACTATGAAAGGCACAAGGATTTATTGTAAAAATGCCATCCAGTATACAATGTAACTCATTATGTGAAAAAGTAGAAAATCAGAAAAACACACTACTTGCAAATATAGTATTTAAAAAAAAAAAAAAAAAATGCACTATATACTGTACATCAGCTCTATCTATTTCGTGGCAGCTTGCCACTTCCTCAGGAGCAAAAAAGAAGGTTTAAAAACTTTTGGTTTATCACCGGGGGTCTTCAGCTTTTTTTTTGTATTAATTTTCTCACCCACTTTTGCCATTTACTTGCTAGGGAGGAATGTGGGCAAGGGTGGGTCATTTGCTGGTGTATATGGGTGGGTCATTTGATGTAGAGGGTGGGTGGGCAGATTGTGTGCTGAGGAAGGATGTTGAGAATGTAATGTGCTTAGGGAGCAAGGTGGTCAGGTTATTTGCATATTGAGAGAAGTAGATCTGAATTGTGCTTAGGTAGTGAGGGATACAGGCAGGTGTTTTTTTGTGTTAGGGATGGAAGTTAGATGAGCAGTGGGGTTGACCAACAAAATACCCTTTTCTTTAACATAAGACACTAAGATTGTATGCTTAAAAAAAAAAAAAAAAAAAAAAATTTAGATTTACATTTTTTTTTGTCTGTTGATATGAAGTGATAAACTCTAGCAACTGCAAACAGTGATATTGATTTCCATTGTGTATTTTCATTTTTATATGACACACAGAAACATCTCTGATTTATTCGTTCTTCTAGTTCACATACACTGTATATAGAAATGCCTGAGAAAACTGGATCTATTTCTACCAAAACTGAGACTCTTATTTTCAAAACACTTTTTCATACAGGGATTGTTTTTCAGTGCACCTGTGGGAAATCTCTTCTCTCTCATTGCTATATGGGATTCCCAACACCTCCAAGGCCAACATCTTAATTTGTAAGAGTGATCCTTAAAAATCAGAACACCTAACCACAAGATAGAAACATGGGGCCAAGAAAAGTAAACTGGCCGAGAGATGGTTAAAAAAAATATACTTTCAAGTCCATAAGACCAGTGTGTTTCTAATGTTATGAGAGGAATGGGTAACTGATGCATCATTACTTTAAGAGGAAATTATCACACATAAACAAATGTGTTGTAAGTACTCTTCCTGTTCTAAGGAGCCCTGATACACCACTGCAGTGTGCCACTCTATGCACCTTTCCCAGATGGCCAGTATGCTACACTAAGAGGAAGTGACCTCATGTACACTGTGCCATTACCCTGCTTCTAGTGCTCTTGTAGTTGTTTATTTATATCCGGAAATCTATACTCCACATCTTTAGGTGCCATACCATACAGCTAGAATTTGAGGTGGAACAAAATACGAAGAAGAACCAGGAAAGGGCAGCTAATCAGAGAATGCCCACAGATGCAACAGTGCTGTATAAAAGATCAACATGGGCTCTTCCTCCTGGTATGCCATGTTAGTGTCCTTGCTATAGCAGATGTACACGTCTCCGTGCTACTTAGAACATGACGCTTTAACAAAACACTTGTTTCTGGATCATACTTTTAAATTTAAACAAACATTAAATATCAGTCTAGTTTAACTCGATTTAAGAAAATCCTGGCAATACTTATGACCTGATTTTTGGCATTTTATATACTACTTTGCACATATATCCTGTAAAAGTTTTATAAAGATGTTTATACAGCAAACTTTAATTTGGAACTGTTTCTCCTCTTAATTCCTTTTGTAACTGATCATTCTGTTCTTCTCTACCTAGTGCAAGCACATCATCAACAGCAGTTGTGAATCTGGAGTGGTGACTGTGAAAAGTCTGGAATCCAATTGTAGGCCAAAAACCCTACCACCCTCTACTTCCCTTCAGTGGAAGTGCCTGACATCTAGAATTTTTCATTTTTTTTTTTTAATTGATTTTTTTTTTTTTTTTTTTTTAACATCCAATAGGAATGCTAACTGATCATCTTGCAGTGGGAAAGATTTGGACTGATTAGAGGCATGTAGGAGCTTGCAGGCTTTCCATTGCACTGCCTCAGTCCTCCAAAAGCCCCATCTTTGCTTGCTGATAACTGGAAGTTATTTATTTCTAAAAGCCCTTCTAAGTTATGAACTACTCAGCTAGCGAAAGAAGTAACACAACTGATTCTTGCTGCTATCTTCACTTTAAACAAAATCAAGACTCTAAAATCCCTTTTACTTCTAACAAACTTGAAACCAATTCAGTAAAGATTCTTATCATCAAACATAAGGATTATTATTTATGAATCGGGTTTGATGATGTGGCCGCTGTCCCACAGCAGTGGTATAACTTTTAAGTTAAACAGAAAAAAACAAAAAAAAAAAAACTTTTACTTTGTAGATAATATAAAATAAAACAAAAAAAAAAATAAAAATTAAAAAAGTTTTAAAAACTGACATCTGACTTGTATGTGTTGATCACTAAGACTGTTAAAATCTTAGAAAATATTGTATTTCCTACAAGAGTTGTTCAATAGAAGTGTACTTTTCTGGTTTCATGGGGAAATATTGCAAAAAAAGATGTGGAACACGAACGTCAAAAAATTAATTGGGTTGATAAAACTTTAATTTTTTTACATATGCTTATTTTAACTGTGATATTTAATTATTTTTACAAATGCTTTCATGAAATAAAGGGTATTTGTTTATATAAGCCCAGTTCATTTTATGTGTTAGTGTTCCATTAATTAAATTCAAGTGGATGTGCCACCTATGGACAACATCCCATAAATAGTTAGGGGACACATCCAATACCATAAAAACGGTATTTATTTTTTATTTTAAGCTTTGATTTTGTTTAAATTTAACTTACAAAAAGTCTGTGCTGCAGCCACTTCCGGGTGACTGCGGTTCTCTGTGGTTACAGAGCTCTGCCTCTGCTCTCCTCCGATGATTGAGGCTTCTGTCTGTAATATGGAGTGGTCTGATTGGCAGAGATCGATATCTAGCCAATGACAGTGCTCCAGCTTACAGACAAAATCCTCCGTCATAGGAGGGGAGAGCAGAGGCAGAGCTTTGGGCTACAGTCTATGTGGAAGTGGCTGCAGCCCAGACTTTTGTAAGTGAAATTTAAACAAAATCTAAGCTTAAAATAAAAATAAATGACGTTTTTATGGTATATTGGATGTGTTACCTAACTATTTATGGAATGTTGTCCATAGGTGACACATCCACTTTAAAATGTGCAGTGTTTCATTAGGCCATACTTTATACTTTTCAGAATTGCTCAGAATTTTACTGATTTTTTTTTTTTTTATGTTTGCTACTTTTATTGCTATTTTAACTAATTGTGTGCCAGAGGGGTACACAGCTCATTGCTTTGCAATGCATTTTTTTTTTACCCCTCCTGCACTCAAAGGGTTATTGTTATCAAGCCATGCCTGACGAGGACAAGAGAGAGCTACTGACAGACCTCTGCTACCCTCTTTAGATCTGTCTTAGGGACAACCCCTAAATAAGATATATAAAAGAAAGATAGACCTGAATTATAATGCCTTTGCATAAATATACATATATGTATATAATAAAACCGATATAATGAAGGGTGATATGTGGTCCCTTATAACAAGAATAGCAAAGTTAATTGTTGAGGAAAAGGAGAGCACTATAAAGCATTCTAGAACAGTGCTAGTAGTAGCGGGAACTAGGAGTGTATAGCTGTTACAACACTACACATGGATTTTATAAAAGTCTTAATATGCCTTACAAGAGGTTACTGAATAAACCGAAAGGGATAGGCATGGGAGGCTATATTGGTACATAAATAGCAAGCTGGTTAAGTGGAGAGTTGTAAACAGAACCTTTACAAGGTTTTAAAAGTTGTAGCTGAAATGCCTCAGTATTCAGTCCTGGGCCTAGTGTGGTTTAATTTGTTTATAAATGAACTTGAAGTGGGTACTAAAAGCATTGTTTCAGTGATGCTGATGATGCTAAACTGTGTAAGGAAATACTCCCACTCCTGGGAGATTTCATTCACTCAAAAGATATAAAAGCTCAAACTTGATTTATCTTGTGTCCATTGTGGAACACAGGTTCCACTGGGTCCATTTCCTCCTCCTGGAGGGCAGGGTAGGTCACAAAAGACAGGGTCTTTGTTGTAGACTCCTTCCTCCAGCTCAACTCCCCCTTCCCCCTGCCTACCAGCTCTCAGAATTGATGTGTGGGAGTAGTTTTGGTGTTTCCTGGGTTGTAATTGGTGGCTTTCTGCTATATAAAGCAGAGCAAGAGTAAGCTTTTAGCTGAAATAAGCTAAATTTGGGATATTTGCTGGAGAAATTGAATAAGTAATTGTAGTGTGATAAGGGAGAGGTTAAAAACAAAAGCCTTTTCCCTGCCTTTGCATTTGTACAAGTGATTGATTGCAGTCTATATGTGGTGGGAGTGGTTTTGTTGTTTGCTGTGTTGTAATTGGCAGCTTTCTGCTATATAAAGTAGAAGGAACGCAGATACTTGAACGTGTGAATCTTGCATCAGTGTATAAGTGCAGAAAGATTGGTGTCTGGAATTTAAATAGCAGGGGATTCAAATGCAGGGATTTAACCAGGGGAGCAAATATTTCTTAACATTTTTGTTAATGTGGTAACTGACATAAAATGTGTGGTAGCATGACTGTCCGTTTAACTCTGAACAAGCTGCCATATGTTTGCACACCTGAAACTGACATTACAGGGTACATACCTTTTTGGCAGATATGAGCAAGTATCCTCTCTGGAAGCTCAAATTAGGAATCTGGAGTGGCAAGTTGCAACTCTGAGGGAGACTGCCAATCTTGAGAGGGGTTTGCTGACTGAGCAGAAGCAAGTTGTTGTAGGAAGTTCTGGGGGTGGACTGCACAAAGTAAAAATGGTAGATGGGTCCATTTAGATGTAGCAAGGTGGAGGGAAGAGGAATAGGGAGGATATTCTTGTATTTACTAACCCTAACAGGTTTGCTACATTGAGTGATGATACTGGCACAGGAATGTCTTTGCTGGAGAGGACTGTTCTCTCCAACAGCTGGGAGAACAACCCCTCTAGCACTGATGGGATCCGGGACTCAGATGCTGGTGGTAGGGGATTCCATTATTAGGAAAACAGGGTAATCTGTTGCCAGGATTGCTACAATAGAAGTTTGGTGTCTCCCAGGTGCTTGGGTTCGACATGTGTCAGATCGGGTTGATTGTTGGAAGGGGCTGGGCATGACCTGGCTGTCAAGGTACATGTTGGTACCAATGACAGTGGAAAATGGAGGTCCGTTAAAAAGGATTTCAGGGATTTAGGATATAAGCTTAAAGTGTTAGTAATGTAAAAAAAAAAAAAGTTTTTTCGCATTTAGAAGAGCTTAAAAAGCTGAGCTAAATGCAAAATAAGTATCTCTCAAACCGCTATGGTTTAAGAGATACAGGAGTTTAAAGTTTGCTGTGTCCTACTGACAGCTGTAAAGCTGTCAGCAGGAGATTCGTGTCTGTCGACACGGAGACACTTCAGAAGTGCCGCGATCTCGTTACTTACAAGGAATCCCTTCATTGGAATGGTCTAAATGTGTGCTTGAACACCAGGCACTTGTTTTAGACATTCCATTGAAGGGATTCCTTGTAAGTATCGAGATCGCGGCACTCTGAAGCGCCTCCGTGTCGACCGACACAAATCTCCTGCTGACAGCTTTACAACAGTCAGTAGGAAACAGCAAACTTTAAACTCCTGTATCTCTTAAACCATAGTGGTTTGAGAGATACGTTTTTTTGCATTTAGCTCAGCTTTTTAAGCTCTTCTAAATGCAAAAGAAATTTTTTTTTTTCTTTTTTTTTTTTTTTTTTTTTTTTTTTTTGACATTACTAACACTTTAAGCAGAGGACCTCTAAGGTAGTATTTTTTGAAATACTACCTGTGCCACGTGCTACATCAGAAAGGCACCAAAAGATTAGAAAGTTAATGCGTTGCCAAAGACTTGGTGTAAGCAGGGGAGGTTTGGGTTCCTAGAGCACTGGTCTTTCCATTGGGGGCAATCTTTATAGTCGAGATGGATTGCACCTTAGCAGAAAGGGGTCACCAGTTCTAGGAGTTATGATAGTTAGGGGGGGTTGGAGGACACTTTAATCTAGAAAAGGGGGGGGGGTGATGCAGCATAGGCTAGGGAAGGTAGTATAATTGAGGAAATGGGATTTAGAGTAGGGGCATGGGGTGGAGAAGGGGAATGGACTAGTTCATCTAATAGGGAGGAGCCAATGTTACAGCCTGATAAAAGGCAAATACATTTTCCATAGAATGTAATTTTTCAGAATGGCAAAAAGATAAAACATATGCATGAAAATGCTTGTAGTCTGGATGGTAAGATGGGGAAGCTAGAAATGATTGCAATGTATGAGCAGTATGTTTGAAACCTGGTTACATGAATACATAAGAACTGACAGTCAATCTAGAGGGTTGGCATAGGTGTTAATAAAAGGGGAGGTGGTATGCCTATATGTGAATCATGTCTTCAAACCTAGTGTAAGGGAAGATGTAATTGAAGGGTCCAGTGAAAATGAAGAGGTCCAGTGGCTTGAAACACACACTGGGGCACACATAATAAAACTTTGTTAATGGGGATTTGCTACAAGCCACATAATTTTGTTTGAGAAAGGCCATCTTTGACTACAAATGGAAAAGGCTTCTAGGATTCGAAATCTAATCATAATGGGATATTTCAACTATCCTGAAACTGACTGGAGAAATATGATTTCCAGCACAACAAATGGACATTATTTTTTCTCTGTCGTCCAATACAGGTTACTGGTAACTTTGGGTAGGCGATCAGCCCCTTTAAGTAGGCAGGAACAATTCTGAGAAGTGACTGCTGGGGGTGGAGCCTACCTTCTCTCCTTAGCTTGCAGCTAGCCAATCCCCATCTAGTAAGATTTGTACCTTGGTCTAGACGCAAGGCAAGAGAACAGTTCTAGCTTTTTATTATTTTTCTGTTAGATATGGGATACCACCATTAGGCGGATTACCATCACTGACAATTCCCATCACCCAAATGTAGATATCTCCGTTTACCAGGTGCTTTTATGGACCTAAGCCCTGGGGGGGAGGAAATTTTGGCTTTCCTCAGGAGTTTCACTGAGGCTTCTTCATGATATATGGTAATCTGATGATAGAAGACCTGCTAAAAAGATGAGCACCCATGCTTCCCCTCCGCACGGGAGTCTCATTTGGAGTTCCTATTACATACTCATGCACTCACTGAATTTATCTATATGTCTGTGGGGTGTTTGGAGCAAGTTTATGTGGTAACTTAACCCTTTTGCTTGTGGTTTAGCATCTCTTGGGGTGGTTGTGGGCACTTTCCTTACTGGGGTCAGTGTTTATTGGCTCTACTGACATGTTTTAGTGGTCCTTGGAGTGGTTTTACATTTTGGTATTCATCCTGTAAATTTTGTGTAAAGGTGCACGTTTACCACATAGGCACCATTGCTCCATTC
Source organism: Rhinophrynus dorsalis (assembly GCA_037306005.1). Lineage (NCBI taxonomy): Eukaryota > Metazoa > Chordata > Amphibia > Anura > Rhinophrynidae > Rhinophrynus > Rhinophrynus dorsalis. The sequence goes on from CM074718.1 coordinate 527,881,585, forward strand.
ACTCCTATGGGACTTCACAGTTTTGGACATATCTCTTCAACTGCTCCACGTAGCGAGGTCAGAGATGGCTCATTTAGTTGGTCTGCCCTTGTTCTGTTATCCGGTCAATGTTCTGGGCATGTTGTGGGGCTCAGGGGGCTTTGGACACACTTTGTGAAACTACAGTTCCCATGAGCTCTTGCTTCGCACGCTAGTTTCTGATTGTCTCCCGCCGCAGCAGCCATTTTGTGCCTTCTCTGAACGAGTATCCTTTGCAGGGCTTGGACTCTCCATCTCTCCGCAGCAGTTTAACCCTTCGCCTACCAGATAAATCTATTTTAGCATTTCTGGGGTGATTTTTATTATCATACGCACTGTTTTTTGGGTGTTTTTGATACTTTGACCGTTTGACACCGTGAGTGTGTTTATTCTGTTAGACCTTGGGGCTAGACTTAAGACTAAGGACACTGGGGCATCCGTGTCCCCCATTGCTCATTGCTCCTCATGTCACTCAGGGTTACCTAGAGAATACTCTGGTCACGTTTGCCCAGCATGAGCTGCTGCCCTTGAGTCCCCTGCAGGGACCTCCAGCTATGCACTAGAGCAGAGGTTCTCAACCTGTGCCCTCAGTGGCCACCTACAGGCCAGGACTTAGGAGTTTCCCTGCTAGAATACAAGTGTGTTGAACAGAGGCTCAATTATATTGATTAACTCACCTGTGCTCTTAAAAGGAAATTCTCAAATCCTGGCCTGTTAGTATCCACTGAGGGCATGGGTTGAGAACCACTACACTAGAGCCAGTTTGGATGCAAGAGTTTAAGGCTACTACCAGGGACCTCTGGTCTACCTTACAACTCCTTCCATCCACCTTGCAGGGGGTCTTCCACTCGTGGCAGGCCCCCACCCATATCAGTTCTTCCTTGCCTAAGCCACCTGGTGTACCTGATGTGTCTGATTCCTCTAAGGAGGAATTATTGGTGGATTCTAATGATGAAGACTGTTCTGCTGTCTCTTCCTCTCAGTTTTTTGGGGACCCCTTTGAGGTTGATCCTGTTCCATCGGCTTAGGGCCTGACAACCTGAAAATTCCCTTGGTATAGGAGGTGTCATCTGACCCATCTGATGTGTTTCAGGAGCCTGTAAGGCCCCATACTTTGTTTTCCACCTAACCCCACCCTTGACCGGTTGGTGTCTGAGGAGTGGAAGTTTCCAGACAGGAAATCATCTGTCTCTAGGAAATTTGCTAAGCTTTACCCATTCTCTGAAGCAGCCCTAGCTTAGTGGGTTCATCCTCCTAAGGTGGATGCCCCTGTTTCCAGGCTTTCTAAGTCCACAGCCTTGCCTGTGGCTGATGCATCTGCTCTGAATTCTGGACTGACAAAAAGCTTGAGACTTCTCTCAAGGCCATTTTTGCGACGACTGGTTCTGCCCTGAGTCCTGCATTTGCTGCGGCGTGGGTGAATAGGGCTGTAGCTGTTTGGACTGAACAGCTCAGTTCAGCTGTTTGTCAGGGAGCTCCTACTGTGGACATTGCAGCTTCTCACCAACATCTGAGGCTCAGCATTATGTTTCTGCTGCCCTGTTTGATGCTGTGCATATGGCAGCCAGGGCATCCACCATGTCTGTGGTAGCCAGACACACTCTTTGGCTCAAGATCTGGTCTACTGATACTGCCTCCGAGAAGGGTTCTCCTGTCTTTGCCCTTTTAGGGCACCTCACTGTTTGGGCCTGATCTCAAGGATATGATCAGTGAAGCCACTGAGGGGAAGAGTACTCACCAGTGGTCCCTAGGAAGAAGATGCCTGTCAAGCGGAAATGTCTTTTTCGTCCCTTTCAGGCTGAATCGCGCCAGGCGACACAGACGGTGTCTCAGGATCCATGTGTCTCATCCAAGCCTAGGCAGCAATGGAGGCCTAAGTCCTTCACTAAGCCCAAGGCTTCCAAACCTCCTCCTGCATGATTTGCCGAATCCGGGTCCCCACCCTCAGGTGGGTGGCCGCTTGCACCACTATCTCTTAGCTTGGGAAGTCTCTGTGGTGGACACGTGGGTTATGCAAGTGGTGGCTGCGGTGTACAGGATCCCCTTCACCTCCCTTCCTCCTTCCCGGACCTTCTCTTCTCGCTCTCCTCTGGGAGCAGAAAAGCGCCACCTTTTCGAGGGAGCCATTCAAGCCCTTCTGGACAAGGCAGTCTTGGAACTAGTTACTCCTTAGGAACAAGGGTTGGGGTTCTACTCTAACCTCTTTGTGGTTTCCAAGAAGGATGGCGGCTGTCGTCCCATTTTGGGTTTGAAGGATCTCAACTTCTTTGTGGTCAGGTCCCAGTATTGCCAGGAGTCACTAAGCACGGTGATCGCTGCCATGTCTCCTGGGGAATTTCTGGCTTCTCTGGATCTTCAGGATGCATATTTGCACATTACTATCCATCCAGAGAGTCGGCAATATCGCCGCTTTGCCTGTGACTGAGGGCATTTCCAGTTTTCTGCCCTCCCCTTTGGCCTGACCACGGCTCCTCAAGTCTTCAACAGAGTCTTGTGTGCCTTGATTTCCGTCCTCCATCGGAACTGCATCAGAGTCACCCCATAAATGTATGATCTCCTTCTGAAGGCATCTTCTCCAGAACTCCTTCATCAGCAGGTGCAGTATTGCATTCATGCTCTGTCCTGTCACGGGTGGATCATCAATCCAGACAAGTCAGACCTTGTTCCTTCCCAGAGGATGGTGTTTCTAGGCATCCTCTTCAACACTCGGAGAGCGGTGGTGTTTCTCACGGACGAAGTGGCTCATCAGTTCATTTCTACCATAGAAGTGGTTCCGTTTGCCATGGCCCATACAAGGGAACTTCAGAGGTTTCTAATCCTGGCATGCAGGGGTTGGCCAGATCTCCTGGAGAGGTCCCCATCTCTCCCTCTTCATGTGGAGCTAAGCCTATCGTGGTGGCTCAATCTGGGCAATCTGCTGAAAGGCAGGCCCTTCATGGCGCCATTCTGGACAACAGTGACGATGGATGCCAGCCTCTTCAGGTGGGGAGCAGTCCTGGGGCACTTGAATGCTCAGGGCCGGTGGTCCCAGGAGGAATCTCTCCTTCCCATTAACATCTTGGAGCTTTGGGTGATATTTCATGCCCTGAAATACTTAACGCACCAACTGGAGGATTGCCTGGTCAGGGTCCAGTCAGACAACGCTACAGCGGTAGCCTACATCAACAAGCAAGGCGGCACAAGAAGTTTCGCAGCTTGGCTAGAGGTCAAGGCTATTTTATCCTGGGCAGAGGAGCATGTCCCTGCCATTTCTGCAGTTCATATTCCTGGTGTAGACAACATTCTGGCAGACTTCCTCAGTCGACACACAGCGGAGAGTGGGAACTGCATCAAGAGGTGTTCGACCTCATTGTCCAGCGGTGGGGTCTTCCGTGCATCGACCTGATGGCAACAAGACACAAGAGGAGGGTTCCAACGTTCGCTGGGCGGACCCTCTGGCTCTAGCAGTGGATGACTTGTCAATTCTGTGAATTTTTCCTCTGGCATATCTTTTTCCTCCCATTCCTCTGTTGCACAGGGTGATCAGTAAGCTGCGACTGGAGCGTTGCACAGTCATTATGATTGCTCTGTACTGGCCTCCACAAGCTTTGTTTCCGGAGCTTTTGGATCTCTCAGTGGTGGAACCTCTTCGGCTCCCGCCCCGTCTGGATATTCTTCTACAGGGTTACCTGTGGAAGGAGGATGTTCATCATCTGGCTTTGACGGCATGGAGATTGAATCCTCAATTTTGAAGAAGGGTTTTTCTTCTGGTGTGGTGGCTACTATGCTTAATGCCTGTAAGCCTGTTTCCTCTAAGGCCTACCATCGAGTTTGGTCTACCTTTCTCTCTTGGTGTGCTGATAGCGACCTGTGTCAGGGTTTTGATCTTCCGGCAGTCCTGTCCTTTCCTTCAGGATGGTGTGGATAAGGGTCTCGGTCTGAGTTCTCTTAAGGTTCAGACTTTTGCTCTCTCTGTTTTCTTTCAGAGGTTCCTTGCTATTCTTCCTGATGTCAAGGTTTTCTTCCAGGGCGTTGCTCATTCCCATCTTGTGTTTAAGGCTCCCGCTTCTCAGTGGGACCTTAACTTGGTTTTGGGCGTCCTTCAGTGCCCTCCCTTTGAGTCTTTGGGCAAAATTCCTCTACGTCTGCTGACGTGGAAGATGGCTTTTCTCCTGGCAATCGTGTATGTTCGCCATGTTGCAGAGCTGCATGCCCTGTCTTGTCTGCCACCCTTTTTGGTGTTTCACAAGGACAAGGCAGTGCTTCGCACCTCACAAGAGTTTCTCCCGAAGGTGGTGTTTGAGTTCCACATTAATCAGGAGATTGTGGTTCCTTCTTTCTGCCCTAACCCTACTTCTGACAAGGAGAAGGAACTTCACTTGTTGGATGTTGTGGATTGTCTCAACTTCTACGTGCACCGAACTGAGCCCTTGCGGCAGTCTAACACTCTTTGTCATTTCTGAGGGTCCCAGGGCAGGGAAGTCTGCTTCCAAGGTAACCATTGCTTTTTAGATTAAATCCACTATTCGTAGGGCTTACGAACTTCTGAAGAAGCCTGCCCCCTTTCGGGTCATGGCTCATTCTACTAGGTCTATTTGGGGCATCTTGGGCCTAAAAAAATCAGGCCTAAGCTGATCAGTTGTGTAAGTCGGCCACTTGGTCATCTGTGCATACCTTTTCCAAACACTATTGTGTGGATGTCCTGGCATCAGCTGATGCCAGTTTTGGGAGAAAGATCCTGGAGGCAGCCTTGCCTGTCTAGGTTCTCCATCTCTTCAGTACTCTTTCACTTTTGAGCCCTGTTGGCTCTAGTTTAGTGTGCTGTGTAGCAGTTCCTGGGGTCTGTTTTACCCCTTTTCGGTGTCCGTTGACACTTTGCGCTTATTGTTGAGCTATTCTTGATCTGTTGGTTCATTGGTGTTTTGGTGACTTTGGGGGCCTGCACCTGGTTCTTGGCTTTCTTCCCACCCTAGGGAACTCAATGGTTTGACATCCCAGAGTTACCAGTAACCTGTCTTGGACGACAGAGAAAAGAGGATTTTAGTCTTACCTCTTAAATCCTTTTTCTTAGTCCATACAGGTTACTGGTCTCCCACCCTGTCAAGGGACCATGCTTGGCTTTCCTGTGGCAAAATGTGGGGGTCCTTTCGGGTTCATGCTCACAGGTGCCTTCCTTTATCTTCTTACTACGTAGTCAATAGTTAGTTTTCAAATCTTACTGGATGGGGATTGGCTAGGTGCAAGTTAAGGAGAGGAGGTAGGCTCCACCCAGCAGTCACTTCTCAGAATTGTTCCTGTCTACTTAAAGGGGCTGATCGCCTACCTAAAGTTACCAGTAACCTGTATGGACTAAGAGAAAAGGATTTAACAGGTAAGACCAAAATCCTCTTTTAAAGGGATAGTAACACTTCGTTTTAACTTTATTTTATTTTGTAGGCATTAAAAAAAACATGAAGAATGATATAAGTCTTATCTCTGAAACCTTTATGGTTTATGAGATATTCACAAGCAAAGTTCCCCTCCCCGCCCCTTTTACCTAGTGTAAGCCATCTCTTCTCAGATGTGAGTCTGGTTGTATGACAGTACAGATAACAGAAGGGGACAATTTTCTTTGTATGAAAACAATGAAAGCCCTTCCCCCCTTGACAAGTTTTTCAGCTTTTTCCATTATCTTAATTGAAGATTGTCCCTCTCTGCAGTCTACCTGGGCATCTCCCTTCTGATCTGGTTGAACAGGGGGGGGATACTTTGTTTGTGAATATCTCTTAAACCATAAAGGTTTCAGAGATAAGACTTATATCATTCTTCATGTTTTTTTAATGCCTACAAAATAAAATAAAGTTAAAATGAAGTATTACTATCCCTTTAAGTATGCTTTTTATAATTTTATGTCCCAATTAGTAGTGGAGCCAACTAAAAAAGAGGCCTTGCTTGACCTAGTGCTCTGAAACTATTCCAGTATGATAAAAAGTATACAGGTAAAGGAACATTTAGGCCATAATGACCACAATATGATATCTTTTGAAATTTATGAGAAACCCAATAGCAAGGGTTTAACCAAAACACTGAGTTTTAAAAATGTTAATTTTAGAAAACTAAAAGCAGTATTAAATTCTATTCAGTGGTATGTAATCTTCAAAGATAAAAATTCATATGGATCATGGAATTTGTTTAAAATGCTCTTAGACAAATATACCTGTCAGTACTTACCATTGGGGAATAAGCACAAAGGAGCACATTGAGACCAATGAGGCTTAATAATGAGGTTTTCAGTTAAATGAGAAATAAGAATCAGGCTTTTGAATGATTTAGGTCAGACAGGTCAGAAATGGCATTTAAAAAAATATAAAGAATATAATACAATCGCAAACAAGCAACCTGGGGAATCCACATTAGAGAAAGATTTAGGAGTACTGATAGACAATAGACTTCACAGCACTGTGCAGGGTCACTCAGCTGCTGCAGCAACAAATAGGGTAGTATCCTGCATAAAAAAACAGATGCACAGCATGCTAATATAATTCTACCTCTATATAAATCCTTGGTAAGGCCTCATCTATAATATGTAGTACAGTTTTGAGCAGTTCTTAACCTCTTAGAGACCCTTGACGTACCAGGACCATCAAGGGTAAATTTGCTCCAAGGACCCTTGAAGGTCCCGGTACATCAAGGGTTAAACTCTCCCATTGCGGCCGCACGGAGCGATGGGAGAGCGTGGGCTGGTTGTTACTAAGTTCCCCGGTATCAGGACACTTAGTAACAACCAGTAGAAACTTTGGTGCAACATGCGATTCACTTGATGAGCGAATCACATGTTGCAAAAGCTGAATGACAGGGACAGTATTTGTAAATACTGTCCCTGTCATATCTGTCTGCCTCCCTCCATCTTGCACACTGCTGAGGTGGAGAGAGACATCGTGCCAGATCCTGTTCCAGCATTGCTGAGTGTTTCTGTTGAAAAAAGTTAAAATTAACCATTTGATCACTGTTTTGCAGTGATCAATAAGTTCCCCCCCATCTGATCACTCTTGGAGTGATCAATTTGCTGCAGATCAGCGTTTGCTGATCTGTGGGACACCCCCGTCCCCCTTGTATTTTATTTTTTTTTTAATATATTTTTTGTATTTTTTTTTTTTTTGTTAATAAAATTTGAATAATATACTTTAGGTAGGTAGTTGGGTAGGTTTAGTGTAGATGTGTGTTAAGGAAAAGTTTAGGGGGAAAAAGATCATATAAGTATAGTTAGATAGGTAGTTAACTTGGGTTAGGTAGGTTCAGGATATACGTAGGTTAGGGTAAGTTTTAGCGTTAGATTTAGGTTTAGGGATAGCGTAAGAAAAAAAAGTTTTTTAGATTAACCCCTTCAGTGCCAGAGGCTCGGGCCATTTTCTGAACCCTGCAAGGCCAGACACTTTTTCAACATTTTTGCTATCCTTCCGTTTAGGCTTGATTTCCTCTGGGGATTTTTAGTTAAATATGGAAAACTATATATTGTTTTTTTCAGAACGAATTGAGCTTTCTTGTGGTACCTTACATGAAGAGAATTTTACATCGTGCAAAAAGCTATGATGTCATAATGACAAAAAAAGTGAAAATGTACTCATTTTGCTAAAATCACATACTATGTATCAAAAACATTTACCTTGATTGAAAAAGTTTCAATTATTAGAAAAAGCCCCGAGTCCCCCGAGTAAAAAAACACCAAATTTGTATAGTTTTACCTACATCCATGGCTAGCGTAGAGCCCTAATCACCAGCAGCGCAAAATGACATTTTCAACTTTATAAACTAAAATGCGCATTCTAGGGTTTTTGTGGTAAATCTACCCTAAAACAGTGGAATAACTATATAAAACTATATATTTCTGGAAAGTAGACAACCTACTGCATCTAATGAGGGGTGACTTTCCTTGTTACCCCAAGCCTGGTGTGCACAAATGCCTCCAGAAGATGGCGCTAATGAAAAAAAAGGCATTTTCTTACATTTCTGCCCCTTCAAGTTTACTAAAATGTGTGAAAATCATGGCATTTCCAACTGTATTCATTAGCTAGAGCTCTTAGGAGAAAAATGACACCCCATTGGTATGAGTTCACCTACCTCAGGGGGTGCTACAAGTACAAAACTACACCTATTGCAACCTCTAATTTTTCTACATTTTCTCAAACAATACTTGTCTGTACACAAATGGTTATAACAACTACAGAAGTGAAGAAAGGGTACACAAACCATACCATTTTGAAAAGAAGACACCCTGCCGCATCTAATGATGGGTGACTTGCCTTGTTACCCAAAGCCTGGAGTGCACAAATGCCTCCAGAAGGTGGCACTAATGGAAAAAAAAGGCATTTTCTTACATTTCTGCCCCTTCAAATGTACTGAAATTTGTGAAAACCATGGCATTTCCAACTGTATTCATTAGCTAGTGCTCTTAGGAGAAAAATGACACCCCATTGGTATGAGTTTAACTACCTCAGGGGGCGCTAGAAGTGCAAAACAACACCTACTACAAACTCTAATTTTTCTAACATTTTCTCAAACATTACTTGTCTGTACACAAATGGTTATAACAACTACAGAAGTGAAGAAAGGGTACACAAACCATACCATTTTGAAAAGAAGACACCCTGCCACATCTAATGATGGGTGACTTACCTTGTTACCCAAAGCCTGGAGTGCACAAATGCCTCCAGAAGGTGGCACTAATGGAAAAAAAAGGCATTTTCTTACATTTCTGCCCCTTCAAATGTACTGAAATTTGTGAAAACCATGGCATTTCCAACTGTATTCATTAGCTAGTGCTCTTAGGAGAAAAATGACACCCCATTGGTATGAGTTTAACTACCTCAGGGGGCGCTAGAAGTGCAAAACAACACCTACTACAAACTCTAATTTTTCTAACATTTTCTCAAACATTACTTGTCTGTACACAAATGGTTATAACAACTACAGAAGTGAAGAAAGGGTACACAAACCATACCATTTTGAAAAGAAGACACCCTGCCACATCTAATGATGGGTGACTTACCTTGTTACCCCAAGCCTGGAGTGCACAAATGCCTCCAGAAGGTGGCGCTAATGAAAAAAAAAAAGGCATTTTCTTACATTTCTGCCCCTTCAAATGTACTGAAATTTGTGAACACCATGGCATTTCCAACTGTATTCATTAGCTAGTGCTCTTAGGAGAAAAATGACACCCCATTGGTATGAGTTTAACTACCTCAGTGGGCGCAAGAAGTGCAAAACGACACCTACTACAACCTCAAATTTTTCTAACATTTTCTCAAACATTACTTGTCTGTACACAAATGGTTATAACAACTACAGAAGTGAAGAAAGGGTACACAAACCATACCATTTTGAAAAGAAGACACCCTGCCGCATCTAATGATGGGTGATTTGCCTTGTTACCCAAAGCCTGGAGTGCACAAATGCCTCCAGAAGGTGGCACTAATGGAAAAAAAGGCATTTTCTTACATTTCTGCCCCTTCAAATGTACTGAAATTTGTGAAAACCATGGCATTTCCAACTGTATTCATTAGCTAGTGCTCTTAGGAGAAAAATGACACCCCATTGGTATGAGTTCACCTACCTCAGGGGGCGCTACAAGTACAAAACTACACCTATTGCAACCTCTAATTTTTCTAACATTTTCTCAAACATTACTTGTCTGTACAAAAATGGTTATAACAACTAGAGAAGTGAAGAAAGGCTACACAAACTATACCATTTTGGAAAGAAGACAACCTGCCGCATCTAATGAGGGGTGAATTTCCTTATTACCCCAAGCCTGTTGTGCCCAAATGCTTCCAGAAGGTGGCACTTTAGGAAAAAATGGCATTTTCTTACATTTCTGCTCCTTCATCTGTGAAAACCATGGAATTTCCAACTGTATTCATTAGCTAGTGCCCTTAGGAGAAAAATGACATCCAATTGGAATGAGTCGACCTACCTTAGGGGTGCCAGAAGCACATAGCTACACCTACCTGTTTGCTTCTTCGAAAATGGCTGCTTGTACTAAAATGTCCATAACTGTTAGAAACATGAAGGAAAGGTATAAAAGGTATACCTTTTTGGAAAGTAGACATTCTCCCGCATCAAGTGAGGGGTCACTTGCCTTTCTACCCCTGGGCTGAAGTGCACAAATATTTCCAAAAGGTGGCGCTATGGGAATAAATACATGTTTTTATTACATTTCCACCACTTCAAAGATACTAAAATCTTTGAAAACCATAACATTTCCTGCTGTATTCAGAACCTGATACCAACATCAGAAAAATGGTAGCCCATTTGTGTGGGTTAACATACAACATGTGGGTGCTAGGAACACGTACGTAAACCTGACACTTTTGTTTTTTAAATTATCTGCTTGCACTAAAATGGTTATAACCATAATAGATATGCAGGAAAGTTAGAGAAACAATGCCATTTTGGAAAGAAAACAACCTACCGCATCTAATGAGGGGTCACTTGCCTTTTTACCCAAAGGCTGGTATACACAAATGTTTCCAGGAGGTGGCGCTAATGAAAAAAAAAAAGGCATTTTCTTACATTTCTGCCCCTTCAAATGTATGGCGCTCTGTGAAAACCATGGAATTTTCAACTGCATTTGTTTGCTAGTGCTCTTAGGAGTCAAACGACACCCCATTGGTATGAGTTGAACTACCTTAGGGGGTGCTAGAAGTAGAAAACTACACCAACTACAAACTCTGATGTTTCAAACATTTTCTCAAACCTGACTTGCCTGTACGAAAATGGCTATAACACCTTCAGAATTGAAGAAAAGGTAGATAAACCATACCATTTTGGAAAGAAGACAACCTGCCGCATCTAATGAGGGGTCACTTGCCTTTGTACCCCTAAGTTAATTGGCACAACTATTTCCAGAATGTGGTGCTACAGGAAAGAAAAACAAACATTTGTTTTACACATCAGTCACTTCAAAGATACTAAAATGGTTCAATGGCGTGGGATTTCCTAGGAGGACTTCTTGCCAGCCAAAAAAAAAATGGTACCCCACTGCTCTGGGTTGACATACCAATTTACGCTACAAGAGCGTAGCTACCAGTGAAACAGAAATGGGAAAGCAAACAGTGTATGTGTGATTTTATGGCTAACAGATGAAAGAAGCTAGGACGTCAGCCGTTGTACGTGCGGACCTGTGACTACAAGTCTAACAAAATGTGTGAGAGGGGTGAGGGATTAGGCAGTGTGTGTGGGTATGAGCAGAGGAGCAAGGATGGTGGTGATGGTGGGGCAGTGTCTGATAGAGTGTATGGGAGATCTCTGACTACCATTGTGCACTGTATGTCCCCTCATACAAAGCACTGCGTTGGACCCCCTTCCTGTTGCACGTGCATTTTTTGGGGCTTTTTCCCCCAATATTTTTGTGTAGACCTCGTTGGGGGCATCAGAACCCATACAATGAGGTCTAAATAAAAAATAAAGGGGGAAAAAATCCTTTATGTGCGACAGGGGTGTCCAGCACACAAAGGGTTAATTTTTTTATCGTTACTTTGTATTCAGATGACCACCAAACAAGCTCTGATCACAAAGTAATGATAAAAAGTCCTGTGTGTACCACAGGAAGGGGGTCTGCATTGAACCCCCCTCCCAGTGGCACACACAGGGTTAATTTTTTATTTAATTTTTTTTTTATTATATACCTCATTGAGGGGCATCAGGACCCCCTGATTCCTCCCCAATGAGGTCTTAGTAAGGAAAAAAATATATGTCCACAAACGGAGTGACCCTGTGAGTGCCACAGGGGTCTCCAGCACATTGCAAAGCAATGCATTGGATCCTTGTGGCACTCAGAGGGTTAATTTTTTTTCTATCATTACCTGGTAATCAGAGCTTGTTGGGGGGGCCATAAAAGCCCTGTGTGTGCCGCAGAAAGGGGGGCTGCATTGCCCCCCCCCCCCGTGGCACACACAGGGTTAATTTTTTTTTATTTACTTTTTTTATTATTATAGACCTCATTGAGGGGTATACAAACCCCCCTGATCCCCCCAATGAGGTCTTACCAAAAAAAAAAAAAAAAAAGTTATCAAAAAAAGTGTCCCTGTGAGTGCCACCGGGGTCTCCAGCGCATTGAAAGCAATGCATTGGACCCTTGTGGCACTCAGAGGGTTAATTTTTTTTTATCATTACTTTGTAATCAGAGCTTGTTGGGGGGCCATTAGGACCAATCCTGATGACCCCCCAACAATCTCTGATAACAAAGTAATGATAAAAGCCCTGTGTGTGCCACAGGAAGGGGGGGGGGGGCATTGGACCCCCTTGTGGCACACACAGGGTTAATTTTTTTTTATATATATTTTTTTTAATTATAGACCTCATTGAGGGGCATCAGGACCCCCCCTGATCCCCCCAATGAGGTCTTTAGAAAAAAAAAAAAAACCCAAAGCAAGTGACCCTGTGAGTGCCATTGCTTTGCAATGTGCTGGGGACCCCGTGGCACTCACAGGGTTACTTTTATTTTTTTTATTTATTTTTTATTTTTAACTTTTCAGACCTCGTGGGGGACATCAGGACCCCTCCTGGTGTCCCCTCAGTCATTGATCTCCCAGTCTATAGGCTGGGAGATCAATGAGGCGACTGCAGGAGAGCAAAAGCTCTCCTGCCCTTCTCTCCTACCACCGATGACGTTGGGAGGCTTCCCCCGGTCCCGCCCACTCCTACCCGGAAGTTCGGGTAGGAGAGACAGGAGAGGAGAAGCTGCGCTTTTGCTGCGCTTCTCCTCTGCTTTTATTGATCTCCCAGCGCGATCGGCTGGGAGATCAATAACAGGGGGGACATGAGGAGTGATCCTCATGTCCCCCCACGATTGCCCAGCTTTTTTTTTTTTTTTTTTTTTTTTTTTTTTAAATGCGGCCACTGCATGCCGGTTATACCGGCTCATGCAGTGACCTCATTTTAGTGGGTACATTGTACGAGCTTGGCACAGCGGGTACAGCTGTCCAAACTCGTACAATGTACCCACTTGGCACTCAAAGGGTTAAGTGGACAAAATGCAGTGCAGGTACAGTGTTGAAGAGGCATATGCCTTTTTGGTGTCTGACTCAGATGCAACAGACACTGCGTCAGACTTTGACATAATGTAGTTTTCAGAGAGTGAGAGACGCTCTAGTGAGGACGCTGGGCCTTCTGTAACGAAAAGATGTACTGCCCCAAGAGCTGCCCTGGCAACTGCCCCAGCACCTGCCAAAAGATCTGCCCAAAGACCTACCAAAATACCTGCCCAAAGAAATGCCCCAAGAGCTACCCTGGCAACTGCCCCAGCACCTGCCAAAAAGATCTGCCCCAAGACCTACCAAAAGACCTGCCCAAAGAAATGCCCCAACACCTGCCACTCCTGATCCTAATGAATGGGTATCACCGATCAATTAATGCCCACAAATCCCAGAATTCACAGGCAACCCAGGGATTCAAATTGATCTGGAAGGATTTACCCATGATAATTTTTTTAATTTGTTTTTGGGGGAAGACATTTTAGGTGAAATTGTGTCCCAAACCAATTTGTATGCAGCCCAGTATATTGCCGCCAACCCTACAGCTTTCGTTGTTAAGCAAGAAGTGTGGAAACCCATAGACCTCAGAATTTAAACAATTCTGGGCCTTAACAATGGCATTGGGGATGATAAAAAAAGCCAAGTATCCCATCCTACTGGAGCAAAAACCCCATATGTGATACCCCTATATTCCCCAAGACAATGACCAGGTCCAGTTTTGAAGTAATTTTGCACTTTATGCATTTTAGTGATAATACCCTGTGCCCCCCAAAAGAACACCCCCAGTATGATAGACTGTACAAAATTTGTCCCCTAATAAACCATTTACAGAAAAAGTTTGCCCAAGTATATATGCCCCAAAAAGAAATTAGTGTAGATGAATCCCTAATGAAATATAAAGGCAGGTTAGGGTTCAAGCAATACATCCCCTCCAAGAGTTCCAAGTTTGGTGTTAAATTTTATAAATTGTGCGAAAGTGCCACAGGCTACACCCAGGCTTTTAGAATTTATGAGGGCAAGGACAGCCAACTTGATCCTCCTAGTTGCCTCGAATTTATGGGAACAAATGAGAAAATTGTTTGGGATTTAATTTGCCCCTTATTAAATAAAGGCTATCAGTTTTTCGTTGATAATTATTACACCAGCCCCCTTTTATTTAAGTCTCTTTTTTTGTTTTGACACCGTGGCCTGTGGCACTGTCAGGCGCAATTGCAGGGAGTTGCCAAAAATACTTAAAAACTGGGACGTCCTTATCTTTGTGCCAACAGGAGCTGCTGGCAGTTAAGTTTAAGGACAAAAAAGATGTCTACATGCTGACCACCATGCATGAAGACAGATCTGTGGCAGTCACTGTTCGTGGCAGGACAGGGGTACTGAGAAAGCCAGTCTGCATTAGAAACTATAATAAAAACATGGGGGGAGTTGATCTGTGTGATCAACTAATGCAGCCATACCTTGCAATGAGAAAGTGGAGGGCATGGTACAAAAAAGTTGCCATCTATATGATGCAGAATGCTGTACATAATTCATTTTTAATTTTCAAATTGGCAAACCCCAATCAAAAATGTAGCTTTTACAATATCGGCTACAACTTATTTACCTATTTTTATTTTAAGGTGCACCAGAAATCATTCCAGCAAGACCTGGGGTAGTACATTTTATTTATAAAATCCCCCCAACTCCCCAAAAGAACAAACCACAGAAGCGCTGCAGGGTTTGCTACAGAAAGGGAATACGGACAGACACCACAACTTACTGTCCTGATTGCCCTTCCAAACCTGGCCTCTGCCTTCGTGACTGTTTCAAAGAATACCATTCAGGCACAATGCAGTAGTGCTGTAAAGCTTCTTTTATTATTTGGCCACTTTTTCCCCCTGAAATATACTGTTTTTTTTATTTTTCAAAACACATCCCTCCTTAAATTTTGATAGTGTTAGATCTATCTTTGAAAATGGAGACACACATGTTCCCTACTGGGCCTAGTAGCTCCCCCAAACCCTGACAAACCTATGCATATGGGGCATTGCCATACTCAGACGATGTAACTCACCACTAATGTAAATCACTTAAAAAAATCTGCAAATATCATCTGATTGAAATCCAGAGCAACACTAAAATGTAAATGTGAAAAAATGGTGTTTCTCTGCCTTACTGCAGATTTTGGGAGGGAATGGTGATAGAGTGGCAGCGAAAAAATTGATAAGATGCGAATAGAATGAAAGCCAGGGTTGTCTACTCTTCTACAACATATACTTTTGGGGGGAAAATTAATTGCAGCATTGCCAAACAGTCTGAAATGAGACAAGGCACCAGCTGTAAAAATGGCATGTCTGTAAAAGGAAACTAACATGTTCCAACTGGGCCCAGTAGCTCCCCAAACCCTGACAAACCTATGCATATGGGGCATTGCCGTAATTAGAAGGAGCCGAACATTAATCAATGCAGTTTATAAAATCTTCACCTATTCTGTGCTGAAATTCACATCAACACTGAAGTCTAAGTGTGAAAAACGCTGCTTTTTTTTTTTAAACTTACATCAAGAGTTTAAGAGGGATTGGTGGTAAAATGGCTGTGTACAAAATTTGAAAACACACCTAAAACTAAAGTCTGGGCTGTCTACTTTCCAAAAATATACACTTTTGGGGGAAGTCTTAAAAAAGAGCACTGTTACACAGCCCAAATGAGAAATGGCACCAGTAACGCAAGCTGTGAAAACTCCAAGTGTGAACCTGGAAACGAGCATGATCCAATTTAGCCCCCGTAGCTCCCCCAAACCATGAGAAAGCTATGCATATGGGGTATTGCCGTACTCAGAAGAAGGAGCCGAATACTAATCAATGCAGTTTATAAAATCTTCACCTATTCTGTGCTTGAAATTCACATCAACATTGAAGGCAAAGTGTGAAAAATGCTGCATTATTTTACTTACGTCAAGTTTTCACAGGATTGGTGGTAAAATGGCTGTGTACAAAATTTGAAAACACACCTAAGATGAAAGCCTGGGGTGTCTACTTTCCAAAAATACACACTTTTGGGGGGAAATCTTAGAGTGGAGCACTGTTACACAGCCCCAAATGAGACATGGCACCAGTAATGCAAGCTGTGAAAATTCAAAGTGTGAAACTGGAAACACGCATGTTCCAACTTGGGCCCCGTAGCTCCCCCAAACCTTGAGAAACCTATGCATATGAGGTATTGCCGTACTCCGAAGAATGAGCTGAACACTAAACAATGGATATTTTTAAATTTTCAACTATCTTGTGCTTGATATCAAGAGTAGTATTGAAATGTAAGTATGAAAACTGCAAAAAAAAAAAAAAAAAAAAGTTACCATAATTTTGAAAAATATTTCTGGAAAAATAGCTGCATAAAAAAACTCCAAAATTCTCCTGATTATTTACCTTATGTTGTCTAGTTTTCAGAAACATATACCTTTGTGGGACATTGTTGGTTCTGGCACAGTCAACTAAGCTATGATGCTCACATGCCAATTGTTGAAAATGTACAAGTTGGAAATAATGGCATCCATCTTGTAATATTTACCTTGTAAATGTGAGGAAGAAATTGAAATATTAGGCATATGGGGTACTCTTATATTCAGAAGAAGCAAAATTTTTGTCATGAACTAATTGTATGCAAATTAAATGATGAGGTATTCATATAATTGTGGTATCAAAAGAAAGCCCTACTTGTGCTTTAAAAAAAAAAAACAGTATATAATTTGTGTGGGTGTACAAAGGGAATTAAAGAGAAAATATGGTTGAACAAAGACAGTCAAAAAAGTCAAAATTGCTCTGGTCCTAAAGTCAAAATTGCTCTGGTCCTTAAGTCAAATCTAACTCAGATTTTCCCTGTCCTTAAGGGGTTAAAGATGTTATTGAACTGAAAAAAAAGTGCAGAGACATGCAACAAAACTCATGAAGTTATTGGAGGGTCTGACCAGCCAAACAGGATTTGTTTACATTCAAGAAGAGACATCTAAGGTGTGAGATGATTACCATTCACAATTTTATTCAAAGTCAATACAAAAAACTCTCCAATTGTTTACTTCAAGAGCTAAGCTAAGAATGAAGAGTCATCCATTAAGACTAGAGGAAATGGTGCTTTGAACTAAAACAAAGACAGAGATTATTTATTTTACAGTAAGGGTGGTAAATCTGTGGAATTCTTTGCCTCGACAAGCTGTGCTTGCAGATACTGTAACTGTTTTAAAAAAAGTAATAAATACCTATCTAGCACAGAACAATACTGAGAATTATGACAGATTGTTTCAATGCAGGAACTGATTGCCAGTGGGAGTCAGGAAGGACTTTTTTTTTTTTTTTTTTTTTACTCACGTGGGGCTTTATTGGAAACGGCTTCAATGTTTTTTTTTTTTTTTTTGGCCTTACTCTGGATCACCTAAACGGGAGCAGTTAGTTACAGCCTCCCCAGCATGATCACATCGCTCCCTGAGGTAAGCTGCGATCATGAAGTCTGGTGGACTAGTACTCACCTTTAACCCTTTGAGTGCCATAGAGGTATCAATACACCTCTGACACTCAGAGGGTTAAAGAATGGAGATTTTATCCAGCTGAATGAAGAGAGGTCCCTAGCATTCAAGAAGTTAGAAACTCCATTCAGATCTAAGGGAATCTGGGAAACTTTAATTAGTCCCCTATGGTGCACTTTGTCCTTATGGCCCATACTTAGATCCATCAGGCCTGTGTGCCTAGGTTAACCAAAACACAATACTTATATGCTGTTTAATATTGTTTACCTAATGCATTCTCTCTCTCTCTCTCTCTCTCTCTCTCTCTCTCTCTCTCTCTCTCTCTCTCCTTCTCCTTCTCCTTCCTTTTTTAACCCTTTGAGAAACAGGCATCCAATGCATTGAAAAGTGTAATTCAAACTAGTTCCAAGCCCGACATGCCCTGAAGGTTGAAAAGAGCTCAAGATGGTGATGTTTTGTCAGATCTGTGTCGATGGCGCATCACCAGTATACACTAACGTGTTCGTCATCCTATCCCTGTCAATACAGCATGAATCTGCCCTCATCACTATTAATCTGCCATGCTTTTGACAGGTTTACTATTTTGAACTTAACACATCAATAATGGCTCATTTACATATACATAAATGCAGGTTAATGAGCCACTGTCGGATGCATGTGGGTGTGTGTGTGTGTGTGTGTGTGTGTTTATATGTTAATGTGGCATTTCATCACACGCACTATGCTCCAACTTTGATAGCGGATTCTGCTGTCCTAGTTCACAGTTTCAACATTGCCTACCTGAGGATCTCCCTGTTGCTCTCTGGGGAGTAAGAGAACAGTTTGCTGTTTCAATTCTGGAGACCAGAGA
The DNA here is from genome assembly GCA_037306005.1 of Rhinophrynus dorsalis. NCBI lineage: Eukaryota > Metazoa > Chordata > Amphibia > Anura > Rhinophrynidae > Rhinophrynus > Rhinophrynus dorsalis. The sequence goes on from CM074718.1 coordinate 527,899,934, forward strand.
CAGCAGCTGCCTTCTTTTACTTCGTTCAGTGTCATAGGAAGGTGCACTGAACACGTGGCACTGAAAGGGTTAAAAGAAAACCTCCAGAGGGGCTGTGTACACACCTGGTCAATGGCAGACCTGTGAACAGCTCACTCCTGAGCCCACAGCTTCTTGACGCCTCTTTCTGCTACAGAAAGCCGGAGGAGTGGAGGCCTTTTCATTGCATTTTGCCCAGGGAGTTGGTTATGTACGGCATAAAGAAGAAATTGCTCTCTCTTAGCATGTATTTCAGCCTCACCTTGGCGTGAACTCGCAGAGGCCTAGTGGAGCAAGCAACAGCCCTTACAGACACGATGACAGCAGGAGTGGAGAAGGAGAATTGTTCCATCGATTTCCCCTCTACAGTGACGCATCAAGATTTGAAACCGTTACCAACCAAGGCAGACCTTGAAACCTCACTGTGTGATTCCATTAAGCCTGACATCGCAAACCTACTCTCTGAACTGCACCATTTTGGAGCTCGAGTGAAGGATCTCGATGAGGCACAGGAATCTATGCTTGCTACTCTGGAGGATATGCAGTGCTTCATCGTTCATCAGGAGGACATAACCAACAAACTCAGCACCCAGCTGTATGATCTTGAGATCAGGGGAACACAGCTCCTACATCAGAGTAAGGGGGCTCCCTGAATCTGTCCCTGCAGGTGGCTTGGTATCTGCGAGCCAAAAGATCTTTGGCTACCTATTAGATCTTCACCCATCTGACAGGATTCAGGTTGAGCATGCACACCACTCACTCAGACCTCAGGCTCAACAAGGTGATCACCCAAGAAATGTTTGTTGCTTTCACTCCTTCGCCCAGAAGGACGCCATAATGCAATGTGCCAGAAGCCTACCCATGTGCTGCTTGAGGATGGACATCCCCCTCTGCAATGATCTGTCGCTGCGCACCCTACAGTTACGTTGCCAATTTAAGGCCTTCGCAGGTGAGCTCCGTAGATGCCATATCCCCAGTTGCTGGGCTTTTCCCTTTTACATGACCGTCTCATTTGAGGGCTGCTCTCACACCATCAGACGGGCAGAGGAAATTCAGGGCCTCTATGCAACCCTATGCATTCTATTGGTGCCCGTGATCTCTGAGAAAGGGAGATCACTCATCCTACAGGATGGACCTCTTCAGCAGCTTTCCCATTGGCAGATGGTGCTGACCGGACTGAAGAGGCCAGCCACTATATCTCCTTTACCTGTATCGAATTACATGTGCCCTATTAAATGCTGTGGTCTTCTTTTATCTTTTGTGTCACCCCACCTCTACCACTATGAAGTCTTGTTTCCATCAGTACAATTCTATTTTGCGGTTGAATTGATAGTTTCTTATATTTCTATGCTTACTTTCTTCTGTGTCCTATCCCCGGCTAAGATAATGGGCATTGTCTCCGCCTACTGGCTGGGGTAGGACCAATTAAAAAAATGTGCCATAAAAGTGAGCATTTCCTCCCTGCAGGCCAGTCTACTTGGTCCTACCAGGATGGGTGTAGGGCATTTATTGTTAAAATGTTCCTTTATTTTATTTATGTAAGTACCCGAGGGCCGCAATAGCAGTACTGACAAACCAGAGGAACAAGTCCTTTTCTCTGTCGTCCAATACAGGTTACTGGTAAGTTTGGGTGGGCGTGCCGCTGCTTTAATTGTAGGCAGGAACAATTCTAGAATTGTATGCAGGGGGTGGAGCCTACCTTCCCTCCTTGGCTGCAGCTAGCCAACCAGCTCCAGAAAGATTTGTTCCTGGGTGAAGATAACACAGGCAAGAGAACAGTTCTGCTACAGCTTTAGAAGTTTTTTTTATTTTTCTGTTAGAAATGGAATACCACCATTAGGCGGATTACTATAACTGACAATGCCCTTAGATGTGGCTAGCTCAGTGACCAGGTGCTTTTTATGAACCTTAAGCCCTGGGGGGGAAATCATGGCTACAATTCTTTCCTCAGGAGTTGCCCACCGAGGCTTCTTTTTAAAACATGGTAATCTAAAGACAGAAGATCTGCAGGAAAGGTGAGCAACCCTTTGAGTGCTGCCGGTCCACATGTCCCACAGTGCACCTCCGCACAGGGGTTTTTTCCTTGGAGTTCCTATTGCACACTCCTGCACTCATTGGGTCTATCTCTATGTCTGTTGGGTGTTTTGGAGCAGGTTTATGTGGTACTTAACCCTTTAGCTGCTTGTTTGACATTCATGGGGGGGGGGGGGTTCTGACACTTTTTGGGTACCCTAACATGTTCTAGTGAGGTTTCATATCTTTTAATATTACTCCTTCAGTCTTGTAAAATTTGAGTTTAGGCGTGCTTTACGGCATAGGCGCCATTCCTCCATTCACTCCTATGGGACTGTACAGTTTGGGACATATCTCTGCAACCGTTTAACCTAGCAACTTCAGAGATGGCTCATTCTTCTTGTCTGCCCTTGCTCTATCATCTGGTTCATCTCTCCTCTGCTGATTAACCCTTCCCCTGCTAGATAAGTTTAATTTAACTATTTCTGTGGTGAAACTTTAATCCTACACACTATAATTGGGTGATTTCTTGTACAGTAAGGTTATTTGACACTGTGAGAATGTCTATACCGCTGGAGCTTGGGGCCAGACTTAAGACTAAGGATGCTGGGGTCTCTGTATCCCCTATTGTGCATTGCTCTTCCTGTCATTCAGGGTTACCTACAGAATTCTCAGGTCATTAATGCCCAGCCAGTTTGGGTGCAAGAGTTCAAGGCTGCTACCAGGTACCTTAGGTCTACATTGCAACGCTTTCCATCCCAGTTACAGGGGGTCTTCCATTCTTGGTAGACCCCCTCCTCTGTCAAGTCTTCCCTGCCCAAATCTCAGGGGGTACCTGACGTATCAGATTCCTCTGAGGAGGAACTGCTGGTGGATTCAGATGTTGAGGAATGTTCTGCTGTGGGCTCCTCTCAGTTTTTTTTGGGATCCTTTTGAGGCTGATCCTGAGCCCTCTGCTGAGGGCCTGATTAGGGCTGTTTTGAATACCCTTAACATTCCCTTAGTTCAGGAGGTTCCTTCTGATCCCTCTGATGTGTTTCAGGAATCTAAAAAGCCCCTTACTTGCTTTCCACCTAACCCCACTCTTGACGGCCTTGAGTCTGAACAGTGGAAGTCTCCGGCCAGAAAACAGTCTGTCTCCAAGAAATTTTCCAAATTTTATCCCTTCTCTGAGGCTGCACTTGCTCAGTGGGTTCATCCCCCCCCCCAAAGTGGATGCTCCTATCTCCAAGCTGTCTAAGTCTACTGCCTTGCCAGTGTCTGATGCGTCTGCTCTAAAGGACTGGACTAACAAGAAACTTGAGGTCTCCCTCAAGTCCATCTTTGCCACTGCTGGTACTGCCATGTGTTCAGCATTCGCTGCAGCATGGGTGAACCGGGCCATTGTGGTCTGGACTGAACAGCTCACCCTTGCTGTTTGTCAGGGTGCTCCTGCTTCGGATATGTTGCCAACATTTCTGAGGCTCAGCGCTATGTTTCTGCTGTCTAATGTGATGCCATCCGTTTGCTGGCTAGGGGTTCCATCATGTCTGTGGTTGCCAGACGGGCTCTTTGGCTCTAGATCTGGTCTGCTGACACTGCATTACCTTCCTTACCTTTTCAATGCACTTCCTTGTTTGAGCCACATCTTAAAGATCTGATCAGTGAGGCCACAGGGGGTAAGAGTACCCTTCTACCCTTGATTCCCAGGAAGAAACTGCCACTTAAACGTAATCAGTATTTTCGTTCCTTTCAGAATGAGACACGTCCGCTGAACCAGATGGTTCCTTCAGCTCCGCATACCTCCTCCAAGCCCAAACAGCAATGGAAGCCCAAGGTCTCCTCCAAGGCTTCCAAGCCTCCTTCGGCATGACTCACCGAACCCGGGTCCGCACTCTGCTGTGGATGGTCATCTGCTCCACTATCACAGCATTTGGGAGGATTCAGTGGCGGACCCATGGGTTTTACAGGTAGTGACGGAAGGGTACAGGATCCCTTTCGTCTCTCTTCCTCCCTTTCACTTCTTTCCTTCTCATACACCTCAGGGTGCAGCGAAAAAACATCTGTTCAGTGGCACAATTCAGGCTCTTCTGGACAAGGATGTTCTCGGTACCAGTTCAGGACAGAGGTATGGGTTTTTACTCAAACCTCTTTGTGATCTCCAAGGAGGACGGCTGTTGTCCCATTTTGGACTTGAAGGATCTCAATTCCTTTGTGATCCGGACTCATTATCACCAGGAGTCTCTACGTATGGTGATTGCTGCCATGTCCCTGGGGGAATTCCTTGCTTCTCTGGATCTTCAGGACACGTATTTACACATAATCATTCATTCAGAGAGCTGGCAGTATCTCCGATTTGCTTGTGACCAGGGGCATTTTCAGTATTCATCTCTTCCATTTGGTCTGACGACAACTCCTCAAGTCTTAAACCGTGTCCTGGGAGCCTTAGTGTCCGTCCTCCACCAGGACGGCATCAGAGTTACTCCATACATGGACAACCTGCTTCTGAAGGCCCCCTTTGAGGAACTTCTTCATCAGCAGGTTCAGTAATGCATTCATGCGCTCACCCATCACGGGTGGATCATCAACTTAGACAAATCAGATCTTGTTCCATCCCAGCTTCTGGTCTTCCTGGGCCTCCTCTTCGACACCCAGGAGAGCATGGTGTTTCTCACGGACAAGGTGGCTCACCAGATTGCCCACAGGGTTTCTGCCGTCCTGGCTCAGGATCCAGTTCCAGCCAAGCAGCTGTCCTCTCTAGTGGGGAAATTAATTTTCACCATAGAAGCGGTACTGTTTGCCATGGCGCACACCAGGGAACTCCAGCGGTTTCTGATCCAGGTGTGCAGGGGTCAGCTGGACCTTCTGAAGACATCAGTACCCCTCCCTCTTCATGTGGAACTGAGTGTCGTGGGGGCTAGACTTCTGCAATCTGCTGAAGGGCAAGTCCTTCCTGGTATCCTTCTAGACCACAGTGACGACGGATGCCAGCCTCTCCGGCTGGGGAGCAGTCCTGGGTTGCCTGAGCGCTTAGGGTCGATGGTCTCCGGAGGAATCTCTCCTTCCCATCAACATATTGGAGCTTCGGCCGATATTCCATGCCCTTCGACATTGGACATCTCAGCTGGAAGACTGTCCAATCCAGGTACAGTCCAACAAGGCCACAGCCGTGGCTTACATCAACAAGCAGGGCGGAACAAGAAGTCTTGCCGCTTGGTTAGAGGTCAAGGCTATTTTGTGATGGGCAGAGGAACACGTTCCTCCCATATCCGCAGTGCACATTCCCGGCGTAGACAACATCATGGCGGACTTCCTTAGTCGGCACACAGTGGACAGCGGAGAGTGGGAACTGCACCCAGAGGTGTTCACCCTCATTGTTCAGAAGTGGGGTCTTCCTTACATCCACCTGATGCGACAAGACACAACAGGAAGGTTCCTGATGGAGGGACCCTCTAGCTCTGGCGGTGGATGTCATGTCCATTCCTTGGTTATTTCCTCTGGCCTACATCTTTCCTCCCCTCCCAATGTTGCACAGGGTGTTACGGAAATTACGTCTGGAGCGCTGTCCAGTCATTCTGATTGCTCCGTACTGGCCTCACCAAGCTAGGTTTCTGGAGATTCTGGATCTGTCAGTGGTGGAGCCATTCTGGCTCCCTTGCTGTCCGGATCTTCTTCTACCGGGTTACCTGTGGACGGAGGATGTTCATTGGCTAGCTTTGACAGCTTGGAAATTGAATCTTCAATATTGAAGAAGAAAGGGTTTTCTTCTGATGTGATGGCTACTAAGCTTAGTGCCCACAAACCTGTTTCTTCCAAGATCTACCATCGTGTCTGGTCGATCTTCCTATCTTGGTGTGCCGATAAGGACCTAACTCAGGAGTTTGATCTGCCTACGGTCCTGGCCTTTTTGCAGGACCGTGTGGATAAGGGCCTCAGTTTGAGTTCCCTTAAGGTTCAGATGTCTGCTCTCTGTTTTCTTTCAGAGGTGCATTGCCATCCTTCCTGATGTCAGGGTTTTCTTCCAGGGCATTGCTGATTCTCGTCCTGCCTTCAAGAGTCCTGCTCCTCTGTGGGATCTTAATTTGGATTTGGGCGTTCTTCAGCGCCCTCCATTTGAGCCCTTGGCTACTATTCCTCTACGCCTGTTGATGTAGAAAATGGTCTTTCTCCTGGCGATTGTGTCTGTCCACCGTGTAGCAGAGTTACATGCTCTGTCCTGTAAATCACCCTATTTGGTGTTTCACAAGGACAAGACAGTGCTTAGCACCTCTCAGGAGTTCCTCCCCAAGGTGGTTTCGGAGTTCCACATCAATCAGGAGATTGTGGCGCCCTCTTTCTGCCCTGACCCCACCTCTGACAAGGAGAGGGATCTCCACTTGTTAGACGTGGTGCGTTGTCTCAAGTTTTATGTACATTGCACTGAGTCTATCAGGCATTCTGACACTTTGTTCCTCATTCCTGAGGGTCCTAGGGCAGGAAGACCTGCATCCAAAATGACTATTGCTTCTTGGCTCAAGTCCACTATTTGTAAGGCTTATGAGCTGAGGAAGAAGCCTGTCCCTTTCAGGGTCACGGCTCATTCTACACGATCTATTGGGGCTCTTTGGCTTTCAAGAATCAGGCCTCTGCTGATCAGTTGTGCAAGGCTGCCACCTGATCGTCTGTGTACTCCTTTTCAAAGCACTACTGTTTTGATGTGTTGGCATCGGCTGATGCCAGCTTTGGGAGGAACATCCTGGAGGCAGTTTTACCTGTCTAGGATTTTCTTTGATTCTTGGTGCTTCCTTCACTTTTGAGCCCCATTGGCTCTAGTTCAGTGTGCGGTCTAACAGTTCGTAGGGTGTTGTTACCCCTGTTAAGTGTTTGTTGACTCTTCTTTGTTGTTGGGCTATCATCTGTTCTGGTGACTTTGGGGGCCTTGCACCTGGTCCTTGCCTTACTTCTCGCCTCTGGGAAACTCAATGGTTGGACATCCCAAAGTTACCAGTAACCTGTATTGGACAACAGAGAAAAGAGGATTTTAGTCTTACCTGTTAAATCATTTTGTCTTAGTCCCTACAGGTTACTGGTTTCCCACCCTGGCAAGGGACCATGCTTGGCTCTCCTGTGGCAGACTGTGGGGGTCATGCTCACGGGAGTCTTCTTTCCCTTCCACTATCTAGTCAATAGCTAGTGTCTCAAATCATCTGGAGCTGTTTGGCTAGCTGCAGCCAAGGAGGGAAGGTAGGCTCCACCCCCTGCATACAATTCTAGAATTGTTCCTGCCTACAATTAAAGGGGCGAATCGCCTACCCAAAGTTACCAGTAAGGATTTAACAGGTAAGACTAAAATCCTCTTATCCTCCGAAGCACCCCGCACCCATCTCTGTTGAGTCTGGACAGTAGTAGCGTTTTCCACTAACATCATACATGCCACATTCAGAGCCTCTGCTGGAACCAGAAGTTCCATGCGCATGCACGAGGCCGCGCGTTTCAATGGTGGAACGCATATGTTTGTAGCGATCACAGCAAATAGACATCAGGATGACAGGTAAGTACTGGGGGGTTTATGCCCTTTTTTTTTTTAAAAGCAGGAAAGGAATGTTCCTTTGCCTCTATTTAAGCCTAGCTGGGCAGATTTTGTTGGTTCTCTGTTAGAAAGAGGTTGTTAGAATAGTTGATAATTCTTTTTAGATGCATATTATAATAAAGTAATTGTTTTTAATGGTATCATGTCTGCCCCTGCCAAACAAGCTTCTAGTAAGGATAAACCCCTCCTGAGATTTCTGGCAAGGAAGATAAGGCTGTTCCTAAAACTAAATGTAGAACCCACGGATCCCCCATGGTGTCTGTCCAGGCACTGAGGAAGTGGAGCAATTGGCCACCCACTGGAGCGCGGGGACCAGGGTTCAGCGAGTCATGCCGAAGCAGGTTTGGCGGTCTTGGGCTTAGTGGAGGACTGCTAGGCCCTCCACTGCTGTTTGGGCTTGGAGGAGGAACGTGGAACCTGGGGAACCGCCTGGGTAACGGAACGTGCCTCACCCTGAAAGGGACGAAAAAGCAGATTCGGCTTCACCGGAGGCTTCTTCTTAAGCACTAAGGGCAGAAAAGTACTCTTACCTCCTGTGGCCTCACTCATGAGGTCCTTAAGCTCTGGCCCAAACAGAGAGGTACCCTGAAAAGGCAATGAAAGCAAGGCTTTCTTAGAGGTAGTGTCTGCAGACCAGATCTTGAGCCAAAGAGCCCGTCTGGCTACCACAGATGTGGTAGAAACCCTAGCCACCAAGTGGATGGCGTCAAAATAGCAGCAGAAACATAATGCTGAGTCTCAGAAATGTTGGCAAGAAGACGCAACATATCAACGGTAGGAGCTCCCTGACAGACAGCTACAGTCCAAACTGCAATGGCCCTGTTCACCCAAGCAGCAGCGAACGTCGGGCGCAACGAAGTACCAGCCATAGCAAAGATGATCTTTAGGGATGTCTCAAGCTTTCTGTCAGTCCACTCTTTGAGGACAGAAGCATCTGCCACAGGCAAATCAGTGGACTTAGAAAGTCTGGTGACTGGAGCGTCCAGCTTTGTGGATGAGCCCATTGAGCTAATGCCGCAGCTTCAGAAAAAGGTACAACTTAGCAAACTTTTTAGAAACAGAAGGTTTCCTGTCAGGAGTTTTCCACTCATCAGACACCAGATGGTCAAGAGTGGGGTTAGGTGGAAAACAGGTAGACTGCTTCTTAGGCTCCTGGAACACATCAGATGGGTCCTCAGGAGCCTCTGGAACCAATGGACTGTTTAGGGTGTTTAACACTGCCCTGTTCAGGCTCTCGGCAGAGGGATCAGGGTCAGCCTCAAAGGGGTCCCCAAAAAACTGGGAAGAGACCACTGCAGAACATTCCCCCTCATCAGAATTCACCAGGAGTTCCTCTTCAGAGGAATCCGAGATATCAGGTACGCCCAGCGGCTTTGGTAGGGAAGACCTGACAGGAGTAGGGGGTTGCCAAGCATGGAAAAACCCCTGTAATTGGGATGGAAGCAGTTGTAAGGTGGACCTTAAGTCTCTGGTAGTGGCCTTAAAATCTTGCATCCAAACTGGCTCTTGTGCATGGCTGGAGGTTCCTGGGGGAGACGCAAAGGCAACAGCACATGTTGAGCATAAATGACCTGAGTACTATTTAGGCAACCCTGATTGTCATGAGGAGCAGTGCGCAGTGGGGGACACAGACACCCCAGTATCCTTAGTCTTAGTCCAGCGGAGTTGACATCCTTACAGAGTCAAAAAGTCCCAAGTATAACAATACAGTGTTTAAGATTAAAATTTCACCCCAGAGATAGCTAATTTGCACTTATCTGGCAGGCGAAGGGTTAATCTGCGGAGTAGAGAAGGAGTGTCTAAGCCCTGAGTAGGATACACGTGAAGGGAAAGCAGAAAATGGCTGCCGCAACAGGAGCCAATCAGAAATGATTGGGCGAAGCAAGAGCTCATGGGAATTGTAGTTTTCCCTAAAAAGGTACCCCAACAGTGCTCGAAGCCCCCTGAGCCACACAACATTGACCAGATGATAGAGCAAGGGCAAACAAACAAAATGAGCCATCTCTTAAGTCGCTACGTTGAGCGGTTGCAGAGATATGTCCCAAACTGTAAAATCCCATAGAGGTGAATGGAGCATAGCATCTATGAAGTAAAGCGGAACTCAGATTTTCAATATTTTACAGTGAGGTTTAAAAAAGTTGTAAAAACACCAGAAAACATGCTAAAAATAGGATTTTAGTCTTATCTGTTAAATCCTTTTCACTTAGTCCATACAGGTTACTGGTACACTGGGAGGCTATCCGCCCCTTTAAGTAGGCAGGAACATTCATCTAAACGTATGCAGGGGGCGGCGCCTCCCCTCCCTCTTAGGCTGCACCTCAGTCAGAACAAGCCAGAATGATTTGAGACACTAACACTGACCAGAGATAGGAGAGAAGAAGAAGAACCCTGTGAGCATGCCCCAAGGACTCCCACAGCATGCCACAGGAGAGCCAAGCATGGTCCCTTGACAGGGTGGGAGACCAGTAACCTGTATGGACTAAGTGAAAAGGATTTAACAGGTAAGACTAAAATCCTATTTTCACTATCGTCCAATACAGGTTACTGGTACACTGGGATGTCCAAACATTGAGTTTTCCCAGAGGCGGGAAGGAGGCAAGGACCAGGCGCAAGGCCCCTAGAGTCACAGAACCTCTATGAACCAACCGGTCACAGATCCCAACTAGCAGAAGTGTCAACGGACACCAACTAGGGGTAAGAACAAACCCCAAGAACAAAACCAGCACACTGAACCGAGCCAACAGGGCTCAACAGTAAGGAAGCACTGAGAATCTCAGAAGAAGAAGATCCTAGACAGGCAAAACTGCCTCCAGGACCTTCCTCCCAAAGCTGGCATCAGCCGAAGCCAGCACATCCACACGGTAGTGCTTTGAGAAGGTGTGCACAGAGGACCAAGTGGCACAGTTGATCAGCAGACGCTTGATTTTTATAGGCCCAAGAGGCCCCAATTGATCTGGTGGAATGAGCAGTGACCCGAAAGGGCACATGTTTATTCCGCAATTCGTAAGCCTTACGAATAGTAGATTTTATCCAAGATGCAATGGTCACCTTGGATGCCGGCCTCCCTGCCCTAGGCCCCTCAGGAATGACAAATAGAGCGTCAGACTTCCTGATAGACTCAGTGCGATGAACATAAAACTTGAGACAACACACTACATCCAACAAATGAAGATCCCTCTCCTTGTCAGAGGAAGGGTTAGGGCAGAAAGAGGGCACCACAATCTCCTGCTTGATGTGAAATTCGGAGACAACCTTAGGTAAAAATTCCTTGGAAGTGCGAAGCACAGCCTTATCCTTGTGGAACACCAGATAATGAGGTTTACAAGACAAGGCTTGTAACTCTGCCACCCGGCGAACTGATACAATAGCCAAAAGGAAGGCCATCTTCCAGGTTAAAAGGCGTAAAGGAATAGTAGCTAAGGACTCAAATGGGGGACGTTGGAGGACCCCCAAAACCAGATTGAGGTCCCACTGAGAAGCTGGACTTTTGAAAGCGGGCCGAACATGAGCCACACCCTGGAAGAAAACTTTGACATCCGGGAGGATGGCAATGCGCTCCTGAAAAAAAACAGACAGAGCAGATGTCTGAACCTTGAGAGAACTTAGGCTGAGCCCTTTCTCTACCCCGTCCCGTAGAAAGGCCAGGACAGTAGGAAGATGGAAATCAAGTGATAGATCCCTATCAGCACACCATGCAACAAAGGTTGACCAGACTCGATGATAAATCTTGGAAGACACAGGCTTGCAAGCTTTAAGCATCGTAGACACCACAGAAGAGGAAAAACCCTTTTTCTTCAGAATTGAGGATTCAACCTCCAGGCCATCAAATGAAGACGATGAACAACCTCCTTCCACAGGTACCCTTGTAACAGGAGATCTGGACGAGCAGGAAGCGGAAAGGGGTCCGCTACAGACATTTCCATCAGATCCGGATACCAGGACTGACGAGGCCAGTTCGGAGCGATTAGGATGACCGGACAACGCTCCACTTTCAGCTTCTGGATGACTCTGATCAGCAGAGGAAGAGGAGGAAAGATGTAGGCTAGGGGGAAGTCCCAAGGTATAGACAAGGCGTCCACTGCCAGGGCCAATGAATCCCTCCACTGGGAACAGAACACTGACACCTTCCTGTTGTGCCTGGTTGCCATCAGATCCACTACAGGAACCCCCCACATCTGGGCTAGAAGGTGAAACACCTCTGGATGAAGAGCCCACTCTCCGCTGTCGACTGTGTGACGACTGAGGAAGTCTGCCATGACGTTGTCTACGCCCGGAATATGTACCGCTGAAATGACGGGAACATGTGCCTCTGCCCAAGATAAGATGGCCTTGACCTCTAACCAAGCGGCAAGACTTCTTGTTCTGCCTTGTCTGTTGATGTAGGCCACAGCGGTGGCGTAGTCGGACTCCACTCTGACTGGACAACCCTCCAGTTGAGACTCCCAATGTCTCAGGGCAAGGAAGATGGCACGTAGTTCCAGAATGTTGATGGAGAGGAGATTCCTCCAATCCCCATTTCCCCTGAGCACTGAAACGACCCAACACTGCCCCCCATCCCAGTAGGCTGGCATCCGTTGTGACTGTGATCCAATATGGAATCTGGAAGGATCTCCCTTTCAGGAGATGAGACAGGTCCAACCACCACTCCAAGCTCAACTCAACGTGAGGAGGCAGAGAGACTGACAGGTGCAGATCATCTGGATGATTCCTGCACGTCTGGATCACAAACCTCTGAAGTTCCCTGGTGTGTGCCATGGCAAATGGCACCGTCTCTATGGTGGAAATGAACTTCCCCACCAGAGATGTTTTCGGAACTGGAATCCGCTCGAGAGCCAAAATACTTGATACTCGGAGAGCAATCTGATGAGCCACCTCTTCTGGGAGAAACACCATGCACTTCTGAGTGTCGAACAGGAGACCCAGGAAGAGTATCTGCTGAGATGGGACCAAGTCTGACTTGTCCAGATTCACAATCCACCCGTGTCGATTGAGTGTCTGAATGCAAGCCTGAACCTGCTGGTGAAGGATCTCCGCAGATGAAGATTTCAAGAGTAAATCGTCCATGTAGGGAGTCACCTTGATGCCATCTTGATGGATCACCGCTATCAAAGCACCCAGGACTCTCTGAAAAACCTGCGGGGCTGTAGTCAGTCCAAAGGGAAGAGCCGAAAATTGAAAGTGACCTTTGTGGCAGGCAAACCTGAGATACTGCCTGCTCTCTAGGTGGATAGGGATGTGCAGATAAGCATCCTGAAGATTCAGGGAGGCAAGGAACTCCCCCGGAGACATAGCAGCTATCACAGAGCGCAGGGATTCCTGACGATAGTGGGTACTCACAACAAAGGAATTGAGATCTTTGAGGTCCAAAATAGGACGAGCACCATCGTCCTTTTTGGTCACCACGAACAGGTTGGAATAGAATCCTGAACCTGTGTCCTCTGTAGGAACTGGTTCCAGGACCTCTTTGTCCAAAAGATCCTAAATAGCGTCGTCGAACAGACGCCGTTTTGTAGGTTCCTGAGAAGGACGAGTAAAATGGAACCGAAAAGGAGGGAGAGAGGAGAAAGGGATCCTGTATCCCTCTGACACCACCTGAAGAACCCAAGGGTCCGCCACTGACTCCTCCCAAGTCCGGCGAAAGATGTGAAGGCGCCCACCTACAGCCGGATGCGGACCCGGGTTCGGCGAGTCATGCCGAAGCAGTCTTGGAGGTCTTGGCCTTAGGGGCAACTTTGGGCTTCCAGGACTGTTTGGGCTTGGAGGAGGAGCGCGAAGCAGGCGGAACCGCCTGGGACGTGGGGCGTGTCTCAGTTTGGAAGGAACGAAAGGACCGATTGCGTTTGGCTGGAAACTTCTTTTTAAAGACTGAGAGTAGAAGAGTAGTTTTACCTCCAGTAGCCTCGCTAATCAACTCCTTTAATTCAGATCCAAACAGGGAAGTCCCTTGAAAGGGCAAAGAAAGCAAAACTTTCTTGGAAGCGGTGTCAGCAGACCAAATTTTCAGCCAAAGGGCGCGTCTAGCCACCACCGAAGAAGTGGAGGCCCTCGCCATCATGCGAGCTGCATCAAAAGCAGCGTCAGAAACATAATTCTGAGCTTCAGAAATGTTAGCAAGAAGTTGTAACTGCTCTGACACTGGGGCATCCTGGCGAACCACCACAGTAAGCTGTTCAGTCCAGACCGCAATGGCCCGGTTAACCCACGCCACAGCAAAGGCTGGACGCATGGCAGTACTAATAGAGGCAAAAATAGACTTAAGGCAAGTTTCTAACTTTTTGTCCGTCCAATACTGTAAAGCAGAAGCATCAGATACAGCCAAAGCAGTAGATTTAGACAATCTAGAAACTGGAGCATCCACCTTAGGAGGATGAACCCATTTAGCCAGTTCAGTCTCAGGAAAAGGGTAAAGTTTGGCAAACTTTTTTGAGACTGAAGAGGACTTATCAGGGTTTTTCCCACGCATCAGAGACTAAGCGTTCAAGAGTAGGATTAGTAGGAAAACATGTAACAGCCTTAGAAGGTTTCTGAAACACGTCCGTTGGGTCAAGAGTAGATTCCTGACGCAAGGGAAGATTGAGGATGGTCAACACAGCCCTGATCAAACCCTCCGCAGAGAGTTCAGGGTCACATTCATAAGGGTCCCCAATGGATCTGGTAGACTCAATAACAGTACCATCCTCACATCAGAATCCTGCAACAATTCTTCCTCAGAAGAATCAGACGTCAGGAGCTCCCTGTGGCTTGGGCAGGGAGGTCTGCCATACTTGAAGAGCCCCCTGAACCTGAGAGGGAAAGAGCTGAAGAGTGGATCTGAGATCCCTAGTTGCAGCCTTGAACTCTTTCACCCATGTTGGCTCAATAGTGTGACCGGAAGGCCCTGGGTTGCTGCCATGACCTTCCACACAAGTTGGGCACAGATGACCAGAAAATTCCCTAGGTAGCCCTGCGTGACAGGAGGAGCAAAACACAATGGGAGAACCAGATACCCCAGCCTCCTTCGTCTTAGGTCTAGTCCCAGGCTCAAGTGGAGTAGACATGCTCACAGCGTCAGATATACCCCACTGATAGGAATCACCCGATTAAAATGTGAAAGATTAAATATTCACCCCAGAAATGCTTAAAACTAAACTTATCTGGCAAGCGAAGGGTTAATCAGCAGAGGAGAGAGAGAGGGTCCGGTCCCTGCGTAGTATACTAGATGAGAAGAACTCACAAAATGGCTGCCGCAACGGGAGCCAATCAGAAAGAGAGCGCGAACCAAGCGCTCATGGGAAACGTAGTTTTCCTCACAGAGTACCCCAAAACAGTGACCGAAGTCCCCCCAATCCCCCAACACACTCAAACGTGCAACCGGATGACAGAGCAAAGGAAGACAATTAAAATGAGCCCTCTCTGAAGTCGCTATGTGAAGCGGTTCCAGAGATACGTTCCACAGAGTGTAAGTCCATAGAGACTAAAGGAGCAATGGCGTCTATGCGGGAAAAGCGAGCTTAAAGGCGCGGAACATTAAATCAAATAAATTTTACCCTTAAAGTAAAAGGTCCATAACACATAGCAAACAGATATACTATAACAGTAAAACATTACCCAACTGCAAATGTCCATAAAATAGACAAACCCAGCAGAGAGAGGGTTAAATCCCACAGAAACTGCTCCAAAACTCAGACATACACAAATACATAGCATTAGCAAAGTATATAAAAACACCCAATGAGCGCTGGAGTGCACAATGAGAACTCCCAAACACAATCCCAATAAAGGGACACTGGGGGAGAAGTGGACCTTCGGCACTCAAAGGGTGGCTCACATTTCCTGCAGGACTTCTGTCTTCAGGTTACCAAGATCAGAAAGGAATCACCACAGAGGATAATTCCCCCCAGGGAAGTTACCTGAAATCAAGTTATTCCCTCTTCAGGGCAAAAGATCCACCAGAAGTACCCTGGAAGCTGTGCTATCCATTGCAAAGAGGGCATTTGACAGCCTTGGTAACCCGCCTAATGGTGGTATTCCATATTTGTAAAAATAACAAAGAAACTAAAACTTGAAGAGAGCTGTTCTCTGCCTGGTGTGAACACACCGAGGAACAAATCATTCTGGCTTGTTCTGACTGAGGTGCAGCTTAAGAGGGAGGGGAGGCTCCGCCACCTGCATACATTTAGATGAATGTTCCTGCCTACTTAAAGGGGCGGATCGCCTCCCAGTGTACCAGTAACCTGTATTGGACGATAGTGAAAGACAATTACACATTGTACCCAGAAGGGAAAAGTGTGAAACCCCCTAAAAGGATGCCAATTGGCAGACAAAGGGTTACATTTACCACAGAATCTCTGCTCCAAACCCCGAACAGATATAAAGCTAAACCCAATGAGTGCAGGAGTATGTAGTAGGAACTCCAATGGAGACCTCTGTGTGGAGAGGAAACGTGGGACAAGTGGACCTCAGCACTCAAATGGCTGCTCACCTTTTCAGCAGGTCTTCTATCTTCAGATTACCATGTATAAAGAAGAAGCCAACTCCCCCCCCCCCCCCCCCCCCCCCCCCCCCCCGGGCTGAGAGGTCCACCCTAGTGCCTGGAAACTGAGCTATCCACTAGGGAATGTCAGTGATGGTAATCTGCCTAATGGTGGTATTCCTTATCTAACAGAAAACAAAAAAATAAGCTAAAACTATAGCAGAACTGTTCTCTTGCCTTGTATCTTCATCAAGGAACAAATTTTTCTGGAGAGGGGTGGCTAGATGCAGCTAAGGATAGGAGATAGGCTCCAATCAGCATTCTCTTCAAAAATTGTTCCTGCCTACTTAAAGGGGCGGCCGCCTACCCAAAGTTACCAGTAACCTATATTGGCAGAGAAATGTCATTTTGGTACGTCTGCCTAGTGGGCTCTTGCAGTTAGGGATAAAAAACAAAAAACTGTAGCTATATCTTTAAAGTTTGATTTAATCCTTGGTTTTCTAGTGCCATGGAAAGAAACTATACAATATATAGGTACAATAGCAAATATTTTAATTTCTATACAGATGCCAAAAATATCTGCAGAAGAAGCAATTTAAGACATTATAACAGCAGATCTGTACATTCTAGCAAAATACGCTATTCAAAAATAAGTTACTTGTACAGTACATAAAATATGGATAGAATATCTGCAGAATGCCTTTATTTTCATTTACTTATCACATAATTAACATAGTATTAATAAAAAGAGACATGGCTACACATGCAGTGTCGTTTCTTTTGCATAGTTAAGGTGCATTCCCATGGTTCTGTTTACTCAACCCCTTTGTTGACAGAGACAGCAAGACATTCTGGTAGAAGCAGAGTTGGTGACCTAAAACACAACCCTGCCTCCACAGAAATAGTCCAGGGCAGTCGTTCCTAACTGCAGTCCTCAAGACCACAGATGGTGCAGAGTTTAGGGTTTTGCTCTCATAACCACAGACAGGGGTCTACAATTTTAAGTATCAAGAGTGCATAGTTTAACCCTTTAAATGCCAGAGAGGTTCCACCAACTTGCCTTTGCCATCACCTCCTATGGCACTTGAAAGTGTTAAAAATGTCCCTGTATTTTCATTAGTGACACAGTCAAAACGAATGCCACTGACTGGCACGCATGCATACTTATTGGCATGATATTTAATACTTAATTATTGCTGTTTTCCCCTCTGCCAGTAGTAGCATTATAAAGTTACAACTCAGTGAACAAGTCCACCTGTAGGTTTCTCCTCTCTAGAGTTGATGCTGTGAGCTATGGAGAGGTAGCTAATGGTTTCCTATTGGCTACAGAGGTATCACAACCACCTACAGAGCCAATAATGCTTTTGCAGGAGGCGGAACTAGAAGCTATGTGCTATTAGTTTATTATGTTGCTACTCCAAAAGGTGAGAGTAGCATTAATTAACTAGTAAAACATTGAACATTTTTTCAAGTTTTCTTTGAGTGCCGGGGCAGTACAACTCATTACAAGGGATACTGAAAGGGTTAAATGTTTTGTTGGCTGGAACTGGAATCCAGTTTGATGGTGGCTAACACTTTTATAAATGATGTGTTCTAATGAGAAATCTACAGTTGTTTAGGTGGTTGTATCTTCAAATCCAGGCTTGTTGAAGGCCAGAAAAGGGAAATCCTGTTTAAGATTATTATTATTTTTAATAATAGTAGACTTGAACTGCAAAGCTAGGAAAATGTTCTCAAATCAGGAGATGTGTAAAAAAAAAAAAACTAACAATACTAAAGAGTTTAATTTTAACACCACATTGTAGAATCAGGATGCAATTGGCTCCATTTGCTATATTCTGAGCAAAACCAACTGAACCAAAGGGGACATATAAAATATTCCATAGATTTTAATGAAAATTTTTACCCCTTGAATGCCAAAGAGGTCTTCAATGTTTTTTTTTGTCCCCTATAGTGTAGTTTGCTGCAGAACTGCTTCAAAGTCACCTGAATATAATGTTTTGTTATACATAGTCTATATTGAATGTCTTTGGTCTAGCGAGGCAGTAACTTGAAGATGTTCCTGAATGGCATCATAGGAAGCCTAAAGGTTCAAAGGCAAACACCTGGACCTCACTCAGGGTGCACTCACCAGTCAGAAGCCATGCTATTACCCCTTTGAGTTCCAGAGGGGTAGCCCCCCTGGCGCTCTAGGGGTTTTTGAAAATATAGTAATGCTTAATACTGAGGAAATATATACAATTTTCAGGCTTTAGCCTGGTGAGAGATGTTTTATTCTGAAGTTGACGCTCAGAGCCTGAAGATTTATGGTGGTGCTTTTGCTACTGTAGCCTATGAGTGGTTATGGTTAGTTATGCATACATCTCTATCGGCTGCTGAAGCAACAGAATCAAATTACAGGCCATGAAAATCCTGCACGCAAAAAAAAATGCAACTTTGATGTACAAATCCTTTTAAATAAAACCTCACTCAGTAGTGTCACACGTAAACTATGTATCTCCACCTGTGTTACCACTTTGAGGGAGAAATAGAATTTGGAATGCTGCAGTGTAGTGGTATTGCCGCTAGTTTCTGTAGTGGGGAATATTAAAAAAAAAAAACATATATATCATTTTTTTTATATAATATCATAAAATATGAAATGTGGGTATTATAAAAATTCACCTGCAATGTCTGGTGCAATTTTGGCTGAAGGGTCTAATGCTGTTAAACTGTTGAGGTGCACTGAAAAACCTGTTTTTACTTACGTTAATATTGTACAATGACATGGGTGAAAAAAACTGGTTAAACATTTTCTCCCTTCCTTAACCCTTTACTGTCCTAATGGGTTTGAAACACATTGCACAACAATGTGTTACACACCTCTCTGGTCCTAAAAGAGTTTCTAAAGTCTTCAATGGACATCAAGTCTTAAAATAGACTGTTGAGGGCTCCATACTGGCAGCCAATGTCAGGATCTAATCCTGTCCAATAATGACTGAGATTCCATTGCAGGTGAAAAATTATAGTACTGGGTTTAGCTCTCATATTCCTATTGAAATATGTGGTGGAATTTGTAAATGAAACTGATAAAGTTAGCAACTGCAATGTAAATTAGGCCAAAGTCAGCGAAGCCTGAACTACAGAGGAATTAATGTATGTATCCGCCAGAGTTGCTTCGCTGGTATTAGACTCCTAAGCTTCATTAGGATTTTATGCCAGCAAGTCCCTTAAACCCTATTTGTAGGAAAATGGGTAAAGTCAGACCATTTCCTCTGGGCCTTAATACATGGCATTAAACAGGTCTCAGAGCAGGGCTGCCCAAGTACTATACTCAAGTGCCACCAACTGGCCAGTATGTAAGGATTTCCTAGATAAAGCACAAGTGAGTTAGTCAGTGGCATATTTTGACTGGCCCCACCTGTGTCTGTGCTCAAACAGGGAACTGTTGGTAGATCTTAAGAACTGAACTTCCAAAAAGCCCATAGACTACACCAATGCTCTGCCTTTGGCACAGGCAGCTTTTAAGGGAGAATGTTCAGTGGAAGTAGCTCAGTAAACTGGTGTTGGTCAGAGCATCAATTCCAGGGTCTAGTTTTGCCTGTAACAGTCACCCCAACGTACCACATGTTCTTTGGTATATAAAGTATCATCATTTGCAGTCCTGTGAGAAAAGACCAGTATTATATCCCAGTATCCACCCAGATGACCCTATTAAGACTGGCTGCCTGACAAGACACAACCAATCCCTTGCACAATTTACTGTGCAATCCAATCCCTATTCTCGGCTTTCTGCATTTGTTTTCAGTTTAGCAGATACAGAATAGGAACCCTAGAGCTTTCCATCCACACATCCATAGCTATCCTTTATCAAGTGGAGTAGTTTAGTTGTTAAACATATGTGGTTGGTGGTCTTTATTATAGTCTCTTTGCTCTTGCTAGATCAGTAAATGGCAATTTAACAAAAATTTGGCATCTCGTTTAATTTAAATGCAATTAGTCCAGCTCTGAGGTATTTAACCCTTTGAGTGCCAGAGAGGTACAGAATGCATTGCTTTGCAATGCATTCTGTACCCCTCTGGCACTCAAAGGGTTAAAGGGCAAATGTCATATTTTACTAAATTCGCTTCACTGAGAGCAGACTTAGGAGATGTTTTAGGGCTGCAAAATCCATCCGATATAATAATTTGCTAAAACATTTGTAACGACACAGTGGAGCAGAGACTGCCCATGATGAGGCTGATAAAGAGCGGGGCACTCCGAAGTCAGATGCTCTGTATCAGCCGGGGCGTGGCCAGTCTCTACTGGGCATGACTGTACCAAGACTGGCTGGCACTGTGGTCCGTGTACATGGGCTCTTCTACTAGTCCCTATATATTTTACTATCACCCATTCAAAGTCAACAATACCCTGTAGTGGGGACTGATGGGACATACTTGGTGTATCTTCCTTTAAGCTGAGAGGAATGGGGTTTGATAAAATATACTGAATTTTGATCACTTCAATGGTTTTAATAAATGTAATATTTCCCCTACAACTTAATTTTGGTGTTATGTCTTTCAGTAAAGAATATATTATGTGGTTTCTTTGTGGCGCTTCACACTATTGTCTGATTTTGTTCAACTGGAATGCAGCTTGGAAGTCTGCAGCTCCCAGCAAAAACACATGGGTAGCACATGCAATCCTCATAGAACTGCTGTATTAGGATGTCATGCCTGACACAGTGGATCTATCGGACCTGCACCATGCAAGACAGAAACTGGTCTATACAATGCAGCATTCATGCATCAGAGGTATATTTTCAGACCCCAGTTATGCCCCTCCCATTGGCTTGCAATGCAGATCAGCAGGTCATCTGATGGAGCAACTATCTGATAAGAGTTTTCCTTTAAATGAGCAGCAACACCTCTTCATTATAAACTTTTCCCTTACCATATTTTGGGCAGAAAATCTTGATTGCCCCTATGAATCAATTCTACATGTACTGGTCCTCAAATTGACTCTCTAGTACCGATATCCTGTCCTGGAGGACTCCAGGACCCCAAACTCTTCATATGGCTTCTGAGAAAGCCGGTGACACAAGGAGTCTGGGACTCTGCAACAAACAATGCTGTCTGCCTCTGTGAACAGGATAATCGGTACTAATTAAAGATTCATTCTAGAGAATCAAGCCACTCTGAACTGACAGATCATTAATATTTTCTGTCCAGAATAACACTTTAAAGAATGGAGAAGCAATGCGTTGCATACCCCTGAGGTTCTTAACCCTTTGAGTGCATTCATCATTAAGGGTTAGTGTCCCTTAATGTATGTGGCTATAGCCATTAATGTAAATACATTTGCATGTATGTGGTAACAGTGAAGCAATGAAGGGGCAAAACAACAGCACAGTATTTATACGTTTACCAGCTGGAGTCTTCTTTAGCACACAAAGGTTTACTTTAGGATCAGACAGCTATTTTGCCCCCTATGGTGCAGATGGGTCTCCCATTGAATTGTCCTACTTTTCGATACACATATGCTCCACTGTTTACATAATGGTGCTGCTGGGACCACAAGCCAAGTTTTCTATACATAGTGTGAAGAGATACAGCACAGAATAGGTTAAAAACAAACAGAACCCAGAGTCAACAGTCTGGATTATTAACATCTCCCCCCCCCCCAGAGGAGCAATGGAGTGTGTTGCAATATGATGAGGACAAGCTGGGTGCACAAGGGGTTAATACTGCCTGGACCTGTGCTTTGCACATGTATGTGAGGCGACTGGCTATTAGTGTCCCGAATGGTGTACTTTCATTAGCACAGCTGGATGTTATACTGAGACGTGCCAAGAAACCCTCTCAGAAATGTGTGCGGTTACTTCCTTCCTCTTCCGATTACCATTTCGGAGCCAAAACCAACAAGGATGAAAAGAAACATTGCTTGCAGATGGGAGGGCATATCCACAAAGACAAAAGGGGGACAATTCTGGGACAAACCATCTGCAACATAGGAGACAAATGAAAATCACCATTGATTTAAATGGGAATGTTGAACTCTTCTATAGAATCCAAGAAATGGAAAGCCCCATTTAAAGGTACAATGGTTCCTCTCCATTTTACTGGTTTCCTCGTTCTTCTCTCCTTCAAAGATAAAAAGGCATAACTGCTGATTATATATGGAAGAGTGGGATTTAAGCAGCTGACATTACCAGGGTAAGGGGGTGGGGGCAGACCTAATTTAATCTGACCCCTTAACATACTTAGCTACGCTCTATGTTTTGCTAGGCAGTACTGCACCTTCTAATTTACAGGGACTCCTCCAAGTTTGTACGTCCAGACTACTCCAGAAGGGACGTATACAATTCAATCAATTATAATTGATTTAAATAGGACTTAAACCCGTGAATGCGAGAAGTGTCCATTTAAATCAACGGGAATTTGTATTTGTCTCCTATGGTTTGTACCAGAATGTCTCCAGCTTTTGAACACAAAGCCCTTACACTGGACTGAATTACATTAGAAACACATTTTTCTCCTAGAGTAATCATCAAGTCGGGAAGCTTTTCTATATGTAACTTCAAGTCACTGTATTATCGCACACATGAGATTCTTCACTGCTGAATATGGAGACATTTCCTACTGAAAAGTTCTCTTCAGAATGCCTAGAAAAACAGTTTGAGAGCTGGAGGTGCTCCTGAAGTGTCAGACTTGACAGTTGTTATGGAAACTCAAGACATACAAAGGTGAATCAGAATTGGGCAGTTATTAATTTCGCTCACATGTGTATGTGAAGGGTCGAACAGGTCAGGAACTGATATGAAAGTCAACGATGAATCCAATTAGTAGACCACTGATACTGTGCACTCTACAGACAATATTTCAGAGTTCTACTTTGGACTTTTGGGAGAGCCTCAAGGTCACTACATTGGCACATTACTGTAAGGTTTACAATACTCCACTGAAGAAAATATTAAAATGAAGACAGGCTCATTCAGGGCATTGCTTTCATTTGTAGTTGTGGCTTCCAAACACGAAGGGGCAGTTAATCTATATTTCCTTTAGAGCCAGCAAATTGTTTTATCTGGCCCTCAATCAGCTGAATCTAGGCACTTCAGGCTGTTAAAAGAGAAATTATCAGATCAGGAAAAGAGACATCAGCTGCAATGAATAGCTAGG
The DNA here is from genome assembly GCA_037306005.1 of Rhinophrynus dorsalis. Taxonomy (NCBI): domain Eukaryota; kingdom Metazoa; phylum Chordata; class Amphibia; order Anura; family Rhinophrynidae; genus Rhinophrynus; species Rhinophrynus dorsalis. Next base: position 527,923,101 of record CM074718.1, read on the forward strand.
CTTCCTGAATTCTAAAATCTATGGTGGTTTTATCAGGAGTCTGTGTGCCCCAAAGAGAGTGAACTATTTTAATGTTCTTTGGAGAAATTTTGTCTGATAGTAACTTTCCATAGAAAATTATAAGAATAGTGGCATGTAGTGGTGATTTTGTATAATCTGAATTTAGATTTTTCTAACCCTGTAAAAGGGGTGTTCAACACATTACAAAGCAATGTGCCACTCACACCACTAATCAAATAGTTACTTGTTTTATAGGAATACCCTTGTTTAAAGCAACACTACCATATCCTATTACTAAACTTCCACATATTAATATCCTTCCCAGCTAACTATTAGTATTGGATGTCATATGCACAAAAAGGCAGACATGAGTCTCTTTGTAGGAGCTTAAAGTCATAATGACCCTTTATTTTGACTTACGATATTCAGCAATTACATAATATGCAAAGCCAAATTTCCTATACTTTATTATTTTTTACATCTTAACTTTTTTTTTTTTTTAATACTTTTATGTCCTTGACAGGGAGCCATCTGAATTTCTTGTCACAAAACAGTCTGTGTGGGGCTGTGTAATGCCCTCACTGTAAAGGACATACACATTTAATAACATAGTAACAGTTGATGAGGCTGAAAAGACATGCATTCATCAACTTTAGCCCATGTCAACTCATCCCTGAAGATCCAGGAGAAGACCCTCCCCCCTCAAAAAAAAAACAAAAAAAAAAACCTGAAGCCATTTCCAATTAAGCCCCAAGCTGGCAGTCAGATAGTTCCCTGGATCAACATCCTATCTGCTTTGAAGCCAGCTATCATAATTTTCAATATTGTTCTGTGCTAGATAGGCACCCGTTGCTTTTGTGAAAGCAATTACAGTATCTGCAAGCACAGCATCCCAAGGCAAAGAATTCCATAACTTTACTGCCCGTACTGTAAAAAAATCTATGCCTTTGTTTTAGTTGAAAGCACCTTTCCCCTAGTCTTAATGGATGACCTATTGTTCTTCGCTCAGCTCTTTGAGTAAATAGTTAATTGGAGAGTTCTTTGTATTTGCCTTGAATATAATTGTAAATGGTAATCATATCACCAGTTGGACATTTCTTCTCTAATGTAAACAAACTCAGTATGGCTAGTCTCTTTACAACTCAGATCCTCCAATGCCTTTATCAGGTTTTTTGCACATGTCTGCACTTTTCCAGTTCAGTAATGCCTTTTTTAAGAACTGGAGCCCAAAACTGTACTACATATTGTAGATGAGGCTTTACCAATGCCAGAGAGGAATGCAATGCCTTGCTTTGCAATACGTTGCATACTCCTCTGGCACATAGAGAGAGAGAGAGAGAGAGAGAGAGAGAGAGAATTATATTTGCATCCTGTGCATCTATACCCCTTTTTACAATAGTACCCCCAAAAAAATGTATAGGCCGTTTGATTTTATACATTATGAACTTACAGAATAGGTAAAGTCAAAACAAAAGGTTACTTTCCTTAAAACTTTGAGTCCCAGAGAGGTATCCAACGCATTGCAGCACAATATGCTGGATGCTCCATTGGCACACAAAGGGTTAAAATCCAATCATTGAAGTCTTCTTAGGAAGCATTCAGTGGGAGATGTTTGGGGTCCTGCATGGATATGACATCCAGTACTAAATAAGATTCTTCTGGAGAACATATCTTCACAGAATGGATTTTTAGTGGCCAGTATTATAAAGTGTTAGTGTCCTCGATAGGAAAAACACTACAATTATGTATTTATTTTATTTTACTAATCACTATCCAATCCACTTCAGGCGTTACTACACTATTCAAATCCTTATGGTCCCATGTTCAAAAGAACATCGGAATGATTCCAGAACAAACCAAAAACACTACAGGGGATGAATACAAATTCACTTTTTAAATGTGGCTTTTAACCTCTTGAATACTAGAGGTCTCTAACTTATTTTACAGTTGAAGTCCTCTCTATTATTCAAGGTGTTAAACCTTGCATACCCTTCTGGCACTCAAGGGGTTCAAAAGCTTAATTTAAATGAACTGAAGAATTTGTCACCAATTGTGCAGTTGGTGGCCCTGGAACTGCTCTTATTTTCTTTGGAACATATAGCCTATAACGCTTTGAGTGCTAAAGGGGTGTCCAACCACTGTATTGCATTGGACACCCCTCTTGCACCATAAGAGTTAGTGCATTGTTGCCCACAGAAATGTCTCAGTCCAGGGAGCTTGCTATGCATTACAAGGTTCTTGTGACCTCTCAAACAGTTGGGGGACAGGAACCAATGAAAAAACATGCAGTCTATGACCTACACTCCACTAAAATTGATGTGTTATCTATGGTTTTATTTAATAGACTCTCATTGAAGTCTATGGAGACATGAAGTTATCAATCAACTGTAATGTAATCCAGGTCTATATGAGAAGAGAGAACTGAAACTGCTCTGGAACAATGAGTAAACAGGGCTAATGCAGCCAATACAGACTTCTGAGTGTCAGAGGGTGCCCAACGCATGGCAAAGCAGTGTGCTGAGCACTCCTATGGCACTCAAAGGGTTAAATAAATACTATGCAAGTTTTCCTCTAAGTATCTTAAGACATACTGCATATGTTTTATATCCATGTTCTATTCAATATATGCTTCTCTTTTAAATAATGCCCCCTACAGGCTGCCATCTAAAGTGTACAGTTACCATATGTGTGTTAAAGAGATAGTAATGTCTATATTAAAGTGCAACTCTGAGTCTTCTATATGTTTTTATAACACGTAGCTCTATGTTTAAAGGGGAACTCTCACCTCAGTGAAAACCTGACTACCTATTACAGCTAATTTTATTTCAATACGGTAGTTATAGAGATATTAGTTGTTTAAGTTCTTCTGATGTCATTGGTTTCTCTCAGGCCGGACCTGTACCTGCACCATGTCAATCTTGCTCAGTTCCCCGCCCCATGTAGTGCCTCCTCTCCTCCTCCGATGGCAGAGGGTTCCTGCAGATGGCCTGGCATGCTCTCTACAAAAAGAGCGTCCAGGTCATCGATCATGCACAGAACGTGCTCCATCCTTTATAATCAGTGCCAGTCCGCTTACCTAACTAAAAACAGCCACATAGAGCAGCGGACTGAGCGTTACCATTGTTGTGATTGGCTAAATTTCTATACTAAACTTATTTGCCAGGTATGTTATTAAAGGTTAATGTTATGAATGAGAAAGCAGTATTTTAACCCTTTCAGTGCCAGAATACCCTGCATATGGGAAACCATCTCTGGCACCGAAAGGGTTAAAATAGTGCCAGACAGGGTGGGAGGGTTGATCCTTTCTGCTTGAATAGCTTAAACATAGCATTATGTGTTATAAAAATTATTGAAGACTTGAAGCTGCACTTTAATGTAGACACTGCTATCACTTTATTGTTCAGTAAGGATAGTAACAATCTCTTTTTCAGTCCTTTCACAACTCCACAGCATGGAGGGAAGGCAGTGGCTGAGATTTTTGAAACAAAAGAATCAATGGCAGCCTGTGGCAGCTGCAACGTCAGTCAGCTTCCTGAGCGTAAGCATTAACCCTTTGTATTCTAGAGAAATCTCCAACACAAAGCAAAGCATTCAAGGGGTTAAAAAGGAGCATTATTTAAAAATTGAAATCTATAAATAGTAAATAGTACATTGATTAAAAAAATGTTTTAAATATATTCATTATTAAAATGTGACCGTTTTCCCATTTAAGAGTTACTACAGTGAAATACTGAATTTTAGTGAGAAAATAGGTGCAGTGTTCTTTATTGCCATAGAACAAAGCTCTCCATAGACTGCAAAAGCATCAACATAACTAACAGGGCGCAAGAATACACCCATCATCTCACAAATTGCTTTAGGCACTGTAATAACTGTTGAATGAGCCATCTCCCAGCAGGAGTGCACCAGTTTTTACCAAGCAGGAAAAACCCTATAAATTATTTATTGCTGAGTGTTATGTTCCCTTAAACACCACCACTTTGGTTTAACCCTTTAAGTGTCAGAGGGGTGCCCAACGCAATGTGTTGTGTACCCTTTGGCACTCAAAGGGTTAAAGGCCAGTTGTAGCAGTGTACACCAGGAATTCTAGAGGCACATGGGGTTAGCTATAAAGCTATGCAGACTGTGAAATATATTAATGCTAAATGCACACACTGGTGCTTCAAAAACAGATTTAAAAGAACAGAATGAATATGCCCCACTATAAAGGGCAAGAAGACAGCAGGCCTTCTGGATAAAGGCAAATATGAAGTAATTCTGGGACGAATCAAAAGCACCATATGGAACAAATAAATAGTCCATCTGACATAAAGGGATGGCAATACATTAAAAATATAAATATCTATCTATATCTATCTATATATATATATATATCTATATCTAGAGATATATATATATATATCTAGATATATATCTATATCTATATCTATATATATATATATATATATATATTTATCCTGCTGAGTAAAACGAAGGCACTTGAATTGTGGAGAGTTGTTTTATTCAAAAGTTATTGCAGCTCAAACCTGAATTTTTTTTGGTGCAATATCTCAGAGGCCTGTTAATGTACTGTTGGTACACCATCCTATGGACAGCCCTTGTTAGTTTACCATAAACCTCAATAGATTGTTGTAGCAAAATCTCCACTGTACACTTTCAGGCCATTGTGATACTGCACAGAAGGAATGCAATTTTGCCCTGCAATAACTTTTTAAACAAACAGCTCTTAGCAGTGAGAGTTCCTTTGTTTTACTCAGGAGGATAAACCCTACAATATATAGATTACTTAAGAGTTACTATCCCTTTAAATAGAGCTTTTAACCTCTTGAACGTTAGACCTCTTTGGTCTTTAATCCCATGAATGCTAATCAATGGGTATTTGGGGACTTTTTATTTGTCCCTGTTGTTGCAGTTGTTTTGCCCCACGATTGTGCCACTTTTGACTTCATATATATGACCTAATGCTCTGGGCGCTCACACACATACCTGAACATGGAAGGATGTTTCTCACCGGTACTAGAAGGGGCCAGATTAAGACAAAATATTTGCCATAGGTTGCAGGCACCTTCTGGGACTGGGAGGATTAACCTCTTCAGTGTCAGGAGTATGTATCTAATGCATTGCTTCTAGATATGCTGTATATCCCTTTGGTGCTCAAAGGGTTAACTCTTTAAGGACCAGAGAGGTGCACTGCACACCCCTGTTGTCCGTAAAGCATTAATCTAGACATAAGAAATGTATGTAAACAAAAAGCTGATAAACCTAACCTTTTCACTGCTAAAGAGACCAGCACTGGCCTAACAAGCAGCAGAAAGCAGGGCCCTTTAACAGGCCCAAGAGATTAACCCCCAAAGAGGGTGTAAGACTTAACACAACACAGAAAAAAAAAACTACATTCTTGATTTGATCAGTGAGTATTAAGGCTCTAGTGATCTGTTTGTAGGAAGGTAAAAGTGTCAGTTCAGTATTTACACACACTGCCACATTGTCATAGGGAAGTGTAAGGATTGTCAATGGCTCTCATACGGCTCCTAGATGGAGAATCCATTTCATAGTCCGACTCCCTGTGAGTGCTAGAATGGGTCCCGCTGGCCTCGCTCCTCAGCATACTTCGGCTTAGTTCCTCAGGAGGGGGCAGGAGGTGGAAAATTTGCTCTGGGTAGGAGCTGTGGTGAATGTCCTCTGCATACTGACGTTGTAGCAAATGTGGGGAAGGCAAGTTGGAGACGCTGTGCTCTGAACTCCAGTGTGGGATTGGCAACGGAAACAGTAATGCGCTGACTGAAGTGCTTTGGTCTGTGGAAAGGAGAAAAAATACTGGTTATCCCCACGCAGCTTCAGATCCTTCATTTAACCCCTGGGCAAACAGAGGCCCTTCAGCTTTTGAGGACATCCCATCACCCCTGGCCAGCAAGGGGAGTATGCAATAAACAGATGTACACTGCTCTGGCATACAAACGGTTATTGCTTTGAGTTCCAATACGTAGCTTCACCAAGTACTGGAAAACTGTTTAGCACTCAAAGGGTAAAAGCTCAAGTCCACACAGATAAACATAAACGTTAACCCGTGTTACACTACTTTTACAAAATAAACAAGAAGTTGCAGGTGTTAAAGAAATAGTAGGATACAAAAACCTACACTAAATAAAACACTGGTCATGTGTCTATGACTATTGCCAACATGATCCAGTAACTTAGGGATTATTACTTGCCCAGTCACATGACTCCAATTCTGGGTATGGCTGGTAAGCAGTCGGGAACACTTTGCCAATGTTTTAATTGGCATAGGTTTTTTGGGTTTACAGTTACTCCAAAATATTACAAAACATGTAATGACTGGAGTTGTTGTCCAACTCTCAAGGCCAGGACTGACCCTGCTTTAACGAGAACCTTACCTGTAGCAATGCGTGTCTCTTATTTTATACCGATGTCTGTATTTACTGAACTGCATTATAAGACTGAATTTAGTTCCCTACACGTGACGGTCCATCACTGACCAAAACATTCTGAATGAAAGCCCCATACAATTGTCACTACTTAGCCTCAAATATTATTCTGCAGAACAGTGAAAGAAGATGGTCTGATTGAAAAATGTAGGTTTAAATTTATAGGCAACTAGCTGAAGAGCCCGTTACACAGGCCATAGTGCCACTGCCAGCCTGTCGCTCTGTATCAGCCACGGAGCGGGCAGTCTCTATTGTGCATGACTGCAGCACGTGCAGCAGTTTCTACTGAGCATGACTGCGTCATTACACGCGTTTTAGCAAATTATTATATAGGATAGTATACTTCCAGTGAAAATTTGTAAAAGTATATAGATCCCAGACTGCTGCATGAAGGACTCCTATCAAGGTATGTCTTTCTGTTAAGAACCACTAGATGCTAAATGTCAAATTCAGGGGTGGAAAAAAACGTGAAGCTAGACGGAGTCCGCAGAATCTAACTAATGAGTTTTAGGTGCCAGTAAGATGTGCATGTACATACATTTACAGAAAATACTCTCAGAATTTAGGAGCCCAAAGTAAAATTTTAGGTATCTGTGTTCCCAGGCTCCTGAGATTTTTTTTATCAACTCTGCTATAATTTTCATTCAGGGTATTGCACTCGCTGCTCTTTTTGGGTACAATTGAATACCCCTAATAAACAACTAAGTAATACACTTTTCCTTCACTAGAACACATTTGTCTTCTCTCTTCAAAAGTAGTGAACATGGTACAGAATGTAATAAACAAAAGGGGAGGAGGTGGGAGAATGCAGAACAGAAAAATATAAAGACCTCCTCAACAGGGTCCCTAGGGGTACCGGTCTCTAAAACTACACTTGTACATATTTTCAATAAAGTGCATAATAAATACTATTATTGTTTTAGGGATCCAGATCCTATGAGGTCATTTCTTTAAATCACCTCTGGGGACAAAGTTGAGGGGGGCTGTATATTGTATGTTATATTATGCTGGATTTAGGGCAACATACATCAGGTGGATAGATTGAGTTGGTGTGTAAGGGGTAATAGAGGGATAAAAGAAAGGAAGAGCTACAGAGTGCCAGTCACTTCAGGCTCAAGATTCTTCTGTGTAGGGACCAGTACGTAGAGCCTCTCCAACAGGGAACAGAACCGGATGCTGAAACAGGGATCTGGCTGCACACTACACGCAACTTGGAATTAAAGCCTGGAGACTACTAGGCAGGCCCCTCTCACCCATTCACACTGATTGAGTATCCCCTCCCTCAACACTGACACAGACTGGACACTCCTTCCCAAAGCAGTGGTCCTCGCAGGGAATCCCTGCCCACCATAATCATCAGTGCAATAAATCCCCTCCAACCTCACAGATGTCGCATAGAGGCTTCAACAAGAATGTCAGGATATTTTCCTTCTGTACCCAATCACAGCTCGACATAAGAGACAGTCACCTGTCCTACTACTTGGGATGTGATGCCACCAAAAGGTCTGTTCTTCACACCACTTGTATCACAGCAGAAATAAAAGCTAGATGAGAAGATACTCTCTAGGTTTTGTTGCTTCTCCTATTTCCTTAGGAGTAAGGTATTATATGTATAAAATAAAAAAAAGCCTTTATTCTTATGTTGTACGTGTAACAAGTCGATCGTGAGGAAATGGGCAGAGGGCCATGAGTCTCGTAGAGAATCTTTCAGTGCATGACATCTTGCTTTTATTTATTTTAGAGATGCACCGATACCAATTTTTGAAGACCGAGTACGAGTACCGATACTTTTTTCAAGTACTCACCGATACCAATTACCGATACTTTTTTTGCGGTCATTTGCCAGTTTTCCAAGTACCTATATGCTTAGGTACTTGGAAAACTGGCAAATGACCGCAAAAAAAAAGTATAGGTAATTGGTATCTGTGAGTATTTGAAATATATTATATATATTATATATATATATATATATATATATATATACACACACACACACACACACCACCTCTTGATTCTCCCCTTTTGACTCTTTCTCCCCTACTTGATTCCCACCTTTTGCTTCATTCTCCCCCTCTTGCGCCCCCTTCTTTTGCCTTGGCTCTCTGTTTTGATCCCCCTTTCTCCCCCTCCTTGACTCTTGATCCTACCCTTTTGCCTCTCTCTGTTGATCCCCCCTCCTTTTGCCTCTTCTTGCCCCCCTCCTTTTGTCTCCTGATCCTTCCTCCTTTTGCCTCTTTCTCCCTCTTTACCCCACTCTCTGCCCCATCCTGCCTCTTTTACTCTGCTCTGGCGGGTGCTCGCTGTTCTCTCGCGAGCCCCGGCAGAAGTCAGCGTTGGAGCGTTGCCATGGTAACCCGCGGCAATGCTCCGACGCTGCAGGAGTGAGAGAGGTGACCGGGGAGCATTGTGAGCAGCTCCCCGGGCTCCCTCTCTGCAGCACCGACCCTGACACAGGGTATCGGTGCTGGCATCGGCCGCATTTGTGCGAGTACAAGTACTCGCGCAAATGCTGGTATCGGCACCGATACTAGTATTGGTATCGGTGCAACCCTAATTTATTTTATGCATGTAGTATATTAAATGCACTGTGTCTCAGTGCAGATGAGGGTATGGAGGTGGGGAGGGAAGAGGTGAATGGGAGTGTTAAATAGTGTTTTACACAGACCATCCTCTTTAACCATACTACACTTTTTATTCTCTTTTTCTCTCCCCTTCTTGTGGGATTCACTAGGCACTCTGTTGCAGAGTGCCTTGCAAGTGCCGTGCTTACCTGAATTAGCCGACTGGCAGATAGCCTGCACAGCTGGTTCAGTAAGTACAGAAGGGCAGAGGATCTGTGATAGCTTCTCTGCCATTTTCTCATTCTGGAAAAACAAAGTGTGACGAACACACACCGAGAAAGAATAAAATTAAGTGTTTGTTCAAGGCATGGCAGCCTCTCAGGTTGTGCTCAAGTCAAGTTATTCACTCCCATGTGCCACTAGAGAGGAAATTACCATATTCACATCAGACCGGTCCCGCTTCCTCATACTGGAACCCTTTCAGTGCCGCAAGGGTGTGCAATCCACTTGCCTAAGGCATTTAAAGGGTTGGGGAGAGATGCGGTTTGTGGTGCTGAAGTCTGAGCAGAACCTCTTTACACCCCCAGTGGGCAAGTGGGGAAGCAGAAAGTATGCACTCTGACGTCAGGGTTGTTGAACTGCTGGCAATTTGTTAGAGAGGGCAATCTTTACACATTGCCAGCAGCTCGACAAGCCTGCATGCTAATTATTCAGTTATCCCTCCCCTTTCATTTTTAATTCATATGGTGGTGTGCCTCCATCTCCAAGGCGAAGTGCTCACCACACATCACCAGACACACATTGACATAGGGTCAGTGCTAAGTGCATCTCTCCCCAGATTGCCAGACTCCATGTTATTCATTTGTATAAAAGTGTGATTTTGGTAAAAAGTGTGTATTTTATCAGTTGCCCTTTTGTACTTTTTCTCTCTTTCATTCTGAATTAACATACATACCTTGATCACACACTGATGATATAAATAGGATTTGTTGATGCGCGTGTGCGACTTTAGGGATTGTTTTTTGCCTAGTATTTCAACCTGCAGAGTGATTTGTACCGTATTGTTTTTTATTCATATAAAATGGTTTGCATCATTTCATTCTGTCAATCAGGTACAGTGCCACAAAACTTTATTATTTACATTTGGCTACTTGTTGGCAACCTCAGTCCCTCAATCTCTTTTCGAACTACAATTCATAACATCATCATGCAGAAAATGGAGATTCTCCTGTTTCCCACCCGTTTATCTCAGAGTTTCAAAACAGACCTGACTTAATTAAAAAGACAAAATCACGCCAGCCAAGGGCAGCTGCTGAATTGCATTCAAACTAATTAAAAAAAATGCAAATCACCATTAATGCTGAGCAGGGCACAAAGGGGTATCTGAAATCTGCTTCTCCAAAAAAAACATAAGCAGTTGTACTCATCACTTTCTTCTAGTTTAAAAATGTAAGTGTTTCCTGCAGTATAAATGAAATTGTATATTTAATTTTACAAATATTTTGGACAAATTCACCACATTCCAGATGCAAACAGACAGCTTCTGAATTCTTGTACCAAGAGATACTGAATGGAAAATGCTTTGAAATCACATCCTAGCTTCTCATCAATGAATCAGTTCAGCCCGACAATAACAATCTTAACAGAACAGCTTTTTGTAGCTCAACGCCTTGCTATGGTGTAAATCTAACACAAAAACCAAAGAGTTTAAAGATCTGTTCAGGAGGGTTAAGAAAATGAAATCTTACTTCTCAAACTTTTCTTCAAAATTTGAGACCACTTTATATAGCAATTCCTTACTTTATACCAGCTACTGTTAACTCCTTAACAGTTTGTTTAACAGAAGAGTGGGCAAAGCATTGCTTTGTAATGCGTTGCCCAGCCACCTGGCACTTACAGGGTTAAGGTCCATAGTTACATACCTGTCCATGAACATAAACTGTTTTCAGAGCTGAAAGCTGGTCTGGAAAGATCACGTTGAGGGACAATGTTCTCTCAGTATAAGGAAAAACGGGCCCTCCATCATCAAGGAGGGGGCAGGGGTTTCCTTATACTGACAGAAGGAATATTGTCCCTGTTGCGATCGGTTAGGTCCAATGACCGGACTTTAGATCTGAGGGGAGCAGACTTAAAATATTGAAAAGGGGAGGGAGGGGGGCACTTTACAATATAATTTCATAGAAACAAGAGCTATGTAAGCATTGCCAATGTTGGAAATCAACTGCATACACTATAAGGAACGATTATGGAAGGAGCAACTCTAACAACCTTCCAGGATTTGGGCATATACCCTCATGTCAAAGAGGCATTGATTAAAGATGCAATCGTTTTGGCTGTGACCATGGCACTGAGCTTTAATAAAATTGCTGGTAGCTGGTCAGGGCTAGATTGGGATTTCAGTTTTGGGTTGAGGAGGTGATCATATATTTCACTTTAATTTACTGGCATGAAATTTAATTCATTTGCACTGCTGGACCAGGCAACAGGTGCCAGTGACTGGTCTGTACATGGTAGAACTTCGGAGTTACCTTTGCTTTGATTAATCAGGATGGTGGCACATCCAACAAAGTAGCTGTTAAATGCAATGGCTATGGCTAAGGAACATTTTGTTTCTTTGTCTATTGTTATATTTGATGGGTGAGAATGGTTAGGGGGGGTTGTAGATGTTTTTAATAACCTTCCAAAAGTTGGCTGGCTTTGAAATGTTATTGTTCAAGTTGACAGTAAAATATTGTGCTTTTGCTAATTTTGTTTGTTTTGTGCATGTATTCCTTACTTGCCTATATAGAGTGTGATCATAAGAGGAGCCGATTTATTTAAATTTTGTCCATAAAGAATCTCTGAAACTGTATAACTGAATCAAGTCGGCTGAGACCCATGGTAGATGTGCCCTCCTAACCCTGACCTTCCTTAGTGGGGAATTATATAATACTTCCTGACTCCAAAGGGGGTATTATCCCTTTGAGTACCAGAGGGGTAAGCAGTGCATTTCTTTGCAATGCTTTGTGTACCCCTCTGGCACTGAAAGGATTAAACTCTGTATTATGGGTAAAACAGGAAGTTTTGTTAAATTGCCTAACCCTGAATGTTCCCCTCTGATAGAAATGCATCTAATCTTCTCTTAAAGGTTTCCACCGTATCTGCCATTACCACATCCTTGTGCAAAGAATTCCACAATCCACAGTCCTTACTGTGAAAAAAAACAAAACAAAAACAAACAAAAAAAAAAAAACACCTCTTCATTTGCTGAAGCTGAAACCTCCTTTCCTTTAATCGTAAAGGTTGGCCCCTATTAATTTGATCCAGCCTTGCAATTAAACGCACACTAGATACCTATACAAAGTAACAAGATCCTCTCTTAGGTTTCTCTTCTCTAGAGTAAATAAACCAAGTTTGGCCAAACTTTATTCAGACTTCAAATCTTGCATCCCCCCAATTAATTTTGTTGATATACCGTTTTATGCAATTCCCTGTGTAGAGAAAGAACAACCTGCTCTGAATTTATTACCCTGTAAAATGTAGTGTCTGCAAATTTAGAAATGTTGCATTCTATACCTATTTCCAGGTAATTTCTAAATATGCTATAAAGCAGTGGGTCAAATTTTGAACCCGGAGGTACTCCACTCTCAGCTTTACCTGTTTGGAGGATTCTCCATTTACGACACACTGTTCCTCATCCTCCAACGAATTTTCTATCCAGTTGCAAAAGTTATCCCCTACAACCCCCATTTCCTCATTTTATACACCAGGTTTCTATGTGGCATTGTATCCTGAAAAAACAACATATAGTTTGCAGGGGTACCCTACATAATAAATGGGTGAAACTGCGTTCAATAAACACATAATAAGCAACATTTTACTCTTTCCTTAAAGAAAATGTAATGGTGGCATTAAATAGTGTGATTGATGTCAATCACTATTTTAGTACTCACTAGTATGAGTTATTTAGCATTTAATTAAAGGGTTAGTAATGTGTGAAAATAAACGCAGCTTCAATTAATCTTCATAGATTTTGGACCATATACAGTGTTAGGACAATACTGTACGATGTATAGTTTAAGCGTAATTTAATTCTAAAATGTCCCCCTCTCGCCCCTTTTACCTATTTAACGCTGACCGGCTGGATGGATTGCAAAAAGGGACAATCTTGTGTTAGCATAAGGAAAAACCTGTCTTCCTTTGTCAACGGGAGCAGAGTTTTCCTTATACTCACAGAAGAAGATGTCCCTCCTTGTGATCTGTCTGGCCCGATGACCAGATTCCACATTTGAGGGATGGCGGCTTACAATATGTAAAAGGATGGTAGGGGACAATTTATAATTCAATTACTCTTGAACTATATACATCGTATAGTATTGTAATAATGTTCTACATGGGCCCAAGAACTAAGAATAATCCAGGCTGCATTTATGCTCACACATTACTATCCCTGTAAGGTCACTAGATTTTATTAAACAAAATTTGTGGACTTTTTTCTTCAGACAAATGGTAAAAACCATTTTATGAGCATATTTTGCACAAAATATATATACACTATATTTGGAGTAAATGCATTAAAGTACAAAGTGTATTTTCTGCTGTATTTTATGAATGTAAGAAATAAGAATATCAAACATTTGCAGAGATAATGCATACAAATATTTAAAGTAGAAGGAATAAACAAAACACAAGCCAGCTACATTGTAGTGAAAACCAGTGTAATATCCATTTACATGAGATTACACCATTACGAGCCCATCAGTGCACTACCCCATACCATGAGAACACACATTGTCAAGCGTTATCCTATTTCATTAGACCATGAGTATATTACTTCATTCCATCAGATCATCATGCCTTTATATGAAACCATCAGTATAATTCCCCATGGCAAGTTGTTATTTGATAGGCACATCAACATAATGTGCTGAATGATTGTTTATATATTCCTTTATGCATATAAAAGTGGTGCATGCACACACACAGGAATATGGCAAATACCAAGAGTTTTTCCTCTTTTAAAACACATCTCCATAAATTCTATTCACCATATTGTTATTAGTTGTGCTTGGCAGACACAATCACAGCAAGATTCTAACAGTAGGTTCAATACTCCACTGGGGAATGGAGATGACTGAAGACTTCCAGAGACATTTCTGTGGGTCACGTAATGTCTGGGGACAAAGGCCTCAATCTGGGGACTTGCCTGGGAGGCAGGCACCCTTTGCAGACCATTCTAATGAAGTATTTCTTTGTAGACAAAGCTCTGCTGAAGAGCCGTCCGGTCAAATGACCAGAATCTCGATCTGTCAGCTAGAGCGCTGACGTCTGTATAAGGGGCAGGAGGGAGGGACTTTAAAAGCTTATAAATCTTAAAATATAAATCTTTAAGCAACAGGATTTACTTCAATCCATTTATTTATTTTTTCATATGAACAATATTAATTAATTAATGCCTGTAAAGAGTAATTTACAACCTCAGAATGCAGCAGACAGATCAACTGAAAGTAATTTTATATTAAGAGGGTGTACACCAGGTGTGATAATAGTCTATTGCCACAAGCAGGAGCTCTAGGACTAAAGAGAGATGGCCGGTGTCTAAAAAGGCACAGAGTTCTCACATGCATAAATTATATTAAAGAAAAGTGATCACAAAATACAGCTTGGCTTTAAAAGAGTTCTGTACAGTGTAGCATAGATTTTGATTTAGTTGTGTCAGTTTTGATGTATAGATCTGGGAGCACAAATAAATTTCCATTTTATGTCCCTGGCTATGTATATTACTATGTATCTTCATAATGTACTTCTTAAAAACAAACATACCTTTTTTCCATGCTACGACCTCTGTCTTTATTGGGAAAGACAAATCAAAGGCAAGCCCACTACATGACTCGCAATGGTTATGAAAACAACCTGTACTTACAAGCAAGACTGAGCCTTTTATTCAGTGCAGCTAGCAGACAAAGGATTACTAAACCTGATCTATAACTTTAAATGGTATGCCTACTAATTAAGAATGAAAAATGTACTTTACAATTTATTTTTTTTGTCCTAAAATGCAACCACCTCTGTTTGTTTTAAGAGGACTTCTCTCCTATCTTCTTATCCTCCCCTAAGTGCGATCTCTCATCTTGAAAACATTTCCATGATATTCCTCTAGCAATTTATTTGGCCGTCTGATGGAAAATTGCAGCCTAAGAAGGTGGAGAGAGATTATATTCTGGACATGTATGCAATTATGTATGCTTTATGAGGCAGGTTAGAGAACAAAGCTGTCCTGAGGTTAAAATCCACAAATCTCTAAAACCATTAATCTCTTTGGCAAACAAAGAGGGGTAGGTAACAGGTCAACTGTATTGTAAGTGGATTACAGCTAGTGAAAAGACACGAGTTCTGAATCATGAGTAAAAAGGTTCCTTGAAACAGATCTACAGAACTGCTATATCTAAAACACGTATACCTGCATTTAATAAAGTTATATAATGTCCCTTAATCCAAACAGTAGTTTTTACTATGTTGCAAACAAAGGTATGTGTGTGAGGCATAAGAATCTGTTCTTAGCAACAAAATGAATTAAGGGATTGGAGGACTAGATGTATGAGGAACGACTAGACAAACTTGGTTTATTTACTCTAGAGAAAAGACTAAGAGGAGACCTTATCACATTGTACAAGTATATGAGAGGCCAATACAAGGATCTCTGTGTTAAACTATTCATTCCAAGGCCTGACCAGGGGACACTCCTTAATATTAGAGGAAAGGAGGTTTAGACTTCAGCAGATGAAGGGGTTTTTTTACAGTAAGGTCTGTTAAATTGTGGCATTCCTTGCTCAAGGAGGTGGCTATGGCAGATACAATGGATACATTTAAGAGAAGTTTAGATACATTTCTTTCAAAAGGGAAC
Organism: Rhinophrynus dorsalis; assembly: GCA_037306005.1. NCBI lineage: Eukaryota > Metazoa > Chordata > Amphibia > Anura > Rhinophrynidae > Rhinophrynus > Rhinophrynus dorsalis. The sequence continues at coordinate 527,938,991 of CM074718.1, forward strand.
ATACAGGGTTTTACTGTATAATAGTAGGTAAATCAGAAAGGTCTGCTAAAGACAAACATATTTGGTAGCAGGAAAGCTATATAATTCTCAGTCACTGGGATATGAGGCAAAGGTTGAACTTGATAGACTTGTGCCTTTATTCAACCTAATTTACTATGTTACTATATACTTAACCCTTTGAGTGCCAGAGGGGTATGGAATGCATCACAAAAGCAATGAATTCCGTACCCCTCTGGCACTCAAAGGGTTAAATATAGTATAGTGTGAAATATTTACTGCCCAATACATAAAATTTTGCTTTATGGCAGCAAAAGCAGTTAATAGACAAAGGCATAAAACACAGACAATTATAAAGTATCTAGGTTCCTATAAAATAACTAGGGGCATTTCACAGCTAATGGAATTCTGGTCAGTAGGGTGAAGTCTAGGTCAGGGGTAGTAAGCTGTCAGACTTCCAGCTCTTGGTGACTACAACGCTCAAAATCCCAAAGCAGCTGACAATTGACTAGCCCTGGTCTAGAAGGAATCTACTTCCATGATGCATCTAACACACATTAACACACTGGGTGCCAGATATGTATCCAGTGCATTGTGTTGTAATGCACTGGATCACTCTCTGGCACTCAAAGGGTTAAAAGGCACTGATGAGAGCAAAAAAGTATATCTACTAGTAAAATAACCTGCAGCATAAATTAAAACATAAAATGCATTTATATAAGAAAGAAAAATATCAAACCATGGTCCTTCTGTAGGAAGCAACAGATAAGAAATTCTAATGTACCAAATGCAGTACAAGGGGAAATGAAATGGAAATTAGGCTTTTGAACACTTTGAATGCTAGAGGTCCACAGTGCATTATGAAGCAATACGTTGAAGACCTATGTAGCATTCAAGCAGTTAAAAGCCCGATTTTAATCAATGCTCCAGAAACAGTCATCTTTTGTTTCTTTAAAGCGGAACTACCACCCCACCAAAGAATTACCCATCTGGAGACTAGCTGCTTAACAGTACTTGTTGCCAGAATTATTACCTCATTATAGAGAAATTCTACTGCTCCTGGGACTGACAGCCAGGAAACAGCGCAGACATCTTTGCATAGTGATGTCTGTGCACTTGTGCTGTCGGCCCCATTCTGCTCTAGGAGGCATTGCTAGGAGCCAAATGGTACCGGAAGGGACTGACACTGCAGGCGTGCAGACGTCACTATGAAAAGACGTCTGCCCTGTTTCCTGGCCGTCAGTCCATGGATCAGTAGGATTTCTCTATAACAAGGTAATAATTCTGACAACTAGTACTATCGAGCAGCTAGTCGCCAGATGGGTAATTCTTTGGGGGCAACTTTAGGCAGAGTGGTAGCTCAACTTTAAATGGACATAAAGCAGTGTTGGGCAACCTAAAGACCCCCAGTTGTTGACTACAACTCCCATCATCTCCAGCGAGGGTCTAACAAGGGTCTAAGGTTGCCCAACCCTGCCCTAAAGTGTTCATAGATAGAAACCTTAAAGGGTAACTTTCACCATAATTAAAGTTAGTGTCCTTGCAATGCGCATTTGCCGTATGTCATAAACTTGCTTTTTTTCTCTAATTGCATTCTGTAAAGAGAAATAGTTATTTGTGCAGTATACAGAAGTAAGTGTTGTGCGGTACAAGCTGAACCACATGGCTTATTAGTTTCTCCCCCACTGCAGAAATCCAGGCAGAGCTCAGGTTTCAGAGAGAGAGAGAGCTAGCAAAAAGGGGCAGGATTTGCAAGATGCCCATTAAAAAAAGACGTCGGCAATATGGCTGTGCTCTATCTCCCGATGCCCTCCGAGGACAGGGTATCGAACTGGCATGGGGGTGCATTGTGCAACAACAACTGGGGTTGAATGTTCACCTACTGCTTCTTAGCCCTTAACTGCCATCTAGCCCACCATTATAATATATAGCCATGCAATGCTTGTCCCTCAAGCTGCAATACATTTCAACCCTTTGAATTCCAGAAATGCACTGAACATTCCTCTGGCACTCAAAAGGTTAACAAGTATTAACTACACATAAATAATGGAACAGTGGTTATAAGGCTTCCACTTTCCTCATACAGGGAGTCATTCTCTCTTCATTCTACTTCAAACATGAAAAAGGCATTTGTCTGTGAAAAAATATGAGAACAATATGGCCATTATGTTTCTGGCATAACAGAATACCACATCTCACTAATAGGACGTTCTGTACAAATTGGTGCAGGGTAAACACTAGAGGTGTGGTACACAATTCAGTGACTAAGAAAGAACATTTAGGGTTTCACTCTCACCATGCGATTGAACACCGGCTAGCACGTAACTAGACAACTTCACATCACAGGCTGCTCCACATTCCAGGGGTATTGGATGTATTCGGAAGTAATAAAGCATGTCAACCACTGACAAGAAACGGAGGTGCTGGACACGACATTGCCCTCTTTCTGTCAGAGTGAGGCGTAAGTGCTGGAAAGAAAACAGCCACCATATTAATTTATTATCAAAACATCACTGAAGATCGGAGGTGTAATTAAGATGCAAACCAAATGCATCATAGGAAAGAAATAAAAATAACTATTGATTCAAATTGGGCTTTTTATCCCCTAAATACTAGAGAGGTCTCCAACACCATAGGGGAGATGCACTAAGGGGTGATAAAGAGGTGATATAGTAGAGATAACTTCTGCAGTGATATCACTGTAGAAGACCTTTTAAGTGAATGATTTATTTTTTATTAACGCAATCTCGGCTCTGCTGCAGAGCCGCCGGATGATAGTAGGACAGGCTTCCCTGCAGTCAGCTACAACACTGACTTCAGGGAAAGGGGCGGGAGGGGGGAACTTTGCTAATGAATATCTCTCAAACCATAAAGGTCTGAGAGATGTCACTGGGGGGAATTAATTTCTTTTTTTTTGTACTACAATAATAATAATAATAATAATAATCCTTTATTTATATAATAATCCTTTATTTATATAGCGCACACAGATTCCGCAGCGCTTTACACTCATATTGGTTCCTGTCCCCATTGGGGCTCACAATCTAAATTCACCTATCAGTATGTTTTTGGAGTGTGGGAGGAAACCGGAGTACCCGGAGGAAACCCACACAAACACAGTGAGAACATACAAACTCATTGAAGATGTTGTCCTTGGTGGGATTTGAACCCAGGACCCCAGCGCTGCAAGGCAACAGTGCTAACCACTGAGCCACTGATTGGGATTAGTAATTTTTAAGTAATACTATCCCTTTATGTCTTTCTCTTCTTCAGCACTCTCTTTAATTTTTTCTTTTATCTCTCGGTACACCCCTTCCCCCAGGATTCCACTACTACTAATATAACTCAACCCATGTCTTGGTTTCAGTCATTTTCACAGGCTGCCCCTTGACTTTGGAATGTGCTCCCTATCACCATTCACCAATCGTTCACACTCATCACTTTCAAGCATCTCCTAAAAACCCACCTGCTCAAGGAGGTATCTCGGTAACAATATTCCCCTTGTGTGCTCTAACAGTCACATCCAAATCATTCTGTATGTCCCTTACACAACAGCCTTGTACTTGCACTTATCTTCCTCTTACTACTATCTCTGCACATTGTCACAATTAATAATTAGATTGCAAGCTCTTTGGAACAGGAACCCTTCCTAATGTATGGTCCATTTGCTGCACTTTCCCCTGCTAATTATGATTTGAAAAAAAAGGAAAAAACTCACAATGCTAAAACACCATAATATACGCCATACTTTATTTACTTGGGTTATCTCTGTATATATACATTCTAGGTGCTTTCCCCATAGCTCAGTACATTTCAGTGCTATAAATGATAATAATGATATAGATGAAGCACACTTAAAAATTTTTATATGTGCACAATTGTTGACTATAGACATGGTATTAATTTAACTAGCTTGCCAGGCTTACGTTGCCTGTAATCATTCCAAGGTATTTGAGTAAATGAAAATGAAACTCAATGCACATTGGAAAACTGCATTATACAGGTTCCATGTAGTCTATAGTAGTGGGTGGGACAGATTTCATATAAATAGACTAGTGGAAATATTGTATTTCTTGAGCTCCCCACCCACTCACTGCAAGTGATTCCAGATTGAAAACAGGTCAGTTCACCCATGAGGGCAGTAAATAAAAATAAGCTTTTAAGATAGAGCAGTGAGATGGGACTCACTTAAAATGGGTTATCTTGGAGAGGTAAGAGACCTTAAACATATTTTGGCCAAACTACGCAACAAAACACTCATTTAAAACAACTGAATGAATCCATGGGTATTTTACATGCTGTATACAAGGTTCAAATTTCATTTGTATGAAGCAGTGCAGGATTCTCTTTTGTCTTTGGTTTGTTTTTAATTTTGGGACTGTTGCTAATTCATTTGGGTTTTCTGTGTGTGTTTGTTTGTTCCGGTTTGGATTTTTTCTTATCCATTAGGTATGTATATATATTGCAAGGGCTGCCCTACTGAGCTGCAGTACAGACTTACAAAATTAACAAACAATAAAGATGTACCAACGCAGCTCACTAACATACCCCTTGTAAGAAAACACAGAAATTCCAAAACACAAAGAACAGAACCAGGCAGAGAATGTATGTGTTAATTTGAACATGCTATGTTGCAATTTGAAGATGCTGATGGCTGGTGGACCATGGCAACTTGGATACCTGCTGCATCCCATATCACCGTAGTATACACCATGTTAATAGCTGACACTGTGATAGTGCAGTGTCAGTGGATATGATCCCCTGTACTCACCGGTGAAGGAGGTGGTAGTAGAATCCCGTATCACCTGATAGGCAGAAACCACAGCCCTGGCCAGTTGAAGTGAAATGTATTGAATTAATTTGGGTGCATACTGGGGAAGTGGCGCACCTCCTCACTATCTCTCAGACTGACTGGTTGTCAGTGAGGTGCAGCAGGACAGTCCGTTCGTTTTTGTACACATCAATGTGAGGGATTGCTCCACAAGGTTTGCAGTGATTGCAGTTCCATTAAATTAAGAGTTGTGTGAGGCCCCCTTGAGCCTGAGGCCCCCTGTGTAACAGCAAGTATGCCCAGGCAGTAACACTGCTTTGTATTTCACTATATCAAACTGATAACGAGGACTTTAACCTTTTGAGTGGCAGTTCCACACCCTTGTGGTAGTGAAAGGGTTAACTACCTATTCTGAATGGCAGCTGACGGGCAGTGTGGGTACCTGGATGGTCTTCTTTGGGTGTCCAGAAAGTGGCTGCCCTAGAAGTTTTCAGTAAGTATCCTCAATGGGTCACTGTTAGAAAAGTTAAAAGGGGTAGAGTAGAAACTCCTTCCTCCTCTCCCTGAGAACACTGAGGGATGTCATAGGCTATCCTGGGTCTGACAGACTGGTATGGCAGTGAGAACTGCTGCCTCTATGTCTTTCCTGTCACCATACATGGAAGTACACAGAGGCGCCGCTTGACACCAGGCGGCCAGTGAAGAGTTTATCAGCTCCAGGAGAGCTGTGTATGTTTTGGCCGCAGCTGATGTACTGAATGCGACCGATGAAGAGGAGTAAGAGAGGAGTGTATAAATGCGAAGGTATGGTGAGGAGACTGGTGAGATTTTTTTTTTTGGGAGAAGCAATGTGAAATAACAGAGGAGAAAGAGGGAGGGAGGTCTGCTAAGGATGAGAGTGTGGAAATTTTGTTTTTTAAGTGGCGATGTGAAAGGATGGAGAGAAAATAGTGGAAGAGATGAAGAGGAATGATGCACGTGAGGGTGGGCAGATGAAGTGAAGGGCAGCTAGATTAAGAGGACCAAGAGAGGAGTGGCTGAATTTGAGGGAGGTCTAATGAGGAGGACACAGCAAATGGCAGTGTGAAGTGGTGTGTTGGCAGTGAAAGGGAAGGTGGGAGGGTGGAAAGGACAGAATGGCAAGCTGGCAATGTTTAGAAAGTGCCACAATAAGAAAGACATGAAAGTCCTTGCAGAAATGTTTACAGGAGTGTCAAAATCAAACCCCCGCTGTATGTTGAACAGAGACAGTAAGGAAGGGATTAGCATATCTCCTCCTTACTTCCCCCCCAGGGGTATGGCAGGCACGGTGACTGCCTACTCTTTTAGAGAACATATAACATATATTATGGTGTTTTAGTACGGAGGGTTTCTTTACTTTTTCCAACAAAATGTTCTTTCCTCATTTTAGTTGCTTTTTCACCATATCTCAGTACATTTCATGCTTATAAACGGTAATAATGGTATATAATTAAGTGCATGTATTAGACAGGCGTCACTTCAAATGGAGTACCTTGTCGAGGTAATCAAGCTTAAACATGCCCTCATTATTTTTAACAGGTGAATTAATACATTGGTATAATGTATGCTCTATACAGGGTTCACTTTTAATTTGTATTAAACCCTTAAGGACCCATGAAGTGCCAGGACTGTCATGAGTCCAAAGTGCAATAAAGACCCGTGACTGTCCTGGCACATCATGGATTTCAGGGCTCCCTTAGCGGATGCACGACGTTCGAGGAGCCCTGAATCTGTTAGAAAAAAAAAGGCTCCGTGGTCTGGCCCTTAAGGGGTTAAGCAGCTCAGAATTGTCTTTTGTCTTTACTAATGCAATGATCACTCTTTAGCCTAATGCTCTTATCCCTGTTCTGTATTATGTTTGTATTTATGTAAAGTGCTGTGTATATATTATATATCTGGCGCTATATAAAGATACATACATACATACATTAACCCTTTACTGTCTCTTTTTTCAAACGATTGGGAAGGAATGCTTTCAATATTAGAGAAGAAGTAATGCGTTTGAGACCTAGCTAGCATTCAAGAGGTTGAAAGGCACATTTAAATAAATGTGAATTTTGGGAATTTTATTTGTCCCTTGTAGTGCAGTTTGGTTGCCCCAGAAAGACTCCTTCAAGTTAATGCATAAAAAAAGGGACACGTTCCAAAACTAACTAAAATGTTCCCATTGATTTGCACAGGAAATTTAACAATGTTTCACAATGTGTTGTAGACCTCCCTAGCACTCAGGTGAGGAAAAAATCCCATTTAATAAGTGGGATTTTTCATCAGTTGTCTATTGTGCAGTAAATTTGTTCCAGAACCGATTCTCTTTTTCTGTATGCACAAGGCCACTGAGCAGTTACACAGTTTGTTCAGAAGAATTACCTTTGCCCTGCCTTGGTAATTGAATGTCAGAACATATTCTCCTCTTCGTGTTTCACTCTGTCGCACAAGGAAGACGCCATGCCCCTCCACTCCCATGGACTGAACAAGCTGTGCAGCTTTAACCCGGGAAATTGGCCCATGAAACCAAGGGTAGGAAGCCAGGAAGTGATCCGTTTTGTGGCAGCACTGCTCCGATGGCACAAAGACTGCAGCACCTGAGGAGAACATCAAAACCAAGAGATTACTTACTATATATGTACAAACACGCACAGATGCACCCCCACCTCTCTCACACACAAACACCTCTTACACAGAAACCTCGACACCCTCCCACCTCTCTTACACACACCCCTCTTACACAGACACATCAGCACACTGCACACCTCTCTACACACACTTACACCTCAACACATCCCCACCACACACACCCCTCAACACCCCCGTACATCTCTTACACATACACACACACCTCAACACCCCCCACCTATCTTACAGAGAAGTAATATTACACAAACATTTCCATTTAACATGCTGATTAGTGCAGCTGAATTAATATCCAGCATAACAGCTCTGCACATTTTGCTATGACTGAAATGCTGCCTGACTTCTCAATGCAGCTTCCTTCTCCACCCGATTTACCCAAAATCCAATATAGCCAGCTCTATTACAAATTACAGGTAATTAGCATAATGTGTATATTTAACAAACATATTTTAAATCAGTCTTCAGATGTTTCTTAGCATACAGCTGCCATAATGGAGAAAAGGTCTCAAACTAAAAAGGTGCAGTTCAGGAGCAAACCAAGAACACCTCGGGGGAGAGTCACTAAGCGGTGATAAAGAGGTGATACCATCTCCAGTTTATCAAGTCTCCAATCCTTATGTTATTCTATTGAGCCTATGCACTAAGATTTATTCAGCTCTGGAGATCTTAGTGCATAGACTCTATAGAATAACACAGGAACACTGGAGATGTGATAAACTGGAGAAGTCATCGCCACTTTATCACCTCTTTATCACAACTTAGTGAATCTCCCCCTTATGTTTCAAATACAAATTCCACAAATTCCTATTGATGTAAGCAGGACATCTAACCTCTTCAATTCTAGAAAAGACTCCAAATAATTGGTTTGTTCATTCTCCTTTCCCCTCTATGATGCAGGTGATTTGCTAAAAAATTGCTCCCTTTTAGTTTGAATAAGACCCTAATTGACTAATATGCTTTACTGCTTAACTATGATACAATCATATGTAGTCAAACAAGGGAGCTTGCAGTGTTTTACTTAGACCCCTTTACTAAAACATCAGGGTCTTCATGTGTTTGGACAGAATATGGGGGTCTTGGTGTATATGAACGGTATCCGAGGTTCTTGGTACGTATGGACAGAATCTGAGGGTATTGATGTGTATTGATAGTATCTGAGGGTCTTGGTATGTATGGACAGAATCTGAGGGTACTGATAGTATCTGAGGTTCTTGGTACGTATGGACAGAATCTGAGGGTATTGATGTGTATTGATAGTATCTGAGGATCTTGGTACGTATGGACAGAATCTGAGGGTATTGATGTGTATTGATAGTATCTGAGGGTCTTGGTACGTATGGACAGAATCTGAGGGTATTGATGTGTATTGATAGTATCTGAGGGTCTTGGTATGTATGGACAGAATCTGAGGGTATTGATAGTATCTGAGGGTCTTGGTACGTATGGACAGAATCTGAGGGTATTGATGTGTATTGATAGTATCTGAGGGTCTTGGTATGTATGGACAGAATCTGAAGATATTGATGTGTTTTGATAGTATCAAACAAATTAGTGAGGATTGTCTGCTGTCTCATCCCTGTCTCCTCACATACCTTATGAACGTTTCATTCACACATCTTACAAACACTCTCCTCTACACCCACACTGTGTTGTAACCTGACAAACAGCTAGCTTTACACACAGAAAATGTACCGCCTAAAAAAAATGCTGGTCCAGGCCCTGGCTCAACTGGGTTCAAACATCTGGCTTCGCTGCTAGCACCTATACTCCAGTAGCGGCTGCTGCAAGGGCACTCCAACACGTCTCCTCTGTTCCCAAGCATCGCACTCCATCTCCCACACTGAATCTTCCCTACTCTGTAGGTACCTGGAACTCTCTTGCTCTGCTACAATGAGGTAGTGGCAACAATCCTAGCAAGTGTCTCTATCCCTGAACAGACAACACTGCTAGTATGATGAATAGATAGATAGACAGACAGACAGACATACCTCCCAACATTTCAAGTGCCCAAAGAAGGACACTTGTGTTTTAGATGTTGCTGGGGGCGGGGCACTATTTCATGACAAATCTTTATGTAACTCAAATGATTTAGAACAAGCCTAAAATGATTTTATTTACAGAATTTAATTTACAAACACACACTATATATATATATATATATATATTGTGAGTTTTATTGATGTGGAGCAATGTAATACACTTAAATACACCTCACACAGTCTGATCTCCTGATCTCTAAGTTAAATATGTTGCAATGGAATCAATCCCTCTTTACCCCCTTGGATGCTAGATATGAATGCAATTCTAGCATCCAAGGGGTTAAAGGGATATTGATGCCAATGCAACACATTTAACTTAGAATAATTATAGTGCAACTACATTTATTAATGAGCAAAATGTGAGGCTACTTAACCATACATTGCTTATTGCTGACTTAACCCTTTGGATGTCAGAAATGTGTACAAATACATTGGATTCCTCTCTGGCACTCAAAGGGTTAAAGGATAGGAGGGTTAAAAGAGAACTCTCATCCAAGGCTTCCTCAAGTATACTGCACAACCCTTCCCTGGACCTTGTACTGGACGCCCTCCAGCTTTGCCGACAGACAATTTAATTCACGCTGAGCGCTACTGCTCACCAGCTTTGACTGCTGCTGGTATGCCTTTCAGGCAACGTGCACTGCAATTAATTCTCATGGCCGCTTCCTCCTGCCCTGCCGCCTCCTCCTCCTGCCCTGCTGCCTTCGACGGGTGTCACATTACCAGGAAGCCGGCACTGAGGCAGCAATGCCGGAAGTGCTGCTCACTTGTCCCCGTCCGTCTGCGAATAAGCAGATAGCCAGGGAGGCTGGCATGATAACAGACACCCATCCCCTCCCCTCACCCCGCAATGAATTTTAAGTTAGTTAGCCAGGTGCTGCGGCAATGTTAGTATTGTACCTGAGCCTGTCACAGGCAGTGGAGGATGATAGCAGACACCAGGGGATGATTTGCGCACACAGAGTTTTCCCATTTTCTCAGGCGCATCAGTTACTGCTCAATTGCAGTCAGTTCACGGCCACTCACACACTTTTGGCGGGCAGAGTACAGCGAGATTGAACATATCAAGTCTGTGGCACGCATTTCAGTTAATTAAGCGTGACGCAGCATTGCTCACATGGTGAGCGTGCTGCTGGAGCGGCATATGGGCAAACCTTAAGTTTAACAGTCCGGGAAACGGGACAAAATGCAATGCGGGCGGGACAGCGGGTTTGGGTCCTAAAATCGGGACTGTCCCGCATAAATCGGGACAGTTGGCTGGTATGGATAGATAGATAGATAGATAGATAGATAGATAGACGTTTCAGTAAACTGAGCTTGATGGGTTATTTAAAGGGACAGTAACTCTTAATAAATAGTAAAATGCATATTGTAGGGTATATCCTCCTGAGTACAACAAGGGTAATCCTATCGCTGAGTGATGTTTTATTTAAACGTTAATGCAGCTCAGACTTCAATTATTTAGGTGCAGTAGATCAATGGCCTGAATTATTATAGTGGTGCTGTTGCTACATCATCCAATGGAGGGTTATAGTCAACTGACCAGAGCTTTCCATTGGATGATATAGCAACAGCACCACTTTAAAATTTCAGGCCATTGAGATACAGCACATAAAAAATTCATTTAGTAGGATTACTGACTGATGCCTTAGTGTATTTTATCAGTGATCAATCTTATTTACCTTTCTTTGATAAGTAAGGTGCCATAAATGCTGCCATGGAAATGGAATATTTATATGGGGCTCTCTTATTAACCCTTTGTGTGCTAGAGGAGTACGCAAAGCATTGCAGAGCAATGCATTGCGTACCCCTCTGGCACTCAAAGGGTTAATAATTGAGCAAATACTAAACAAAATCAGGCTATTGGTACATATGCAATGATGAATACAAAAGGCAATACGATTATTACATTGTGAATTTAGCCAATCTCTCATTGAGTCAAAAAACAAATCCATCTGTGTATCTGACATTGTGACCATGACATCTCTACTCCTTATCCTATAATATAAAAGGCCAGATGTCCGATGCAGTCATGCACAGTAGAGACTGCCCAAACGCACAGAATGCTGGGAGTTCTGTACTGGGAGCATTCTGTGCATTTGGGCAGTCCCTACTGCACATGACTGCATTTCATGCGCTGCCAGTGAGGAGTCAATGAATTGCGTACCCCTCTGGCACTCAAAGGGTCAACATCACCCGGACCAAGGCCCGTGTACACGGGCTTTTACACTAGTTTACATATATGTGGCGTAGCCCCTGGAACAGTCCTCTAATGCACTGCCTTGCAATGTAACATCCAATGGTTTAAAACACATCAATGCAAATATTTTACTGTTATTTTAACTTATTTATCCTACATAATTTTCATCTGTAGTTTTAGCTCGCACTTTACAAACCCCCACTGGAACTTGATAAATATAGAGTAGACTGCACAGAACTCTGGCAATGAAAGGAATGAATATTAAATATGGCCAAAGAAAATATTAACATTACTTTTCTGTAAGAATTATATAATCTTGTCATATTTATTTTACTCTGACTTGTTGGATCATAGAGTTGTATTAAATCATTTGAATTTCAAATTGTAAAGTCTCTGGGGCCTCTGATATTGCCACCTGGAACACAAATACATATATGACTGGGGAGAATTGAACACAGCTGAAGTTGAGATCTTCAGATCCACAGGGTATCTGAAGGAGATATTAGAGTAGTATGGGGGCCCTCAGAACAGTTAGTCAAAGGATAACAAATCCCAGCCATGGGACTGCAATTCTGAGAGTTCCAGAATCCATCATTGGCTAAGGCCAAAAGAATTTAAAGGGGAACTATGACCCCTATACAAGTTTGGCTAAAAAATAAGTTTATACAGCAATTAGCTGTAATACTATTGTCATTTTTTTTAAAGTCTTTATTTGGCCAAAATTACACGTGTAAAGATTATCCTATGCCTTCTTTCCGAACAGACTGCACATACAGCTCTGCTCCCCTCCCTTGATCCAGCCTCCTTCAACGATGGAGGATTTCTCCTTGTAGGCTGGAGCTCTCGCATTGGCCAGAGAGAGCTCCAGCTTACATGCAGAAATCCTCCGTCATTGGAGGAGGATGGATTGAGGAACGGAAGCAGAGGAAGAGTGACAGACTGCGGTGCAGAGCTGTAACCGCAATCTGTCCGGAAGGAAGGCACAGGATCATCATTAAATATTTAATTTCGGACAAACAACAAATTTAAAAATAAAATGACTATAGTATTCCAGCTAGTCGTTCTATAAACTTACTTTTTAGCCAAACTTGTTTTTGTATAGGGGTGATAGTTCCCCTTTAAATGAGCACTAACCTTTTTTATGAAAATATTGTAAGGTTTTCCTGCTGAGTAAAACAAAGCAGCACATTGCTTTTCAATGTTTTGCATACCCCTCTAGCACTCACAGGTTTAAAATGTATACCTGACAGGAGGTAATAAAGATGTCACATTCTAGAGAGAACTAGAGTTGGTGGCTCCCCACTCCCATAGACTAACTATCTGAACACCAGGTGAATGACAGGTGAACTGCCTGGATACAAGAAGGCATGGTTAATGCGAAAAAACAAAATAGAGTATACTGTATTAATGCATTTTACAACAGAAGGAAAAAACATACAATATACAGTACTGTGCACCTGTCTGCCTTGAAATTTCTGCCTGGGAGAGACCTTGCTGATGCAGTACCTTGTGTCTTGGTGCTGTGCTCAGTCTTACCATGGTTTATGACTTTTGACATTAAACTGTCTTCAGCAACCTCACCTTGTTAGCTGAGTTTGGTTGTTCCTCACCCAGTTTTATTCCTCCTACACAGCGGTTTCTGTTTCAGTTAATGATTGTGTTTCAACCTATATATTAAATTGATGATCATTAGCACCTGTTTGTATAATTGTTTAGTCATATGCCTGACTATATGCCTACAAAATCCCTGAATTTGTGCAAGTGAACCTAGAAAAATTAGTGCCGTTTTGAAGTCAAAGGGTGGCCACACCAAATATTGATTTAATTTAGATTAATTGGTAAACTATTAACATAATTGTTTCCACACCTGCCTAAAACCTTTGCAGAGTACTGTACATAGTTTTATTTTTTTTCTTTTGTTTCCATAAAAAATGTTTAATTGTCCTTTGATCCCTTGGAGACCAGAGGGTGTACAACACATTGCACGTCAAAGGTTTAACCAAATAGTACCCTGCTCTTTGTATTAATGCTGATGTCTGTGGTTATAAGATTTGATCTTATATTCCATGTTATATGCTTGAATCACAGGCACCTCCATCACCAGTTCTGCCAGGGACATAGAACTAATAACTGCTCAAACACTACCCACTGATTGCCTGTAGGATAAACATCATATAAATATAACATTCACTAAAGCCTGCCACTGGTCTTGGTGACAAAAAACAAAACAAATAAACAATTGTTTGGCTTTGTCTTTTTTGTTATTAAATATTTGGAAGGTTGCTTCATACATCTGAATTTCACTGCATCCCCAGTTAGAGACCCCCTTCCCCATATCTCTGTAGCTGTTTTTCTATAGCTCATACTATTGCTAGCTATCATCCCTATAGAAGATGAGCTACCAAGTAGAGACAAACAAACAAAAGTAAACAGTATTGCACACTCACAGTTTTCTCTTTCTGGGCTGCCTCAGGTGCCACCTGTAAAACTGCACCCTTCACCCCGTTATGTGAGGACAGGAAACTAACTCGGCGTTTCCTCCTCAATTTACTGAGCTGTCATTGGCTATCTTCCAGCACATGTCCCTGAAGCAATATAAAGTAACAACAAAAGCACACAAAGAGACACACCTTTTACTGTACAGCCAGCGCAATAAAAAATAAATGTCACTGGAAACTGGAATCAGTTTTCGGCTGTGTACTGTTCAGCCGCCTGAATGACAAGTCTGAGTGGCAATAACTTTTAAATAAAACACCTCTCACCACTGGGAGTGCCCTTATTTTACTCAATAGGATAAACCCTATTTTTTTTACATGTTAAATTCTCTTATCCCTTTAAAGGGAATGTAATACCTCCTAATGACCCCCACTTACCTTACTATGTCTAGAAAATCCTAATGGCCCATATTCATTTGGCCCTTGTGCTGTGTTCAAGAGATAGCATGTTCAATCATATGCATTGAGGAGTACATGACAATTACTGGAAGTTTGTTTAAACTGAAGTATGCATGAGCCCATTTAATCATTTAACCATTTGAGTGCCAGAGGGGTATGCAACATATTGCTCCACAATGCGCTGCATACCCCTCTGGCATGCAAAGGTTAAAGGTCAGTGGAGTGTGCAGCGTATTGCACTGCATACCCCAATTGTCCTTAAAGGGTTAATAATAATATTGTGCAGTCAGTGGTGTGTAACTATCAAGTCTTCCTCCATAGCCATGATATCTACGAACGAGTGAAGATGTCATCTCTTGAAAAAAAATGACACAGGGTCCATTGTAAGGCAAGTGGGGGTTAGCATTAGGAGATGGTACTTAAGTCAAAATGTAGAGAATTTGGTAAAAAAAAAAAAAAATAAAAAATAAATAAATGGTCTGTGCTGAGAACCAATGTATTTTGGAATGCTTGTTGCAATTTGAAGACTTTTATTCATAAACCTCTGAGGTCACAGCTAAGAAGGCCGGTTTTCCTGATAATTGAGGGGTATTTGGGGGCAAACCAAAACATATCACAGGAAAAAAAAAGAAATCATGAATCCCCTTTGATTTAAATGGTGATTTTAAACTCATGAATGCAAGAGAGGGCTTGTGACGGTACCAGGATTTACCGGACCCTTTTGGGGTTGTCAGTTCCTGAACCGCCACTGCTGCTTCCCCCCTTCCATGGCTGGCTGGAGCCCTGTTGCTTCCTGGAGGTCTGGAAGTCCTGGATACTCAGGCAGGAACAACTGGATGCTGCTCTCTGGTAGACTGGCAGAGTTAGTGAATATAGCTGCAGAAACCTATGTGAGGATTCCAGAGGCCCTACGCCAGTAGACCGGCGAGGAAAGTGAATTTGCTTCTGCAGTGGCTAAGGTGAGAATCCCCAGCCCAAGCCCCCTCCAGAAATACAGCCGAGACTTGTATTAAGGAAGGTAGAACAGATCAGCCTTTATTGATAAAACACACTGCTTATATACACTTCCAGACACTCTTATAAACATAAGAATACAAATTAGTGCTTGAAAAAGGGACATTTTAACTGTTCCATAATAACCTCCACTGATTGGTTAATGAAGCACAGCAGGAGTCAATCCACATTCCAAACATTCCTTACCACAAGTTACACAGACATTGAGTTCACTTTAAATAAGCCAGAGTGCTGGGCTTAACAGCCCACTCTGCACTCTGGTTCCCCACTGCCAAATCCCTTTACAGGACTTACAGTGTAACACCACGGACACTATTACCAAATGTCATACTATGTACAAAACAGTGATCAATATTTCAAATGTTATAGTTCTAAATTGCTCCATCTGGTCACACTACTCCCCTCCCCAAGTCTTGGACAGAGCAGGTGTGATCCCAACGGATCCACCTCAGCACTGTCCACAAAGTCTTTCAGGCATCTTCTTGCCAGGATTGTCTATCAGCATTTTTGTTGGACCTGCTGGGTCCATACTGAATGGTAAAGGTGGAGGGAGAAACTCCAGCTGTGTAACAACTGTCCATTTTTGTTTCACAACCATATTCAGAAACGCAGCCATCTTTGGGGTTGTACAGATATGGAGCTTGAGAAGGCACTGGTAAGATACTCCAAATCATTTGCCAACAGTATCTCATCTGGGAGGCCAGACATCACTCCCACCTCACAGTCTCTTTCACCAGCACCCCAATCCAGCGTGATCCAGGCCAAGGGAATCTAGAATATGGCTCCTCCAGCAACTCGTACTGCCACTGTCTGGCCAGTTCTCTGGCTGTGGGTGACCCGGTGGGGTACCATAGTGATTGTGGCCCCAGTGTCTCTCAACCCCTTGGCTGGCTTCCCGTTCACCAGCACTGTCTGACCATGGTGTCTTCAGTTATCTGTGCTGGGAGTCTGGACCAGGCTCACCTTATGGCTTGGTCTCCACACTTCGTTCCTGCCAAAAGGGGCAATATTCTAATCCACTCCCATGGGCATGGACAAATTGTACTCCATTGGTTCAGTGCCAGGGTCCTCTCCCCCACAGTAGGCTTGTCTTGGTGCAATCCTTGGTGGGACCTGTGGAGATACCGGCTGCTGGGGCAGGAGCCCAGGCCATGACTGTCTCTGAGGGAAATTGCTCCAAACGTGGCCAGGCTGCAAACAATCCAATCATCACACTGCAGTCCCTAGCGGTGCCCTCCACTGGACTGTTTGTAAATGATGGGAATGGGGCTGGGATTCAGTATATGGTCAATTCGAGTGTCAGTAGTAAATCCTTTGGGTGGTACAGGAGAGCAACAGGGTCCATTCTCTCGAGTTTCCACATATCTTTCCATACAGTAGGCTTATCTTGGAGCATTCTGGGGTGGGACCAGTGGAGATACTGGCCTCTGGGCAGGGGTCTAGGTCTGGACCATCTCTGAAGGCAATTGCACCGAACATGTCCCAGCTGCAAAAGAGTTATAGCACTGCAGGCCAGAACTGTGCCTTCCACTGGGCTGGCAGCAAGTGATGGGAATGGGGCAGGGCCCTGGTACCTGGATCCCTCGAGGGGTGGCATTAGATCCGGTGGGTGGACCGGAGAGGGGCAGGGCCCACTCCATCGGGTTTCCATGTATTTGTTGGCCTACTTGGCCACTTCCCCTACTGTAGCTGGATCATGGTGCCTTAACCCAACCAATCCCAAACTTCAGGAGGTATATGTTGAAAGAATTGCTCCAGTAGTAAAAGCTGCCGACATTGCATTGCAGCCCAGTAGCCAGTTGGTGCAAGCACGGTCCATGTGGTACACCCACTCCACATAAGAGTCCTGTTGCTGCCTTCAGGTATCCCAAAAATTCCTCCTGTAGCAGTCTGGGGTAACTGCATACCGGGCAAACGGGCACAGTTTCACCTCTGCATAAACCGTGGCTGACTTCGTCAGGTAGGGCTCGATATGCCTCGGCTGCAGGTCCAGTCCGCTTGCCCACCAGAATTGTTACCCAGTCTCTCTGATCAACCTCATGCAGGGCACATTGTCTATGTCTCCTGTGCTCTCCTCAAACACCTTGAAGGCTTTATGAGGAAGTTTGCTGTTCCTGGTTCCACAGCTCTGTGGAAATCCAGAATCTCTCCAGCCTCTCTCCAGTTCTGCCATCCTCAGGCGTTCTTCCCTTTCTGAGGCCTTCTGTTGGTCCTGAGTCACCATGGCGATGATTCTATCCACCATTTCAGCAGATGGTTTGGGTCCATAAAAAGCAAGCCGGATTTTGACAGCTCAGGTGAAGGCATCCTCATGATCTGTAGGGCTCTCCCCGGATCACATGATAGTCAGGAGGTTTGCAGGGCTAGCAGTTCTGACTGGTAGATGGTCCATCTGCATCAAAGCCTCAACCAAATCAGTCTTCATAGGTCCACTTGCTTCTCCGCCTCTGGCAGCTAGGTAGATTGCTTCAGCTGCTTGTAGAACTGCTCCATACACCTGCCACTAGCTCCAGCCAAATCTCCCGATGGAGATTGTCTCGGTGGTGGTTTGGATGCCTTTAGGAAGAGGGCATCCCACCACTACCACCAAATGTGATGGTACCAGGATTTACTGGACCCTTTTAGGGTTGTAGGTTCCTGAACCACCGCCGCTGCCCCTCTTACACGGCTGGCTGGAGCCCTGCTGCTTCCTTGAGGTCTGGAAGTCCTGGATACTCAGGCAGGAACAACTGGATGCTGCTCTCTGGTAGACTGGCAGAGTTAGTGAATTTAGCTGCAGAACCCTAGGTGGGGATTCCAGAGGCCCTATGCCAGTAGACTGGCGAGGAAAGTGAATTTGCTCCTGCAGTGGCTAAGGTGAGAATCCCCAGCCCAAGCCCCCTCCAGAAATACAGCCGAGACTTGTATTAAGGAGGATTGAACAGGCTAGCCTTTATTGATAAAACACACTGCTTATATACACTTCCAAACACTCTTATCAAGATAAGAATACAAATTAGTGCTTGAAAAAGGGACATTTTAACTGGTCCATAATAACCTCCACTGGTTGGATAATGAAGCACAGTCAATCCACATTCCAAACATTCCTTAGCACAAGTTACACAGACATGGAGTTTACTTTAAATAAGCCAGAGTGCTGGGCTTAACAGCCCACTCTGCACTCTGGCTCCCCACTGCCAAATCCCTTTACAGGATTTACAGTGTAACACCACGCACACTATTACCAAATATCACACAATGCATTGCTTCACAGTGTGCTGGAGACATCTTTGGCATTCAAGGGATAAAATCACAATTTTAATCAATCAGGATTTTAAGCACTTGCCTATAATGCAATAGATTTTCCCCAGAATTCCTCACCTTCTCTTTTGAACATACAGCCCAAAGTTTACTACAGTACATTACTAGAAGTAACTCAAGTAATCTTGCTATCAGAACATCTACTGCTTGGTTTTATCTGTGTCATGTTAAAAGAACAATCTTAACTCTAAGCTCTAAGATTCCACTTTGGTTACAATCACATGACTTAGAAAATATTGTATACCTGATCATGGCAGAAAAAGTAAGGCAGTAGTTTAGCTCATGTTTGAGTTCTTTATTTTCACAAATAAAACGTTCAAAATAAGCTCACCCTGTGATCTCTGAAATATTATCTGTTAGTTTCCTATAATGGAGATTCTTGGCAATATGTCCCTGCTTGCTCTAACCCAGAAGTACTCCAGTCACACCCCAAGGGACCCTTAATAAGCTAAAGGTTAGATGCTTCATCACACACACAAAGAAAAGCAGGACATCTTCTGCCTTTTTGGTAGAAAGGACTCCAAATTAGTGACCAGAGAAGCAAGTTAATTTGTGATCATACAACAGGAGACACTCAGAATTTGGGTCAAAACCAGAATGTTGGGCTCAAACAGAGCTCTCAGGTATGTTTATAATATAATGAAATGGTGTTAAAATTGTTTTCTGGGCAATCAAGTTGTGCAGCTCTTGCACCAAGCTTCCTTTTGGTGCTAATTGTACTGGCATATTGAGAAATGCCAGTTGTAAATACTTAAAGGGGAACTACCACCCCATAAAATCTTTATCTAAATTAAGTCTCCATCTGGCAATGGAGTCTCCATCTGGCTCCAAAAGGGACTGACAGCACAGGCACACGGACGTCACTATGGCAAGATGTCTGTGCTTCCTGCTACTGTCAGCCGCGGAATAACTCGTAAATCAGTTATAACAGGTAATAATTCTGGCGACTAGCGCTACTAAGCAGCTAGTCGCCAGATGGAGACTTAATTTAGATAAAGAATTTATGGGGTGGTAGTTCCCCTTTAACAATTCAACCGCTTTAGTACATTATTCATAAACAAAATACCTACTCTACAATATGAAGGTCAATTATGATAGAGGGAAATTAAACTCAAATGTAAACAATGATCAAAACTTGCTATGAACTTAAACTCTAATGTTAAAACAAAATATGTAGAACCTGCAACAATTACTGGCACAGACTGAAGCTGTGGTGGACAACCTATGTCTTACCAGCTGTTGCTGGACTTAAATTCCCACCATGCTAATAAATATATAGATACACAGACCCAAACAAGTAAGGACAGAGAGAAACAGAAACCCAGATATAGAGTGAATTACAAAGAAATAGAAAAAACAGTGAGAGAAAAAGAGGCACAGGCAGAGAGAGTGGGATAGACAGGGAATAAGTGTGTGAGAGAGAGAGTACAGACACAGCAAGAGATATAAAACAAGAATGAGTGAGAGATGAGCATGAGAGACTTGGAGGTTATGAATGAAGAAGTGATAAAGAGATGATGATGTGGAGATGACTTCTCCAGTGATATCACTTCTCCAATTTCTATATCTCACGTGAGAATTCTTAGTGTATTTCTCCATAAAATAACAAAAGATGAGAGTTGGTACCGTGTTAACCGTAGAAATACAGGAGGCAAATATAGTCATGTTGATACCTTTATTGGCTAACTAACCAGATTTAGGATTCACGCAGATTTACGATGCCTGGGGAAGAGACCTAAGAGTTCTTGAAAGCTTGCATCCTAAATCTGCTTAGCCAATAAAGGTATCAACTTGACTAGAATAAAATATGAACTGGAGACGTGATATCACTGGAGATGTCATCTCCATTTTATCACCTCTTCATCACACCTTAATGCATGAAAAGAGTGTGAATGTGGGGTACCACAGCACTTTTTTATTATAATTTTTTTTTTTAGAGCAATGCATTCTGGGATCGCAGAGCAGCGTGTAGCTACCCTGCAATCCCAAACTTCCATGACATGCCAGAACCGTCATTGGTCCTTAACGTCCAAACAGGCATTACAGTCCTGGCACTTCACCAGTCATTAAGGGGTTAAACCATAAATGCCTTCAATCATCACACCCTCCCTAAGTTTAGTACAGTATACAAATTAGCACAGCACTGGTGATTGGGGGACGGCAATGATGTTGTTACATCCTATGTCAGGAAAATCAAAATTCAGTGCAAAGAGACTCGAAGAATAAAGAAAGGGATATTATTCATAATAACAACATTCATTAATAGTTTTACACTAGACAGGTACCCAACACATTCATTTGCAATGTGCTAGCCATTTGTTTTTAAAATACATAATTTTTGAGAAATTAAGCTTTGTTACTTGCACAATATTGCACTTTATTCTATTCTGGGCCAACATTACCACAAACACACTGTGCTATGAGCATTTTATAGTACACTGGTAAGACCTCGCGTGGAGACCATATCTCTAGGAGGACAGTAGTAAATTGGAAAGAGTTCCAAAACAAGCCACTAAAATGTTGCAAGGTATTCATTACACAGCTAAACAGGATAGACTCAGACCTTTATATGCATACTCTGGAAGAGAAGAGGGAAAAGGGGATATAATATAAGTTGTTAAATATACTTAAGCATTTAATGAAGTTCTGGAAGAAAGTATTTTTTGAGAAAAAAAAGGATAAACTAGAACAAGAGAGAGTAACATAAAATTAGAGGCTAGAAGATTCTGAAGTACTACGTTACAGAAAGGTTGACAAATTCATTGAACAGACTCCCAATGTGTGAGACAGACATGTCTATTATGATAATATGCACAGTTTTATATAGTTATCTGGATCCGAAAATGGGTATGCTAAATGCACCAAGTGGTAGTTATCTGCCTCAAAGTCTACATTTTTATGACTATGACACACTCGGGCCCTTTCTAATAGCACAGTGAGGTACATGTTTGGCCTACAACAGACCAAGTGTGCATATTGTGCAAGATATTAGTGTAAAGTTGCACACTGTGCCACAAAAGCAAAGGTTTATTTCTCAAAAATGTATTTGCTTTACAGAAAGTATTTAGCACTATGTATTAATTCTCTGCATTAAAAAACATTACACTTTTCTTAAGGTGACAGACCACTTTAATCAAACCCAAAACTGCCAAAAGCAGTCACATCTAAGGGTACTATTCTGTGCTTTCAGCACTTTCATTTTCTTGTGACCTTGAAAGAGTACTGACCTTGGATAATGGAATCTGTACTGCCACTGGCAGGACTCTGGGTCATTGTGTCTGATTGAGAAGGTGTCTGTGTCTCTCCATCAATCTCTTCTGACCTATTAAAAAAAAAAAACAAAAGAAACCATCATAAACTGTAATGTAACTCAAAAAGAAGATGAAGGAACAGGGGAAACATACACATACCTAGAAACTCTCAGGTTTTCATACTGAGACTCAGGGTGTTGAACAAAATCCCAGGGTCTGAAATTCTTAGGGTGAGGTTCCAGTGTTACCAAACTACATTTAGGTTCTAGAAAGGCAATGGGAGGAGTCCTGCTTGTGTTATGTGTATTTAAGCAGTAATATCTCTAAGCTGCATAATGTTATGGGATACTTCATGACTGATTAGAACATCTCTGGTTTAGGGCAAACAGGGACATATAACCTATAACTATGTTCTGGGGAACATTAAGGGTTAATATTTCAAATATCTCATCATCAGTACATTTTAAAATTCCCAGGTATGACCAAAACATAATGTAATAGAAATCAAGCCTTTTACACACCTGGAATGATAGTCAGAAGCTAGCTTATACTAGCGCCAACAAAAACCCAGCCTTAAATCCACAAAT
Organism: Rhinophrynus dorsalis; assembly: GCA_037306005.1. Taxonomy (NCBI): domain Eukaryota; kingdom Metazoa; phylum Chordata; class Amphibia; order Anura; family Rhinophrynidae; genus Rhinophrynus; species Rhinophrynus dorsalis. The sequence continues at coordinate 527,961,696 of CM074718.1, forward strand.
AGTGTTAAAAAAAAAAAATGTGGGAGAGCTATCAAGAATTTAAAGGGTTAAAGGCCTCATCAGGAATCTAAACTGGTTTCCTATGCTGCAGGTGGTTTGCCACAGAATTTATAATTTTTTTGCAATTAAGTCCCTTACTGTATGAGTGTATAATAAGCCTCTTAGTCAGATTTAAAGACCTTTTATATATAGCCCATGCAAATACTTTTATATTACAAAGGAAATGTGCTTCCCCAATCCTATAAGGATATCACTTAGATGCCAAGCGAATACCATCAGCTCAGAGATAGTAATGAGTGAAGGGACCAGTGACCTAATCATAGAGAACAGAGCATGGCAATCAATGATTCAGGATCCATTTGAGGTGACATCTGCATCACAGGGAGTCAAACACAGCCATTGCCAGCCCTGAAGCATGCCTTGTAATTCATGGAAATGCAAGGAAAGCATCAGAGTGCTAGAGCAGGCCAAGCACTGAAAATCACACCATGATTAATAGCTATCAGAGTTCTTGGTATTTCAATAACAGGAAAAGCCTTTCAGCAAAGCGTTGGAGGCCGTACCATATGCAAACCTAACAGGTCAACATGAACTTCCTGAGCTTCCTGCTTCAGAAACAATTGTCACCTACTCACTGAGCCACAGATGCATGCAATCTTCCCTGTCAGCAGGTGACGTCTCATATGAATGTACAACTATCTGTCAGCAATGTCAGTTTTATTAACCCCTATGCTGCTGCAACTGGAGTATACTGGCAATTTGTGAACTCCGGAGAAAACAGCTACAGTTTTGTTCACAAATAATTTTCCTAAACATGAAAAAAAAAGAAAAGCTATATATCTAAAACCAATCTGTAAGTTAATAAAATATTACAAAATATAGTATTTCCAGATTAGCTTATATGAATTAACAAATTAATATTTTTATTTAAATAACACAAGTGTACACAGAGCTTTACAATGTAAGTGTTCAGACAATGCAAGGTTACGTAAGTGCTTTACAGACTGAAACCACAGGAGTGGGGTCCCTGCTTTAGAGCACACAATCTAAAGTGAATCAGGGAGGCATACAGAGTGCACAATAACTGAGAGCAGCATACAAAGTAGGTGTTCAGGTTTGGGTTAAAAATACGCAAATTATAACTACCTTGGATGGATGAAGAGTAGCAGTTTCATCTGCTTTGTTAAAGGGTCACTGAGGAGATGCAATTTCACATGAAACTTAAAGATGGTAAAAGAAGTACTCTGACAGATACTGGTAGGTAAAGATTGCCACTGACATGGTGCAATGAAGGAAAAGAGCTGTAGACAAAACAAGCTGTGAGGAGAATATCCTAGACGGAATGGAAGGGATGAGGTAGGATATAGCAGGAGATCAGGGTGGTGGTTCAGGAGGGCATAGAGGAGACAGGAGGGTTTTGAATGAAAAGAGCAACATTATTTATGATATACAGAGTTTCACATGCAACCATTGGAAAGAATGGAAGAGGAGAACAGAGATAAACCTAGTAGACAACTTACGTAGCATAAGCAATGAGTAGGGTAGAATGGCTGCCAAGGCACCACCCAAAACCTGGGAACAGAGGAATTTGGGGAAATTAAGTTGTTTCTAAATTGCCTATCCTCAGCAAATGGTGTCCCTCCAGTCACAAAAATGCAACTCAGTAAAGGTTTCTGAACATGAATCATGCTGATCCTGTGATACAGCATGGCCAGAGATTTAATCTGCCTCTTGTATGTCAAAAGGGTGCAGAGATGTCCCAAAGAAGATTCCCCAAGCATCTTTATGTAACAAAGAAAAACCTATCGAAATGTGAAAAACATCCCTGCAATGAGGATTAACAATGTAGAAATATGAGGCAGAACAAGGTAGATTATCCCTAAAAGGGTTAATAAATTCTACTAATAGCAGCAGCCATTTCCATAGGATCTAATGAGGGAAAGAAGGACTGAGTTCAATTTAGGCAGAGGCTCCACTTCAAGCGGGTGCCCAGAGAGAAATGGGGTATAAATAAATAGGACCACAGCTCTTAAATGGTTAACTTACCAGTGTTTGTTCTTAAGGCTCCCACTATACAGTGCAGAACCTCAGAAGTTCAGCTATGAGGAACAGATATGTAATAAAGTCAACCTCCACAGGGAAATGATCTAGAAATACACCTGTGAAGTGTGCAAGCCAACTCCAGGGAAGCAGTTAATGGGAGCCTGATTAATGGGGGGATTAAAAAATAAAAAAGTCTAAAATCTAAGAGCAGTGCCATCTGCTTCTCTTCTCTTAAGATGTCACATGAATTTGAGGGCAGGGATAAAGCTAGTGGAAGAGAGGCAAGTCCCTGCCTCAAAGGTTCTACCTATTTTGAAGTGGCCCATGGTTCCTGAGTTCCATATAGGGCGTAAGTGAAAATGGGGTCATATGTTTAAAGTGGACCTGAAAACATAACTGCAGACCTGAAAACATAAACTGACTGTGTGTCATTATAGCCAAAAGACAAGCAGATGTATAATTTAGGAGACATGCATACTTGGTGCCATATGCTAATGTATGCTAGTGAAGCTTTTAGTGCAGTTTCATACACTAATTCATTTTTTCACTGCAGTTTTAATTCACTAAGAGGTTGGTAGATAAGCGGAATAGCCCAACAGCAGAAGTTGTAAAGCTTAATACAGTGAGATAATTTAATGGGATAGGCATAAGGCTATCATGAATATAAGACAAACTACATGGGCTGAATGGTTCTCATCTGCTATAAAATTTGACATTTCTATGTTACATATCCTGATTAAGCTTTTCAGCTTTTTATTTGCTAATGAAGCTCTGTGCTGCACCAGGTGACTGTCACTTTTGCACTCATGCTAACATGATGCATAATCAAAAATTAAAAGTGACAGGTCCACTTTATTCCAATCTTAGAATCTGTGAAAATTATTTATTTGGTACAACAGGTCTTACATTTGTTTTTAAAGGGTAAATATACCATAAGAATAAATGGCTCTTAATTTGCTTAACAAAAGGTTTTATCTAGTTAGGTGTTCTTCGTACAGCAATCCGGTATTTCTCTACACCTTACTGAATTGTTTTGAACTCCACAGTTTGACAATTACATTTCACTATCAAAAAATTATTGAGTGGCCTAAAGAACCATTGGTTAGTTTCATCACTACAGGATTTCTCATTCAAACTCTTAAAGCCTTTCGATGTGAGGAGGTGCTTACTAAAGGCAAATCAAACTGGACTTCAGCAGACATTTCAAAAATACGATTTTAACGAACTTATCATTAAATCTTTTTTTTAGCCCATATAGAAAATAGGAATCATGGGGTTGAGGTCCCTTTCTTTGGGACACAGGCTCCCTACTCTTCCTCCAGCTTCCTCCCACACACACACTCACCTATTTTCCAGATTCATATGTGACAAATGCCAGGTTCCACTCTAGGATAACAAAAGGACATGCAAGATGAAACATCCAGCGAAGATCCTACCTGGCCTGTGAAGGCAGAGTCATTTTATGAGACTGGACCATGTCCTGAGTATGTCCCATTGAAGTTCATTGTATGGAATTGAGCATAGGGGATTGCTTCCAGTGGTGACCTAAAACTCAAGGATAATCCCTGATCGTGGTTGAGTGCCACTTCAGCACCCATGACACATCCTGAAGAAGGAGTTGGATCATCTCTGTGAGGAACACCTTCCCCTGGAGGGTGTTGAATTTAGGCACAGAAATACCAATACCTGGGATGGGATAGGAGAAGACTTCATTAGGCTGAGAACTGTGATGCACCAGAATGTGGGCGCACTCTTGGATATGGAGAGCCAAGATCTCTTCTGAAGGAGCCTTGATTAGCAGATTATCCAGATATGATGTCAGAGAAATACGACTTGAGCACAGATGTACACAGCTAGGGCTGCCATGAAGGTTCTAAATCTGAAGCCAGGCCAAACAGCAAACTTGTAGTAATTGTATGCAAAAGCAAACTGCGGGAATCGCAGATGATCTGGGTGGATTGGGACATCCAGATACATGTCCTGAAGATCTGCTGGGGCTAGAAACTTCCCTGGGCACATTTCTGAGATGACAGTTTTTTAGCTTGCAGTAACCATGTACTGTTGAGATACTTCAGGTCCAAAATAGGACAGCAGCTGCCATCCTTTTTTGGGAACCACAAAAAGGGTTGTAATAGAAACTTGAAAAGAGCTCTTGGGCTGGGGTCAGTACCAGAACCTGTTTTTCCAGAGTGGAGACTGTATTGCGGAAAATATGCACATTCTCAAAATTCCATGGAACCTTTGACAAGAAGAAGCGATAGGGAGGAATGGACTTTAAATGTATTCAGCACCCTTCTCATACCACCCACAAAACCCACTGTTCAGTTAAAGGGGATCCATCACCCCTATATAAGTTGCTCTTAAATGTTAGATTATATAGAGTACATTGAATATTTCAGTAATCTCATATTTTAAAACATTATTTGTGCAAAACAGAAGGTATGAAGACCCTACTTCCGGATAGACTGCGGGTACAGCTCTATACCCGCAGTCTGTAACTTTGCCTATGCTCTCCTCCCTCTATCCAGCCTCCTCTGATGAAGGAAGCTTTCTGTTTGTAAGCTGGAGCGCTCTTATTGGCTAGATATCGTATCCATCAAACTTGGATTCAGCAATATAGGCACATTCACTTCCATAATGTTAGCTAGGAAAACCAGTATGTCCTCTCTAGGAACATCAAAACACAGAGTCAGATAGCTGTTCTCCCCACACAGCAATAGCTCTATTGACCAAAGCAGAAGCAAATATAGGCCTCAGCGCTGCACCAGTGGCTGCAAAGTTTAATAAGAAAATCAAGCCTCTTATCACCCTGATACCCAAGCCCTGCGGCATCCACCAGAGGAAGGAAAGTATTCTTCTCCAGGCAAGAAATAGGGAAGTCAACAGCTGGAGGAGAGGTCCACTGCAACAGCACTAAAGCTGTAAAAGGGTACAGTTTTGAGAAACTTTTATTAAGGAAAAGTTTCTTATCTGGAGTTTTCCATTAATCCATAAGAATCTGGTCAAGACTGTTATTGGGTGGAGAGACAGCAGAGTCTTTCTTGCATTTCTGGAAGATATCCAGAGAAGCTGACCCCCCATTAGTGGCATCAGAGACCTGAAGGGTATCCAGTACTGATTTGATGAGCCCCTCAACAGCAGGACATGGTCAGACTCACAGGAATTTCCAAAGGAAAAAGAAGAAACCAGTGCACACACAGGACTTGTGCCAAAAAATAATGCTTTATTCTGTCAAATTCCATACATTTCCTTTGAGTTAATGGAGCCTACAATCTGTTGAATGCGTTGGTCTGTTATGTGTTAGAGATCTCTCTATCAAAGAGTTACAAGCCTGGGGCTGCACTGTTAAGCAGTGCCCATCAGCTAAGAAAAAAATGTGCGTGCCTGTCGGGCACAAATTTCTGGGTTTGTGTGCAGTCCCCAGTGATCTTCTGTGTCAGGCTTTCAACCCAGATATGGAATGTCTATGGGGACCTGCATCTCGCAGGAAAACAATCCTAAGTAATACAGTATTGATGCTCTGAACATTGTGGGGCACCCAATGAAGCTGTGGTTTTCATTAGGATATCTGGTCACAACAGAGCAGATCTACCAATAGGAAACAACTACATGTACCGCCTCTGTTAGGTCACAGAGTACAGTCTCACGCCATTAATAAGAAACAATACACAAAATGTTTCTGCCTACCTGCGGTTCATGCAGTCTTTTATTTCAGATGTCCAAGAATTCAGCTGCTGGTCATCTCCCACTTCAAAAATCACTTCAGATGCATTAACCTAAAGAAGAAAAAGGCCCATCAAAGAACAAACATCAAGAAAATATCTATTTCTGGGCAAAAACACACAAGGATTGCCTTGGAATCTCACTTATTCACATCAAAAGACACTATTTCCGAGAGAGGATTTCTGTGTGTGTGTGTGTGTGTGTGTGTGTTTTTGAGGAAAGGACATTAGAGAGACATTATTCCTTTGAGTGGCAAAGGGGGTATCTAACCCACTGCGGCTACCCCTCTAGCACTGATGCTGTACTAAGAAAAATTAGAGCCATTCTGGAGTAAACCAACTGGACCATGGTGGAGAAATAAAAAAAACAACAACAATGATTTCAATTAGGCTTTTAACCCCTTGAATGATAAAGAGGTCTATAAAGCATAGTGAAGCATGCAATGGGTTAAAAGCCCCAGTTAAATAAATGGGAATTTTGAGTATTTGTATTTGGTGTACTTAGTTTATCCATAATTACTCCAGGGCTCCTTAGTATGTTAACATCTATACCTTTTTCCCTAGTGCCAGACCAACTATTAAAGCAACAAGTCTTACTGGCTTCACAATGCGTTAGCAGCCTTTCTAGCATTCAAAAAGTTAGAAGCCCCATTTAAATCAATGTAAAGTTGTATTTGGGTGCTGTAGTGCAGCTGTTTTGTCCCAGAATTGCTCCTCCTTTTGTGGATAGGCAGTAAACTGCTGTGAAGTCTCTTTCCTAAAACAGAAGTATAATAGGACATAATCTGGCATAAAAATCTATAATAGACATCCGAGTTGTTTTTATTCTTTCTGCTGACCTACGCCCAAACAAGTAAATGAACCCCACCAAACACACACACGTTTTGTGGCCCACTGTGCAGGCCACACCCCTTCCCTTAAAAACACAGATGCATTTTTGTTAATTAAAATGACTAGAATCCAAAGGACTAAAGAGTGAGACATTTGAGATATATACATATACCTACACACACATTATATATATATATATATATATATATATATATATATATATATATATATATATATATATAAAATAATTTGGGTGTGCTCATTCTGGGAAAAAAAAAGCCGTCTAACTTGGGAGTTGCATTCTTTGACAGCTACAGAGCAAAAATGGTTGCTAACCCCAGGATTAGCCCAAGATCCAGATTTCTGAGAACCTAACAACAGTTCTGCGACAGTAATGTATGGTTCATACCTTGAGCACAAATGTGTTAATGTTGTCCGGCATCTCTAAACGGGTGCATTTTCGCACTTCCTGGACTGTGCAGCAGGAAATGCGTAACTTTGGTTTGGAGCACTGCAAGAAAACAGAATATACACTGCATTAGGCAAATCTGTCCTACGCCCAAAACTACTCCTCTCAGTACATAATTCAAACTGAAAGTAAAACAGCTAGATTTTGCTTAATATCCAATGTGTAATTTCTCAATGAAATAAAAATATCTGCAGTTTCATAGCTCTCAGTATTGACATAGTAAGTACATCAGACAAACAGACAGTAGGGATCACTTCTGAATGCGGGTCTGTGTTTCTGGGTTTACACAGACATCTAATATTGACTGAACATCACAAGAACAAGGAAGCCTTTTTGGTGAAAGCACCGGGGAGATGCACATGCCAGGAAAGTCAGGTTTATGTTGCATGTCATCTACTGGCGGTTTGCTACATCAGACTACTTTTACTACTTTATGAGAAGATGATGGTTACTTATTATTATTAAAAAGAAATTGTTAATCATGTAACCCCTTAGAGGACTCCAACACATCAAATTGTTGGAGTCCTTTTTAGTATCTAAGGGAGTCCATATCCAAGCAGAATAGTTATATCTTGTGAGTATTTCGTATATTACAGTACATGACACACTCTTACTACCCAGTCAGCCAAATGGAAGGAAGCAGGAGTTACTTGACATGTAGCCAGACATGTAAACAAGAAGAATATATTGTGTAATAAAGAGAAACCAAAATCTCCATATATAGAACACAATAGCTCAAATGTGTTTAATTTCAGGATTATGCCTGTCTTTTCTTATAAACTGGACTTCAGTCACTGAATATCAACCCAATAATCAAATTTGTGTAGGGAGGATCTGCTGTTTTCAGTACTAGTCATTGCTTCTAGAAGATACAAACCCTGTTCAATACAGAGAACTAGTTAGATGTAAGATGACTAATCTAAAACAGACCCCATGACTCCAAGCACCAGAGACCCAGAGTGCCAGAAGTGTGTGCAACGTATTGCTCTGCATGCACTGCACACTCCCCTGTCACTCAAGAGGTTAAAAACTTGTTGTAAAATGAATAGCTGTATATGCAAAAATGTCCATTCCTTGATAGTAAAGAAGGTATGATATTGCATGTGTTATTTTCCCCAGGCTGGGGAACACAGGCATCCAGATTTCACTGATCAGCATGTAGTACAACCACTATATCTGTAGCACCCCACTGGCACTGTCAGGAGCCATGTACGTTTATTACGGATCAGTATCCATCAATAGATCCTGTAAGTCTGATCCTGGTTTATAACCCATCAGTGAGGTTTTACATGCGGATCAATGAGATCTGGATGCCAATCCACTCATTCACTAATAGGAGGTATAAAATATCTGATCACTTGTACTACTGATCATGTTGTAGACTGGATTACTTGCCCATACGGGCTATTTTATGTAAGAAAAACAGACTGCACCTTATGTGAAACAATGGTGGGTCACAGATCAGCTACCACAACTAAGAGCAGAAGGAACTCTCAAAAGACTGTTGCAAAAGGAGTGTTTTTGAATAAGAGAACTGAACTCTATGTATCCATCTGGATTAACTGAAAAGAACTCATAGTTGTTTTTTTCCAAATCGTTTACCCACAAATGTTTGTTTGTTTTCTTTCCCCTCCATTTATTTATTATGTTTTGCCTTTTTTGTATCTGGCTATTACCGAAGACAAATGAGAAGTTACAGTGATGTTTTTTACAATGCTGCAGACAAAATAGGACAAGTTAAAACTTTATTGCCTCTGCTTTTACTCTTGACACTGGGTGGCAGTGTGGTACTATATTTAACAAACGGTGATGAGGCTGTGGTAGAGGTTTCATCTTTCCATTCCACTCTACCATCATCCTTCACACTTCAAATGTATGGTCATTTGGAATACACTTGGTGATTGCATGTGCAGTAGACACTGCTGCGGGTGCTGCAGTCATGCGCAGTAGAGACTGCCCGCGCCGTGGCTGATACAGAGCTGGACGCTCCTTCGGAAGGAGCGTCCAGCTCTGTATGAGCCGCGGTGTGGGCAGTCTCTACTGAGCATGACTGTCCCGCGACCGGGTGGCAGTGGCACTGTGGCCCGTGTAACGGGCTCTTCAACTAGTATATATATATATATATATATATATATATATATATATATATATATGTTACACACATTGTTTGCTTGGCCCGAAACATTGAACTACTTTACCAATGAATGGTTTAAATTTAGTAGGTGTGCAGCCTTTGCTTGTATTATTCAAACTCGGCAAAAAATTAACAAAGCGTGAGAACCAATCTCTCACCTATATTATATACTAGTTTAAAGCCGGTGTACATGGGCCAGCACTGGTAGCGCTGCAGTCGTGCGCAGAACTGACTGCCTGAATGATCCACTGCTGATACGGAGCGGGGAGCTACGAATTCAAACCATGGTCCTCTCTGCGCGCCTTCCTGGGACCAAGCGGTCCCAGGAAAATGCACAGAGGGACTCCAGTCTGAATTCAGAGTGCCCTGCTCAGTATCAGCCCCAGCGCGGGCAGTCTGTACTGCGCATGACTGCAGCACGTGCAGCCGTCTCTACTGCCATGACAAACTTTTTAGTGAATTATTATATAGGATATATATATATATATATCTGTGAATGCTGAAAATAACCCACTGTCTGACACCTCATCCTCAGTCCACTAGAATTCACATGACCACCCATACACTGCTCACAGGTAGATCAATTAAAGTGAGTGAGAAAAAAATAATCCCTTGATACTGGGCTGCAGGGCACTTAATTTCTCTCTATCAACAGCCTCACACTATCATTCCATGGGCCACACGTTTGACATGTCTGATTTACATAAATTCATCACTGCTTGATCACACACAACAAGCAGTACCTCCCCCTCTGCCTTTCTGGTAGAAAGGACACTAATTTAAAAACTAAAGAAGCAGTAAGTCAGTGCAGATCATATAGTAGGTAACACAGGACTCTCTCACCCCAAGAACTTGGTCCTTCACCCTGAGATAGTCACAACCCAAAGTCTCACGGGCCAAACCTCAGCCTAGGTATGGTTGGAAGCATTGGCTTAGTTCAATTTACAACTATCAGTATTAAAAGGAAAATATTGAACTCTCGTGCACCCAAAACAACATAATTAGGCTGATAGCATAACAGCAAAAATCCAAAAGTTCAGTTTGTGACTGGAAAAAATAAAATAAAATAATGTATAAGTAGGGACATGGATAGACTCGGTATGAAAAGTTGAATACAGAATTTGATTTATTGAAACTGAGTGTTAACCCTTTGAGTGTCAGAGGGGTATGCAATGCATTGCTTTGTGTACTCCTCTGGCATTCAAAGGGTTAAACTAAAACCAAAGTCCCATGGACATGACGTGGAATAAATACTAAACTGCAGGTAACACCTCTCCAGCCAGAAACAGAAATGCAATAGCAGAGTGATTTATAAAGAGCATCAGTTTAATAGCCCAAAAGTCCCAGAGAGGTATCCGATGCACTGCAACACAAAGTGTTCGATGCTTGTCATTCAAAGGGTTAATCATTTTTGGTTAATATTTTTGAAAAAGCAAAATGATGGTAAATTAGCTGTGTGTGCATCCCAGCACTTATTGGAACTGTGTGTGTACAGCCAAACTTCCAGGTTGCATCCATCTAGTTTCCCATCATTTTGTCTTTTCAAAATTATTGACCAAAATAGATTATATACAAAATCTCACAGACGGCTGTGATAGGGTAGAATTCCCACCCATAGCAGATCGTGAACCACGTGACTTAACTAGGGGACTTAAAATTTCACAGTTTAAGGATCAGAGAGGTAGCAAACGTACCGCAAAGCACTGTTAATAATAATAATAATCCTTTATTTATATAGCGCACACAGATTCCGCAGCGCTTTACACTCATATTGGTTCCTGTCCCCATTGGGGCTCACAATCTAAATTCACCTATCAGTATGTTTTTTTTTTTGGAGTGTGGGAGGAAACCGGAGTACCCGGAGAAAACCCACGCAAACACAGTGAGAACATACAAGCTCATTGCAGATGTTGTCCTTGGTGGGATTTGAACCCAGGATCCCAGCGCTGCAAGGCAACAGTGCTAACCACTGAGCCACTGTGCTGCCCATAGCCACTGTGTTACAAAACACTCTGGTCTTTAAAGGGTAAATAACTAATTGTGGTATCAGCGGTGGACAATTTCCTGTTCAGCTTTACCGTTGATCCACCGAGGCTCACAATGCACAGGACCAAACCTGCTGAGGGAGCACTAATAACCCTCTGAGTGCCAGAGGGGTACTCAACGCATTCCAATGCGTTGTGTACCCCTCTGGCACTCAAAGGGTTAATGTGATAGTAGCCATGTAAATAACCTAATGGCTTTTAGTTTGAAAGTCCGTAATTTATAAAATATGAAACAACTAAATTGATCAAACATCTTCAGATGTATACTATATGCCTTTAACGTGATAGTAATGTTTCACAAAAACAGCAGCTCCAATTAATCTTCATAGTATTTGAGCCATAGAGAGTGTTATTTCATTTCTGTGAGCGCTGTAGTTCAAGAGTAATTGAATTATAGCGTTTCCCCCTCCCGCCCCTTTTACCTAATGTAAGCCCCCACATCTCAGATGTGGAATCCAGTCCATAGACCAGACAGCTCACATCAAGGGTCATTATTCTGCTGTGAGAACAATGAAAACCTTGCCCCCCTTGACAGATTTTTCAGCTTTTTCTCTTATTTTAATTGAAGCTTGTCCCTCTCTGCAATCTACCTGGACACTCCCTGCTGCTCTAAGCTGAGCAGTGTTACATCAGTAGAAGGGGCGGGAGGGGGATACTATCATTCAATTACTCTTGAACTACAACTCTGACAGAATTGAAATAACACTCTCCAAGGCCCAAATACTATGATGATTAATTAGAGCTGCTTTTATTATGAAACATTACTATCCCTTTAACTAGGTAGGAGCCACAGTGGAATGCAAACAGGGTTATGTAAAACAGAAAACACAGAGTTCTATTGATATTGTGCACCGTGTTTTGGAGTACACTGCCCCTTCCAGTGGTGTAAAGATATATTCTATTTGTGAATATATGGCTTTAAAACTGCAATATTGCCATCATACATTCCAATAGATGACTCACAATGAACAAAACTCTACTGTGGACCTTTTAAAAAAGATTCACAATAATTTTGAGACTCTGAGCAGGAAGTACTATTTAAAAGACAGATAAGAGCAAATAAATCTCTCAATAGAGAAGGTTTTCAGATTAGTAATGAAAGTAGTTGTCCTTCCTTTCACCTTTGTTCTTTATCTTTTACCTTCCTCCTAGATTTCTAGGAAAATCAATAACAGCCTTAATCTTTCACTGTAAAGTAGAACAATCATCTTTCCCTTGATGGCCATTCGTGAACACATTTGTATGGCAGTGAGAACACAGAAGAGTTGAAATGTCACATTGTTTCTGTTCAATTCAGTGAAAGATCCAAGGTACAGTGTTTCTTTGTGCATTTTGTACTGTTCTGTTCAATGCAAGGGGTGCAACCAGCTGCCTTCAAGCTACTACTGAAAGATAAACATCTCTCATCATTATCAGCCAGCCAACAGCCAGATGAGGGTAATGGGAACGTTAAAAAATCCCACCAAGGTGTCCCTGCTGAAGATTAACAAAATTCCACTGTAAAAGCAGAGCTTAGGAATGAATCTGGTTATAATTCTCTAAAGTAACCCTGTGAGATAACACTCTCAATGAATACAGTCTTGGGTGCACTGAAACACGCCCCAGCCCTCACAAATATAGTGCAGTGTTCACTAAAAACTGCAAACTTCCCAGATTCTCTAAAAGAAGCAGTGGTAAACCCCTCCTAAAGAAACCTTCATTAGACCCAGACTACATAGCAAATTACAGACCAGTATCAAACCTTACATTTCTGGGGAAAATCATTGAAAAAGTAGCGGCAAATCAGCTGGAGGCCCATCTGTCAAGCTATAACATCTTTGATCCTTTCCAGTCAGGTTTCAGATGCCGCCACATCACGGAAACAGCTCTAGTTCAAGTGCTAAATGATCACCTTATGGAGAGAGACAAAGGTGATTACTCCATCCTAATCCTCCTGGATCTCTCAGCTGCATTTGACACCATTGACCGTGGGATTTTAATAGAGAGCCTGCAGCACATATGTGGTCTAGGAGGCACTGTTCTAAACTGGTTTAAATATTTCCTCACTGGTAGATCATAGAGAGTAACATCAGGATCTTGTTCATCTGCACCAACAGAATTAGCCTGCAGAGTTCCACAAGGTTTTATCTTGTCTCCCATGCTATTCGCAGTTTACTTGCTACCACTGGAGGATATCACCAGGCTACATGGCCTAAGATATCATTGCTGTGCAGAAGACACACAACTCTACTTCTCTTTGCTCCAGATACTAAAGACCCAACATGCCTCATCAACAGTTGCTTAGCAGACCTCGGAGTGGATGAATGCTGGTTGGCTAAAAGTGAACCCTGAGAAGACAGAGTTACTCTTGGTGAGGGGATCCCGGGCAACAAGAATATCTCATGATCACCCAACTGGCCTGGAATTTGGAGGCTCTGAACTCATTACTTCAACTGAGGTATGAAATCTCTGAGTGATTATTGACTCTGGACTGTCACTTAAACAGCAGATTTCTTCCGCAATAAAATCTGCCTTCTTTCATCTGAGAAACATAGCCAGGATACAACACTTAATTCCACTGGATGATATGCCAACATTATTCCATGCATTTGTGTCCTCTCGTCTAGATTACTGTAATGCACTTTACTTGGGCCTCCCAGAAAAAGAACTCCATCGCCTACAGACAGTACAAAATGCAGCAGCCAGACCAATGACCAATCAAACTCGCTCATGTCACATAACACCTGTTCTCAACTCGCTGCATTGGCTTCCAATTAAATGGCGAACATATTTTAAAATTGGCCTGCTGACCTTCAAAGCCTTAAATAATCAAGGCCCACAGTACCTGAAAGAGCTCCTGACACCCTATATTCAATCCTGCTCACTGCGGTCAGCCAACAGATCCCTCCTGTCAGGTTCCCAGACATTCAGCCATGCTGCCCCCACATTCTGGAACTCTTTACCATCCTCAGTCAGAGGTACCATCATTACAGACTTTAAAAAAAGAAGCTAAAGACCCATCTCTTTTATCAGGCATTCAGTCAACTCATCTGACCATAAGGAACTCTTAATTTTTATATCTATTTGTAGATTTGTAAAGCTCTTTGAGTCTCACAGGGAGAAAAGTGCTAAAAAAAAACAAAAAAACAAAAAACAAAAAAATCACAAATTATTATTATTATTATTATTATTATAAGTACAAAAGTACTATGGGAGGGGCAGGTGTGAGGAAGCTATTTTTCAAGCCAAATACATCTTCAGTTTATTGTGAAGTTTTCCTTTGTCCTGTCATTCCTCTTTAACAAACATGAAAAATAAAAACATGATACAGATTCAATGTATTATTAGTGAATATCCACTAGTTCCACCTCTGGGAGTAGAAGCAATATACAGCCAGTACTAGTTGTACAATTCCACCCCAATTTGTTTGTCCTACAACCTCCAAGAGGTGAAGTTGCCAGTGATAGCATCATTCCTACTGTCCCACCCACCTACATAGACATCAATGGCAACCATCAGCTGCTGCCCTGAAGCAGAACCATTTCTTGGGAAGGGAACACCAGGAGGATACATGTGCAATGAAGAATGTAAGATTACACTGTTATTCAGTTCAGTGGGTACCTATTGTTTCTTCTGGTGTGCACTAAGGTAGACTTCAGTAGAAATCACCCCAATATATGTTTACTTAATAGTAATGGGAATTAAAAACCTCTATATGTTGTACTAGTCATTTGTTAGTAATATAAATACTTTTTGCAAAATTAACCTTTGTTAGCAGCACAGAGTGGGAATTTTATGCTAATCAGATTGTGCGTTGGGACAATATTACCACACACTGTGCAATGAATGAATCCAGGCAGAGCCCACACACTGGGACATTTCTACTAGCACATTTAGCCTTGAACAGGACTAAGTAGGATTCTTAGAGGGAATTAGCATAAAGTGCCACCCAAAAATGACTTTAAAAAAAATGGCTAGTAAATCACAGAGGCAGAGTTTAAAGGGATAGTAATGGATTAGTGGAAGTAAATTAATATTGTAGATATTAGAAGAATAAATTTATTGTTGCCAGTCTGATCTCTCAGACATGTATCGTTTGAGAGATATATGCCGCTAAAGTCTCCGCCTCTCTCCCCTTTCACAGACGTCAGCATCTAGCTGACAGCCTGAGATCCTGGTTTGGGGACCGGCCGGTGGCACTTCAGCAGAGCCAAGATAGCGAGATCTAAAAAGAAATACTTCATTGGAACAGACTGCAAAGTATGCCAACGATACATGTTTGAGAGATCAGACTGTCAGCAATAAATGTATTTTTCCAATATCTACAATATTACATTTACTTATAATAATCCATTACTATTCCTTTAATCATCTGTAAATTGAACTAAAGTTGTCATAAGGTGACAGGTCCATTTTAAGGCACCACTTTCACTACTATAATTATAAGCAAAATATTAGATTTAATGTATTGGTCACCTACAATTAACAGTATTTTCCTAATATCTTAGAGCAGAGGTTTAATTTTTTATGCCTGTTATATTCGTAATGTAGTGTAAGGTGCTGCGCAATTGCACTTACCTTTAGGGGCAGACAGACTGTCCCTACATACAGCTAGAAGGCTCTGTGCCTCCCACACACACACACACACAGACACACACACACACACACACAGACACACACACAGACACACACACATACAGACACAGACACACACACACACACACACACACACACACACACACACACACACACACAGACACACACACATACAGACACAGACACACACACACACACAGTCACAGACACACACACACAGAGTTAGGCAGAGTCCATGTGGCACTAGCTGAATAGAAAGGGTATATCAATAGACAGGTGTAGCTAGTTACAGAATAGTGTTATTTAGGACCTGTGAGACAGGTACATACCAGATAGGTATTCCAAGTATAACCTATGATTAGATACTTTTAACAGGCTGGACTAATTAACAGGCTATTAAGAATTGTAAGTGGATGCTCCTATAAAACAGGAATGACAAACATGTTCCCTAACTTGACACCCTACATAGAGTTAACCTTTTTAAATGCCCTGCAACTTCCTCTCACACTCCTTACTTCAGATGAGAGTTGTCACCTGTCTGTATTTCTTATGTCTGTCTGAGTTTCACTGCTCCTGAAACCTGGTACAGGTAGCGTCTAGATAGTATTGAGCTAAAGGACTAGGGAAGCAGCAGTCACATTGTTCTGGAGAGAATGTGTGAAAAAGAAGTGTGTATGTGTGGGAAACAATAGGCAAAAGACGAATAGAGATTGATAGGGTTGTCAAATGCTGAATGGGTTAATGGCCTAGAAACAGTCACAATTGAGTAGTGTGCTGTGCTCAGAGTCTACAGTGTGTATTTTGTGTTGTACTCTGCAGGGGAGGAAAGGGGTAGAAGCCTCTCTTTCAAAGCACATTTCTGTCCTTATTAGGAAGTATAAGCCCTATGATTAATATGACAGGGGTTTGAGTGATGAACCTAATGCAGACTTGGGTATAGTCTGTATTAAACAGAGGAGACACCAATGTTTAAACTAAAAGTATGCTTCATAGCTAAACTATTCTAAAACTTCTGTGTAAATGCAAAGATCTGTGATAGGAACAATGCTTTCTGTTCTCACACACACTATAGAGCAAATACGCAGGTCTCAAATGCATCGTTATAAAAATTCAGTGCATCATGGGTAATACCGTGCAGCTGTGAATGTTCCTTCCAAGAAGTTTGCAACAGTATTAAAAGCAACACTTATTATGGAAAAAAATAAAAAAGGTTTTATACTGCGTAGCAGGAGAGACACATGTTGCCCACTTTTATGGATTTGGAGCAGAGACCTTCCTCACCTGGTAGCTGCTTGCTATCGAAATCAAGTAGCTGAAAAGATTTTAATAAAGGAACTCTAACACCTAAGTACAAAGGCATCCCTGTTACCTTAATACAAATAGAGATGAATCATGCAGCCTGCTAAAGTTTTCCGGGGGGAAGGGATCTGTGTGCCAGATGGTGGCCCCCCTGGAGCCCCAGTCACCACTTTCCTGTGGAATAATAAAGAAGTTCTCTAAGAACATGTCCACTGACTCGAATAGGCCTTTTCCATCTGTTTGGTACCCTACTTGCCCAAGATCCTGTCTGAATCCCAACGCGGCTGATTCCGGGGCTCTTAATCTGCAAAAGCAACTTTTGTCAGAATTTCAGCATGAAAGGGGGCTACACCACTGCTCTGCATCACAGATTTTCAAATCCCATCTGGAACATGCCTCCTTGTTCCATCTCTTGGAGTGCCACACTTGCACAACTTTTTTGATGTCTACACACCAAGGAGATAATGCAGCCAAAGAGCTATCATATTCTGCTCTTCACTGCTGTTACAGCATAGCTGCCTACCATCTGGACACCAACTCAGCTAAATGTAATTGTTGTAACAGGTAAGTAGATGGACTGGGACAATAACGGTTTTCAGCTTTAATGAATTACAGTAACCACTTTATCATTTTTTTGTCATGCAGATTTGTTTTTAATACTTATTTTTTCACAAAGCTCCCTGTACATTCCCATATCCCTCTATTATGCAGCCAAAAGGCCCACACACTAACTACTTATTTTTCACATCCCACCTCAGGAAATCCTGCACCCCCCTCTCCTACTCTCCCTCTCAGTCATGTAACTTGTTTCTGAATCCATGCCGGCTGCACCACTGGGCTAACAGTTTTCAAAGTAATGCAGTGTCAGACAGTGTATGTGTGACTCTAAGGTTACCAGTGGGACAGTGGAACAAAGCTGGGATGTCACAGTGTATGTGTGATTTTGTGACTGCCATGTAACAGCAGAAAAAGTCTGGCGTGTCAGTGTATGTGTGGGCAGTTGGACAAGGATGGGCTGTCACACAGTGCATGTGTGGCTCTGCGGCTTCCATTGGGACATAAGAACAGCGCTGGGGTGTCACGCAGTGCATATGTGATTTTGTGGATACCGGTGGGATAGTGGAACAAAGCTGAGATGTCAGACAGTATGTGTTGGACAAAGGAATATATCTTCCTCCCCTATGTCTCTTCTTGCATGAACACCATGCTCTTTTTGTAGTGTGTGTGTGTGTGTGTGTGTGTGTGTGTGTGTGTGTGTTTGTTTATGTGTGTGTTTATAGATTTAAGACTATATTCTATTACAAAGACATATTTCATAGATCAACTACATACCTACCAGCTGTTACTGATGTGCAGGGACAGTAGTTTTTTTTTCTCCAAAAGCTTTATTAAAAGCTAAGGCAATGCAAAAATGCAACATTGACAGTGGCAAAACATAGCAACAAGCGTATGAAAGCATTGATGATCCATACTATTGCTAAACAAGGAAAAAGTGTCATTATC
Source organism: Rhinophrynus dorsalis (assembly GCA_037306005.1). Lineage (NCBI taxonomy): Eukaryota > Metazoa > Chordata > Amphibia > Anura > Rhinophrynidae > Rhinophrynus > Rhinophrynus dorsalis. The sequence goes on from CM074718.1 coordinate 527,980,317, forward strand.
CAGGCGCTCAAGGGCACAGGAAGTAAGTATGGAGATAAAAAGTAGTACTGGACAAAAGAACGGTGGGACTCACCAAGTCAGGGTGGAGAAACAAGAATGCAGAGCTTGAAAGGGCAGAGAGAAAAGTGGGAATCCAGTGGGTAGAAGGGAGGAGGGGAAGGGTAGAAATGGGCAACCAAATGACCAGTAGAAGGGTGCCAATAAACCTCCACCTGTATATAGATCCCTTGGAATACTCAAGCTCAAGCGTGGGCCAAAAAAAACCAGAAGTAAGAAGAACGACCGGGAGGTCCAAGAATGGTCTCTGGCTAGTAGATGATTATACAAACTATAAGGTGCAGAGACTAAAGGGTCTAGTAGATTATGACACAAACTTTGCCGTAGGGAGACCAAAGGGTCTCGGAGAAGCATCACTGAGCAGTAAGGGTTACTCGGAGGGCAGGCTGGAAAGCCACTACATAGACTGTGGTTTTGCCTCTATGTTTCTGGATCCTGCTGTCCTAACTTTTGTTCCTGGTTTACAAATTGTTTTTTAATACCATATTCTATGTTCAGTGTATGCCTGTTATTAAAAGGTTATAGGCCAAGAGCTTCCTAATATTTGCTAATATCGCTTATTTATATGATTTAATGTAGTATTGAGGTGTAGATAAAGTTTGTTCTGCTGAACATGTGCAGCTCCATGTCTATTGTAAGGGTTTTGAATTGACTTTGCTCTATAGAGTACTGTGGATCACTAGTGACGCTCTATTATATAATTGCCCAGGGAAAAGTGTCCCAGAAAAATTTTCTTAAATATTGTAAATTATATAAATGGCTATCACAGTAGGTAATAAAAATTTAAAGGAAAAACGGGCAAGTGGTTTTTATTTGCATCAATTTAATATACTTAGGAAAGAAAAATCACATAATCAAGGTGGACCTGTCACCTTGTATTTAAAAGAGCAGAAAACTTTTTTTATGAAAAAATATATATTGTAGGGATTTTCCTATTGAGTAAAATAAGGGTACTCCCACTGCCAAGCGATTTATATTTCCAGAGTTATTACAGTTTAAACCCATGTTTTTTTTTACATTAGCAGTGCCCTCTAGTGGTCAAATTATAATTAGATTTCCTGTTAGATTCTAATGGAGAGGAAAGTCAGAAAAGTCAGAGACATACAGTTCTCCATATAATGTGATAGAAACTGCCTGTCACTTCCTGTCAGTTAGATCTACCAGGAAGTAAACACAGTAAATTCACTTCCTGATTATTTAAACTGCTATAATTTTTTAATAAAACATCTGACAGCGATGGGAGCGACCTTGTTTTATTCAGCAGGAAATGCTCTGTAAAATATGTGTTTTCAAAAAAAAAAGTTTACTGCTCCTTTACATTTGCATTTTTCAAAACTTCATTCAAAACTATCAGGTTATCCCAAAGTCAAGCAGATGCATAGATTACTAGGATATACTGATACAGTAATTTCTGAAAAAAAGTGTCTCAGTACAGCACTGAGCTTAATTAGAATATACAACTGCACTGAATTACTTCATTTGCATCAATCCGAATGTGGTACTACATGCAGAGAGCTCTCCACACAGAAATAAAAGACATCGATATCTCAAAATATATCACCCATCTCCTGTCTTTTGGCTAACTATGATACATCAGCTGTTTTAACCCCTTAAGGACCAGCGGCCCAGAGAAGTTACCTTCCCTTAAGGACCCTTATGATCCTTGCCGACGCGCCAGGACACGTGACCTGTTACGCGTACCGGTGCGCCGCTTTGAGGCCTAAGAGAGATCGCTCTGGTCTTGGAGCGATCAATTTTAGGCCCCGTTTTTACTTACAGCGCTCCCGGTAGAGCGCTGTAAGTAAAAAGTACGTGACGTGCTAGGACCGTCACTGGTCCTTAAGGGTATAAGGACCGTGACGGTCATAGCACGTCACATAGTCCTTAAGGGGTTAATGAAGTTTTCGAATATGCAAATTGAAAGTGATCCACTTTAATTGGTTTACCAGAAGTACTCATGTGTATTTCTTCCTCACAGAGCAGTCCGGTTCATCTGTATGATTGTTTTTGCATTGGAATTGTATTGTAGTCTCTAAATGGACAGTGGCATTTTGATATCCGAAAAGGAATTTTCTGGCTATAAAAAAGATGGGTGGGACTTAGGTTGTCAGGAAGTGATCTATATAGACACAAACAAAAGAAGATGCAATGCAAAAAATTTTTATAAACACACATCCCTGGCTGCTGTATGAAGAACTCCAACCCAAATAAGTCTATGTAATTTAAAAAAAAAAAAAAGAAAAGAAAAAAAAGCCTTTTTTGTAGTGGATAGCAAAGCATTGTGTTGGAGACATACCCACCATCCAGAAGTGAAGTAATAAAGGAAACAAGCCCTGCCCCCCATTTGGAGTGCTTTGCATAATATCAGTTTACTAGTACTCATTATAAACCTCTCCAGCTTCCTTTCGGCACAGATGCATTTATTAAGCCCTAGAATGCAAAAACGTTAAGGTGTAAGGACTTGGACAGCTGTTCCCAATGTGCCAAACCCATTAAGCTGGTACTATCAACATGCAGCATTTGCAATTTAAAGCGAAAACCTTCAGCCCCAGCTACTGATCTCCCAGGCAACACAGAAAAGCAAGATGGCTCCTCTGCTACCATCCTTCCTGAACTTCTGGGAAAGAGGGGATTGGAGAAAGCCTTCCACATCATGTCACCCACCAGTGGAGTGTAACACTTTCCCCGATTCTTACCACTTCTATCCAGTACTTTGGGTAGGATGGAAGCTGGGGAGCCATAATACTCTCCTCAGTCTTCCTGCCAAAAATCGGATGGAAGATTGATAGCTGGGGGGACATTAGGAGGGGTCCTGATGCCCACCACAAGGTCTGAATTTAGCAATTTGAGTGCCAGCAAGGCATCCTATGCATTGCAATGGAAACCACTCAAATAGTTAAAAATACATTAAAAAAAAAAAATTATATATTATATATTATATATATATATATATATATATATATATATATATATATATATATATATATATATATATATATATTTATTACACAGTCCATTGGTGGAAAGCACTCACTCTCAACAAAATTATGGCCCAGGTGCACAGTCCCATTTATAGATACACATAACAAAAAAAGAGGGCAGCACCCGTGAGACTTATTGAACAGGCTATATTATTTATTATTTTTGTTATGTATATAAAGTGTGTCAGGCTAGGATTAGATAGTGACCCCTCACTTGATGCAGTGGACTTTCTACTTTCAGGAAAGATACGTTTTTATATACTTATTGCGCTGTTTTAGATTAGTTTTACTATGTAACCAGTAGAATGTGAATTTTAGTACATAAAGTTGAAAATACCATTTTGTGCCCCTGTCAAGTAGGGATCAGCATAGGTCATGTACATAAGTAAAATTATACATATTTGTTATTTTTGTACTTGGGGGATTTAAGGCTTTTAAACATTGAAAATGTCACTACCAGCAAAAATGTTTTTGATTTATAGTTTGATAGTGGCAAAATAAGTAATAAAAAAATGTTCTGTATTTATGACATCATAGCCTGTCACTATGCAAAATTACTTTTTCTGATGTGTCATGAAAAAGCTGAATTAGTTCTGAAAAAAAACAATATATAGGTTTACATATATAACTAGAAAGATAGTGGTGCAAAAAATTCCCCAAGCCTCCTGCTCTGAAAAAGTTAAACTTCCTCATCCTTTCCACAGGAAACTTGTGTCTTCAGAAAATGCTGGCCTGTGCTTTTTGTTGTTTGTTTGTTTTACATAAGCCAGAGTCCCATTCCAAAGTGTGTCACTTTTGGAGAAAAATGAATTGTGCCTTACAGTGCATCAGTACTTTTTAAAGTGGAACTATCATGCTTAAATAAATTATGCCCAATTAATTATTAGTATCTTGTTAATAATGGAAATAGCAGAATAAAGCTTCTTAAGTGTCGGCATGAGTTGGAATCATAACATCGTAAGAAAACTTACATTGCTGGGACGGTGCAGACATCTTGGCGAAGAGTGATCTGTGAGCCTGTGAAGTTTCATTATTAACAAGCTACTGACAATTAATTGGGCTTAACTCTTTGAGTGCCAGAGTGGTACGTTGCCTACCACTCTGGCACTCAAAGGGTTTTTAACTTATGCAGCATGATAGTTCTGCTTTTAACACTCTGAGTGTCAAGGGAAGCCCAGCACATCCCTCTGGCACGCAAAGGGTTAAGCTTCTCATTACTGGGCTGTTAATACAGTTTTCTGGCAGCATAAAGAGTTAACTAGACACTGCTTAGAAAGAACATCTCTTCAATGGCCCCAAGCTAATGTTTCCAATTAACGGAACAAAACGGATATGTTCCACTAATCCTCCCACGGTGGGAATTGTCTGATTCCTTACAGGAAAACATGATCATTGTAATATTCAATTTAACTGGTTTAACTCCTCGCCTGTTCAAAGCATTGAAACATTTTGCAACAGAGACTTAACCCTCTGGATTTCTCGAGATGAAGGGGGTTAAAAGAAGTTTGTGCCAGCCCAGCTGCCAGTCGGATACTGGGCACGCCCTGAAAATATTAGCAATGTACTAGCGATATGTTAGCATATACAGAGGTTGTTCTCGAGACAACCAAGTTAACTCAAGAATTGTGTTAATTACTTTAAGCCCTTAAGAACCGAGGGGTGGGCAACACATCATAACGCATCACAAATCACAATGTGTTGAACACCCTTCTGACCCTTAAGAGGTTAAAGATGGAGCTCTGTGTGAGTGAATGAGTGAGTGAGAAGAAAAAACAATCCCTTTGAAATAGAATGGGACTTTTAACCCACTGCATGCTAGAGCAGTCCTCCAGTGTATTGTTTCATGTTGTATTTGGAGGCCACTAGAATTCAAGGGGTTAAAAGCCCATTTATATCAAAGGGAATTCTGAAATGTTTAATTTTACCCCAATGGTGCAGTTGGTTTCCTCAAAATTATTCCACTTATCTTTCAAATAAAAGGATGAAGGAAAGACCCACTGAGATGGATGGGGGGTGGCATGGAGAAAAAGGGGAGAAGACAGAAATGAGGGGAGAGAAATTGTGAAGGATGAGGAGGTGAAATGGTCAAGGATGGCTGGGAACTGAGGAGACCGCAAAGACAAGAAAGCCAATGGGGAAACAACACTGGGGTATGAGCATGTTTCCGCAGGCATTAGCATTATTAAATATTTGCAGCTCTGGGTCTTTGTTTTCTAAATAAGATTAACACTCTGAGCAACAGAAGGGTGTACAAAACACTGTGAAGCAATGCAGGGAAACACTCCTGTGCATGGCAAAGGTTTAAAGGGATAGTAATAATTAAGATGTAAAAAAAATATATGTTGTAGGGTTTATGTCCCTGAATAAGGCAAGGGTACGCCCACTGCCGAAAGATATTTATTAAAAAATGTATAACAGCTCAAACTTGAATTTTTTAGATGCAATATCACAGTGGCCTGAAATTACACAGCGGCGCTGTTGCTACACCATCCTATGGAGATTTATGGTCTACAGACCAGAGCTGTCCATAGGATGGTGTAGCAACAGCGCCACTGTAAATTTTCAGGCCACTGTGATATTGCACCTAAAAAAATCAAAGTTTGAGCTGTTATAATTTTTTTATAAAATATCTCTCAGCAGTAGGAGTACCTTTGTTTTACTCAGGGGGATAAACCCGACAACATATATTTTTTTACATTTTAAGTATTACTATCCCTTTAAAATTGATGAATATGCTCAACTGTATCTAAATCAGGCAGACACAGCCAAAGTCTCTATGGGCTTCTGCCAGGCCAGACATAAGTTGGAACATCACTAGAATTTGTCCTATTTCGAGTCCATAGTGGCTGCAATTGCACATCCGTGATAGTGTACAGATGTAATTACTATAACATGCCCAAAATATGAATAAATATGGCAGTAGTCAAGCAAATGACTAATCCAGCTTTCTGAGAAATCTGTAGAATTGACAAACCAGACAAGACATTTGGTTTCCTTATTTCTGGACTCTCCCCAGGGTTTTCATGAGATTTACACATGCTGGAGAATTGCAGTGGAAATCTGCACAAACGATCACCTAGTCCTAGTACATTGCTATGTACATCAAGGCTGCAGTAATTCATGTGAATGAAGCTGTAAAGTAAGGTCCCAAAGGGGTCATGATGTGAAGAGGAAAGGCAGTAGGCTTCTGGGACATGTAAGGAAGTTCTGTAGCATCAGAGCAAGAGTGGTGCATTCATGGACCAGCCACCCACGTTAGGTAAAGCTGCAAATCCAAATGCAGACAGTTTAGTTTATCCTGAATGTAAATTTCATTAAAAAAAAAAATCTCAAAATGGGGCTTTTAACAACTTGAATGCAAGAAAGTTCTCCAATGCATTGCTTCAAAGCCCCATTTAAATAAATGAAACATAGGATTTTAGTCTTAACTGTTAAATCCTTTTCTCTTAGTCCATACAGGTTACTGGTAACTTTGGGTAGGCGATCAGCCCCTTTAAGTAGGCAGGAACAATTCTGAGAAGTGACTATTGGGTGGAGCCTATACCACCTCTCCTTAGCTTGTAGCTAGCCAATCCCCAACCAGTAAGATCTGCAGTTTAACTATTGACTAGGTAGTAAGAAGGTAAAGGAAGACTCCTGTGAGCATGAGCCTGAAAGGATCCCCACGTTCTGCCAAAGGAGAGCCAAGCATGGTCCATTGCCAGGGTGGGAGACCAGTAACCTGTATGGACTAAGAGAAAAGGATTTAACAGGTAAGACTAAAATCCTATTTTCTCTGTTGTCCAATACAGGTTACTGGTAACTATGGGATGTCCAAGTTCCCCATGGCGGGAAGAAAGGTGAGGACCAGGAGCAGGCCCCCAAAGCCACCATAGCACCAATGAACCTACAGATCATAAATAGCTCAACACTAACTGCAAAGTGTCAATGGACACTGAACAGGGGTAAAACAAACCCCATGAACTGTTACACAGCACACTGAACTAGAGCCAAAAGAGCTCAAAAGTTAAAAAGAGTACTGCAACACTAAAGAGATCCTAGACCGGCAAGGCCGCCTCCAGGATCTTCCTCCCAAAACTGGTATCAGCCGATGCCAGCACATGCACATAATAATGTTTAGAAAAAGTATGCACAGACGACCAAGTGGCCCCCTTGCACAACTGATCAGCAGAGGCCTAGTTCTTGTAGGTCCAAGAAGCCCCAATGGACCTCACAGAATGAGCCATGACCCTGAAGGGAACAGGCTTCTTCTGAAGTTCGGAAGCCTTACGAATAGTGGACTTCATTCAAGAAGCAATGGTTACCTTGGAAGCAGGCTTCCCTGCCCTAGGACCCTCAGAAATGACAAAGAGTGTGTCCGACTGCCACAAGGACTCAGTGCGATGCACATAGAACTTGAGACAACGAACAACATCCAATAGATGAAGATCCCTCTCTTTGTCAAAAGTAGGGTCAGGACAGAAGGAAGGAACCACAATCTCCTGATTAATGTGGAACTCAGACACCACCTTGGGGAGAAACTCTTGGGAGGTGAGAAGCACCGCCTTGTCCTTGTGAAAGACCAAAAAGGGTGGTCGACAACACAGGGCATGCAGCTCTGCAACTCGGCGAACAGAAACAATCGCCAGGAGAAAGGCCATCTTTCACGTCAGCATACGTAGAGGAATGGTTGCCAAAGACTCAAAAGGAGGACGTTGAAGTACTCCTAAAACCAAGTTAAGGTCCCACTGAGGAGTAGGGGACTTAAACAACGGACGTGTATGAGCAACACCTTGGAAGAAAATCTTGACATTAGGAATGACAGCAAGACACCTCTGAAAGAAGACAGAGCGCAGAAGTCTGAATCTTAAGAGAACTCAGACTGAGACTCTTATCCACAACATTCCTGGAGGAAGAAAAAAACTGTAGGAAGGTAAAAATCCTGAGACAGGTCTTTGTCAGCACGCCAAGATAGAAAGTTAGACCAAACACTATGGTAGCCTTAATGGAAACAGGCTTATGGGCACTAAGCATAGTAGCCACCAAACCAGAAGAAAAACCTTTCTTCCTTAAAATTGAGGATTCAATCTCCAAGCCGTCAAAGCCAGATGATGAACGTCTTCCTTCCAGAGTTAACCCTGTAGGTCCGGACGGGCGGGAAGTCGAAGAGGTTCTGCCACAGGGAGGTCCAGAAGCTCCGGAAACCAAGCCTGTCGAGGCCAGTACAGAGTAATCAGAATGACTGGGCAGCACTCCAGTCTCAGTTTCCGTAGCACCCTGTTCAACAGGGGAATAGGAGGAAAGATGTATGCCAGAGGAAACGTCCATGGAATAGACAAGGCATCCATTGCCAGAGCCAGGAGATCCACCCAGCGAGAGCATAACGTTGGAACCTTCCTGTTGTGCCTGATTGCCATCAGGTCTATGCATGGAAGACCCCACTGCTGGATGATGAGGGTGAACACCTCTGGCTGTAGTTCCCACTCTCCTCTGTCCACCGTGTGTCAACTGAGGAAGTCTGCCAGAATGTTGTCTATGCCAGGAATACGAACTGCGGAAATGGCAGGGACATGCTCCTCTGCCCAAGATAAAATAGCCTTGACCTCTAGCCAAGCTGCGAGACGTCTTGTGCCGCCTTGCTTGTTGATGTAGGCTACCGCTGTGGCATTGTCTGACTGTACCCTGACCAGGCAATCCTTGCAGGCCAGGATCAGATACCTCTGAAGTTCCCTGGTGTGAGCCATGGCAAACGGAACTGCTTCTATGGTGGAAATGAACTTCCCCACCAAGGATGACAACTTCATGGATGGAACAGGATCCTGAGACAGGATAGCCTGGACCTTCAGTGCTATCTGATGAGCCACTTCATCCGTGAGAAATACCATCCCTCTCTAAGTGTCGAAGAGGAGGCCCAAAAAGACCATCCTATGGGAAGGAGCAAGGTTTGACTTGTCCAAATTGATGATCCACCCATGATGGGAGAGATCATGAATGCAGTCCTGCACCTGCTGATGAAGGAGTTCTGGAGAAGAGGCCTTCAGAAGGAGGTCGTCCATATTTGGAGTCACCCTGATGCCATTCCGATGTAGGACAGAGATCAATGCTCCCGGGCCTCTGTTGAAGATGTGAGGAGCCGTGGTCAGGCCAAAGGGGAGGGCAGAAAACTGGAAATGCCCTCGGTCGCAAGCAAAGCGGAGATATTGCAGACTCTCTGGATGAATGGTTATGTGCATATAGGCATCCTGAAGATCCAGAGAGGCCAGAAATTCCCCAGGGGATATGGCTGCTATCACTGTGCGCAGAGACTCCTGGTGGTATTGGGACCGGACCACAAAGGAGTTGAGATCTTTCAGATCCAAAATGGGACGACAGTTGCCGTCCTTCTTGGAAACCACAAAGAGGTTGGAGTAGAATCCCAAGACCCTCTCCTGAGGAGGAGCTGGTTCCAGGACCGCCTTGTCCAGAACAGCCTGAATAGCTTCCTCGAAACGGTGGCACTTTTCCGCTCCCAGAGGACAACGAGAAGAGAAGGTCCTGGGAGGAGGAAAGGAGATGAAGGGAATCCTGTACCCTGTATCCACCACCCGCATAACCCATGGGTCCGCCACAGAGGCCTGCCAAGCCAAGAGGTAGTGGTGTAATCTGCCACCTACCTGTGGGTGGGGACCCAGTTCGGAGAGTCATGCAGAAGGAGGTTTGGAAGCCTTGGGCTTCGCGGAGGACTCGGGTCTCATTGCTGCTTAGGCTTGGATGAGGATCGCGGAGCCTGAGGGACTGTCTGGGTTGCTTGGCATGAGTCTGCTTGAAAGGGACAAAAAAGCAGATTCCGTTTGACAGGCACCTTCTTCCTAAGGACCACTGGCAGGTGAGTACTCTTCCCTCCAGTGGCCTTGCTGATGAGATCCCTGAGCTCAGGCCCAAACAGGGAGGAGCCCTGAAAAGGCAAAGACAGAAAAGCCTTTATGGAGGCTGTCATGGGAACCAACGGGCCCTTGGCTCCTGGAGGGGCCTGCCCCCTTCCTACAGATTATGGACTGTATGCATGGGGAAGTGGTTTTCCCAGCTTCCCTGCCTCCTACTGGGTCTAAGTCACCCTGTGCTGCTTGATGGACACAGGGTGTCACAGAAAAGGACTGCCCTTGGCCTGATTGGGGGAATCAGCACAGGGACATGGTGACATTCACCCCCGGAACTATACCATTTGAAATGTTGATCATTGTGTTGTACATTGTGTGACATGGGGTAATTGTGTGACATGGTGTAGTACTGTGGGTCCTATGGAGGGATTTGATATTTGAGAGCTAGAGTGCATAGATAATGGGGGTTGGGTATTGCTTTCGATACACTCCAGGTCTGTGCTAAGGAATGTTAATTGATTCCTGCTGTGCTTCCTTGACCAATCAGAGGAGGTTATTTATGAGCCAGTTAATAGTGACTATTTTTCAAGTCTTAATCTGCATTCTTAGCTTGATAAGGGTGTTGGTGGCTGATTGGTCAAGAGCAGAAACACTGTCCCAAGTCCCACTTTGCATGCTTATCTTGATAAGAGTCTCTGTAAGTGGATCTAATCTTTGTGTTTGATGGAATAAAGGAGAACTGATTCTAAAGCAATACACTAGTCCTGCCTGGTGATTGTGGAAAATTGGGATGTTCCAGCAGAGCAGCCTTGCTCAGGATTGAAGGAAGCAGCGAATGACGGGGACATCCAGACGATGGGTCCACTGGTACCTTCACAGAGGCCGTGTCAGCAGACCAGATCTTGAGCCAAAGAGCACGTCTGGCTACCACAGACATGGTAGAAGCTCTGGCTACCATACGTACAGCGTCAAACAGGGCAGCAGAGACATAATGCTGAGCCTCAGCAATGTCAGAGAAGTCGCAACATGTCAAAATTAGGGGACCCCTGACTGACAGCAGAATTGATCTGTTCAGTCCAAACAGCCACATCCCTATTCACCCATGCTACATCAAAGGTAGGGCGGAAGGCAGAGCCAGCCATTGCAAAAATAGCCTTGAGAGAGGTGTCAAGCTTCTTATCAGTCTAGTCATTGAGAGCAGAGGCTTCAGCCACCGGCAAAAAAGTGGACTTAGAAAGCCTGGAAACTGGGGCATCCACTTTGGGGGGATGGACCCACTGCATGAGGGCCATTTCAGAGAATGGGTAAAGCTTAGCAAACTTCCTAGACACAGATGGTTTCCTGTCTGGAAAGTCCACTCCTCAGACACCAAGCAGTCAAGGTTGGGTTAAGGTGGAGAACAAGTATGGGTCCTAACAGGCTCCTGAAACACATCAGAGGGGTCAGAAGACACCTCCTGTACCAAGGGACTGTTCAGGGTGGTCAGCACAGCACTGATCAGGCCCTCAGCCGAGGGAATGGGGTCAGCCTCAAAGGGGTCCCCAAAAAACTGAGATGAAGGAACAGCTGAACAGTCATCATCATCATCATCATCATCAGATGATAATGATAACAATTCCTCCTCAGAGGAGTCAGACACATCAGGTACACCCGGAGGTTTAGGCAGGGAAAATCTAGGGATCAAGGGATCAAAACACCCACAAAACAGTGTGTATGATAAATAAATTCACCCCAGAAAAGCTAAATAAGACTTATCTGGTAGGCGCAGGGTTAAACTGTGGAGGAGAGAAGGAGAGTACAAGCCCTGCGTAGGATAATCAATCTGCGAATACACAAAATGGCTGCCGCGGCGGGAGACAATCAGAAACGAGCGTGAGAAGCGAGCGCTCATGGGAAAGGTAGTTTTGCTAACAGAGTACCCCAACAGTGCCTGAAGCCCCCTAAGGCCCCCAACATGCCCAGAACGTTGACCGGATGACAGAGCAAGGGCAAACCCACAAAATGAGCCATATCTGACCTTGCTACGTGGAGCAGTTGCAGAGATATGTCCCGAACTGTAAAGTCCCATAGAAGTGAATGGAGCAATGGCATCTATGAGGTAAACGAGAACACAAAGTTAACGAGGTGAATACCAAAATGTAAAAGCACTCAAAAACTCACTAGAAGTAAACAGTAGACCCAATAAACACTAGTCCCAGTACGGAAAGTTCCAGAAAAACCCTCAAAAGGTGCTAATCCAGCAGCAACAGGGTTACGTTACCACAGAAACTTGCTCCAAACACCCCAGAGACATACAGAATAAACCCAATGAGTGCAAGAGTATGTAATAGGAACTCCAAATGAGACCCTGGTGTGGAGGGGAAGCATGGGACATGTGGACCTCAGCAGTCAAAGGGTGCTCACCTTTTTCAGCAGGTCTTCTGTCTTCAGATTACCATATTTCAAGAAGAAGCCTCAGTGGGCAACTCCTGGGGAAAGAACTTGCAGCCAAGATTTTCCCCCCAGGGCTTAGGTCCACAAAAGCACCTGGTAAACTGAGCTATCCACATTTGGGTGATGGGAATTGTCAGTGATGGTAATCAGCTTAATAGTGGTATTCCATATCTAACAAAAAGTAATAATAAAAAAGCTAAAACTATAGCAGAACTGTTCTCTTGCCTTGTGTCTTTACCAAGGAACAAATCTTACTGGTTGGGGATTGGCTAGCTGCAAGCTAAGAAGAAGAGGTAGGCTCCACCCAGCAGTCACTTCTCAGAATTGTTCCTGCCTATGTAAAGGGGCTGATCGCCTACCCAAAGTTACTAGTAACCTGTATTGGACAACAGAGAAATATTTGCCACTTAAGGTGCAGTAGATTGTCCCATAATCCTCCAGTTCTCCCTAGTAAATCAGCCTCACTGAGTCTGGAATCCACAGTGTTACAACTGAAACTGTAGTTAACCCTTTGCAATGCTTTGCACACCCCTCTGGCACTCAAAGGGTTAACTTCGCTACATAAACTATTGGTGCATAAAAGAACTGGACTGCAGTCAGCCAAAAGCCACCTACAAACTCAGGTCCGTATTTATAAAAGGAAATCAGAGTTTTCTGAAGTAAACCAAGTGCACCATAGGGGGCAAAAAAATAGAGCTTTTGAAACCCCTTGAAAGCCAGGAAGGTCTTCAATGCATTGCTTCAGAATGTATTGGAGACCTCTGTAGCAATCAGTGGGCTAAAAGCTCAATTTGATTTAACAGGAATTGATTACTTCTCCCCTATGGTGCAGTTGGTTTACTCCAAAATAACTCTGGTTTCCTTTTATAAATATGGGCCTAAGAGACCTTTCTGCGAGTTTTAAGAAGAGGATGGATCCATAATTTTAAAGTCACATTATTACCATTTTATTCTGGGTGAACAGTGTGAGGGACGGCGTCCCCCTCTCACCAGATGCAGTGAAAAGATGTAGTAAGAAGAACTGGAGCAATTCGGGAACAAGTTAACTGTACAACAGGGGACAAATAAAATGTATATGGCTTTAAAATGGGACATTTAACCCATGGAATGCTAAAGAGGTCTTCACCTTTCCAGAAAACACCAATTAAATCAACAGAAAATTATTTTAGTTCCCTGTGGTGCAACCAATATGTCCCATCATTTCTACAGGTTTCTCAGTACATCAGTCCACATAACCGCACAAACAAAAAGCGCATAACAGAGTGGAGCAATTCTGGGACAAACTAACTGCACCACAGGGGAGAAATCAAAGTTCACACGGTTCCCATAGATTTAAATGGGGCTTTTTATATTCAGTATGTTAAAATAAAGCAGTCGTCCAAGAAAGAAACAAGGCAATGTCCACATCTGGATTGCATCCAGCACCCAACATTACAAATGGCCAAAGAGGGGCACTTGTGTCTTAGATTATGTTTCTGGAGGGGGTCTGATAGGCGTGGCATTACTGTCAATTTTTGGTTTGTTTAAAGGGGATGTATCACCTCATTAGAACTTAGCCTAAATAGTTAGGTTATATATGAAATATAACTAAAAGTGTGTTAATTTTTTTTTTGTTTGCGATTTTTTTGGTCTACATTGAAGTTATAAAGTGTTCCCTGCAGCAACCTCCGTATAAACTGCGGTTACCTACTCTGTAACCACAGTCCGTCGCTCTGCCTCTGCTCCCCTCCCTCTATCCAGCTGCCTCTGATGACGGAGGCTTTCTCCTGTAAACTGGAGCGGTCTCATTGGCAGGGATTGATATCTAGCCAATGAGAGTTCTCCAGCTTACAGACAGAAGCCTCCGTCATCAGAGGAGGGAGGATAGAGGGAGGGGAGCAGAGGCAGAGTGATGGACTGCGGTTACAGAGCAGGTAACCGCAGTCTATACAGAAGTAGCTGCAGGGCAAACTTTATAACTTAAATTTAGACCAAATAAAGAGTAAACAAAAACATTAAGACACTTTTAATCATATCTGATATATAACCTAACTATTTAGGCTAAGTTATATTGAGGCGATACATCCCCTTTAATGCCTATTGGCACCTCTTTGTGTAACTAAAATGATTTGGAAAAAACAAAGTATTTATTTACACTGCCTAATTTATAAACAGATACTGAAGTTTAACCCTTTGTGTGGCAGAGAGGTATCCACACATTGCGTTGCTATGCATTGGGTACCTCTCTGGCACTGAAGGGGTTAAACAAGCATTAGTGTGAGTTTTATTGCTCTGGAGCAATGAGATACACTTAAAATCACTCCATGCAGGGTGGGAAAGAGGGACACAGGGATCTGGGTCTCAAAGTGGGACTGTCCCTCCTAAAATGGGACACTTGGAGGCATGCATCCAGTGCCTGAACATTTTCTGGAATGTAATTCCAATCTACCTGCACTGACGTATCACTTCCTCTAGCAAGGGAATCATCACAGGATGACTGGCTCAGCTATTATGAAGGTTCCATTCCTGTGGGTTCTCTGGAATGATAACTATGCATTTCCACTTCTCACAGTGGGCCTGGCCTCTATAACACTTCAAAACTGCTCTTGCATGTTTTTTCCATTCAGCCATTAGAAGGATTATATGAAAAATCTGTGAAAGTCCTTTGAAGTGTGTTTCTCTTGCAACCATCCATTCTTGAAAAATAAAAATGTGCAGATAAGGCAGAGGAAGACAGAGATGGAGTAGGGTAGTACGAGACAGGAGAGGACAGGGCTGCATGTGGGAAAATATCCAGAAGTGAAATCTGGCTCATCTCACAACATTGTAGGGGCTGAACCCAAGATGTTCTAGTAATGGAGTCAAACATTAAAAAAGCTATTAAAGGGCATCAATGCCATATCAAATGCAATGGTACCGTTAGGCAGAGGCAAGGATAAATTACACCACAGTTAGGCAGTTGCAAGTATAGACTGCCCCAAAGCAAGGCAGAGGCAAAAACAGACTGCTATCCATTTGGCAGAGGCAAGAACAGATTGTCACACTGGTAGGACGAATCAAGTAGCAACTGACACACAGGCAGAGACAAAGGACTACTGCCAGACATTTAGACAAAGGCAAGAACAGACTGCCACATAGTTAAATGTAAGAATAGTAGACTGCCCCGCAGTTAGGCAGAGGCAAGGATAGTAGACCGCCCTGCCATTAGGCAGTTGCAAGAATAGATTGCCAAACAGTAAGGCAGAGAGAAAGACAGGCTGTCACTTGTTGTGCAGAGGCAAAGACACACTGCTAACCAGATGGTAGAAGCAAGGACAGACTGTCACAGTGGTAGGCCGAATCAAGTACCAACTGCCATACAAGCAGAGGCAAAGGACTACTGCCACACAGTTAGACAGAGGAGAGGACAGACCATCATCACTTAGGCAGAGGCAAGGACACACTGCCACATAGTTAAATGTAAGGACAGACTTCCACACAGTCAGACAGACGCAAAGACAGCAGACGGCCATACAATTAGAGGCAAGGATAGACTGCTATACAGTTAGACGTAGGAAAAGGCAGACTGCCACATCGTTAAAAAGAGGCAAGGACAGATTGCCACTGTCATGTAGCTAGACAGATGCAAGGCCAGACCACCATGAAGTTAAACAAAGGCACGTACAGACTGCCACAGTTAGAGGCAAAGTCTGACTGCCATGCAAACAGAAGGACAGTCTATCAAACAGAAAAAAATACAATGCCAGACTGTTCAGTAGAATGAGATCAATTGACAGCATGAACCTCTGACTCCATGAGGCTTTAGTTTCTTCTTACCTGATTCTACACTTAAAGGGATAGTAATGTTTCATAATAAAAACAGCTCTAATTAATCATCATAGTATTTGGACTTTGGAGAGTGTTATTTCAGTTCTGTCAGAGTTGTAGTTCAAGAGTAATTCAATGACAAAGTATCCCCCTCCTGCCCCTTTTACTGATGTAACACTGTTCAGACAGAGCAGAAGGGAGTTGCCCAGGTAGACTGCAGAGAGGGACAATCTTCAGTTAAGATAAGGGAAAAACCTGAAAAACTTGTCAAGGGGGGCAGGGCTTTCATTGTTCTCATAGGAAGAAGATTGTTCCCTGCTGTTATCTGTCTGGTCTATGAACTGCATTCCTCATCTGAGAAGAGATGGCTTACACTAGGTAAATGGGGCGGGAGGGGAAACTTTGCTTGTGAATATCTCTTGTTCATGGAAATTCACTAATGTCTTCACTTGGGTGGACTGTGTCTCCAAATGTATTAACATGATGTTCATGGAGGCAGACATGATTCTTTCTGTAAAAATTTCCATATCTGGATAGAACTTAAAATATATGACATTGCATGTACTGTTTTTCAACAGTCTGGGAGAGGCAGTCTTTCTCTGCACTCCCCAGAAGGTTATTTTCTTAAAAGTATAAAGCATAGCAGTCAGTGAGGTGTGCAAAGGAAAATGGCATCCCACTGCCTGATGAAAATCAACACATGCAATATCATCTATATTAAATGCTACTATGTTAAAGTAACGTTAACACAGTTTTGTGAACGTAATAGCATACATGTTCATAGAAGTGCAACTTGTATTTTGGTTACAGTTGCCATAAGTCAAGATTTCCCCAGGACAGTCCTAGATTTCTGCCTATCTATATAAGACACCAACACAATAGTCTGCATTAGTAACAATATATGCTTGCTGGTAATTGAACACAAACAAGCAGCTCAGAATCTCACTCTCTGCCATTAGAATAAACAAAGGCAATATCTTCCCATCTATAACAAGTTTACAAATCACCATAAAAATAAATACTAGGAAAGCACTAACAATGGAGGTGTGATGCAAATCATATATTTGGATTGGACAATCCATTGGTTCTCAGAGCGTTAAAATGCTTACCATCTATGGCGATGAGGCTTTATCACAAAGAAAACCTATTGTAGTAGCATGAAAAAACCTAAAGAAAAAAGTAAACCGAGACTTTCTCAAGAGGTGCTGACAACTAACAGTCAGCCCCGTTCATGATGAGTGCCTATCAAACAAATCTATCAGATAATATTATCATGTACTTTGTGTAAGAAAGCATGATCTGAGACCTCAGCAGATGACTCTGTGAATAGAACTGAATAAAGCAGATTGATATCACACAACCGTTAGCTTTCCACTGGCAGCCGCACTGCTCCATTGATTTGGCCAATGTCAAACCAGCGTATAATACAACTAACAGCATCCGTTAAGGGAATTCACATGACTGTCACAATATTCTTTGCTCAAGGAAGTACTCTGCTTAGAGCTGCAGATTCTTAACTGTGTGCTCTCATGCAAGCTTAACCCACCTACTGCTGGACAGGCGTTAACTGCATGAATTACAAGCAAAATGGATAAAATAAACTTCTACTAATGCAGATCAGCTTCAGTAAAATGCTACTCCCCGGTTCTTATTGGCTTTTAAAGGGAGTGAACAACATGTTCATCCCCTCTGACACTCATTAACATGATTGAGGAGGTTGAGGTTTCCATCACGTTCAATATTTGCCTTATCACCCTTGATTTTGTTGATCCAGAGCAATGAAAAGACAAAATGATTAAGCCATTTCCAGTAATGCTCCAGAGAAAAAATCTTTCCAACTCCAAAAGGCAGATGTTATCTCCCTAGAACATCCTATCTGCATTATAACCAACTGTCAAAATTCTCTATAGTGCTCTGAGCTAGAAAGGTATACAACACTTTCTGAAAGTATCTACAGCATCAATCAACACAGCCTCCCAAGGCATAGAATTCCACATCCTTACTGCATAAAAATCCCCTAGCACTGAAAGGGTTCAGTATTAATAAATGATGGCAGTAATAGAAGACTTTGACATGACATGTCTGAATAACATGCCTTAATTGGCCCAATCTATAAATTTAAATAAATCACAAACTACATATACAGATTATGTTGAAAGAGCTTTCAAAATCACCAAATTTGCTTTAAGTTGATAGCTTCACTTTAATTTGAACCATGTGGTCTCCCGACTGGCACCAACCTATGTAACCAACACAGATAAAAGCAGCACCCGGTCATAGAGCAGGAAACTCATTCTCTTTATTTGTGAAACGCAAGTACCACATACAGTGGCAGCTTAAAGGTGATATGCCTGTGCTAATAATATACAGGAAGGGGGTAATAAACATTAAAGCATTTTGTGCCTCATACATTGAGGAATAAGGCATGAAATTAGTTGGTGACAAAAGAACAAAAAAAGATGCAGTCTCAATTAATGATTATTATATTTCTCTTGATTATGTCTTTGCAGTCTCTGAGGCCTACAGTGAAGTGCATGAACATTGCGGCCTGAGCATACTGAAGATTATATTGCCAATGTAACTTGGTCAGATTTTTAATAAACATTTATAGCCAAGATTTCAGAGACAACCGGTCTTTGCTTTTCATTTTCACACCATGTAATAAGTTGATGTACCCTAGTGGGTGGATTTGGCCCCCACAACAGAAGCAAAGCAAATTCTAGTATGAATTAAGAGTCAGGGCAATAGTGTATCACACTCTCTAATGGCCAAGACTGATGTACTAAGAAGAAATGGCTCAACTGTAGGGAAAACCATCTGTACCACACACAGGGGGTAAATTAAAATTCTGCTTGATTTAAAGGGACAGTAATGTCCCACAAAAAATATTAAGAGATTTATAGAGATTAAAAAAAATAAGCTAAATACCACAAATACTATCTCTCAAAATGCTATGGTTTGAGAGACATCCTCCGCTAAAGTTCCCCTTCTCATGATGTAAACTGTATAGCTGACAGAAGGAGATCCGTGTCGGCTGACACGAGGAGGCTCTTCAGCCAAACCACAACAGCGCGATTTAAAAAGAATTACTTCTTTGGAACGGTCTAAAAAGTGTGCTTGCAAACCAATCACACTTTGTAGACCGTTCCAAAGAAGTATTTTTTTTAAATTGCGCTATTGCAGCTCTGCCGAAGAGTTGCTCAGGAACTCCTGC
Organism: Rhinophrynus dorsalis; assembly: GCA_037306005.1. NCBI lineage: Eukaryota > Metazoa > Chordata > Amphibia > Anura > Rhinophrynidae > Rhinophrynus > Rhinophrynus dorsalis. The sequence continues at coordinate 527,999,624 of CM074718.1, forward strand.
TGTCAGTTTACAGCTGACGTCATGAGAAGGGGAGTGAGAGGGGAAGTTTAACGGAGGATCTCTCTCAAACTATAGTGGTTTGAGAGATATTTTTAATCTCTACAAAACTGTAAACATTTTTTTATGGGACATTAGTGTCCCTTTAAATGGTGCTTTTAACCACTTGGATCAACTGAAGCAATGCATTTGAGACCTAACACTGGCTTAAAATACTCATCTGAATCAATGAGAATATTTGTATTTACATGTGTCTCATACATTTTAGTTGGTTTGCTCCAGATTTTCGTAGCTATAACAGCCATTCTGGTGTGAAGGGTATAGTAACGCTGTGTAGTGAAGCCTACTGAGCTCAGTTCTAGGAAGATCTATTACAGCAGGAGTGTCCAGGTTCTGTCAGTTGAGGGCCACATGATCAGAAAGCATACGTGTAAGGGCCGCATTATTTTTGTTATTTATAGCTATGGTGAAATACCAGCTGTCAGCTATTCAACATTATGAATGTATTTATTGATCAAGTCAATGACAATACTGATATTTAAAAGACATCTATTCTTAAAGGGATAGTAATACTTTAGTTAATCAAATGTTAGTGTTGTTCATATTAAATAAAGCAAATGACCTTAGTCTTCTTGCCATAACTTTTATAGTTTTCATGTAATATTGTTCTAAAGTCTCCCCTTCCCGCCCCTTTTATCCACATCAGCACTCTAGCTGACAAACTTAGATTCTGGTCCTGGGACAGGACGTCTCATCTGCAGAGCCGAAATAGCATGGCATACAAAGAGACTCTTCATGAGAACGGTCTACAAAGTGTGCCTGGTTTGAGACAGTAGACCATTCTCATGAAGAGTCTCTTTGTATGCCATGCTCTGCAGACGAGCAGTCCCGTCCCAGTAGCACAATCTAAGTTTGTCAGCTAGAGCTCTGATGTGGATAAAAGGGGCGGGAGGGGGAAAAAATTACATGAAAACTATAAAGTTATGGCAAGAAGACGAAGATCATTTGCTTTATTTATTTAATACTTGTGTAAAAGCCCGTGTACACAGGCCAAGGTCCGGGTAATGTTAACCCTTTGAGTGCCATTGAGTGCAATGCGTTGCATACCCCTCTGGCACCCAAAGGGTTAAGCGGCCGCTACCTCTCTGCTCCACGCAATGCAGTCTTGCATCGCCTCACTCACGCGATGCAATCATGCGCCGTACAGACTGCCCGAACTGAGCATGACTGCATTGTGACAAACATCCTAGCGAATTATTATATAGGATGAACAAAATTAACTCTTGATTAAATAAAGTATTACTATCCCTTTAAACTTCAGTAAGGCCTAGACCTGCCAGTAAAGTGGCCTGGTAGTTCATGTGTGCTAGTTATTTAGGTAAAACAAGAAAATACAAAAAAAAAACAGGCAGGTCGCACCCTGGGGTCAAGCAGGCCGCATTTGGCCCACAGGCTGCCTGTTGGACGCCCATTATATTACAGGGTGTTGTGTGCCGATCCATTATTTTTATAAACAGCTAAGGTGCCCAACAGAAGGTCCAAGAAGCTTGTGTCTTTATTAATTTAACCCCTTAAGGACCCAAGACGGTTCTGGACCGTCGTGGAATTCTGGGCTCTCCGCGCGGCTGCACGTCGTTCGGGGAGTCCAGAATTGGATTCGCAAAAAAAAAAAAAAAAAAAAAAAATTGGTCCCTGGTCCTCAAGTGACCACAGTGTGCGTAGCCGGTCCTTAAAGGGTTAAAATGTATTACATGTACTTCTCTGTGCTATACTACAAAAAAACAGGCATGGGGCGCACCCTACTTGGTGATAAAGCTCTTTCTGTAAATAGACCTTATGATGCAATCCTGAGATGTGGTACAGTTCTTGAATTTTCTAGCAGAAAGTAAAGATAAACAGTACACTAAAGAGTCTTACTGCAATATTTATTACATCTATATGTTATAATAAAGAGAAATAATAATAAGGGTCTGATAAAGGCAGGACAATAGCAATACAAAAATCATTATAGAAACTGTCAAAGATTATTTATTTCTGCCAGTTTATAAATTCTTCATTACCAGAATGCCAATTTACCAACTCCATACTGTTCACCCAATGGGTTTATATTAATTACTTATATTTTCTGGACACAAGATGATGCTCGCTGCATGCATTTTAACACTTTCGCCAGTTCTAGATCTTTCGTACTGAACAGTGTGATCTAATTCTGGATGTGAGCTGGATTTGAAAACAGCCTGGTATGATCATTTAGTGCCGCACTCAGCTGGCATACTGTAAACTCTGTACCTGCACTCTTGGGGGCAAACTCACAATTTTCAGAGAGGGGTTTCTAAAAAATAAAATAGGCACAAATTTGTTTTGTGTAATTCAGGTGACTGGTATAGTAAAGGTGACATATTATAATCCTTATAATATAAAAGGCCAGGTGTATGTTTGTCCGAAGCAGTCATGTGCAGTAGAGACTGCTCGAACGCGCAGAATGCTGGCCCATGTACATGGTCTTTTACACTAGTATATAAACAAACACTGACAGTGGCACTGATAGGGTTAATTACCTAAGCAAAAATTATAGGTGCACGTCCCATAAATAAATTTAAAATAAAAAATATTTCAGGTTTACTCAGCCTAGGATACTCCATAGCCTTATAAGAGACAGCACACTGGATCAATGTTGACAGCAAAAAAAGTTAATTTATTGTATCCATACCATTATTTATGCAAAGAGCTGAGCTAAGAACAAGAGGTCATCCATTAAGACTTGAGGAAAGGCGCTTTTGACTAAAACATAGGCAGGGATTCTTTACAGTAAGGGCGGTAAGGCTATGGAATTCTTTGCCTCGGGACGTTGTACTTGCAGATAATGCAACTGCATTCAAAAAAGCAATGGTTGCCTATCTAGCACAGAACAATATTGACAATTATGACAGATGGCTTCAAAGCAAATAGGATATAGATCCAGTGAACTATTTGACTACCAATTGGAGTCAGGAAGGAATAATCCCACCCACACTTGGGGCTACATTGGAAATTGCTCCAGAGGGTTTTTTTTTGCCTTCCTCTGGATAAACAGGGGTGTTTTTGGCATGGGCTTGACTTGATGGACGCATGTCTTTTTTCAGCCTTATCTACTATGTTACTATATTAGAATCCCCTAATGTCATAGATAGATAGTTATAGATAGAGAGAAATCCATACATATTAAAGTGAAATTGTCACCTTACATTTTCTTTACATATTTGAAATCATCGTTTAAAACTGCCTATGTGTTATGTTTACCAAAACTCCAGCAGATGTACAGCTTAGGAGATATTCACACTTATTTCTGGGAACAGTGAAAATGAAAATGTTCTGGTATAGTACTGAGCCTTATTAGCATATAACGCATCACTGAAAGCCGTCATTAGCATATGAATGGCCATACAACAACATAATTAGGATATGTAACTGCACTGGTACCACACAGGTAGGGCAGTTAACATACGTTCGCATATGATAACAGGTATGAATATCTCCTTAACTGTACATTTGCTGGTCTGTTGTTTAACATGACAGACAGTTTTTATGCAGTTTTCAAAATGCAAACTTGAATTAAGGTGAAAGTTCCACTTTAAGTGTTACGACCACTAAAATAAAAGGGAATACAATGAACAATGAGGAGACAATGCTTAGTATAATCCTTGTCTCTCTCTCTCTCACTTATGCTCTTGCTGTAATCTCTGGCCTTTTTTTTTTTTTTTTTTTTACACATTTTTTTCTCTTTAAGGTTTCTGAGATGGTGAAGAGAATGGCTGCAGTTTCCTCTCAGGAAGTGGTGGTTTTTTGCTGGCTAATGATTAGATGATCATAAATATGATGAATATTCACTCGTTAAATATCTTTCTTTTCTGTGCTTTTCTCAGAAATGGGCTGGGCAGATTCAACAAAGGGATAATAACCAGACTCCCCATCCCCGCTACTTAAAATAAACCTTAACCCTTTAAAGACCCAAAGGGTATGCCTTACATTTTCTCTACAAAGAGCTGCACACTTCTCTGGTACACAAGAGGTAAACATGTGAACTTCCACATTGCTTATACAGTCTTCCAAGTGAAAAAGAATGGCTCTGATAATGTACCTAAAATGTATTTTGAATAGAAAAAGAATGTACGTTACAAAAGCATCACCTCTTTATCAAGGTAATAAGACAAGAGTGAAAACAGAAAAAACCGGTGCGCTCCTACCAGACTGAATAATACTATATTGTAGGCAAATGCAATGACGTTCATAAAATGTCCCAATGAAATAACCAGAAAATGTCCAGATATGCAGCTTCTTCAAATAGTGTCCTTAGCAACACCTTCGCAGAACTAATGCACAAAGTACAAGAAAAAAGAAGAGCGCAAAAGATCTGAGAGCACTTCTGTATATATATAGATAATAAAGTCTGCTTCATTAAAGGTTATACTCACAAGATCTTGCCTTGTAAGTACACCTCCAAAGCCTCAATCAGGCTTACTACCGCAGAGAACCTCAAAGTCTCCAAGTTCGTCTGTAAAACCTCTGTGGACCACTTCAGGTAGCAAGATATTATATATATATCTACTATATAATAATTCGCTAGAATGTTTGTCAGAAGCTGTCATGTGCAGTAGAGACTGCCCAAACACACAGAATGCTGGGAGCACAAGAATGCTGGGAGGTCTGTGCTGGGAGCATTATGTGCTTTCGGGCAGTCTCTACAGTGCATGACTGTGCTGGTGGTAGGACGCACAACAGGACCGGCCTCTTAACCCTTTGAGTGCCAGAGAGGTACGCAAAGCAAAGGGTTAATATCACCCAGACCTTGGCCCGTGTACACGGGCTTTTACACTATACACTTATATAATGTAAAGCCCCCAAATCAGACCTTACTCACCAGATCTCCATAAAACAAAGGTACATAAAACATCCACCAGAACTGATTACTTTCACAAATATACTTTATTTTTGGAAGCAATCAGTTCTGTTGGATGCCTGTTTATGGAGATCTGGTGAGTAAGGTCTGATTTGGGGGCTTTACATTATTTCCTATATACAGTTTTACCCTTAGAGGATTCTGCATTTTTGTGTCATCCTACTACTGAAGGGTTTCTCGATATATGGTTGGTCTCCATAGCTTGCTTCCTGAGATGGTCCCCAGAGGTTTTACAGGGAGACTTGGAGACTCTCTGCACTAGTAAGCTCTCAGATCTTTTGCTCTCTTCTTTTTTCTTGTATTTTGTGCATAAGACAAGGGTGGACCTGTTACTGTCAGTGTCAGTTCATCTCTGCTCACACTTTGAGACATCCATAAAATCAATTAAAGAGGAACTTTCACTCGCTATAAAGTCTCCCTGCAAAGATTAAGCAGGTAGCGACCAGCCTTATAATAGATATGTTACATCTGAAATGTAGTTTTATTATAAAGAAATCCTTTATTGTAGGAGACTGATGGGCAGGTTGGTGCAGTCTGCACGCCTGCGCCATCAGTCCCTTCCTGTTACCTTGTGACACACTGCAATGCTTCTCAAAGGAGACCGAGACTAACAGCGCAGGAGCGCAGACAAGATGTCCGCGGTGATGTCTGGCTTCCGGTCTCTTACAATAATCAGCTACATTTTAGAGGTAACATATCTATTATAAAGCTAGTCGCTACCTGCTTAATTATTTCAGGGCGATTTTATAGCGGGTGAAAGTTCCGCTTTAAGTTACAAGCATGAAAAAGGCTGCCTACTGCTCTATTACACATTACCATATTTATTAGTTTTAACCTTTTGAGTGCCAAGGGATAAATCATTATCTGTCCACTTCAGAATTAGTGCCATATGCAGAAATGTATGTCTTCAAGTTACTGAAAATGGCCCCTAATTTGTAGAAATATACCTTTATTTCATAATATCAAACATCGCATTTTAATTTTTCCACAAGGTTTCTATTTTAAAACGAGACTGCCATCGGTATATTTAAAAATCCCCTTCATTGTTCCAAAATTCTTCACTATTGTGAGGTCAATGATGGTAATGTCCTAACAAGCCAATGTCCCATGTATGGAAAAACATAATTTAAAGGGATAGTAATGTTTCATAATAAAAGCAGCATAGTATTTGGACTTTGGAGAATGTTATTTCAATTCTGTCAGAGTTGTAGTTCAAGAGTAATTCAATGATAAAGTATCCCCCTCCCGCCCCTTTTACTGATGTAACACTGTTCAGCCAGATCAGAAGGGAGGTGCCCAGGTAGACTGCAGAGAGGGACAATCTTCAATTAAGATAAGGGAAAAACCTGAAAGACTTGTCAAGGGGGGCAGGGCTTTCATTGTTCTCATAGGAATAAGAGTGTCCCCTTCTGTTATCTGTCTGATCTATAGACTGCATTCCACATCTTAGAAGAGATGGCTTACACTAGGTAAAAGGGGCAGGAGGGGAAACTTTGCTTGTGAATATCTCTCAAACTATAAAGGTTTGAGAGATAAGACTTAATTGTTCTTCATTTTTTTTAATGCCTACAAAATAAAATAAAGATAAAATGAAGTATTACTATCCCTTTAAGGGTTTTCAAACTACTGGTATTTTTAGAGCCCTTTTTAAATGTGCTTCCAGGCACAGTCTTTTACGATAAGGAATGGATAAAGGTTTGTCTTCGCAAAAGATGCAACTTTCTTGGTGCTGCTCTGTTAAAGGACTTGTAATTACCGCTTTCTACATATATAAGTACACAGAGTTTCGAATGTTTCAAACCGAGTTTTTAATTGGATGGCTGCTAAATACAATGAATTCCTGATTCCTTGGGTAATTTTCCTTTCCGATTCCTTTCGTAATTTGTACCATCCACAACTTCCTTTTACACTTTTTTCCTACAGACATATCCACAATATTAATAACATGTATGCCAGACACATTGCAATATCTTGTAGAAGGAGTGGACAAAAATATCACAAACTCTGGAGCCTGAAATATTTTTTTAGGAGCTAGCTAGGAGTTTTAGGACTTAGAGGATGGAATAATATGACATGTTCAAAAAATTTAGGAGCCAAAAATTACATTTCAGGAGCCCAGGTCCTGGGATTATTCCACACCTGCATTGATATCCTTAGGATCAAATATGTGAAAAGCTGTATGGTTTGTTCATAAGTCTTCATGCATGAATTCATTAGGGTAAATGCAGATTCCTGTGTAATAACAGGTTTATAAGACTGAATATCTCTGTGATAGCTTATTCAAATAGGTATGTCATATTCTTCCAACTAAACTGAATAAACAGATCAATTAACCCTTTGAGTGACAGAGTGGTATGCAACAACTTGCAAAGCAATGCATTGCATACCACTCTGGCACTCAAAGGGATAACATTTTTCAGAAGTCTATAGGCTACAGACTGCTTTAAAAAAAAAAAAAAAAAAAGGTCTTTTTAACCCCTTAACGACTCATGACGTACAATGACCGTCATGGAATTCCGGCCTCCCCCTGCGGCTGCACGCCGTTCGGGTAGTCCGGAAGCAAAAATTTAAAAAAAATGCTCTGTGGTCCTTAACTGACCGCGCCAATCGGCTGGTCGTTAAGGGGTTAAGGACTGTTCTCACAAGCAATTTTAATTTTAGATTTTCATGACTACCTTTGGAACACTGGCAGATCATTCATACTGGCAACATTGAGGACTGCAATGATCAATGTAAGCTTAAATGCAAGGCTGCCCACAAAACAAATCCAGTTACTCACTCCTCTGCCATGTTTCCCACAGAGATGAGATCAATGGAGGAATGTAGGACATCGTAGGTAAGTAAACCAAGTAGGGCTGCAACTAACGATTATTTTGATAATCGATTAGTTGGCCGATTATTTTTTTGATTAATCGATTAATCGGATAAAAAAAACCAATATGCTAATTTTTAATTATTTAAACTGATGTAATGAACAAACAGTGTTAAAAACAAACAGCAGAATAAAAAACGTTACACATTAACATCTGTCATTGTTATTATTTTACTATGGGGTCTATGCACCTCTATTTCTCCCCCATGTACTTCTTTCTCCTCCCCTTGTACTTCTTTCTCCCCCCCTTGTACTTCTCCCCCATGTACTTCTTTCTCCCCTTGTGCCTTTCTCCCCCTTGTACTTCTCTCTCTCCCCCTTGTGCCTCTCTTTCTCCCCCATGTAGTTCTTTCTCCCCCTTGTACTTTTTTCTCCCCCATGTGCCTCTCTTTCTCCCCCATGTACTTACTTCTCTCCCTTGTACCTCTCTTTCTCCCCATGTACTTCTTTCTCCCCCATGTGCCTTTCTTTCTCCCCCATGTACCTCTTTCTCCCCTTGTGCCTCTCTTTCTCCCCCATGTACCTCTTTCTCCCCCTTGTGCCTCTCTTTCTCCCCCTTGTGCCTCTCTTTCTCCCCCATGTACCTCTTTCTCCCCCTTGTGCCTCTCTTTCTCCCCCTTGTGCCTCTCTTTCTCCCCCATGTACTTCTTTCACCCTCTTGTGCCTCTCTTTCTCCCCCATGTACCTCTTTCTCCCCTTGTGCCTCTCTTTCTCCCCCATGCACCTCTCTTTCCTCCCCATGTACTTCTTTCTCCCCCATGCACCTCTCTTTCCTCCCCATGTACTTCTTTCTCCCCCTTGTGCCTCTCTTTCTTCCTCCCCCATGTACTTCTTTCTCCCCCCCCTGCCCTTGTACCTCACTTTCTTCCCCCATGTATGTCTCCCCCCATACCTCTTTCACTCTTTCCCGCACTGATGACATCCGGGACGGAACCACGTCAAACACGGAGACGCCGCGTGGTGCATGCTGGGGTTTTCTTCCTCAGTCTGGGCGTCTCTGCGTTTGGCGTGGTTCAGGATGTCATCAATGCGGGCAGTAAGAAGACAGCAGCATCCGGCAGACATTAAGGTGTTCAGCCTTTCAAAACATACGGCGGCTGTGGGGCTGCTGGGCGGCACAACTAATTGCTGCACAACTAATCGATAATGAGAATCGTTGGCAACGATTCTCATTATCGATTTTTATCGATTTTATCGATTAGTTGTTGCAGCCCTAAAACCAAGGTTATATTGTTGCTACATTCTTCATAGTGAATATAGCCATACTCCTAAATCAGCACAAAACAAAATGCTAAAATGGTGTTTAAAAGTCATATTGCACTTAAAGGGTTAGTAATGTCTTAGATAAATAAAAAGTTATATTGTAGATAATCAAAAAAAGAAATCCAATGTTGCCAGTCTGATCTCTCAAACATTTATGGTTTTAGAGATATAATGCTTAAAGACCCCCCTCCCTCCCATTTCCCTGACGTCAGCTGTAAGCTGACAGCAGGAGATGCTGGTCCTGGGACTGGCAGGCGGATCTTCAGCAGAGCTGAAATAGTGTGATTGTAGACCATTCCAATGAAGTATTTCTTTTTCAAAGTGTGCGGAAGGGGGATACTTTATCATTCAATTACTCTTGAACTACAACTCTGACAGAATTGAAATTACATTCTCCGTGGTCCAAATACTGTGACGATTAATTGGAGCTGTTTTTGTGAAACCTTACTATCCCTTTAAATGCTCCTCCAGCCTTGCCTTCTAAGCATTCTATCCAAAAGCACAGCAGCTACCTTTCAAATTAACAGCAATCCATTATTTCCATAAAGATTGTACCCAAGAACAAAGTCAGCCTATTGCTCTAAATTACCAATATCACAATAGAGCTCCAATTGAGAAGAGAGAAGCACAAAACGGACACAAACAAACAAGCCATTTCACTAAGGGACAATTAATAGAGAATAATCCACACCAAAACGTGTAATAAATAACTTGTCACCTATTAGCGCATAGGCGTTTGTCTCACAGAATATAATATATCTCACACTAAAATCAGTCTCATTAATGTCCTTTTTAAGCTTACAATGAGATCAAAAATAAATCAGCCAGAAATACTTGATGAACAGAAAAAAACAATGAAGGGCACATTAAATGGAAATTGATGAAAATGACCAACTTGTCAAGGTTCTCAAGACACAGATGGAACGGTGAAGATGATGAAGATGATGGAAATGGCACACAATATTAACTGTTCCTCTTACTCCGTAACAATGTTAAAGGAGCAGTAAACTTAAAAAATTACTTACACTATTCAAGTAGATTAAGTGATGGTATACTCAGTGGTGTCTGTTTTTTTTTTTTTGTGAAAAATGTTTAAGTAGTAATTCTCTTATTAAATTTAGTTTTTTAGAATCATGGGCTCCCTCTAGTGGCATAGTTTAGGTTAGTGAACTCACTAGTGTACTTAGACAGATTGGCAGAAGGATAAAAATTCCTCAGCTGCTGTTGGCTCGTGCTGAGGAGGAGGAGATCTGTAGCGCGCCTGCTAGGGAAGGAGCAGGCTACATGAACGAGCACCAGCTGTAAATTTACCTCAGCAGAGCCAAAGGCAGCTTGGTTGTTTCTTACAGCTATTTAGTCTGAGTGAAGGGATAAGAGATTAAAATAGAAGGTTTGAATGTAAGAGATAGGACATTTACTCATATTTATTGGGAAAGGGCATTTTCTTTTTTTTTTTCTTTTTTTTTTTTTACACTTTAATTTAATAGAAAATTAAAAAGCTTAATGATGTAGCGCAAGTAGTGGTATAGAACATATAATCTGCAGCATTATTAACCCTGTGAGTGCCAGAGGGGGAAAGCAATGCATTGCATGCTATTCTGGCACTGAAAGGGTTAAAAGCATGAATCCGGATACTTTCGAATATCTAACAGTGCTATAATGTATATTCATTTATTTTTACATTTTCCACATTTAAAGCCAACACACTTGGATTAATGAAAGTAATTTTATCCCTGTATGTGCCTATTCTTTAACGTTATTATAGGTAACTGCATAAGCCCATAGTATGCAGTGGCCGTAATAACTATTAAAAAAAAAATTGTCAATCATGAGGGGGGTCATCAGGACCTCTCCTGATTGCCCCTCAAGTTACAAATCTTAACCCTTTGAGTGCCAGAGGGGTACAGAACGCATTGTAAAGCTATGCATTTTGTACCCCTCTGGCATTCAAAAAGTTAATATTGATTCTCGGCCACTGCATTTACTGTGAAAAAAAAGCCCCCAAATCTTATTATCCATGTTTGGGACTTGCATTTAACCCTTTCAGTGCTCCTTGATGACATGCCAATGTCTATTCAGAATCTTCTGAACTGAAAGGCTTCCTTTATTATATTTAGTTGTAAAATAAGGTATTATGTCACACTCTCTCTTTTATCCTTATACTGAATTAGATCCCTTTGGGAAGCCTTACTGGCTTTTTCATATGCTTCTTTGATTAGTTCTGATGTATAACCCTTCTCAAGGAATTTCTGCTTTGTGATCTTTGTTTCTAGTTCAAAATCATCCGGTTTAGTACAATTCCCTCTTATACGCTGCACTTGTCCAAATGGAATATTCTTTTTCCAGTGGTGATGATGTCCACTTTGGAAATGCAGGTACCCATTATTATCAACTATTTTTCGGAAATTTTTGGCGAGTACAAAACCTCCCTCATGGAATAAAATCAAATCTAAAAATTAAATCTGAATTTTATCAAAGTTACTTGTAAATTTTAGATTCATACTATTTGTGTTGATATATTGGATAAACTGATATAACTGATTAGTGTCCCCATCCCAAATTATGAGGATATCATCTATATATCTCTTATAATATATCAACTTATCTTTAAATGGGTTATTTTACCATATATTCTGTGCTTCCCGCATCCACATGTAGAGATTTGAGAAAGAGGGTGCATATGTTCTATATGTTAATATCACGTATGTATTTTAATTAAGGAGGAGGTTATTTATTGGAGTGACCAGTAGAGGGCTCCAAATAACTTTACTCTTGAGGAAGTGGGCAGTTTGGCCAGCGATACGCGTGGGGTTGTACCAGGTGTTTAGCGACACGGCAAACGCCGATTCCAACCTTCCAGTGTGACACAACTGTGTGTGTGGGACTCATAGGTCCGGATAACCAGGTGATAAAGCTCCTTGAGCTTCTGCTGAAATCGGTAAATATGTTAGCATCTGTACGTAAAGCGGACGAGTGAAGAAGGATTTCACCATTGGACAGGACAAGACGGATTAGAGTTAGGTGTGTGAGAGACACCAACAACTGTTGACGGAGACTACACATCGGGAGGTGGTACCCTAGAAGGCTGAAAGGCGATATACTTGCTGCAAGCTTGTAAGTGCAATCTGCATGAGTTCTTTGATTTTAAGAATAAAGCACACTTTTAGATGTATGTATTGCGCTCTTTTTTTCCAGATCTACATATTGCTCTAAATTCATAGAATCCTCCTTCATGCACCAATAGTTAGGTCATGAATTATGGTCCCTGAGCTCCCTTTGCCCCCCTGTACTGGTACTGGTACTGGATCTTTTCTATTTCCTCCCAACAATCTGTCTGCCCTGTCAGCAACATGCAGAACCAAAGCACCCGGTAGATAGCATAATTTTAAACTTTGACAGTCCTGGCAACACATTACCCCATCTACCCTTCTAAAAATAGAGTCCCATATAAAACGACCTGCCTTGGTTTCTGTCTACACTACTTCCCAATATAAACCAGAAGGACTGTTCCTTTGGATGCTAGAGGAATCAGAACTTTCCAGGAATGCAAATTTTTAACTATCCTAACACCTGCACACATAATTGCAAACCTGTTTGTTTGAGTGAGCTCAAAGCTTGCCTTACTCTTCTGCAGCTCACTTCCTCCCTTGCTTACTCTAACCCAGCTGACTACCTGTACTCCTCATCTACAACTTCACCCTCCTCACTACTAACCCCAGATACTATCTCTTCAGTGAGTTGCAAGCTCTTTTCCAAGATTCCAATATCATACAGTGTTACAATATCCATTTATAGATCAAGATCACTCTTGTCACAGGGGTATGACCCTTGGAATGACTGTTCCAAGAGCTCAATCATGTAGCAAGCTGGTCACTACAAGACATTGTCCAACCTACTGAAACACATGTTTTTAGTTCTATTACAATATCCAGTAACACACTCTCTGGACTGCCTGCCCCCCTGTTACAAAACACTCATAGACATTATCTGATTGTTTCCTTTTTACAACATAAATCAAATCATGGCTGTGCAACTGGAGGCCAATAATAGCCGTATACCACCCATAGAATTAAGTTTACGTTTCCTTTCTATTAGTCTTAGGTTAATTAACAGCAAGCAACAAAGATTATGTTGAGCCAATTAGGAAGGGTGTCTCCTTTAAATACATGCCTGTTCTCTTGTACAGTGTGTTTCCTGCATACAGACTTTCTGTGTGTATTGTTCACTGACTTTATGACCTCTGGTTCTGTTGTAAAATTATTCTCCACCACATGCTATTACTACACTGGCTCTCATGTATCACTATATTTCAAGTTTATTTTGTTATTAGTTTCATCTCAGTTGTGTCACTATCAAGCTTCTGCCCCAGTCTTTTGCACATTGTTTTGTAACCATAATCTGTAGTCAATGGACAAAGACCTGTTGGGTTATGCTAAGGTGTGATAAAGAGTTGATAAAAAGGAGATGCCTTCTCCAATTATATCACTTCTCCAAATTGTATGTTATTCTAAGGATCATATGCACCGATCTCTCCCACATGAGAACTCTTAGTGAATGGGCTCCATAGAATAACATGGCAAGTAGAAAAGCGATATCACTGGAGAAGTCATCTCCATATTATCACCTCTTTATTACACCTTAGTGCATCTCCCCCTGATATACCAAACTAGGGGCTCATCCCCTGAGAGAGAATGGAAAGTACATTCTTTCTAGGTAATCTATCAAGACCCAGACTTAATCATTTTGTGACTGAAGTCAACACATTGACTGAGAAGCAGGAAAATCGGATTTAATTAATCTCCTTGTGACCTTGGGCAAGTCACTGTCTCCCTGTGCCTCAGTTACTTAAATTTAGATTGCAAGACCTCTATTGCATGGACTCACTGTAAATGAAACATTATACGTACATCGCTACAAATAAATAGGCAGTGCTACATGACAATAAAGATGCTATTATTTATTATACTGGATTAGAAATCTAGCCAATGGGTTCCACCAAATTATTATTATTATACAGGTTTCGTTTCTAAGCAGGAAATAAAACAGCCCACACTACTTAGCTACTGAATGGATTTAAAGGGATAGTAATGGTTCATTATCACACTTTAATTTTGCAGCCATTAAAAATATCAATAGAATGAGCTATGTCCCATGTCTCAAACCTTTATAGTTTGAATGATCGAAGCATCTAAAGTTCCTCCCTCCCATCCCTTTCAGAGACGCCAGAGCTTTAGCTGACAGAAGGTGATCCTGGTCCCGGGACCAGCGGAGGCTCTTCGGCAGAGCTGGAATAGCGGTATATGCACACTTTGTAGACCGTTCCAATGCAGTACTTCTTTTTATATACCGCTATTCAAGCTCTGCCGCAGAGCCTCCGCCGGTCCCGGGACCAGGATCAGCTTCTGTCAGCTAGAGTGCTGGCGTCTCTGAAAGGGGCGGGAGGGAGGAACTTTAGATGCTTCAGATGTTCAAACTTTAAAGGTTCGAAACATGGGACATAGCTCATTCTATTAATATTTTTAATGGCTACAATATTCAAATATGATAAAGAACCATTACTATTCCTTTAAAGGGATAGTAACACTTATTTTTTTTAAATGTTCATCTTGTAGGTATTAAAAAAATTTAAATGCCCCCAGTCTCATCTCTCAAACCCTCCCTCCCCTTTTCCTGAAATCAGCTCTCTAGCTGATTACAGGGGAATCTGGTCCCGGGACCGGAGGAGGCTCTGCAGCGCCGAGATTGCATTGTTTCAAAAGAAATCCTTCACTGGAATGGTCTACAAAATGTGCTTGCAAACCAATCACACTTTGTAGACCGTTAGAGTGAAGGATTTCTTTTGAAATAACGCAATCTCGGCTGTGCTGAAGCACCTTGTCCTGGGACCGGATTCTCCTGCAGTCAGCTAGAGCGCTGACGTCAGGGAAAGGGGAGGGAGGTGGGAGCTTTCACAGCAAATATCTCTCAAACCATAAAGGTTTGAGAGATAGGACAGGGGGGGCACTAAAATTCTTTTTTTAATACCTACAAGATGAACATTTCACAAAACTAAGTGTTACTGTCCCTTTAAATACTGCAGCAATTCAGAAAGTGAAACCAGTTTTATTTGCTCATCAGAACTCCATATGAATAACTGCTTAGTGTATAAAAAAACAGACCTTTGTTATGTAGTAATTAATAACTAACTGCAGATATATCTCTCCCTTGCAAGTGAATTGGACTATATTGCACAAGGAGGTTTTACCATAAAAATGGGGAACCGCCTGCCAATTCTTTACTTTCAGTTTGACTATAACAAGCATACACAGAAGATCTCTACCACAATCATAGCACAAGACAAAATACATAGCTGTAAAACCCCAAATGTCTAGCATTTTACTTCTGTTCATAATTTAACCCTTGAGTGTGAGAGGGGTATACAGCACATTGCAAGCCCCTCTGGTACTCAAAGGTTTGTGGTTACAAACTGGGACTGCACAGATCAAGGCCAGGATTTGCAGATATTCTTGAAAGGGCCTATGCCCTATACATACATTTAAAGTGTAGTATTTTGTTGGCAAACCAACTGTACCATAGGGTACAAATGTAAAGGTCCCCAAGATTAACAGGGGCTATTAAGTGCTTTTATGCTAGAGACGTCTCCATGACATTACTTTGTAATTAATCCACTGGTAGTCCTCTAACACTGAAGGTGTTAACAAATCTGTAAACAGAGACGATAAAAGACATCCAAGAGGTGTTCTGTGGAGCGCTAATACCACAGCATAAGCTTTCTCACTCTCTCCAAGGCACCCACTATCCTATATAATAATTCGCTAAGAGGTTTGTCATGATGTAGCCATGCGCAGTGTCCGCGTTCGGGAAGTCTCTACTGCCCATGATTGCATTGCATAAGTGAGGTGACGCATACTGCATCGCGTGGAGCAGTGAGGTAGTGCCAGAGGTGTAAGCAACGCTTACTCAAAGGGTTAACATTACCCGGACCTTGTCTTATGTACATGGGCTTTTACACTAGTTCCACAATAAAATAATATCTTATTTTTTTCTACACAACAGGGATACTAAAGAAACACCAGCACCTAAAAAAGGAATTGTGGGTACATACACTTAAATACCCTGTACTTCATTATGTCATCTGTAAAAATTCTCTGTTTTCTGAGGCTAAAAATCTACTGTTAACCCTCTGAGTGCCAGTGGGGTATGATATGCATCGCTTTGCAAAGTTTTACATACCCCTCTAGCACTTAAAGAGTCAATTTGCCCCGAGGGAGCAGGCAATCCTGCATTTTCCTGGTCTCCCATAGATTTTCCCAGGATTATCTGTGAATGGGCTGAGATAAGATATTAACCATTCCGAATACAAAGCAGTGGGCAGTAATCACAGCCAATTAATTAACTAAAGCTGATACATTTTAATACAAACAACAGAAACAACATTAAAGGGATAGAAATACTTCATTTTTACTTGACTTAATACTGTTAGGCTTAAAAAAAAAAAAAAAAATAATACCATTCATGTCTCATGCCCAAACTTTTATAGTTCTTTAGCAATTGCCAGTTATATTTTCTCCCTCTCTCCCCTTTTTCCTACGTCATCTCTCAAGCTCTAAGAAAATAAATCTGGTCCTGGGACCGTAAGGAGTGTCTAGAGTGAGGAGATACAGCAATACAGCTGAGGTAAGACATGCCCAGCCATCTTGACATCACTGTGAAGTTTTTTAATGCATTCCCCTTTTCTTGGAGCGTCATGCGGTCACGTGTCAACTTTCCCTATCCATAAAGCATTGCATCGGCCTGCTTGTCTGACAAACATTGAGTTTCTGAGCAGAAGCATTCCAATCTATTGCTGTGTTGTAGGTTATTTGTATAAATTACAACACAACAATAGATTGGAATGGTTCTGCTCAGAAACTCAATGGCAATTGCTAAAGAACTATAAGAGTTTGGGCAGTGAGACACAGACGGTACTATTTGTTTAAGCCCAACAATATTAAGTAAAGTAAAAATTAAGTATTACTATCCCTTTAAATAAATGCATGCCTGCCAACTGTACTCCATTTGTAGGGCTAGTCCCTGGTTTGGTTCTTTATCCCTGTATTTAGAATTGAATCTCAGCCCCATATTCTATGTGCCACTCAGTAAAAGTTAATAGGTACTGAGCCTCTCCATGTGTTAAACCTTTGAGTGCCAGAGGGGTACGCAACAAATTGAGGAGCAATACTTTGTTTACCCCTCTTTTGCAATCAAAGGGTTAATATTGCTTATAATTTGATGTATTAGGTGTGGTTAATGTATTTTCTGTTGTTGAAGTGCAGGTTTAAATGTAGAAGGCTTTCTGCTGGTGTCAAGCTAAACTGCACTAAGGACCAGTAGTGACACTATGTCATGTGACTGCCCAGGGAAACGTGTCCCAGGAAATGTTCTCAGAATGTTGCCATGTAAGTAAATGCTCTCTGAACATGAAAATTTGCACGTGCTAAAAATTTTAGGATTACATTTTAGGTGTAGCATACTCTAGTTGTAAGTACAGCATTTCATTTTCACATTCGTATTCCTTTAAGGCAACAATAAGCACAAAGGACCAAAAAAATCTCTCTGAAAGCCATGTACATTTATCTGGTTGTCTTACAAATTTTATGTACTTCTCTGGTCCAATTAACCTATTTAAAGCGGAACTACAATGTCACAAAATGTTTAGCTTAAAGGGATAGTAATACTTGAAAATAAGTTTATTTTATATTGTAGCCCTTAACCCTTTGAGTGCCAGAGTGGTACGCAACGCATTGCAAAGCAATGCGTTGAGTACCACTCTGGCACTCAAAGGGTTAAAAAAACATGAAAAATGATACAAGTCTTATCTCTCAAACGTTTATGGTTTGGAAGATATTCACTTGTAAAATATTGTAAAATTCTCTTTTCCTGGCTGTTTCAGCCAAGTCTGCCATCTAGTGGACAGATTTGGAATTCGGTCCACAGAGCAACCAGCAGCTCTTTAGCAGTGCCGAGATCACGATCTTTGAAAAGAACTACTTAACTGGAGCTATCTACAAAGTGCGCCTGGCTTGAAAGCACACTTTGTAGACCATTCCAATTAAGAAATTCTTTTTAAAGATGGCGATCTCAGCACTTCTGGAGAGGCACAGCCGGTCCTGGGACCGGATTCCAAATCTGAAGGGTGGAGCAATGACGTCACTCCAGGGGAAACTTTACTTCTGAATATCTCCCAAACCAAACCATTTTTCATGTTTTTTTAAGGACTACAATATAAAATAAACTTATTTTCAAGTATTACTATCCCTTTAACTAAGTCCCCTTCTGGCAACTAGCTGCTTAGTAGCGCTAGTCATCAGAATTATTACCTGATTTAATATTTTATATGCTTTATTCCCCAGCTGTCAGTAGCACAGCGCGCAGACATCTTGCCAGAATGACCTCTGCGTGTCTGCACTGTCAGTCCCAGCCGGGTCTAGGAGGCGTTACTAGGAGCCCGCTGGCTCCGGAAGGGACTTACAGAGCAGGCTCGCAGAGGTCATTCTGACAAGATGTCCGCACGCGGTGCTACTGACAGCTGGGGAATAAAGCATATATCTATTAAATCAGGTAATAATTCTGGTGATTAGCGCTAATAAGCAGCTAGTCGCCAGAAGGGGACTTAGTTAAACTAAACATTTTGTGATGTGGTAGTTCCTCTTTAAACAGACACAAAAGTGAACATAAATTGAAGGCATGTTTCCCCCACGTAGGCTGCCTTATTCCTTCCTCATTTTAAGGCTACTTGATGCTTCAGGGAGGAGTGCAATGCATTGTTTCCCTGTGCGTTGTACATCTCATTGGTTCAAGGGTTCAAAGAAAAAGTCACAGACATAACAGAAATTTACTGTATGCCGTATAGTACAGCATGGATTTAGCTGTGTCAATGTTGCTGGTCTGAGTCTCAAATTCTCTAACATCGTTTGACTCATGAATTTCTCTTTAACATCCACCTTCTTAAAATAAAGATTAAATAAAAAACAACAGTACTTTGCTTTCAAGGTATATGGCTGCTTTATTTTGAGTGAAAAAAAATGATATCTTCTGTCTAGCATAGGATATGAAAGACCTTTTTCATTTACAGCTTTTTTTGAATCTTTGGACTTGCTTAAAGCCAGACTGAGTTTTATTCAGTGATGGTAATCTATGAAGAGTTAATTAAAGTGTAAATATTATACAGATGTGTGGGTCCTATATATCACTATCTGACAAAGGTTTATTATCTTAAGAGTTCTGAATTTATTAAAGGGTTAGTAATGTAAAAAAAAAAAAAGTTTTATGCATTTAGAAGAGCTTAAAAAGTTGATCTAAATGCAAAAAACGTCTCTCAAACCGCTATGGTTTGAGAGATACAGGCATTTGACGTTCGATGTCTTGGTCAACACGGAGGCTCTGCAGCAGAGCCACAATCGCGTTATTGACAACGAAACCCTGCACTGGAATGGTCTAAAACATGTGCCTGCAGTTCAACCAAGAGGATATATAACGGTTGCTACAAATAATCTCCTATCCTTAAAGAGACAGATCATGTGCTACATTTATATTTCATTGAGTAAAAGGCACATTGGACTCACCCATATCAGTGTGTGTGTGTGTGTGTGTGGTGGAACTGAAGCAACCTCATCAATCTCAGCCAAGATTCCACAAACAAGAGGACACAGGAAGAGGAGCTCTACGGTATCTACCTGAAGCATCAGACCACAGCCAGTATCACAGTTAAAAACTCAAATTTATTGAAAAACTCATAAGAGGCTACAGATAGAGGACTTCATAAGTACGGTGCAGGCATCATCAAACAGCCTAACGCGTTTCATAAACATGTAGACCATTCCAATGAAGGGATTCGTTGTGAATAACGTGATTGCGGCTCTGCTGCAGAGCCTCCGTGTCGACCGATATTGAACTTTAAATGCCTGTATCTCTCAAACCATAGCAGTTTGAGAGAGACTTTTTTTTGCATGTAGCTCAACTTTTTAAGCTTTTCTAAATGCAGAAAACTTTTTTCTAAATTACTAACCCTTTAAGAAGAAAAACATACGTTGGTAGATTCAAGATCAGAAGAGTGATCAATTAAAGCACCAAAAGAAGCAAATTCTATAAAGAAGAAAAGCTGAATCTACGTAGCAGCCTTTTAAAGAGGACATGTCACCTTTCCAAATGCTGCCCTCAACTAGAGTCTCCATCTTGAAATGATCTGCATAATTATATCTCATCGTTAATTTATTCCACCCACTGGTGAAATCTGACAGGTTCTAGCAGGCTTAGAAAGTGGTGGGAGGTGATTATCTGGACATGTGAGCAATTAATTATGCACTCTTTATCGGACAGAAGACAGAACAAAAGCTCTGCTGAGACTAGATTTCCCAACTACCAAACTAAAATTCTATCTAAATTATTAAAAAACAAAAAGCACATGGTATAGGCAGTTTAAATACACATTTTTAGACTAAAAGCTGGTAGATATAATGTGTACTTTAACCCTTAGCAGAGAAAATTACCCGTGTGGATTTTCATTGAGTAGGAGAGACACTTTTAGACACTTCTATTACTCCAATAACAAAAGCAAACCAAATTGTTAAGAAAATCTGAAAACTAACAGATGTAGAGCACAACATCCTGATAAAGAAAATCCAAGGATAGGATAGGATGCGGTTGATAGGCATACCTGGGAACTTTCAGTTGAGGGCTACCCGGAGGGTGGGGGTGGGGCTTAACTCGAGTGTTGGGGGGGATTTAACCCTTTGAGTACCAGAGTGGAATGCATTCCGTACCACTCTGGTACTCAGAGGGTTAAATGTGTCACACAGAAGGCTGGGGAAGGAGGCACAACGGGAGAAAAAGCAGATGTGGCAGAGTTTCAACAGAAACTCTCCACATCCGGAGGAATCTGCCTCTGCCCCGGAGACCCGGTAAAGCTCTGTCAGAAACGGAGTCTCTGGGGCAAATCCGGAGAGTTCCCAGGTATGTTGATAGGTATCATCTTGAGTAGTTAAGGTCTGCGGATCAGATCCTTCTACAACCTCTGTTTTGTTCTCCTGGATGACTATTATTAACCGGGTTGTCACCTCCCAACCTACCCAACTAAGACCATCAGACCTATAGTAATAATGAACAATTTTACAACAAGGATGGCTCTGGAATATTCCTGAGCCATCATGACTGATAGGGCAAGGGATCAATAGGTAGCTAGGGGAAGTGAGGTGAGGAGATAGGGGAAGTTAGGTAAGAGGGATGGCAACTGGGGAAATATATAAAGTGAGAGCTGAGGCCATTTTTGGACTCTTGCCCCCAAGGAATGTAAAATAGATGCAACCCACCTTGCAGCGTACAGCAACCGTACCTACTGCCTTTTCCTTTCCTTGATTCCATCCTCCTTTCTCCCCCTCGTTCCTGTTTTTCTTTCCCTTAGAATGTTTAGGAGTAGCTAGTCAGACATGGATGTTAAAGAGGAGTTCTGATGTTAGTCAGAGTTGGAGTACTTTTCAATAAAGTTGATGTTGGTCAGGGTTGGCGATGCTCCTTGCCAGTCAGTTTTGGGACTACCGGTATAGAGTCTGGGTAGTCAACGGAGAACTGATTGACCTACTCTGTGTCTCTGGTACATCTTCTCTGCTGTGAGGCCACTGGCATGGGGACGCACTTCCTCCTCTGGGAGGGGCTGGTGCTCCTACCTGCTTACCCCTGTAGTTGTTGGCCATGTGTTGGTTGGGGTTAACTGGCTTGGAGTACTGTCTGATATAGGGCCACAGCCTTTCACCTTCACCTTGTTGTCCCTGTGTATTTGTATACTCAAACTCCACATCTGTCAATCATGAGAACTATCACCTTAATAGTTAATGGTGAAAGACTCTGTAGATGAACTGCTATTAATTGTGGAATAAGAATAGCTAAAACTTTACAAACTCCAGCTTTTCTTTGTAAATATATATGTAGTATACTGCTGGAACATGCTTGATTATAACATTATTACAGTGCAAATGTGAACTTATCAGATAATTTGAGATTAACTTTTTTGTGGCAAACTGGCTCTGGAGATGTCTAAGAACCTTTGCTCAATGCCTTATGACAATAAGCAGGAGACTGGTAGAGTAAAAGTGATACCACTTACTTAGCCAATATAGGTATCATTTTTATTCTACCAGTATCCTGCTTTTCGTATGAGATATATATATATATATATATATATATATATATATATATATATATTATATAGTGCCAAACAAGAAGAAACTGGTTCACAATTATACACATGCAGAGCACTGCACACAGGTATCCTATAATCACATTAGAGAAATAAAGCCTAAGAAACACACCTCAGATGCCAATACAACACTACGGCCCATATTTATAAAACAAACTGGAGTTATTCTAGAGTAAACCAACTGCCCTATAGAGGGGTTAAATTAAATTGGGCTTTTAACCCCTTGAATGCTAGGTGTCTCTAGCATTCGAGGGGTTAAAAAGCTCTATTCAACTGCATGAGGATTTAGGATTTTTTATTCATCCCCTATGGTGCAGCTGGTTTATTACAGAATAGCTTCAGTTTGTTTTTATAAATATGGGTCTATGGGACTTCTATGGTAGAGAAATCAGGATAAATTCTGGGGAAAAATAACAGCACTGTAGGGGAAGACATAACATTTCTATTAAAGGAATCGTTTTTCCCCAACTTTTACATTTTTATTGAAGAGGCAGGAGTTTCAATGGGAAGTTTTAATTTTCCCTGTGGAGCAACTCTGCACTGGAGGTGGAGCATTCCATGGGTTCTCAGTAGTCATGAAGAAGAACAAGCTTGATCAGGATTGGAGGGTGAAGGTGGTAGCTTGCTTAGCACAGCTCGCTGCAGCCAGTGAATTCAGATAGAGAACGACTGCTGCAGCCAGGTAATTCCCTGGGTCCCTTATCTGAAGTGAAGAGGTGGGCAGAGGAAGTAGAGATTCAAGGGGGGTTGTGCACAAATGCATGATAAAGAGGTGATAAAATAGCGATAATCTATCTAGTGACATCACTTCCCCAATTTCAATGTTAGTTTATGGATCCTATGCACGAATATCTTAGTGCATTGGCTCCGTAGAATAACATGACTGAGAAGTGATATTTCTGTAGAAGGCATCTCCGCTTTATCACCTCCTTATCACACCTCAGTGCATAACCCCCAAGCTCTTTATTGTCCCTAAGTGCATTGTTTGTAGACCGTGCACTGGAATAGCTACCAACTCTCCAAGTTAGGAACTCTGTTTAATTTATACACAAAGGTACAGAATAAATAAATATGCAAGATGACTAACACACAGGTAACCAAAACAGAGGAGCTTGAGTGTATAGCCAATCATGAAAGAGTTTTCAGCTAATCACAGAGCATGTTTATCCAATACTGTGGTAGGGATTTACCCTCTGAAATATTAGTAGGGTTGGGCATTCATTAAGTCCCTGATGTTTGTAGTTCACCAGCCAATAGGAATGCCTTCATTATCCATTCAGTGCTATGATGATGCTCTACCAATCCTACAAAGCACATTTCTCTCATTTTTTTATCAAATGGCCAACTGTTCCCCTGCACCTGAGCCCATAATGTCATAGCTAAAAGAACATCCTGCCAGTCATTTTCCTGCATTCCCTTTGAGAAGGCCAAATACTGCATTGGAAAGTATTGCAGAGAGTCACCCCACTCCAGGCTATCATACTGGAAAATATGTCATATTTCCAGCGAAAGTAACAAACTGGTAGAGTGGCAGCAAGCCCTCCACCACCTCGACAGGGACAACAAGAGGAATTGCCTGGTTAAGAGCCTGGGTAAAACCTAAGTAGAGGGCATTCAATGGGACACAGAGAATAAGTCCAGGGTTTTGGGCAATTACTTAGGACAGATGACTGGAGAACCACCACAATCCACTCAGGTGCAGTTGGCTTGTCTAAGAATTACTCCACCTATCTTTTGAACATAAGAACCCTTAGTCTTCTTAGGAACAAGGGTAAAGTCAAATGCAGCAGCCACATGCAATGTGCCCAGCAAACACCAATGTGAGTTTGCTTGGTCTATGCACAGTAAATTATCCAAATAATTAACAATGTAATCTGTCTCTGCCTCCAAACGAACCACCCGCTCCAGTAAAGAACTGAACAATCCATTGGCTGGAGTATATCAAAACAGTATCTGACTTGCTAATGACAACAGAACAAGCAAAACAGAAATGACAGAGAGCAACCTAAAAGCTAACTCACTGTTAGGCTTTATCAACAAGGACCCCATGCCCATTGAACAGCCATGTCAAATGACATATAAGAGACCCTGCACAAGTCTTTTTCAGTCTCATCACTGAGAGAGCCACCATTCAAAATTAACAAATGACAGACAAATCTAAACTTACCTGTCTTCTGTTTTGGCACCACATGTAAGGATCTGATATCAACAAGAGGAAGGAAAGGAACCAGACATTCTGCCCAGTTCACCCTCCTTGGCCTGAGCTCTGGAGTTTCAGGAATGCCTGTCATCACCAACCAGTTGCTCCAAGGTTGCACTTGTGTTTATGCACTTGAATTTATCACACTGCACCCCCTCAAGCCTTACTATATAAAAAAGCACGCATGAAGGTATTGTGTGTGATGTGCAAGTTCATGTGGACTCTGTAGGGATAAGAAGTGAACCACCGCCTACAACACATGGTTGGCTTTGAAAACATTGAGATCAAGTAGCAGCACACTGCCTTATAAGCCCCCTGCAGCTTCCACTCAGTTTTAATGGAGTCTGAAGTATGACTGGAGCTTACATTTTAAAATTAGTCTCCATTAAAACAGAGTAGGGGCCACTGGGCCACTGGCTGGCAAGGTATGATAGAAACTGTAGTCCTCAGTAGATGGAGGGCCTCTGTTTGCCCAACACTTGCTTCCTAATACATTGCACACCCCTATTTTATTTAAAGTGTTAAAAATGCTATGAAATTATTATGCAGCAGAGCTGCATATCCTGAAAAACTGACCTTTTGGTTGTCCTAATGGCTTAGTGCTGAGAATTGCTGCCTTAGTCAGTAATAGGGAAGGAAATGTGTGTATTTATCCAGGGCTGGATTTATGTCAGGTGCATCTAGGCAATGCATCCTCACATGATCCTACCCCCATTCCCATCCACCATTCCATGCCTTAGAAAATGCCCTTACCCTTTGATAAACAAGAACATTAAGAAGCTTGAACCCTTTGAATGCTGGGTGCAGAGACGTTGTAATTGTTCTAACCACACTCAGAATTCAAAATGTGGGTGTGGCCAGCACATGTGATGTACCACCCCTCAAAATTTGAAGCTCTGCAAAATCTCTCATATAGCCATATTCATAATATTTCACAAATATTTACTGAAGCACAAGCAGGTCCAGGTGATGTCAGTTTATATTTAAACATTTTGTATCTGTAAATTTATTTTCGTTTTCTGCAATGGCCAGTAAATGTACCTTACAAGTAATTATTCTGTAATAAACATGTCCTCAGTTCACTTCAAAGGCTTTTTTCTGAGTATGCTCATTCATAACAAGGGTGGTGAGGTGTGTGTTATATAATGAGGTCATCTCCGACATGGCCTGTGATTTCTTTGGATGAAGGACTGTATGCAGAGTCAATATATAAATCACATTTGGATGTCTCTGTTCCAACAAGGACAAGCTTCCTCCTGCCCTTAGATGATCTTCTGGCTTGTTTTTCCTTTACTCTCAGAGCCTGCAAAGCACTTCAAGCTAGTAGTATAACTGAACTAAGAGCAAGCAGATTCAAGGATCATGGGATTTTTTCATTAATGGCTGAATAATAAAACCTGATCACAATTAGGCAAACTGCAGCCCTCCAATTCTGTTTAGATATTCTTCACACTGCCACATTCATATCATATTTTTAACTTACTTGTACTGCCTTGCATTTCTCAGGAAATCCTGCAATGTGGTTAATTGCGGATGTTGATGTCAGCCATATGACTGGATAAAGCTCCTATGGACCGATCATTCAGTGGACACGGATGTGAATTCACCATCCAAGACACGAGAATGATATGCACAGTTGAATCATAGGCCTACTTGCAGATCTCTGTTATTGCAACTACAGCTAAGTGACAAAGAATAACAAGATCTTGTACTGCACTAGCAACCAGCCCAGGAGCTCATTACAAACAGGTTATGCGATCTGCTGCAAAATGAACTTCCAGTCTGAGACACAGACATGTACAGAACCCATTATTCTCCATACAGACCCTGTAAAGGAGATGGCAACCTTCTCTACCTTTTATTTAACTACAATGCCCATCATGCTCAGTCAGAGCCAAAGCAGAGACACAGCTTTGCCATCTCTTCTTTACACCCTGCCAGGTATTCTACTCCCACATAACAGCAAAAGGATAAATATGATTCAGGGTCCTAACAGAACAATAGCATTTAAGGCTCTTCTCTGTTGAATCCAGAGGAAAGCATTCCAAACACAGACTTCTGGTTCCAATTAGTTATGAGCTATAGGAACTTGTTCTAGTATTACTTGTTTCTAAACATTTAAACAGAAGCATTTCCATCAGTAGCGGTTTATTAGATAATACATGTGGCAAACAGCTGAACTCCTGGGATGCTTCAATGGATAGTGAGAAAATGAGTTGGTGATGTCTCTAACATCCAAGAGGGTAAATTACTTGCTATTCTGGAAACCAAATGCATGTTTCTATGCCAGCATCAATACAAAGTTATTTAACCCCTTGAGTGACAGGCAAGAGTAAAACATCAGAGAAAGTTTTTGTGCCCCTCTTAACACTAACAGTGTTAAAGGAATGCAATGGTTTAAATATTTAAGGACCAAAAGGTTATGTAATGCATTCTGTAGCAATGTGTTGCACAGCCTTCTGGTCCAGCATATATCTAAAGAGAAAAGAGTCTCTATAAGCACTCCAGGACAGAAGTAAGGACTACAGGGAGTTCACGTAACATCCTCCATACTGCCTCTCCGATACGTTGGGTACACGTGGATACAGTTATCAGTGACGTTTGAAAAAAAAAAATAATAAATAAAACCATAATCTAAGACAAAAGTTCTGAAAGTAGAATCTACCCAGTTCACTGAATTATCTGTTTATCTCTATCACACGTGTACTGAACTTTTATCATTTGTATAAACAGAGGGGTCAATGGTCATACATAGCCGATATTGAAAAAGGTAAGAACCATATTTTTAGACAGAAATGTCCCTTTAAAAGATAAAATCCAACTACTATCACCTCAATAATTCTAGTAGCACATGGGTGGCTTTAACAGATCTACAATGCACCTTCGATTCCAAGCTGGCCGTGTAATTACTTACAATGTTCTCTTATCGAGAGGACAGATAACAAGCTCATGTCAGCTGAGTCAGCCAAATATGACTGGCCAGTTACTGGAGATTTTGTGAATTGCAATCTCTTTGTAAACAGTGTGAGTGATCTTCATGGCAGTCCCATAGTATGCTGTGCACATCAAATCTGCTGAAACTTTTTTGCAAACACTGATGAATGTTGAGAAGTTGCAGTGTCCTGCATCCGGCTCTGCATACATGCTAGGTGACTGTTGACAATGTGGACAGCCTGACTGGGGCCTTTTCATTCTATTGTTTGCGCATTCATGCAGCAGTAACAATGTTGCAATAAGGTTGCCAGTGTGAACAAGCCCTTATGCACAACTTCTGTTTTATTAACAAAGCCATTTACTTCTGAAAGCAACTTGGGTCATGTAAAAAACATCTGAGGTTGTTCAAATTAACTGCATTGTGTTAATAACGTAAAAATGATCTCTCTTAACCATCTGTGTTCCAGAGAGGCATACAACACATTGCATTGCAAATCACACTGGATACTACTCTGGGAATCACAGAGTTAAACATGTGCTGAATTGTGATCAGCCCACAGAGTCTGGATGTGATGACACCAGTGAAGTAGAGGAGGCATGTGCAGTGAGGAGAAAATAAACAGTGTCTAAGCCAACACACAGAAATTAAACTAAACATGTAGATTAATGTGAAACTGTTTGTCTAATTTTAAAAGTTCTTTAAAATAACAGAGACATTTTTTTCTTATTCTAGACTCTTTGTCCCATAGGATGTGAAAAAGGTCACTACCAAATTACTTTGCCACGAGATGGGAGACACAGATTCCCTGATGAAAGTCCCTGTTGTGGACTAAAACTGAGTTTTTTTGTAAGTGTATTGAAATTGAAGTTTTAATATATGCTGTGTGCCCAGCTAATTTTCTTGTGGAAAGAACAGTGAACTGAAGGCCATATCCTATATAATAATTCTCTAGGATGTTTGTCACGATGCAGTCATGCGCAGTACAGACTGCCTGTATTCAGCCAGTGTCTACTGCACATGATTGCATCGCGTGAGGGAGGCAATGCAAACTGTATTGAGTGGAGCAGTGAGGCAGGGGCCGCTTAACCATTTGAATTCCAGTGGGGTATGCAACGCATTGCTTTGCAATGTGTTGTGTACCCCTCTGACATTCAAAGGGTTAACATTACCCAGACCTTGGCCTGTGTACAAAGGCATATACACTAGTTATTAAACAATGTAATGGCATTAAAGACAAGCAAGTACAACAGAGTTTACACTGGCTATTCTAAGCAATCCACAGCTAGGCTAAAAGCAACCTTAAATTTTTTTTATACAAGCTTATATAATAATTGTATCTCTCACTTAAAAGCATAAATTGCTTAGTCAGGTTTGCAGTAGGTCAAATTTCATTTATTTAACTGGATTTGCCTTAAAGGGATAGTAATACTTCGTTTTAACTTTATTTTATTTTGTAGGCATTAAAAAAACATGATGAATGATATAAGTCTTATCTCTCAAACCTTTATGGTTTAAGAGATATTCACAAGCAAAGTGTCCCCCTCCCGCCCCTTTTACTGATGTAACACTTTTCAGCCAAAGCAGAAGGGAGCTGCCCAGGTAGACTGCAGAGAGGGACAATCTTCAATTAAGATAAGGGAAAAACCTGAAAAGCTTGTCAAGGGGGGCAGGGATTTCATTGTTTTCATAGGAATAAGAGTGTCCCCTTCTGTTATCTGTCCAGTCTATGGACTGCATTCCACATCTGAAAAGAGATTGTTTACAGTAGGTAAAAGGGGCGGGAGGGGGAAACTTTGCTTGTGAATATCTCATAAACCATAAAGGTTTGCGAGATAAGACTTATATCATTCTTCATGTTTTTTTAATGCCTACAAAATAAAATAAAGTTAAAACAAAGTATTACTATCCCTTTAAGATCCAGTCTGGCCATGCTCAAGTGTAGCAGATAGCCCCAAGGCCTTAGTCTGGACATCCCAGTTGTATATGGTAACATAGCATGGGACTCTTCACTCTTAAAATTTAAATAAAGTTATTCTCAAAATAAAAGAAAGCCATAGACCATACAGGGACCAGGAATTTATAACTAAGATGCAAAATGTGATTCCACTCTGCTGGCAGTTGTACAACATAATAAATGATTGTAGGTCAATATCAAAAGGTAATATTATATTACAGTATAGGCCAAAAAAATATAATGCAGAGTACATATTAACTTTGGAATGGAATGTTTATATTAACTAGGGAATCAGTTATCATAATCATTACTGATGACAATTAGTATTCCAAGTCCGCGCTAATCTTAAATTATTGTAATTTAGGAAGTTGCATTCATAATGTAATCACTGAACCCAAATGTACATTTCTTTTTCAGCTACATCAGCTCAAGTCTCTGGTTTCTCACCACCATCCACCACAAAATCTGGGTGTGTTTTGCCAGTTCTCCCTTCCGTATTTTGGACTCATGAGATAAAACTTAAAATACAATATATATAGCAATAGAAACTAGCTTAGTTAGAACATAAAAGAGGTTCTGCATTTTATCACCTCATGGAGTTTCTCATACGAACAGTGAATGTTCTTTAATTTAGTAGTTAACTTGTTCAGCAAAGGGAAATGGAGTCTTGAAAAAAAGGAAGGGCCCACATGAGAAAGAAGGTAGCAATTCTATTTTTAAAATCGAACAAGGAAGTCTTTTCTTCAGATTCCCTGTATGTGGTTTATAAAATAATTAGAAAGGAGACTGGAAAAAAGTCCCTTAAAGTACATCTACCACCATATTTCTTTACCTAATCAGTAGTTAAAGTACTTTAAGAAAAATCCATGTAACACCACAATCACCATAGGATTAATTAAAAGTGTAGTGGTACAATACTTTATAGCCATTCTAAATACAGACCTAGATGAACCTTTTTATCAGAACATCAACATGCAACCATCCATTGAGCTGTATGAACATCTAACCTGGGCATAAACCAATAGAAATTCCCACCCAGTATATTAAACAATATCGAACACTTCTCCACTGATCTCTACATAGCATAAACCCTATTTAGGGCCACACCCAGCATACACTTTTTCAATGCACAATTCACAACATACCCCTCTGTTATGGTTGAAGCCTGAAACATTAGACTGAATCTAGCAAGCAACTCATTTTAGTTAGGCTTGTAAACCGTGAAACACTTAAGCATTAAAGACTGGTTTATTAATTTGTTTTTATATTTTTAATAAATTTAGATTGTTCCACTTTAAAGGCCCCACCTGAGCTTGATCTGATGTTTTAATCAACAGGAGTTACCCAAGCCTGAGCTAGAATTGAAGTGTACCTCAACTGGAGTTACCCGAGCAGAGACAGGTTTGTGATCTCCAAATGTCTGTTTGTCAGACAGTCTGGTATCAGCTGGCTGACCACTGAAATATGCCATTACATTTTCTATTTTTGATTATAAGACCTATTACACTATTTGGCGCTTTCTTCTTTTTTTGGTGTTTTTGTGACAGTGGGCATGTACAGTGGACAATGTGTAAGCACTCAGACAATATTCATGTGTAGATGACAACATTTTGACAGAGGACATACATACAGGAGAATACTGCAATGGGAATGTGTAGAGGACTACAAGACAGTGAGCATGTGTAGAAGACAATATTGTGGAAGGAACCCTAGACTGATGACATATGTAGATGACAATATTGTGCAAGCACACCTAGACAGTGGTCAAGCACTGGGGACTATATTGTGTAAACACTTCCTAGACAGTGATTGTGTGTGTGTAGTGTGTGTGTGTGGTGTGTGTGTGCGCATGTACAGAGGACAATAATGTGGAATCAATTCTAGGTCCCTATGTTCAAAAAAGAGGATTTTAGTGAACTTACCATTATATCCTTTTGTCTTAGTCTATGTGGAACACAGAAACTATGGGGTAAAGTATCCTCCTCCAGGAAGGCAGGGCACTTCTAAAAAAGTTCTGAGGTGGAAACTCCCTCCTCCCTTTCCCTTTACCCCTGCCGGCTAAAATCAGTTTTATTGCATAGAAAAGCAAAATAAAGCACAGCAGAAGTGAAAGAAAAGAAGTAAATCCCCTGAACAGAGAACCCAAAAGGACCCCGCAGAACCCAAAAGGACCCTGCTGTCTGGGCACTGAACCCATTGTTTTTTTTTTACTCCAGCCGGGAGTCCTGTTTTCCACATGGACTCAGAGAAAGGTTTGACCATGCCCACTTCAATGGTGTTAACTAGCAACAATTGTGTCTTTATTTATGTGAAAATGTGCCGTTTTAAAGACATTATATTACACTACTGGAGCAAATCAAAACTGGAAAGGTAGGGCTAGGGTAGCCCTAGACAGAAGCATTTGTAGGGGAGAGTATTGGGAAAGTATTCCTAGACAGTGGGATTGTGATGTGCATAGTCTCTACACAATCCCGCCGTGTATAGTCCACTACCCAATACAGTCCTCTACACAGTGGAATTGTGCAAAGGACTATATTGTTGAAGAACTCCTAGACAGAGGAATGTGTAGAGGACAATATAGTGGAAGCCCACCTAGACAGTGATAATGTTTAGATGGCTATATTGTAGACTCACATCCAGACAGAGGAATGTTTAGAGGACAATACTGGGGAATCACACAGACAGTGTAGAGGACTATGTTGTGGCAGCAAACCCAGACCAGGGGTGGCAAAAAAAACATCAGTAGCCAAAGCTCCTAGGCTTGTGGGATTTTTCAGTTACTTCTATAGACAGTGGGCATATGGTGATGACAACTGCTGTTTTTTCATTCACAAAGTAAGCAAGATTCAGATCATATTTTGGGGATCCTGTATAAAAAAAAAGTCTTCTACAAATAGAATGTCACCCTATTTACCTTTGCAGGTGTTGGTTTTCCTTTAAACACTATGCAGTGTTCAGCAGGAGGCTCAAGCAGCTTAGTGGTTAAATGTATATAACATCATAAGAGAAGTATAAACAAGGTTATGCGCATCACACCACAATGAAGCATGGATTAGAAAAACAGTTTCTAAAATAAGATACATGCTCTTCACCAATTAACACTCTGGGTGTATGGTTGATGCACGTCAGTTTTTTTCTGTGTCATAACCAGAATGGAAAATAGTGTGGTTAAAAAACAAAAAAAAAAAAAGTTAATATGGCAAGGCATAAAAAAAAAAAAAAAAAAAAAAAAATATATCAGCATTAAAAAAAAAGTAACAGAATGATGATTCAGATCATTATTTGAAG
Source organism: Rhinophrynus dorsalis (assembly GCA_037306005.1). Classification (NCBI taxonomy): domain Eukaryota; kingdom Metazoa; phylum Chordata; class Amphibia; order Anura; family Rhinophrynidae; genus Rhinophrynus; species Rhinophrynus dorsalis. The sequence continues at coordinate 528,032,300 of CM074718.1, forward strand.
AATGCAGATACCGCATTTATAGACAGATACTTGGTATCACAAACACAGACAGGATGAAAGCAGAAGATTAAAGCCCATTTATGTTTTACAAAGTGTGCTTCTATGGAGCAGACCTGGCACAAAATTGAGCCCCTTTCCTGGCAGATGGGCTGGACTAAACTAAGTAAGCAGCTCACAGCATCTTGCTTTTCTGGTAGTGCATGCAGTGTTAGAACCAGGACACAGAGTTACTTAAACAGGTGCGTCTCTACAGTCTCTCCTGGATAAACCTCCCTTGTGCTTAATAACTTATACCTGGAGTCAAGCAGGTATTCTAAACCATGTACCTCCAGACAGGTATATACATTCATACATACACACACACACACGCGCGCGCGCGCGCACACACGCACATTGCTTCAGGCAAAGTAGTCTGTGCTTCTATGAATCTTGGACAGCGTGTATATTGGTTTAGGGCTGTATGTTCATGTAGGGAAAGCTTTACCTGAAGTATGGAGGTCAATGCTAACAATTCCTTAATGGTGGCATATGTTCAGCTATTCTGATCTCTTCTGGCAGTGGATGGAGTAAATGTCAATGCAATGCATTACTCCAACAACCCTAGTGTGTGAGGCAAGCACATATCCATAAACTGATCAGATTTTATATTAATTAGTTTATACAAAAGTTTAGGTACCCCTGGCCACATTATATGTTTAGTCGCAGAGGTATTGCTTTGAACTCTCACAAATACAGTAACGGTGGCAGAGTTCAACTTAATACTTCTCAAACGCCAAAAGGGTTAAAAATTAATTATAGTGACAGAGTGAAGCTCCACAAATCACTGCTGCTGTCACATAAATGGCACTTATTACAGAGAGCGAAATGGCCGTGGGCAAAATTAGATATCCCAGTGAGATTTACCCAGCCTCCCTATTCCTTTACTTTTAACCGGGCCTGTGCTGAGACGCAGGAAAGGATCGTGGCCAGTCATATCCCCCTCCTGATACATACAGCGACATATAAAGAGGAGAAATGAGAATCTGGTGCTCTTTATGCAAGGTGAGATTCTCATGTCGCCCTTTTAAACAATGTGACATGCTGAAGGCGCCCTTTCATATCACGCACTTTTCAGTGCAACCTTTTAAAAGCAAACCCTTCCTGAGAATATATGCCTGACGAATGATCGTCTTAATCCAAGAAGCCGCTATCACCTGGCCAGCACAAGGGCCCTCAGGAATGACAAAGTGAATCACATTTTCAAAAAGGATGCATGTCAGAATGGAGGCCTCATGAACCATACCACCAAGACTAGTCTCTGCACATCCTTGTACCAGGGCTCAAAATTTCCACTCGCCACTAGCCAATGGCAAGTGAAAATTTATCCCTGGCGAGTAGAAATTCAGTCCTGGTGGGTATGTTTTGGTTTGCAGTGGCGAGTAACTTTTCAGGTCTGGAGAGTAGCAAAGGACTTAAAATTATAAGCCCTGCTCGTACCACAGGGATCCGGAAGAAGTAGGTCCGATATGGAAGGCAGGCAGATTGGCTCCTGAATGGACAGACTGATGTGGTCTGCAAACCATGCCGGCCTGGACCAGAATGAGGTGATAAGAATGACCAGTGCCTCCTCCATCTTGATCTGGGTCACCCTGGGGATGACAGGAATCAGGGGGTAAAAGTTCCATGGAATGGACATGGAATCCATCGTGCCAATGATATGGATCATTCTTCTACCGCCTTTTTGTCATACTGCCAGAACCAGAGACAAGATTACTCGCTGTAATCTAATGTTGTAAGCTAGTGTTGCCCACTGGTAGTGGGAGTCATATAGTCTGTGCTCTGCCCACTTGGCCACATATCTGTTGTCAGGTGGATTTTCTTGCGGTATGAGCTTTCTAGACTTTTGCCCACTACACTAACCACCTGCTTGTACAATTCTGGCACAGCCATCCCGGAGGAATAACTGAGGCTTGCAATATGCCAGCAAGGAGCTACATATCAAATCAGTTCCCTAAATCCTCTGTTTTTCAGAGAAGAATATGGCAGCATGTTCACTGCCAACATCTTTGCAACCTTACAATTTAACAGGTGTACTCTGGGAAGTTTTTGACTCCTTCCCAAGAACTCAGTAACTGTGGGTTGGCAGTACATGGCAGAGGTACCCTGTAATTGATTATTTTAGCATGACTAGAGGAGGTGGTGGAGACAGCATGTGTGAGCAGGCATTGCCATCTCCTATAGCAGAGCTGTCCAAGTTCAGTCCTCAGGGGTTGCTAAAAGGCCAGGATTTAAAGGGATAGTAATGTCCGTATTAATTAAAATATCATATTGCAGCTATTATAAAAATAAACTCCCTGGTGTAAGTTCCATCTCTCAAACCTTTATGGTTTGAGACATATATGAAGATAAAGTTCTCCCTTCCCTCCCCTTTCCCTGATGTGAGCTGTAAAGCTGTCAGAAGCAGATTCTGTTCGTGCGACCAGCCGAGGGCTCTTCAGCAGAGCCGAAATAACGCAACCTAAAAATAAATACTTCATTGGAATGGACTACAAAGAGTGCCTGGTTTGCAAGCACACTTTGTAGACTGTTCCAATGAAGTATTTGTTTCTAGATCACATTATTTCGGCTCTGCCGAAGAGCCTCCGGCCGGTCCCAGGATCAGGATATCCTGCTTTCAGCTTTACAGCTCACGTCAGGGAAAGGGGAGAGGAGAACTTTATCGTCGTATATCTCTCAAACCATAAAGGTTTGAGAGATGGGACTTCTATCAGTTAGCTTTTTTATTTGTAATAGCTGCAATATTATATTTTAATTAACCACAGACATTACTGTCCCTTTAAGGATTTCCCTGACTAAGCACAGGTGATTTAATCAGTGGCTCATTTATTTGGACTGACTCACCTGTGCTTAAGCAAAGAAATTCTTAAATCCTGGCCTGTTGGCGGCCCTTGAGGACTGAACCTGAACAGACTTGTCCTACAGAAAACTCAAAGTCATACCTCTCTGCAGCAGGAGCCATAGGTGCCATTTAGAATGAATAAACTAGTCTTGGCACATTCTCTGACTCATCAACATCACTACTTCTATTATTTGCCCTAGAGCCTCAGGAACATTTTGGAGTGCTTGTGCTACCACTAGTTGTGACACCGCTGACATATTGATAATGTGTATCCCAGTTAGACCTGTGCTTGTGCTTCAGGTAGAATCTCATTGAAGAGGTGCCTAGGTGTAAGTTTGCTTTCCCTCCTTCTTACGTGTTTTTGTTTTGTTTTGTTTTTTTAACACAGACAACAGGCACCAACATGCTTAGCTTTTGGATTCTGAGTAAAGTATCTCCATACTGTGGACTTCATTAAATGAGGGGTTGCTGAGGGGCTGCTAATACCACTGGGGCTACATGTTGCTGAAATTGTACTACTACTAGGTGCCATTGCTTTGTTATGTGTTACATAAACCACTGGACCTTGAAGGATATAAACAGTCATGTACACTGCTTGCACATACATAACATCTAGGACTGATTGCAGAGATTATCTCTTAAAGGGATAGTAATACTTAAAATGTAAAAAAGTATGTTGTAGGGTTTATCCCCCTGAGTAAAACAAGAGTACTCCCATTGCTGAAAGGTGTTTCATTAAAAAGTTATTAATTTTCGAAGTTTAATTTTTTAGGTGCAATATCACAGTGGCGCTGTTGCTACACGATCCTATGGACAGCTCTGGTCTCGGGACCATAAATCTCCATAGGATGGTGTAGCAACAGTACCACTGTACAATTTCAGGCCACTGTGATATTGCACCTAAAAAATTCAACTTTGAAAATTAATAACTTTTGAATGAAACACCTTTCAGCAATTGGAGTACTCTTGTTTTACTCAGGGGGATAAACCCTACAACATATTTTTTTTACATTTTAAGTATTACTATCCCTTTAAACACAGGTGCCAGGGAAAACTTCAATGGTCATTAGGGTTTTCTGTCCATAGTAAAACAAGTGTGTGTGTGTGTGTGTGGGGGGGAGAGTTATCAGGAGGTGATAGTTCTCCTTTAACCCCTTAAGGACCAGTCGCGTGCACATGCGGACAGCACTTAAGGACCACAGACCCTACCATTTTTATTTTTTTTTTAGTGAATCAGGTTCAGGGTTCCCCAAACAGCGTGCAGAAGGTCGGGAAGCCCTGAAATCCATAACGGTCCTGGTACATCACGGGTCCTCATGGCTCTCCAACCCATGACGTACCAGGACCATCATGGGTCCTTAAAGAGATAGTAATGTTTCATAATAAAAGTAGCACTAATTAATCATAATAGTATTTGGACTTTGGAGAGTGTTATTTCAATTCTGTCAGTTGTAGTTCAAGAGTAATTCAATGACAAAGTATTTCCCTCCCGCCCCTTTTACTGATGTAACACTGCACAGACAGAACACAAGGAAGGTGCCCAGGTCGACTGCAGAGAGGGACAATCTTCAATTAAGATAAGGGAAAAACCTGAAAAGCTTGTCAAGGGGGGCAGGGATTTCATTGTTTTCATAGGAGTAAGAGTGTCCCCTTCTGTAATCTGTCTGGTCTATGGACTGCATTCCACATCTGAGAAGAGATGGCTTACACTAGGTAAAAGGGGCAGGAGGGGAAACTTTGCTTCTGAATATCTCTTAAACCATAAAGGTTTGAGATATAAGACTTATAGCATTCTTCATGTTTTTTCAATGCCTACAAAATAAAATAAAGTTAAAATGAAGTATTACTATCCCTTTAAGGGGTTAAGTACTGACATTTTAATTGCTCAAGTACTGGAATTGAACACCTCTGTTCTAACAGACAAGAAACTTCAGATTATTTAAATAGTATTTCATTGAAAGAAATACTACAACTGTTTGGCTGGGGATGATGGGAGTTTTAGTCCCCAACAGCTCAACGTTCAACAATTGACTACACCTGTATTAGAGCAACAAGGCATTTACCAGTAGTCAACCTGAGTATCTGCAACACTGAAGAGAAGTAGCGGATTAATGGAACTGCCCGTGATATGTGATAAATGTGAAATCAAAATAAATGAAGAATGGGAACAAACGTAAGGATATCCTGGGGGGGGGGGGGTTAGAAAGGATCAGATATGGTTTGAGATTTTAAAGTATGAGAATGGGCAGACTGGGTGGGCTAAGTGGTCCTTATCAGATGTTACATTCTATGTTAATGAAAAACAAAATGTAAATGCAGTGCTGATACAGAGATGGATTTAAGGCAGAGGCTTTGTTTAGCAAGTCAGACACACACAGACTGTTTTTCAGGAAGGAAGTAAACTAGAGCTTTTCCAAAAAGATAAGCAGTTTGATTGTGTCTAAGTTTGTCCAGTGCTGGAGCAGCTCAGAACACTACAAAAGAGAAGGAGGAAATGAGCGCTGGTGAGAACCAAACCTCATTTAACTGTTTTCAGTCATACAGGGCTTCAGGCATGGTCATTAACAAAACCAGCAGTGCAAAGTGAGGGGGGGGGGGGCAAACTGCAGTGTTCTAGATGTGTTGGACTACAAATTCTAACATAATTAATTTATGTATGTACTGTTTGACTGCACCTGCGTTTCACAATCATTGGAGTCAGACATATTTAAACAAATAATTTCATAGATGGGAAACATTCTGCCCAACAGTAGTTATTGCAAACAAGGTCCCATCATTGACTGGCTGGGGATGATAGGATCTATAGTCCATCAACAGCTGGAGTGCTGAAGACTTCCCATCTTATCCTAAGAATGTCCCTGTCTTAAAGGGGATCTATCACTGCAGTACAAATGTGTTTTAAACATTAGATTATCTAGCGATTAGGTGGATTTCTTGAATAATTCATTTTTTTTTTTTATCGTACTTTGCCGAAAATTAAAGTTTAAAGACTGCACTTCCAGATAGACTGCGTGTACAGATCTATACCCGCAGTATGTAACTCTGCCTCCGTTCCCCTCCCTCTATCCAGCCTCCTCGGATGATGGAGGCTTTCTGTCTGTAAGCTGGAGCAATCTCATTGGCTAGATATCGATCTCTGAAAGTCAGACCACTCCAGCTTATGGACAGAAGCCTCCGTCATCGAAAGAGGCTGGATAGAGGGAGGGGAGAGGAGGCAGAGTTACAGACTGCGGGTACAGAGCTGTACCCGCAGTCTATCCGGAAGTGCAGTCTTTAAACATTGATTTTTGACAAAATATGATCAAAAAAATGTATTCAAGAATTTCACCTACTCGCTAGATAATCTAACGTTTAAAACACTATTGTACTGTGGTGATAGATCCCCTTTAATGCTGATGAGAGCAACTAAGTGACTGAGCCAATGCATAAACCACTTGCCCTCAGGTGGAGATGTTCATTAAATATGCCCTGTAATGTGTACTTCATGACTGGATATGTGAAAATGGGAGGCTAATGCTCCCAAAGGAGGGCCCCATAAGACTGACATATCTTATATATCCTACAAACTGCCCTAAAAGGTGTGTGTATGGTACATGTTTGTATAAACAGATTTTTGTGTACTTACTAATAAATCCTTTTCTCTTTGTCATGGTTTGCAAGCAAGACAAGGAGTCAGACAGTATAGTAAAATCACCTTTATTAAAATGAATAGCAATATAACGAGTAGGTAATCACAGGGAGTAGAAGAGATTAACCCGAGAGGCAGAGACTCTATCAGAAATAGAAGTATACCTCCAGGTCCCCAGACTGCAGAGACTAGGCCGAGGCCAATGGTAGTCTCTATGCCAGATAGGGAGAGCGTGTACCCAAACAAACAGTCTCCCCTAAGGATGGTAACTGGGGAGAAGACTGACTCATGCCTGCAGTCAGTAAGGAGAAGGCAGTCTTCTGAAAAGGAAAGCAACAAGGAGACAATGACTCACGTCTGCAGTCAGTAAGGTAGAGTCTACTAGAGCCACAGGTCTGCACCAGATCGTGTTCTTCCTGTTTAGTGGACACCCTGAGGGTAGCTGGACAGAACCCCAGGTCAGTACCAGGTTGGATAGTCAGAAAAGCCAGGGTCATACACGGAACGGGTAGTCAGCCAGAGCCACAGGTCTGCACCAGATAGGGTGTCCACTAATGAGGAAGCAATACTGAGAGTAGCTGGACAGAGCCCCAGGTCTGCACCAGGTTGGATAGTCAGACGAGCCAAGGTCATACACAGAACGGGTAGTCAGCCAGAGCCACAGGTCTGCACCAGTTTGAATGTCCAACAGGTATGGAGCACACAGAGAGTAGTCAGACAGAGCCACAGGTCAGCAACAGGATGGATGGTCAGACAAGCCAAGGTCATACACAGGAAATTAGGAACAAGTAAGATACTACTGCACAGAACAACAACGTAAGGGTAACTGAATAAGGATCCAGATCCCTTAAATACCCAGAACCAGGAAGTAGCTGGGTGGAGCTACCAGCCCCAACTGCATAAAGCAGAGACCTGCGACATACTGCAGCCTTGCGCCCTGTAATGTCTCACCGAGGAGAGATTCGGTCAACCCTGCGTCAGAACAAATGACAATTCGACAGCCGCGTCAATTTGGCAGAGGACATGGGCAACCGCTAGAGACGCCCAGCATGCCCAGACCCAATCCTTGAAATGACGCATGGGATGATGGCGAAGCGACATTTCGTGACATCCTAGCCCTGCGTCAAGGCTGGAGGCGTCGCTGGAATTAAGGTAATTGTGACACTCTTAGACCATGTGGAACACAGGAACCATGGGGTAAAGTATCCTCTGGCCAGAAGGGCAGGGCCCTAAAAGGCTCTGAGATAGAGACCACCTTCTTACTTCATTTTACCCCACAGACATGCTCAGTTTTTAAGTACAGCAAAGATAAAAGAAAACAGAAGCAAGGCAAAGGAGGTCACCTAAACCAGAGAACCCAAAGGACTCACAGCTGCCTTTTCTATGAGAGAGAACTCCTGTGTTTCATATGGACCAAGAGAAAAGGATTTATTAGTAAGTACACAAAAATTCCCTTTTCACTTACAACCAATGTGGAACACAGGAAGCACGGGGATAACGCAAAGCCATTAACCAAGACTCTAGGAAGGGAAATAGAAAAAAAACCTCAAAATCACAGACCAGTTCTAACAGAGATGAACATCAGCCGTCAATGGACACCAACGCAGAAGTAAAGAGTAAAGAGGAGAAGGAAACCAACAGATTACTGGAAAAACAAAACAAGAAGTACACCCACACATACACAATGGACTTCCAATCAAACCTGGCATAGAAATCAGCACACTGACATTGTAGTGTTTGACAAAAGTACCAACCACATCACCGCTTTACTCAGTGGCCTTTATTTTGGAGGCCCAAGAGGTACCTACTGACCTGGTGGAAAGACACATGAGGGTGCACGGCCTCCTTCCGGAGAACATGCCTGGAGAACAGTTGCCTTACTCCAAGAAGCCACTAACACCTTAGATGCAGCCTGGCCTGCATGAGGGTCCTCAGAAATGACAAAACATTAATCAGATCTCCAAAAAGATTGCACCTAACCACAACCAAAATGATGAAACTCCTGTTAGATGGAGCAAGACATATAAGTAAAAACAGTTTATAAGTAATGTGAAATTAGGAAACAACCATAGGGAGAGACATAACAGGAGTCCAGAAAAACCACCCTATCAGAGCAGAAAACCAGAAAAGAAGGCAGACACAATAGTTAGAAGAAAGTCGAGAGTGAAGAAATGCAGAGAAACTGAAGACAGAGACTGAAATGGAGCCCTGTGAAACACTCCCATAGCCAACTTCAAGTCCCATTGAGGAGGGGGATCCCAAAAGACTGGCTAGGCATGAGATACCACTTGCCCAAATGTCTGCACATCTGGCAATAAGGTGATATGCCTCTAGAAAAGCACAGAAAGAACTGGAATCTGGACTATGAGCCAAGAACAGGTCGTTCTTGAAGACAGCTCAAAGAAAGGCCAAGGTGACCAACAGATGAAAAAAGTAGAAGCCATGATCCCCGGTCTTCACACCACTTATAAGAAAACACACTATGGTACACTCTGGGTGAAACTGGCTTAGGAGCTTTCAAAAGAGCAATGATGGAGTCAGAAAATCCCTTTTCCCTCAGGATGCTGGCTTCAAAAGCCAAGCCACCAAAACCAGCTTCATCATCTTTGGATGACACAAAGGATCCTGTGTCAAAAGGTTGGGGAGTAGAGGGAGCTGAAATGGTTCTAACACAGATAAAACTGAGAAGATCTGAAAAAACAGGCCCAGCAGAGACAAAAAAAGGGGTGATCAGAATGACATCAGACCGCTGCATCCTAACTTCCCTCAACACTCTAGGAATCAGAGGGAATGGGGGAAATGCATAAGGCATGAAAAATATCATGGGATCACATCACTTCCACTGCAAGAGCTGCCCTTGTGATATGGACAGCAGAACGAGACAGCACGTGACCCTCTGTCCATGTAAGGATCAGCTGAAGCCTGGACTCTCTGGATTCTCCCTGCTGGTTGATCTAAGCCAGCACTGTAGCATTGTCGGACTGGATCCACATTGGTGATCCCTAAAGGGAAGGAACCAATGCTACAGAGCTTGGCAAATCACTTGAGTTTCAGCACATTGATGGACAGAAGAAAATTTCCCTCTAGGAAATGGTTGTGATACCTTTTGAGGCAAACAGGACATTCCTGAGATAATGAAGGTATATAACTCACAGAAGAAATTAAGGTCTTTACCCATGCAGGTTCCTGTTCAGCAGAAGAGGGCCTGGAAGCCATGTGGGCTACAGAGCAAGAGAAACAAAATATCAGAGGAATCCCTAGGAAAACCAATCTGGCATGAGAAGCAGTGGGTTACAGCGGAGACCACCAAAGCCTTGATGGTCTTGGCTTTGCCAATGGCTCCCTTGTGCTCAGACATAGCTAGGAGTTCCCATAATACAGGATACAGGAAAAAAAAAACAAGATAAAAAGTACTTACCTGCTTGAGAGTTAAAGAAGTATGCAAGGAAGGAGAAACTAGCCCTATGTATTACACTCTGTATGGAAGAGAGAGTAAGTGTAGAAATTCCTCTTCCTATTCCTGGGCTTTATGAGAAATGCAGTTTCCCTATTAGCCTTTTACAAAACATCATGGTGGGAGGGTGAGGGCCAGACAGACAGAAATCAAGAGCAGTGTGCCAGTCTAGTGATTTCACCACAGACAATGTGAAAGTGGCTACCAGGCAGACAGACAGGGATATACTCCCAGGGCCTGTGCACTCTGAATAATGGAGATAAGGTCCACTTCACTATTCAGGCAAGTTCAGCCCAGAAAAGTTAAGCTGAATCAAAAGGAGAAAAGTTTGATGAGGAAAGACATCCTCTAGCAGACCCAAATCCCAATCAGTCTGCACACTTGTTCAAACCAACAATGGTGCCTGTCTAATGAGAGATTACACAGCCCCATCCTACAGGAAAAAAACCTAAAAGGCTAACCAAGAGAATCTTAGCCCATGCACCACCAATGAAGTCCATGCAGTATATTTGGATTTTGAAAAAAGCCTTTAATACTGTGCATCAAAACAGGTTACTGCATAAATGAAAAGGCTTCAGTTTGGGAGGAGATATCTGTACATGGATTGAGAATTGGTTAATTGATAGGTAGCAGAGAGCTATTGTAAACTGATCTTTTTCAAGTTCGTTTAAAATTGTAAGTAGGGTGCCACAGGGTTCAGTCCTGGGCCCAATGCTTTTTATCATGTTTATTAATGATCTAGACGTAGGTATTACAAGTATTGTCTCAATCTTCGCTGATGACACTAAACTGTGTAAGAAAACAGAGCAGCATGTTTTTTCCTCTGCAGAAAGATTTGGATAAATTTGATAAATGGGTGGAAAATGGAAAATGTGGTTTTATTACAGATAAATGCAAGGTAATACATTTGGCCTGCAGAAACAATCATGCTACATATAAATTAAATGTGAAACTACTTGGGGAATCCTCCTTTAGGGAAATATTTATGAGTAGTGATAGACCATGAACTTCACAGCATTGTGCAGGGTCACTCAGCTGTTGCAAAAGCAAGTAGGATAACTACTCTGTATAAAAAGGGGTTTTGATGCAGGGATTGCAAATAGAATTCTACCTTTATATAAATCCTTGGTAAGGCCTCATCTAGAATATGGAGTAAGTTTTGGACACCAGTTCTCAAAAGACATTACTGAACTGGACAAAGTGCAGAGACATGCAACAAAACTGATAATGGGACTGAAGGGTCTATGTTAGAAAGTGAGACTAGGCAAACTGTGTTTTGTTTTTTTTACATGAGATGAAACATCTATGGAGTTATATGATTAAAAGGATAGTAATGTTTCAAAATAAAAGCTGCTCCAGTTAATCTTCATAGTATTTGGGCCACAGAGAGTGTTATTTCAATACTGTCAGAGTTGTAGTTCAAGACTAATTGAATGATAATGTATCCCCCTCCCACCCCTTTTACTGATGTAACACTGCTCACCTCAGAAAAAAGGTGGTGTCCAGATGGCTTGCAGAGAGGTACTGTGAGCTGTCTGGTCTTAAGACTAGATTCCACATCTGTGGGGAGGCGGCTTACACTAGATAAAATGGGTGGGTGGGAGATAAAGTATCCCCCTCCTGCCAATGATAAAGTATCATTCAATTACTCGAACTACAACTCTGACAGTATTGAAATAACACTCTCCATGGCCCAAATACTATGAAGATTAATGGCGCTGCTTTTATTTTGAAACATTACTATTCAATTAACATTTACAAATATATTCAAGGTCAATACAAAGCCAAGGAACTAGTTACTTAAAGAGCCAAAAAAAAAAAACAAGAGGTGAGCCATTAAGACAAAGAAAGATGACGTTGATTAAAATAACGTCAGGGATTTTTTTTATTTTATTTTTTTACAGCAAGGGCAGTAAAGTTATGAAATTCTTTGCTTCGGGATGCTGTCCTTAGATACTGTAGTTACTTCCAAAAAATTAGCTCAGAACAATATAAAGAATTATGACAGCTGGTTTCACGGCAGATAGGATATTGATCCAAAGAAATATTCAACTGCCATTTGAAGTCAGTAAGGAATTTTTCTGCCCACTTGGGGTTTAATTGGTAAAGGCTTCAATATACATATTTTTTGCCTTCCTTTGTATCAACAGGTGTGATATGGCATGGACTGAGCTTGATGCATGTCTTCTTTCAACATCATCAACTATGTTACTATGTGTATGTCACTTTTAAAACGGAGCATGTCTTGTAGGTGTAAAGTGACTGCGGGAGTTTTCACCTCCAAAGAACCATTTAAGGCAAGTGCCCTTCAGGACAGCAAACAAAATGTTTACCATTAGAATGTCACAGAGGAAATATCGATCTTCCAGATGGCGACTTCAAAATGTCACCCACGTTAAAATGGCGAACTCAATGTCGCCAGCATCACCATGGAAACCTCCACATACCACTGTGTTAAAAATTCACGGATCCCTGTGCTAAATACCGGTGGCCATGGGCAAGGCTACCATCTGGAACAATGGTTCATAGAAGGAAGACTGAATTTCATCAGTGACATGGACCCAATAAGTCTGTTACCTAGGGTCTTGGACTCAGTTACAGGGAGTACAGAGTCCCCTTGTAGACTTTTCCTCTCAGCATTTTTTCATTGCATGCAGGGTTTTCAGAGATTTTGATTGGGCCACAGCTTTCAGAATGGTAGTCAATTATTTTGATAGATCTGGGGGTCATGTTTCCAGTACCCCTGGGCCGGCTGCACTTTCAATACATTTCCTACTGGGTTGTTACCCAAAGGAGTACATAAACTTTTGCCTGGTACTAGACCTGTATGGTATCAACAGATTTGTGTGTACGACCGGGTTTGAGATGGAGTTACCTTGGTTTATGTTCTGCAACAGTAATTTTTTCCGCATTAACAGAACTGCACTTTTTCTTTGGCATCAAAAGCAGGGATTTTCATTGGGTTTTAGAGGCAATCTCAAGTTATATTCTAACCCAGGGTCTTTCCACAGCAATCTGTTATGGACAAGTCACCCACTAACCCTTTGAGTGCAAGAGGGGCATCCAACATATTCCAAACAATTGTGTTTTAAATCCCCTGGCACTCAAAAAGGGTTAAAGTGCCATTGCCAGTGGTTTGGCACCGCAATTATACTGAAGCCTGAATCACACGTGGTTACATCTCTACCTAATCTTTTTAGGCATGAAAATGGATCCCTTGCAATACTGGATCAGAGGCTGGGAGGTGCATTCTTGGATGGGGGTGCAGATACATATTGGGAAATGGAGGTAAATACATAATGAAATGGGTAGGGTGGGCATTAGATACCTGCCAAGATGGGGTGGATGTGGGAGTACAGAAGGCAGAGAATGGGAACATACCTACATAGATGGACACGGGCAGATAATATGCTGAGGTGGGAAGAGGAGGGGGGGGGGGATATCAAAATCTTTGAAAATCCTGCATATGATAAAAAAAAATGCTGAGAGGAAAGGTTTATGAGGCAGAATCTGTACTCCATGTGAGTCCAAATGGTGAGATTTAAATGGGGGAATTGAGGGGTGGGCAGATAATTACTGGAGGAGGTTACAGAGGCCATGATCAACTTTAAAGGGATAGTAATACTTCGTTTTAACTTTATTTTACTTTGTAGGCATTAAAAAAATATGAAGAATGATAGAAGTCTTATCTCTTAAACCTTTATGGTATTAGAGATATTCACAAGCAAAGTTTCCCCCTCCCGCCCCTTTTACCTAGTGTAAGCCATCTCTTCTCAGATGTGAATCTGGTTGTAAGACCAGACAGATAACAGCAGGGGACAACCTTCTTACAGTGAAAACAATGAAAGCCCTGCCCCCCTTGACAAGCTTTTCAGGTTTTTCCCTTATCTTAATTGAAGATTGTCCCTCTCTGCAGTCTACATGGGCACCTCCCTTCTGCTCTGGCTGAGCAGTGTTACATAAGTAAAAGGGGCGGGAGGGGGAGACTTTGTCATTGACTTACTCTTGAACTACAACTCTGACAGAACTGAAATAACACTCTCCAAAGTCCAAATACTATGATGATTAATTAGAGCTGCTTTTATTATGAAACATTACTATCCCTTTAAAATAATAATACTGTCCTAGCCGACATTTGTAATCCACTGCTCGCACCTTTTTGAAACGGGCAACATTTTTAAGGTGCCTTTTTGACAAAGGCAACATCTTGAAGTCAGCCTTTTGATACGGGTGACATTTTGAGGTCACAATTTTGAAGGTCGGCATGTGGGCGTCAACATTCCAATAGGATACCGAAACAAAAGAGTTCATCATGTCAATTCTTAAGGTCAATCAGCAAGCAAGATTTTCAACTCCTCATGTAAAGCTAGCTCGTATTATCACTGATTAATTGTGTTATACATTATGGCTGTAGTAGTACAAAATGGATGCAATGGGGGGTGTGTGTGTGTGTGTGTACTGTTGAAGTGAGCTCATACTGCTGGAATGTTTCCAAAAAAGGAATTGCTTTCTCAAAGCTTGTGTATTGCTCCTTAATGTACACAGATGTCCATATACGTCCATGTATGTCCAGAATGTATACATGGAAATGGCCATAATGCAATCCATTGTCTAGAAAGAGTATAAAGGATTCTCCCTCTGTCCTAATATTTGTATCCTGGTGTATGTCTGCACTGAATCAATGCTGCTGTAATGTAGACATAGAAGAATGCTGTATCTGCCTGATACCACAGAATAAAACTCTAAAAAGGAAGAAGTATCCTGAAATTGCAAGAAGAAAAAAATTCTAAACATTTCTACAGCATCTTCCTATAGTACTTCCTGGATACTGCATCAAATACAATATATTAATGCTCACTGATCATGAGGAATAAAAGGTACGTGGAGCAACTCTGGGGCAAACCAAATGCACCATAGGGTAAAACTGAAATTCTACCAAGAGAGCCACATTATTGGACCTTCAATAATTTAATCCTGCAGGAATGGATCTTATGACCTATCTGCGACCGCCTCCTGATGATATGATTTTTTGTGATGTTTTAGTCTGGGTGAGAGGAAGGAAAAACTAAAAAGGTTAATATTATAACTTCTACATTGGTAGAATTTATACCTACACAACCCCTCCCCATAACTCCCCTTTAGCTGTAGAAAATGAGAAGGACCACCTCTCTCCTCCCCCAGGTTTTCCCGCCAAACTGCAAAGGCCAAGGACTGAGCACAGCAGTGAGTGGGGGCTACCAAGGAGGGATGGGGAGGGTGGTACTCCTTAGGTGGCTTTGGGCAGCCGCCATTATTTTTACACAAAACACAAGAAAAGAGGAGAACTGTACTGCAACTTGAAACCAATATACAGATCGAAATATATGGAGAATTCAATACTCACTCGGTGTGTATAGCCGGTTACACTCCTAGCAACCGGTCTATAAAGCCAGCGGGGATTTACGGTGCTGGTTCTCCCCGCAACAAAACCCCACATTGTATTTCCTCCTGATGAAGTGGCAATAGTGCCACGAAACATGTTGCGGTTTCGAGGATATTTTTTTTTTATTTTTATATAAAATAAAACAATTGCAAAATTGTTGGGTTTTGTTGCAGGGAGAACCAGCACCGTAAATCCCCGCTGGCTTTATAGACCGGTTGCTAGGAGTGTGACCGGCTATACACACACCAAGTGAGTATTGAATTCTCCATATATTTCGATCTGTATATTGGTTTCAAGTTGCAGTACAGTTCTCCACTTTTCTTGTGTTTTGTGTGTTCCAAGTTCCACCGGAGGGGGAGACGTTCCAGGAGGATCGAGCGCACAACAGATCGTGATATCTGTGGGAAGGCAGTGCAATATCCTCCACATGCCTGCATTGTCATTGGTATCATATCCATTACATTATTTAAATGTGAGTAATATATATAAAGTATTACAATTGGTCATCATATGATCCAGATGCCTGCACAATACGTCTCTCCCCTTCTTTTTTTTGTTTGTTTTGCCATTATTTTTAGGTTATTTCATGACCTACTGACATGTTTGTGTAACTGGATAAATGATTTATTTACAAAGACTGTGATAAACTCGTATATGGAGGTTTAAATAAACATTAATGTGAGTTTTATAGCTGTGGAGCAATGTGATACACTTATATACATACCACAGTCTGATCTCCTAAAAAGAGGGACACCAGGGTGGGAAAGAGGGACAGACGGATTTGGATCTCAAAGAGGAACACTTGGGAGACATGTTTTTGTAGTTTACATACAGGCGAAGTGAGAGTATTCTGTTAATTTGCAAGACTTCTATTACTGTAAAACAGAGAAGGGCTTGGCTGTAATAAAAAAAAAAAAAAAAAAAAAAAAAAAAGTACCATGTCTTTACCCTGGCCCAAGTACACCACTGACGATGTTTCTCCAGTGCACTGTGTAGCAGTGTGGTACAGACCTTTCAATCTTAAAAACAGCTGAGAAATGACTGCACACTATTGTGTGGCGTGTCTGGTCTATAGGCCTTCATCAGGCTAAAAAGGTGCAATCCTGAAGCAAACCAACTGTACCATAGGGTTAAAAATATAATCCAGCAAATTTTCATTACATTCGATGATTCTCTTAACCTGTTCAGTACTAGAGAGGTCTAGCAATGCATTGGTGACCTTGTAGCAATCAAGAGCCCCATATAAAATAATTTAGATTTGTCACCCCCCATGGTGTGTTGGTTTGCTCCAGAATTGCACCCTTTTACCTTGATAAGTAAGGTCCTATATTTATAGTTTGCTAAATGTTTTTACCCCCCCCCCCCCATGTATTTTCCATTACTTAGAAAGCGAGCACAAAAATGGAATAGGTTAGCACAAGAGGCAAGCACAGTATGGCCTTAGCATGTGGGTGGGGGGAGGGATTCCCACTCACAGACATCTGCAGTGACAGATTAAATTTGCATGTGGCTCTTTTGCTGTCACATTTGGTTTTCCGGTACAAACATTCTTAATTCTAAGAACAATACACTTTCTCTGCCTTTGTTCATATAAACACATCTACTGGGTTTTCTAATTAGAACACTTTTTTTTTTTTTTTTTTTTTTTTTACATCCTAGCTAAAGCATATCCCCAAATTAAGCACATTTGTTTTTACACATAACCTCTTATCTGCAAAACAGTAGCTGCCTTTTCTTTACTTTTGTAAGTTACCGGTTTCACAATTCTGGAGACCTCAGTATCTGGGGTTCCTAACCACATGGATAAACTGCCATGTTTAGATCAACATTCATATACAACACATAGGAGTTATACACACGTAGGTTCTGTACTTTACATAGAGTGGTGACAGTTATACATCTCCTGGACAGCATGCAAGATATTGGCTTGTGACATTTCAACATAGACTTTGATATTTTAACCCTTTGAGTGCCAGAGTGGTATGTGTTGGATACCTCTCTGGCACACAAAGGGTTAATAGTGTTGAGGGTTTTCTAGAATAGCTTCACATCGCATGGTTTTAGATAGATGACAAAGTCTTCAACAGCCTTCTCCTTTCTCTGTCCTGGCTGCCTTATGGTATTTTTCTATCTATCACAGGAAACAGATCAGCATAACTTGCGTGTGTACTAATTACGTACCTCTTAAGTGTCCCTCTTTAGGAGTGACAGACCCTCTTTGATAACCAAAACCCTCTGTCCCCCTTTACCACCCTAGTGTCTCTCTTTTTAGGAGATCAGGTCAGACTGTGTGGTGTGTGAATAAGTGCATCACATTGCTCCACAGCAATAAAGCTAGAATTAAGGTTTGTTTAAAGGGATAGTAATACTTTAATTTCACTAATCCCCATCTTGTAGAATTTAAAAAAAGATTTTTAATGCCCCCAATCACATCTCTGTGAAATGTCATATCTAGCTATAGTCTGCAACAAAATTTGAATTGTAAAAAGAATAACTAGACTACAGTATAATCTACATTGCAAAAATAAAGTGTAAATAACCACTTTACAGCACAGAATCAGAGTATATCATCTATTTTATATGCATAGCTTACTAAGGAAATCTCCAAAAGAGACTGGAAAAGGTTATGGTGAATAAAGCCTCCGGACCAGATGACATACACCAGATAGTATATAAGGAGCTTTGTTGATTAAAAGCAGGATCATTATATTCAATATTTATTGATTCATCCTCATCAGGCATAGTTTCATGTGACTGGAGGAAAGCAGGTGTAGTACCATTATTCAAAATGGGGCAAGATGTAAACCAGGAAATGACAGACCTTTGAATCGGACTTCTGTAGTGGTTAAGTTATTAGAAGATTAGTAACCAATAGCATTCAGGACTGTGTGATGACCAGCAACATTATTACTAAGAATTAGCATGGTTTTGTGATGAACTGTTCTTGCTAAAGTAATTTATTTGCATTCTATAAAAGAGTAAATGGTAACATAGACAAAGGTATTGCAGCGAGGTAGTATACTTGTATTTTGCAAAAGCCTTTATATTGTATCTTACAAAAGCTCACTACATCAATTAAAAGGCTTTGGTTTGGGAGGTACAATCTGTGCATGGAGAGAGAGAACAGGTTAAATGATAGAGCGTAGAGGGTTGTTACAAATGGAACCTTTTCAAGTTGGTCTAAAGTTCTAAGTGAAGTGCCTCAGAGACCCGCTGCTTTTTAAAGCAGAACTTCTAAATAGTTCCATTATCTGCCACAAGTACCACCATCTGAAGTAACCCTTTTTCTTGTGAGACCGGCGGCCAGGCTTGCACGCAGATATCTTGGCTTAGAGACATCTGTGAGCCTGCGCTGTCCATCCCAGTCTCCTCTAGGAGGTATTGCCTAGAGCTGTAAGGCACCGGAAGAAACTGATGGCGCAGGCACGCAGACGGCTCTAAAGCAAGAAACATGGCCATCATTTTCACAAGAGAAAGGATTACTTCAGATGGTGGTGCTTGTGGCAGATAACAGAACTATTAAGAAACTAGTCGCCATATGCCTAATTAGTGGGGAGGCGATTCTATATAGGGTGGTAGCTCCGCTTTAATGATCCTGAAGTGGGTTTGAAAGCAGTGTCATTAGCAAAGATGACACAAAAAAAATATGTAAGGAAATACAGAACAGGATGTTTTTTAGTTCTTTGTAGAAAGATTTTGATAAACTGAGTACGTGGGTGGAATAGTTTCAGATATAGATAAATATAAGGTTATGGATATGAGTTGCAGAAACAAGCATGCTAGAACCTGAACTAAATGTGAATCTATTTGGGGAATCCATGTTAGAGAAAGAATTTCACAGCAGTGTGCGTTGTCAATCAAATCTGCAAAAGCCAATAGGGTAGTACCATGTTTAAAAAGGGGTACAGTTGCATGGGATTGGAATATAATTTCACATCTTTATAAATCCTTGGTAGGGCCTCATACAGTTTTGGCTATGGGTTGTTAAAAGAACAGAGATGTGCAACAAAACTGATAAAGGTTATAAAGAGACGCTAGCCAAACAGGTTTTAAAAAGGTCTAAGAGTTGTCTATTGGAGTACCATTTATAAAACATATTCAATACAAATAATTCTGGGAAACCAATTAGTCAAAAAGAGGGGCAAAAAAAACCAAACTAAAAAAAACCAGGTATTTATTTACAAAAACAGTTATACATGTCTTTGCTTTGGGAAGCTTTGTTTGCAGATACTGTGGATACTTTAAAAAAAACAAAAACATAGAGGATACCTTTCTATTGAGAATTTTACTTGGTATCAATGCATATATGATGTTGAAAAATAACTCAGTGGATGCATGTCATTTTTCAGCCTCATCTACTAATGTTAGTATGTTATCAAGCACTTATTCCTAATTATGGCTCAAGAGGGAAGGAAGACAAAGAAATAACTTGGTTTTATTAAAATGAAAGTGGTGTATAAGAGATATGAGTTCTATAGAAGCATGCTGATTCAGAAGTAAAACAAATGTGGTAATGTGCTGTGTTGTGAAATCACTCATATTAAGGAGCTACTCTCATTATTTCCCATGAGTTAATAGTTGAATCTCTCCTAGCGGCGAGAGACTCAACAAGCTGTAAATAGGATTCTCTTTTAATATACCAAAACGATCTAAATCTTGTGGTGGACAGGACTTTTGTATATGTGGACATAAGCACACATCATTGGTTTAGCTGAAAAGCATACTGGAATGAAGAAGGGGTGGAGAGGGTGTTTATTATTTTGTTTCTAGTTAGTAAATGTTGTAGAGAGTATGTTGATTGAAAAAATAAGTAGGTACTCTGAATTACAGACCCCTTAATTCATAAATATACACAAATCAACAAAATGGAAAAAACTAAAAAGGTATCACAAAAGAGTAATCAGCTTCGATGTAGCCAGCAGGATCCAAAGAGGAAGAGGACTCATCAAGTACCACCTCTTCCTTTTCTCAAATGCCCAAAAAGAATGGGCTGCTGGGAAAGAGAAATTTACCTACCGATATTTCCTTTTCTTCTTTGTAACTCCAAGTCACCAATCAGAACATGGATTATATGTCCTTCCTCCAGCTGGTAGGACTGCTTAATTTTGATTTAAAAAGGTTACACCCCCCAACCATCTCCAGTTATACTTTTGTCAAAGCTGTAAAAACATACAAGATTATAGTAAGGTTAAGGGTGGGTGTGACGTGGAGTTACACAGAAAAGGAAATATCGGTTAGTAAATTTCTCTATTTCTTCTCTGTAATCCACATCACCAATCAGAACATGGGAACTTCCCAATCCAACAAGCAATATAACAACTGAAATACTTGTTAAGCTAATATCACAGTTAAAACATATAACAGATAAGTTCAAACAATAATATATATGATGAGCTCATCTAAATAAAGAAATGTGCATGATCTTACCCCCCTTACTGTGGAACTTCTGCTGCATTGGCAGCCGCATTAACATCCAGCCTGTAATCTATATATATAAAAGAAGACTTTGTGCCTGCCAAAACACACCCAGGGGAGGCATAAAGCAGGAGTTACTATTCCTATTGGGTGATTCAATCATGCAGGGAGTTGTGCCTCCCCCACTATGCAGCCCGCCCACCACTATCAAAGTCAGAAAAAAACAATATGGCCGCCACTTGCTCCTACACCACAGACAAACACACATGCCTCACTCATACAGCACCAAACTCACACACATGCCCCACTCACACAGCACCACACAAACACACACACATGCCCCACTCACACACACAGACCACCACACACAATGCCCCACTCACACAGCACCAAACACACATGCCCCCACTCACACACACAGCACCACATACACACACAAAGCCAGAAATAAATATGGCTGACACACACACTCACTCACCCTGACTCCCAGTGGCCTCAGCAGGACCTGTAGTGCAGCACCAGAAGAACAAAATGGCACTCAAAGGTTTAAGGTAGGCCCTCATTGCTCAATTATTTCTTCACTGTCATCATTTGGCATGCAAGACACAGGACAGACAGCCATCAGATTCACACTTAACTCACTGACTGCCACAGGGTTGTGTATCAAGTTTTAGCCCTCAGGGAGTGTGTTCAAACCCCTCACATTGTAAACTTGCATTTCCCTCCCACATCTCCTCCTTCCACAACCTATTACTAGCACTTTTCCACATTTATGTTAAGCCCCGCCCCCTACTTGCAATTAAGCCCGCCCCCTTTTAACCTGATTGCCCCATTTGTCTCTCCATATCAGCACCACATCAGTCCCCTCTAGGGACTCCACAAGTCAAAGTTCCCAGGTATGAACACACTTCCCACTGCTATTTAACTCTGACATGCCTCTGTATATCTTAACCCTTTGACTGCCAGAGGGGTGCACAACTCATGAGTGCATGTGTTACTGCTCATATATGTTGCATGTGTGTTTGTGTCCATCTCTGTTACATATATGTGTCCATGTGTGCATCTCCAGTGTGTCTGTGTGTGTACATCTGTTACATATGTGTGCATCTCCAGTGAGTCTGTGTGTGTGCGTGTCTTTTGCATGTTTCTGCCGCTCACTGTGTGTATGTGCATACCTCCCAACATTTCACATGGCCAAAGAGGGACACTGTAGTTTTAGGTGATATTGTTGGGGCGTGGCTGGTGAGCAGGGCATTAGTAAGAATTTGTAGGTTATTTCATGACCTATTACTGGCTATTTATGTAACTGAATAAATGATTTAGTGCAAGACCAAAGTATTTTATTTGCACAGACTAATGTATAAACACATATACTGAAGTTTATTGCTTTATTGCTGGAGAGCAAAGTAAAACACACCACACAGTCAGGGCTGGTGCAAGGATTTTTGCCACCCTAGGCAAAACCTAATTTTGCCGCCCATTTCGCTCCGCCCCTTGTGTCCCACCCCTTTATACCCTGCCTACTTATACCCCACCTCTTTTCATGATTGTCCTCTCTCTGCCCCCTGGGCCAGTCTGCCCCTGGTCTGGAGATGCCTGTAAGAGATGCCCCCTACCAGCTCCAACTTGCCCCTTATCAGCTTCACTTTGGCCCACCAGCTCCACTTTGCCACCATCAGCTCCAACTTGCCACCATCAGCTCCACTTTGCCCCCCATCCACTCCAACTTGCCCCCATCAGCTCCACTTTGCCCCCCATCCGCTCCAACGTGCCCCCACCAGCTCCACTTTGCCCCCCATCTGCTCTAACATGCCCCCACCAGCTCCACTTTGCCCCCCATCTGCTCTAACATGCCCCCACCAGCTCCACTTTGGCCCCTCAGCTCCACTTTGCCCCCATCCGCTCCAACTTGCCCCCCATCCGCTCCAACTTGCCCCCACCAGCTCCAACTTGCCCCCACCAGCTCCACTATGCCCCCATCCGCTCCAGCTTGCCCCCCATCTGCTCCACTTTGCCCCCATCCGCTCCAACTTGCCCCCCATCTGCTCCACTTTGCCCCCCCCTCAGCTCCAACTTGCCCCCCCTCAGCTCCACTTTGACCCTCATCCGCTCCACTTTGCCCCCATCAGCTCCAACTTGCCCCCACCAGCTCCACTATGCCCCCTCAGCTCCAGCTTTCCCCTAACAGCTCCAACTTGCCCCCATCATCTCCACTTTGCCCCACATCCGCTTCAACTTGCCCCCTCAGCTCCACTATGCCCCCTCAGCTCCAACTTGCAGAGCGCGGCGGGAGATCATGACTCCCAACGCGCTCTGCATTACTAAAGATCCGACCAGATGAGGGAGCGCTGTAGCGACACAGACCTGACTGTGTTGTGGTTCCCGGCGTGGTGTGTGTGCGGGCGCAGCTCTTCTCCGCTGCATGCCCGCGCCCCCAGTACGTGTGCTCCCTAGGCCGGCGCCTACGTCGCCTATAGGTGGAGCTGCCCTGCACACAGTCTGACCTCCTAAAAAGAGGGACAACAGGGTGGGAAAGAGGGACAGAGGGATTTGGCCCTCAAAGAGGGACTGTCCCTCCTAAAGAGGGACATTTGGGATGTATGGTATGTGTCTGCCTGTGTGTTGTATATGTCGGTGTTTATCAGTGTGTCTGCATTTCACACACGTGCGCCCAACGGTCATAACATGACGGGCAACGCCGTCCCACATTGCTAGTCCTTAATAAAGGTGGAGATGGAAGACCACATGGCTGCTTCCTCAGGAGAAACATTAGCCTTAGTTGCCCATGATGTGGCCATGGCTCTAGTGGAGTGAGCTTTCACCTTAAGAGGGGGGAACTAATTTAGCTTCACTATATGCTGTTATAATGCATTGCCTAATCCATCTGGCAACTGATTGCTTAGAAGCCTCAGAACCCTTCCTTTTCCCCATATACTGAAGAAAAAGATTATCTGTTTTCCTGAATTCTCTAGTTCTAGATAGATAGATAGATAAACACCAAAACCACGTTGTCCTGATGAAAGTTTAAATATGGGGCTGGGCAGGATAAAGACTAACTCGTTGACCCTTTTAGCCGAGGTTATTGCCGTTAGAAAGACAGTCTTCCAGGACAAGTGTTTCAGAGATATTAGCTCAAGTGGCTCAAAAAGAGGGGAATCAATCAACTGAGTTAAGACAATATTCAGATCCCATGCCAGCGCAATCTCTCTAATTCTGGGACGCATTCTCTCAATGCCTCTCATAAATCTTCTTATTAGTTCTTCCTCTGCCCAATACCTGGTCATTACCTCTGAGACAGCAGAAACTTGAACTTTTAGAGAAGCCGGACTTAAGACCTAAAGCAAACCCTCTTTGTAGGAAGTCAAGAATTATAGGGGCAGTAACTTGATTCTTATGGATTTTGTTCTTGGTATACCATATTCTGAAGGTCTTCCAGACCCTGTCATAAATCTTCAGAGTAGACTTTTTCCTTCCAGATAAAATGGTCTCAACTACCTTGTCAGAAACTCCCTGGTTTTTCAGACTCTGCCGCTCAATCTCCAGGTTGTCAGCTGGAAAAAATTTTGGATTCATATGCAACAATGGACCCTGTAGCGGAAGATCCAGTTTGATCAGTTCTGAATACCAGGGGCGTCTTGGCCACCTTGGGGCAATCATGATGACTTCTGTTCCATCAGTCTTCACCTTCCTGAGAACCTCCCTGATTAAAGGAATAGGAGGGAAGATGTATGCTAGAGAGAAATTCCATGAATATTTCAGGGCATCCTGGCCTAAAGCTCCTACTGTTCTCCATCTGGAGAAGAACTGATCACATTTGCTGTTGACTGAACTGGCCAGAAGGTCTACCACTGGGGTTCCCCACTTCTGGATAATCATCTGGAATACCTATTTGCCCATCTGAATATGCATGCCAGCTTTGTGTTTAGACTTGCACTCCTTGTTCCTCACTGGTTTTTGACGTACATGACAGTTGTCATATTGTCTGATCTGATGCGTACTGCAGTGTTTCTTAGATCTTCCATGAAATGCTTCAGAGCATATCTTACCGCCCTGAGTTCCAATATGTTTATGTGGAGCTTTCTTTCTGGTGTAGACCAGGTGCCCTGAACAGTCCTGGCTTCCCAGACTGCTCCCCAACTGAGAGGACCGCGTCTGTGATGATGATGTTTCAGACTGGATCTACCAATGATGCCCCTTTTTGAAGATTTCTTCTGTTTGTCCACCAGAGAAGATCCTGGTGAATTTCTGATGACAAACTGGATCCTCTGTAGTGGGTTCTGCTGATGCCTGTCCCAATACTTTAGGAAATAAAACTGTTGATGCCTTGAATGAAACCTCGACCAAGGCACCACCTGGATTGCAGATATCATAACTCCCAGGCATTGCATGATGCAATGCGACTTTTCTTCTTTCTGAACTTTATCACTCTCCTTACTATATTGTTTATAATTCCGGAGTAGGAACCAGATGACTTTTCTGGGGGTTTATCAACCATCCCAGATGATTCAAGTGGCTATCAGTTCTGTGTTTATAAAGGGCCTGTCTGCGTGACTGAGCTACTATGAGGAGGTCATCCAGGTATGGAATGACCATTACCCCCTTTTCTCTTACTGGTTCTAATGATGCCGCCAGAACCTTTGAATACCCTGGGGCCTGTGGAGAGCCCAAAGGGAAGCACCCTGTACTGAAAGTGCTGGTTTCCCAGAGCAAATCTTAAGTACTTTCGATGTTCTTCCTTTATTGGGATGGGATAGTACGCATCCTGTAAGTCTATTTTTGTGAGGCAGCTGCCTGGAAGTACTGACCTTATCACTGAAACCACTGACTTCATCCTGAATGATTTCTTGACTAGGAATGTGTTTAGTCTTTTGAGATCCAGGATGGTTCTGCATGAACCCGAAGGTTTTGGAACCATAAACAAGGCTGAATAAATTCCTGAAAATTTTTGTTTTATCAGAACCGGTTGAATCACCCCCTTCTCCAGCAAACTGTTTATTTATAGATTCCAGATTTTCCTTTTCTTTAAGTTGCTTGGAATCTTGGAGACTAAAAATTTGTAGTTTTTTGGGGTCTAGATGAATGGCAGCGGGTATCCTAATTCCAGAATCTGATGGACCCAGGTGTCTGTTGATTTCCAGTGGTCTTGGAACATTTGCAGGTGAACCCCCACCTGCTCTGGAAAAGGACTCCGCTGGCCAGAATTTCTTCTTGGGATAATCCTTCCGGTATCCTCCTCTGGATGTTGGATAGGAAGGCTGTTTTCTCTGTTCAAAGTTTCGTCCCTAGAATTTCTTGGAGTCGTGAAAGGAATAGTTCTTACTCCTGTATGATGATCTTGCAGGAGATCTTCTTTTCCTTTCCTGGGGCAGAAATGTACTTTTACCCCCTGATAATTTTTTAATTATCTCTTCAAGGTGTTCTCCAAATAGCATTTCTCCTTTAAAAGGAATGTTGACTAACTTATTCTTAGATGATGCGTTTGCTCCCCAGGATCCAAGCCACAGGGCTCTTCTGGAGGCTACTGATAGGGCAGGTGCTCTGGCCCCTAATTTCACAGGGTCCATAGCGACATCACAAATAAAGTTGTTGGCTTCTTTGATTGCCAAGACCTCCCTGGTCATCTTGGCATCAGATCAGAGATAGCCCAACAAAACAATGAAGTGTCAACGTTACACATCACACCAACACGGTAATGCTTCGAAAAGGTGTGCACAGACGACCAAGTGGCAGCCTTGTACAACTGATCAGCAGGGGCCTGATTCTTGTAAGCCCAAAAAGCCCCAATAGATCTTGTAGAATGAGCCGTGACCCGAAAGGGGACAGGCTTCTTCCTCAGCTCGTAAGCCTTACAAATAGTTGACTTGATCCAAGAAGCAATAGTCACTTTGGTTGCAGGTCTTCCTGCCCTGGGACCCTCAGGAATGACGAACAGCATGTCAGATTTCCTGATAGGTTATATACTCTTTAATTAATAAAGGGGGCAATTGTCACCCCCATGATAGAGGGTGTCATGAAGGGTCATGATACCCTTCTTGAGGTCTGAAGTACTTTTTTTTTTTTTTTTTTACAAATTACATATATAATTTAAAAAAAGAAAATTGTTGTTACACATAAAGTAAATATTTAATTACATATTCACGCAAATTACATATATAATAAAAACAAACACTTTTTTATACATATACAGGTTGCCTATTAACCCTATGAGTACCAGAGGGGTAGTAAACACATTACAATACATCTCTGGTACTCATAGGGTTAATCTTGCAATACAAAATACGAGGGCATTTTGAATATAATAGGAGCAGAAAAACGTGGGATAAAAATGGTGAAAGTCATGGGAGCACTGTAGTCGACTTTTCAAGGGGGAGGGGGGGTTAAAATGTCGGATGTACAATATTTGTCAAAGTAATATGGTGAAAGAAAGCACTGTAAGTCGACTTTGGAAGGGGAAGAGTTAATTGTCGACTATGAACAATATTTGTCGGATTAATGTGGTGAAAGAAAGCACTGTAAGTCAACTTTTAGACGGGGGGTTAATATATCGAGGGGGACACTGTGTCGGATTTTGTTATGTGGATAACACATCTAACACTGAACTTGACCTTTCTGTCGTCAAATGTACGTCTATTTCCTTGGACTTAGACATTGTACTCGTTTTTTGTAGACGGTAGTCGGAAAAAAGCAGACAGCACCAGTTTTGTTACTACTCTGAAAAGTGCCGTCTACGCCAGTTTTGTTTTACCGTGGTTCTGCAATAGAATACCGGCGTAACACATTTGCAAAATTCATGCTACTTGTTTTTCTTGTAACGCCGGTTTTAGCGTGGGAAATAGAATCGAGCCCCAGGACAGCAAGGGAGCCGGAATGGCTCCGCCACTGACAGATCCAGCAGGTCCGGAAACCAAGCTTGGCGAGGCCAGTACGGAGCAATCAGAATGACTGGACAGCATTCCAGTCTCAATTTCTGTAACAGCCTGTGCAACATTGGGAGAGGAGGAAAGATGTAGGCCAGAGGAAATAACCAAGGAATGGACATTGCATCCATCGCCAGAGCTAGGGGGGCCCTCCACCAAGAGCAGAACCTCGGAACCTTCCTGTTGTGTCTTGTCACCATCAGGTTGATGTAAGGAAGACCCCACTTCTGAACAATGGGGGTGAACACCTCTGGGTGTGCTCCCACTCTCCTCTGTCCACTATGTGTCGACGGAGGAAGTCCACCATGACGTTGTCTATGCCAGGAATGTGCACTGCAGATATGGCAGGAATGTGTTCTTCTGCCCAGGACAAAATAGCCTTGACCTCTAACCAAGCAGTGAGACTTCTTGTTCTGCCCTGCTTGTTCATGTAAGCCACGTCCATGGCATTGTCGGACTGTATCCAGACTGGACAGTCTTCCATTTGAGATGTCCAATGACGAAGGGCATGAAATATCGCCTGAAGCTCCAACACGTTGATGGGAAGGAGAGATTCCTCCGGAGACCACCGAATCTGAGCACTCAGGTGACCCAGGACCTCTCCCCAGCCGGAAAGGCTGGCATCCGTCGTCACCGTGGTCCAGAAGGATACCAGGAAGGACTTTCCTTTCAGCAGATTGGAGAGGTCGAGCCAACACGACAAACTCAGTTCTACGTGAAGAGGGAGGGATACTGACATCTTCAGAAGTCCAGCTGACCCCTGCACACCTGGATCAGGAACCGTTGGAGCTCCCTGGTGTGCTACATGGCAAACAGGACCGCTGCTATGGTGGAGATGAATTTCCTCACTAGAGAGGACAGCTTCTTGGCTGGAACTGGATCTTGAGCCAGAACTGCAGAAATCCTGTGGGTGATCTGGTGAGCTACCTCGCCCGTGAGAAGCACAATGCTCTGCTGAGTGTCCAAGAGAAGGCCCAGGTAGACCAGACGCTGGATGGGACAAGGTCTGACTTGTCCATGTAGATGATCCACCCGTGATGGGTGAGAGCGTGAATGCATTGGTGAACCTGCTGATGAAGAAGTTCCGCAGAGGGGGCTTTCAGAAGCAGGTCATCCATGTATGGAGTAACTCTGATGAAGAATGGACACCAAGGCTCCCAGGACACGGTTGAAAACTTGAAGAGCTGTAGTCAGACCAAAGGAAAGAGCAGAAAACTGAAAATGCCCTCGGTCGCAGGCAAATCTGAGATACTGCCGGCTCTCTGGATGAATGGTGATGTGTAAATACACGTCCTGAAGATCCAGAGATGCAAGGAATTTCCCCGGGGACATAGCAGCAAACACTGTCCGTAAAGACTCCTGGTGATAATGAGTCTTGATCACAAAAGAATTGAGATCCTTCAAATCCAAAATGTGGCAACAACCGCCGTCCTTTTTGGAGACCACAAAGAGGCTTGAGTAAAAACCCATTCCTCTGTCCTGAACTGGAACTGGCTCTAGAACATCTTTGTCCAGAAGTCCCTGAATAGCGCCACTGAACAGTCGGTGTTTCTCCGCGCCCTGAGGCGTATGAGAAGGAAAGAAGCAAAAGGGAGGAAGAAATACGAAAGGGATCCTGTACCCTTCCGTCACCACCTGTAATCAGTACAGTGTGTAGGATTAAAGTTTCACCCCAGAAATCGCTAAACTAGATAACAAACTTACACTCACAACTGAAAAAGCAATCTTCCATGTCTAAAATGACAGTGCAACAAAACTGATGTTCCCAAAGCCTTGTACCTGGTATCAAACACATTTAGACTTATTTCAGGATGAAAAATGTACAAGTTCTGAGGATATCATGCCCAAGGCTTTAGAAACGGACTATGACTCTGTTACGTGCATAGTTTCCAAGAGAGAAGCCCGCCTACCAACAGTTTGCAGAGCTGTCTTCATTAAAAAAAAAATGTTAATACTAGTTGAACAGCCCGTGTACACGGGCCACAGTGCCAGGCAGCAACGGCCACGGTGCAGTCATGCACATTAGAGACTGCCCGGGCCATGGCTGATAACGGAGCGGGGCACTCAGAATTGAGACCATAGTCCTCTCTGCGCACCTACGGTCTGAATTAGGAGCGCCCCACTTCATTAGCCGTGGCACGGGCCGTCTGTACTGCGCATGACTGCAGCACGTACAGCCGTTTGTAATGCGCATGACAGCTTCTGACAAACATACATTAGCAAATTATTATATAGGATACTATTCTATAGTATACTGTATTTAAAGTTCTTGGACCGGCCAAGTCGTTAGGCGTCTAAAACTCAACAACTCAACCTAAAAATGAACTGTGTGTGTATACAATTAACCCTCTGAGTGCCACAGATGTACTGTATACAATAAAATACCCTGTATTGCATATTAGCATTTATAAATATTCTTATTTGTTGTTAAAGGCCTAAAATCTAGTCTTCCATGTGCACCGAGGAAGCACTCATTCTTCCTTTTTCCAGGTTCCAATGGACTGTAAAGAATGATCTGCAAATGGGTTGAGAGAAGATAACAGCCTTTCAATACGAGTATCAGTGGGCAAGGAACAAAATCAGTAAAATTAGTTTAGCTCTTATCTCTCAATACAAAACAGAATAAACAAATAAAAGATCTTTGAACAGGACCATTTACATAAAAAAGCAAGTTTAGGATTATACTTTAGGGGTGTAACACACAAATTATATATATTTTTTACATATGCTAGCTGCAATATATCGAATTGTATTGTTTAGCGTTAGTGTTCCTTTAACCCCTGGATGCTAGTGAGGTCTGTTATGCTTTACGGGTATATTAAGATTTTATCTTCAGAGTGCCAGAGGGAATACTGCATCAAAAATGCACCAAATTATCACTCTGGCACTCAAAAGACCGAAAAGGAAATAAAAAAAGAAAAAAGTTTTTCAGCTTTTTCCCTTATCTTAATTGAAGGCTGTCCCTCTCTGCAGTCTACCTGGGCACCTCCCTTCTGATCTGGCTGAACAGTGTTACATCAGTAAAAGGGGCGGGAGGGGGATACTTTGTCATTGAATTACTCTTGAACTACAACTCTGACAGTATTGAAATAACACTCTCCAAGGCACAAAAACTATGATGATTAATTAGAGCTGCTTTTATTATGAAATATTACTATCCCTTTAAAAACAATCTAATCTAGTTGTGTACACAAACACTTATATTTAATTGCACAATTAC
Source organism: Rhinophrynus dorsalis (assembly GCA_037306005.1). NCBI lineage: Eukaryota > Metazoa > Chordata > Amphibia > Anura > Rhinophrynidae > Rhinophrynus > Rhinophrynus dorsalis. The sequence goes on from CM074718.1 coordinate 528,063,234, forward strand.
TCTTTATGGAAAGCTTTTATTTATATCTGTCTATACTATGTATTTGACAGTGAGGTTGGATATCTGTCTAATGGAGCAGCAACGCGGCTAGATAGGTGACATGGATTTCGAAGGATACAGTGAGCTGCCTTTGTACATGAACTGACCTTTGACTTGTCACACACAATGCTATCCTCCAGAGCCAATGATTCTCACAGTCTTTAGTGAGACATTGGGATCCAGTCCATTTCCACAGAGTGCTTGGTGTTCTAGAGCTCTATCAGGCAAGGTCTTTAGGAATCCCATCTTGAACACATGTGACATTTCAATTAGCTCAACTGTGCTCAAGCAGGGGAGTCCTAAATAATTGGCCTGTAAGTAGTACTTTTGGACACGTTTGAGAACCCCTGCTCAAGACCAAGAATCCCAAGATAAGGTGCTATCAGGCCATGATCTCTAGCATCTGAAATCCATTCAAGTAAAATTCTGCTAACTGATCATCACAAGCTGCACATTTATTTAAAAAAAAAAAAACATATTGCATAGCTTTAATACAGCTCCACATACTGATTCTAGCCAATAAATGCTAGGATACAAATACCAATTATTTCATTGCTTCAATATTCCTATAATTTACTGAAAGTCCAATTCACATTGGCCAGCCAGTAAAATACTGGCTAGGGTACCACCTTGTGTAAAAAGGTTGCAATAGAATTACAGGCAGGAATACCATTCCATAATAATTGGGGATATGCACCAAGTTACATATATCTTAAATATCCTGCAAAACAGGCTTTATATATCCTGTTGAACTTATCATCCTGAGACCAAGAAACAAATAGGAGGCCTTGTTTGTTAGTTGTTAATGTGATTTGCTGGTTATATCTCCACCATTTCAAATGATTTGTGGTACATTGGGTCCAGCTATAAAGTTGCATGCTACTTCCCGGTGTTACATCAGATAACATCCAGTTGCGAGTATCATAGCTTAAAATACAGCATTACATTGAATAAGTAACCTGAATATTTAGTATCCGCCCCTAACCTTTTGTCCTGTTTTTATGTTGCCTAAATCACAGCTCTAGCGGAAGGAGTGCTTGGCCGAAGAGGGAGTGGCATCCAGTTTAAAGCAACAGCAACACACTGAGCACTGTCCAATGTGTGCATGGAGGCAGCTATGAGATCCTCCAGACATCATTAGCCTTTGAACATGTGTGTTACATCAGAAACAAACGATGTGAGTAGTTATGTTTTATATAATGATTGTTTATTATATAATCCTGGGGTAATATCCCTCTTTTTCAATGGAATAGGAGAGTTTTCTCAATGAGGGGAATTTTTTCAGCATATTGAGTGTCTACAATCACTAGCTCACTGCCCTATTTTAGAATGTATGAGTATTGCCTCTCAGTTGTAGAAAGAAAACAAACACTTGCTAATTTTATTTTGGCACACTGAGTATCTGTGAGGTATTACTTGACCTCAATGACATTGAGTGTCTATATGACTACACCCCACCCTACTCAAGTGTATTAAACTATGAAGAGACATCATTCTGTCAGGTTTCTAAGTCCATACAGAGTGTTTCTATCAAAACCACCCATTCCCTAGACACAATTATTGGGGTCGTAATGCTAGTGCCTTTTATATTGATCAATTTTAATTAAAAAAAACAAAAACAAAATAAAACACAAAAGTGATAGACTAGTAATGATAAAGGTTATATTGTTCCTTTAGAAGCAATACTTATTTCAAACAATACTTTTGTTTTTTATTTATTTATTTACTTTTAACCTACCCATTTTCTTTAAATCAGTTATGACTTTTTTTTTTTGTTCGTTATATAGGTTTGAGATCCCACATGAGGAAAATGCTCTCTGAATGAATGGGCAATTACAATCCACAGTGGTCTACAAGAAAGATCAAAAACTCAAAATCGCAAATAGACATAAGTGTATGTTTCTATTACTACCAGTTCAACAAGGCTGGGGTTTCTAACTGTATTTGTGGGTCTCTATCTACCAGTGGGACAGTGGAAAAAGGCTGGCGTGTGTGTGTGTGTGTGTGTGTGTGTGTGTGTGTGTGTATGTATGGTTTTGTGACTACTAGTGGACAGTAGAACATGACTGGGGAAGCAGACTGTATGTGTGGTTCTTGTGTCACCACTAGCTAGTGGAACAAGGTTGGGGAAACAAAACACTGGGTATGGTTCTGTGGACAGTGAAACAAAGTTTATGTGTCAAATAGTGTATATGTGGTTCTGTGACTCTAGCAGCCAATGTTGTGGCTCTGTTTGGAGTGGTGTTGAGTCTGCATCCGTCAGCTGTATTATTGTTTGACATGCCTGTTAGCCTTTTAGATTTTTAAGACATGATTGTTAGAGGTCTTTCATTAAAGGAGTTAAAAGTCTAATTTAAAACAACCTTTCATGTGGTACAGTTGGTTTACCATAGAGTTGTGTCACTTTCCTTTGGTGCATAAGGCTCTATGGGCCGTATGTATAAAAACATGAAGAGATGCAATTCTGAGGTACATAAACTGCACAAAAAAATTACTAGAGGTAGGTCAAACCTGTAGTCTGGAACAACCACTTACTAATTATATATAACACAAGAAGGGGTGATTCCAGGAGGTATGAGTAAACCTTCCAAAATGAAGCACACCCCTGTGTTCATATAAATAGGTTTAAGCATTCAAGGAAATGTGAAGTGCAAGTCGGGTCTCTTCTCCCTCCTGAATCAGGTAAAAAAAATGGCATTTTCTTACATTTTTGCCCCTTCAACTGTACTGAAATCTGTGAAAACCATGGAATTTCCAACTGTATTCATTAGCTAGTGCTCTTAGGAGAAAAATGACACCTCACTGATATGAGTTCACCTACCTTAGGGAGTGCTACAAGTACAAAACTACACCTATTGCAACCTCTAATTTTTCTAACATTTTCTCAAACATTACTTGTCTGTACACAAATGGTTATAACAACTACAGAAGTGAAGAAAGGCTACACAAACCATGCCATTTTGGAAAGAAGACAACCTGCCGCGTCTAATGAGGGGTGAATTGCCTTCTTACTCCAAGCCTGGGGTGCCCAAATGCTTACAGAAGGTGGCACTTTAGGAAAAAAAAATTGAATTTTCTTACATTTCTGCCCCTTCAAATGTACTGAAATCTGTGAAAACCATGGAATTTCCAACTGTATTCATTAGCTAGTGCTCTTACGAGACAAATGACACCCCAGTGGAATGAGTCGACCTACCTTAGGGGTGCCAGAAGCACATAAATACACTTACCTGTTTGATTCCTTGAAAATGGCTGCTTGTACTAAAACTTTCATAACTGTTAAAGACATGAAGGAAAGGTATAAAAGGTATACCATTTTGGAAAGTAGACATTCTCCCGCATCAAATGAGGGGTCACTTGCCTTTCTATCCTTGGGCTGAAGTGCACAAATATTTCCAAAAATTGGCGCAATAGGTATAAATACATGTTTTTTTACATTTCCACCACTTCAAAGATACTAAAATCTTTTAAACCCATAACATTTCCTGCTGTATTCAGTACCTGCTACCAACATGAGAAAAATGGTAGCCCATTTGTGTGGGTTAACATACAATATGTGGGTGCTAGGAACACGTATGTAAACTTGACACTTTTGTTTTTAAAATTATCTGCATGCACTAAAATGGTTATAACCATAAGAGATATGCAGGAAAGGTAGAGAAACAATGCCTTTTTGGAAAGAAAACAACCTGCCGCATCTAATGATGGGTCACTTGCCTTCTTACCTCAATACTGGTGTGCATACATGTTTCCAGAAAGAGGCGATATAGGAAAAAATAGCATTTTTTTATATTTCTGCCCCTTCAAATTTATTGAAATCTGTGAAAACCATACAATTTTCAACTGTATTTGTTAGCTAGTGCTCTTAGGAGAAAAATTACACCCCATTGGTATGAGTTGACATACCGTAGGCGGTGCTAGAAGCACAAAACAACACCTACTTCAACATCTGATTTTTCTAACATTTTCTCAAACAGGACTTGCCTGTACAAAAATGGTTATAACAGCTACAGAAATGAAGAAAGGGGTAGACAACCCATACCATTTTGGAAATAAGATAACTTTCCGTATCTAATGAGGGGTCACTTACCTTCTTACCCCAATACTGGTGTGCATAAATGTTTACAGAAAGAGGTGATATAGGAAACAAATTGCATTTTTTTACATTTCTGCGACTTCAAATGGAACTCTGTGAAAACCATGGAATTTTCAACTGCATTCATTAGCTAGTGCTCTTAGGAGTCAAACGACACCCCACTGGTATGAGTTCACCTACCTTAGGGGGTGCTAGAAGTAGAAAACTACACCTACTAAAACCTCTGATGTTTCTAACATTTTCGCAAACCTAACTTGCCTGTATGAAAATGGTTATAACACCTTCAGAAGTGATGAAAAGGTAGATAAACAATACCATTTTGGAAATGGGGGGGAGGGGATTGGAGGCATTTTGTGTGTATGCCATAGGGGTGCCCAATGCACTGCAAAGTAATGCGTTGGACCCCCTGTTGAACACAAAGAGGTTTTTTTTTTTTTAATTATTATTTTGTATTAATACCTCATGGGGGGGGGCCGTATCAGGAATACGCCTGGTGTCCCCCATCAAGGTCTAAAAACAGATGAAAAAAAAGAAAAAAAGTGTGTGTGTGTGTGTCACAGGGGGTCCAACGCATTGCAAAGCACTGCATTGGACCCCCCGTGGCACATGCATTTTTGGGGGCTTTTGCCCCCAACATTTTTGAGTAGACCTTGTTGGGGGCATCAGAACCCATACAATGAGGTCTGAATAAAAAATAAAAAAGGAAAAAAAATAATAATAATCCTTTGTGTGCCACAGGGGTGTCCAGTGGTTTGCAAAGCACACAGAGGGTTATTTTTTTTTTTCATCATAAGTTTGTATTCAGATGGGCACCAAACAATCTGTGATTACAAAGTAATGATAAAAGCCCTGTGTGTATCACCCACAGGAGGAGATATTTAAATGTTTTTATTATAGACCTCATTGAGGGGTATCAGGACCCCCCTCATCCCCCCCAATGAGGTCTTATAAAAAAAAAAAATAATTGTTGTCTCAATAAGTGTCCCTGTGAGTGCCACAGGGGTCTCCAGTGCATTGCAAAGCAATGCTTTGGACCCTTGTGGCACTCAGAGGGTTAATTTTTTTTTAATCATTACTTTGTAATCAGAGCTTGTTGGGGGGGGGGGGCATCAGGACCAATCCTGATGGCCCCCAAACAATCTCTGATAACAAAGTAATGATAAAAGCCCTGTGTGTGCCACAGGAGGGGGGCTGCACTGGACCCCCCCCCCCGGCACACACAGGGTTAATTGTTTATTTTTCTTATTTTTTTTTTTTTATGATAGACCTCAATGAGGGGCATCAGGAACCCCCTGATCCCCCCCAATAAGGTCTTACAATTAAAAAAAAAGTTCCCAAAAGAAGTGACCCTGTGAGTGCCACAGGGGTTTCCAGCGTATTGCAAAGCAATGCGCTAAGGACCCCTGTGGCACTCACGGGTTACTTTTCCTCTCTTTTTATTTATTTATTGTTATCAGACCTCATGGGGGACATCAGGACCCCTCCTGGTGTCCCCTCAGTTATTGATCTCCCAGCCAATCGGCTGGGAGATCAATATGGCGACCGTAGGAGAGCAAAAGCTCTCTTGCCCTTCTCTCCTACCACCGGTAGGCGTGAATGGGACAGGGGAAACTTTCCTAACGTCATAGGTGACCATGTCACTGATGACGTTGGGAGGCTTCCCCCGGTCCCGCCCACTCCTACCCGGAAGTTCAGGTAGGAGACAGGGGAAAGGAGAAGCTGCACTTCTTCTTTGGAGATATTGATCTCCCAGCACGATCAGCTGGGAGATCAATAACTGGGGGGGGGCATGACGATTGATCCTCATGCCCTCCCAGAAGTGCCAAGCCACAATTTAGCTAAAATGCGGTCAATGCAAGCCGGTTATACCGGCTTTTGAAGTGACCGCATTTTAGCTGTACATTGTACGAGCTTGGCACAGCAGGTACAGCTGTCCACTCTCATACAATGTACCCACCTGGCACTTTAGGGGTTAAAGCAGAACTACCACCCCTTAGCATCATGGCCCCAAATAATTACCCAGTTAGCTGGTCAGTAGCACTAGTCGCCAGAATTACTAACGTGTTAATGAGAATTATGCACCGCTCCCGGACTGACAGGCAGTATACAGCGCAGACATATTTCCACAGTGACTTAAAGAAAAATAAACTATGCACACTATTGATCAGAGCTGCCTATTTGACATCTAAAATCTGCAAGCGGCTACTGGGTGTTACAGGGGAATTAAATAATAGATACAAAAAGAAAAAGATAACCCTGCATAACTAGCACACCATGGTCTCTAAATAACAGATATAGACATACCCAGCCTATATATATCTGTTATTTAATGACCATGGTGTTCTAGTTAGGCAGGGTTATCTTTTTCTTTTTGTATCTATCTTTCCATAGAGATGTCTGCCCGCCTGCACTGTCAGTCCCTTTTGGAGCTGAACGGCTCCAAGCAACACCTCCTAGAGCAGGCTGGGACTGACAGTGCAGGAGTGCAGACGTCACAATGGAAAGATGTCTGCACTGTTTCCTGCCTGTCAGTCCGGGAGCAGTGTATAATTCTTATTAACGCTGTAATAATTCTGGCGACTAGCGCTACTGACCAGCTATTCCCCAGATGGGTAATTATTTGGGGCCATGTTGCTAAGGGGTGGTAGTTCCGCTTTAAAGCCTCATTTAAATTAATGACAATTTTGGGTCTTTTATTTTTCGCCAAGTATGGGGTCGCTGGATTGAACCAGAATTCCAACTTATACTTTGGTGAATAAAGTCCAATGGCCCATATTTATAAAAGCAATCTGGAATAAATCAAATGCACCACAGGGGAACAAGTTAAAATTCCTTTTAAAGCAGATCTTTCAATTCGTATAAAGTCGCCCTGAAATAATTAAGCATGTGGTGACTGGCTTCATAATAGTTCTATTAGATCTCAGAAGTGGCAGATTCTAAAGTAATCTTTAATCTCCAGAGACCAGAAGCCAGGCATCAGCGCAGGCATCTTGTCTGTGCGCCTGCACTGTCAGCCACGGTCTCCTTTAAGAGGCACTGCAGTGTGCCACAGGGTAACCGGAAGAGACTGACGGCACAGGCGGCAGACTGCACTAACCTGGCCGTCCGTCTCTGAAGAGTAAGGATTACTTTAGAATTTGCCACTTCTGAAAGGTAATAGAAGTATTATGAAGCCAGTCGCCATGCACTTAATTATTGCAGGGTGACTTTAGAAAACAGTGAAAGTTCCGCTTTAGGTTAAACTGAGATTTTAACCCCTTGAATGCTGAAGAGGTCACCAAGGCATTGCAAAGCAATGCCTTGTAGACCTCAAGCATTTATGGGGTTAAAAAGCTTTATCCAATTGCATGGGAATTTAGGAATTGAATGCCGTGGAAACCTCTCTAGCCTTCAAGGGGTTAAAAAGCTCTATCCAATTGCATGGGAATTTAGGAATTTTTATTTGTCCCCTATGGTGCAGTTGGTTTACTCCAAAATAACTCCATGTTTGCTTTTGTAAATATGGGCCTATGTCCCTTTAAACAGTATCCTCCAAATATAGATGTTTATGCCTTTTGCCTGCAATAAGGGATTTAGAGCACAGATAATACAGGTTCGCTTTCAGAGGGAAGTAGAACTGTGCTTTGGAGAAGTGCAACTGATGTGGGAATTTCAAGGCCACATTTCATTTTGAAGCATGTGACTTTGTATAGAAAGTGGGAGAGGATATGGTGGTTGATGTTATAACTGGTGATCTAGAATGAAAGCAGGCACTCACGAAATGAGTATCACATGGAGAAATGAGTGGTCAGACTCAAAAAAGGCAGTGAATGCACTTCAGATGGCCATCCCCGACCACCACACTGATAAATGGTTTTATATATTGAATGGGATACGGAACGCGTAGGAGCCAATATATCAAACACTTGTTTTACCTAAACAGTCTTTCATACTGTTAACTCTTGCATGCATTGAAGACGTCTCTAGCAACTAAGAAGTCAATGACCCACCAGCTCTCATATATTCTACCAACACATATTTAACCCCTTAAGGACCAGCCACGGGTGTGCGGCCAACACTTAAGGACCCCCCACAGGAGGGACCCCTGAATTCCATGATGTACATGTGTCCTTTAGGCACGTTCACCCCATGATGTACATGTACATCCTTGGTCCTTAAGGGATTATTCTTCTTGACAAAACTCTTTTTATGTGATGCAGTTGTTTTACTCCATGATAGATCCTGTTTACTTTTGTAAATATGGGGCCATGCTCTTCAGAATTATCTGGATCAGTACTGAACACTCCAGTTTTCAGTATTTTGTACCAGGTTTCCATTACTGATCCACTTTCCCTGGCTCAGAGTTCCTGAGCAGCTCAACCCAAGTCAGCCCACTTAAAGGAGACCTTACATCTTCAAATAATAAGCACCCCACTTAATGTACTATGTCCAGAACATCCAAATGGCCCGTACGGCTTTTGCCCTTGTTCTAGAACTGTGTTCCTCAATCTATTACTGCTGAAAGCACCCCTGCCACGCAGTCTAGAACTTTCTGGTTGCAATATTATTTACCAAGGGCATATTTAGGGGCACATATACATAAGTATGGAGTTATTCTCCAAGTGTGCTTCAGTGGAGCATCAGAGTGCCGCAGCACCTGGTTGAGACAGACTGTTCTTGAGGGAACATCTGCATTCAGTCCATGAAAGCAGGACCACATGACCTCAAACTTTGTTCACTGCATATGATAATCTTATCCCTTTAAAGGGATAGTAATGTTTCAAATTAAAAGCAGCTCTGATTAATCTTCATAGTGTTTGGACCATGGAGAGTGTTATCTCAATACTGTCAGAGTTGTAGTTCAAGAGTAATTGAATGATAAAGTATCCACCTCCCGCCCCTTTTACCTAGTGTAAGCCATCTCCTCTCATATGTGGAATCTGGTCTTTAAGCTACCAACTTAGTTAAAGGGATAGTAATACTTCATTTTAATTTTGTTTTATTTTGTAGGAATTAAAAAAACATGAAGAATGATATAAGTCTTATCTCTCAAACCTTTATGGTTTATGAGATATTCACAAGCAAAGTTTCCACCTCCCTCCCCTTTTACCTAGTGTAAGCCATCTCTTCTCAGATGTGGAATCCAGTCTATAGACCAGATAGATAACAGCAGGAGGCGGTCTTATTCCTATGAAAACAATGAAATCCCTGCCCCCCCTTGACAAGCTTTTCAGCTTTTTCTCTTATCTTAATTGAAGATTGTCCCTCTGTGTTATCTACCTGGGCACCTCCCTTCTGATCTGGCTGTACAGTGTTACATCAGTAAAAGGGGCGGGAGGGGGACATTGAATTACTCTTGAACTACAACTCCGACAGAATTGAAATAACACTCTCCAAAGTCCAAATACTATGATGATTAATTAGAGCTGCTTTTATTATGAAACATTACTATCCCTTTAAAGTCACCCTGCAATAATTAGGCAGATGGCAACTAGCTTAATAATATCTTACCTCTGAAAACTACACAATGCTAGAGAAATCCTTAATTATCTGAGACTGACAGCCAGGTTAATGCAGTCCTCGTGCCTGCACCGTCAGTCCCTTGCGGTGCAGTTTCCTGGCTTTCAGTCCGGGAGCAGTATAGAATTCTCAATAACCAGGTAATAATTCTGGCGACTAGCAATATTGAGCAGTTAGTTGCCAGATGGGTAATTCTTTGGTCCAAAGTTTAACAGGGGTAGTTCTGCTTTAAGTCTTTCTGTAGCATTGTGTAGATTTTAGAGGTAAGATAACTATTATTAAGCTAGTCAACATCTGCCTAATTATTGCAGGGCAACTTTAACTAAGTTGGTAGTTCCGCTTTAAGACCAGTCAGCTCACAGCAAGTGACAATCTTCTTACCATGAGCATAAGGAAAACCCTGCCCACCTTGATAGGTTTTTCCCTTATGCTAATTGAAGATTGTCCCTCTCTGCAATCCACCTGGACACCAACTTTCTGTTCTGTAAAAGGGACAGAGGGGGATACTTTTACTCTTGAACTACAACTCTGACAGTACTGAAATAACACAGACCATGGCCCAAACACTATGAAGATTAATTGGAGCTGCTTTTATTTTGAAACATTATTATCCATTTAAGGACAAATGAGGTATACAGTGTATTGCTTTGAATTGTGCAGCATTCCTCTTTGGCCCTCAGAGAAGGCTCATGCACTCTGCAAGTTTCAATTTAAAAATCAGCAGCTGTCATGTCTGCATCCATAGGCATAAAATAGAAAAATGATTGAAGGCTTTTCTACTGAACAAAGACAAAAGGGTAAAATTCATAAGATCCATTAAAGATTTTCTGAGGTGTTACTTTTCCTTTAAACCCTGTCCCAGTTCTGATGTGGATTTCGTTATCTGCATATCCCAAATCAGTACATCACTGTTCTCTGGGGAACTGCAACTTAACCCTTTAAAGGACCATAGGTATGTGGAATGCTTTGGTGTCTCAATGTATTGTTCAACCATCTGGTCCTTAAGGGGTTAATGTTCCCAGGGTATGCCTTCAACATCCAAAGGGATAATAGAGGGAATGGCTGGGGGAATCCAAATTTATAACCAGTTTCATCAGGGTATGATCACACCTGGGAACCGCTTGCCCTTGAGTGCACCCCTGAGAGTGCTTGTGTGCTGCCGACGAGGTGATGTCAGTGATGTGATTTGTGCCATAAAGGGGGTGGGGCTTGCTCACCTGTGTGTCAAAGTGGGTAGGAAGTGGGCAGGAGGAGAACACAACTCATCACTGCCAGAGAATCGGCCTCTGTCCCCAGAGACCCGGTATGTCACAGCTTCTCTGAAATTCTGCTCAGTAACAGTATCCAGAGTAGAACAGTTCACAGACTGCTGCATTCCACTGCATGCCCCGTCCTTCCCTGTGAATCTGGTTAATGACCAGTGTAATGAGACACATTATGTTTGAAGTATTATTTCGGACAAAGTTCACAAAGAATGTGTAACAGTGATAATAAAAGACTAGTGCTCCAATGTAACATTATCCCTGCAGCACTAGGTGAGCTAGCTTTATGCTGTGTAGATTGTATCTATCTATCTCATGAAGTGATACACAAGACTGGTATTAAAATGTGTCCCTTTAACCCTTTGAGCGCCAGAGGGGTGTGGAACGCATTGAAAAAGCAATGCATTCCATACCCCTCTGGTTAATAGCTATTTAATTACTTCTAAAATTACAGTGGGATAAATTCTGGAGCAAACTAGTTGCACCACAGGGAAGAAATAAATATTTTCAGTGATTTAAACAGTGATTTAACCCATTTTCAACTCACTGTGAATCAATTCTTTGGAGATTCTAGCATTTAAAGGGTTAAAATCCCCACTTAAATCATGGTGAAGTTGAGGAATTTTAAATGATTCCCTATGGTACATGTAGTCTGAGCCAAAATTGTACAGATTTCTTTGTGCATAAACCACAATTCTGGAGACATAACAACTGCACCACGGGGCAATCCACTGAATATCTACCTAGCACACAAGGGGTTAAATGGCCCATTTAAATCTTTAAAGATTCTTTTTTACAATTTTTATCAGTTTATTTTAGCGCAGTTGGTTTGATCCAGAATTGTTCAACTTTTCTTTGGTGCAAGAGACTGAATAGGAGATCATGTAAAGGAGATTACTATAATTTACAGTTTCTGTAATGTAACTCTTATGCAGAATGGAGTCTAGTTAGTTTAGACAGGAACACTCTTAATACTCTTTATAGATAAATTCATGGTAATGGAAACTTGTGAAGACTGCATCAGTACTTGTGACCTATATATCTAATGGAGGCACACTAGCTATAGCACACTACAGAGCACTCTGGTCACCAACACAGGCTTTCCACAGAAAGCAGTAGCAAGAGACAAACCGCAAGCTGCACCAATACAGAAATGTAATTCTTAACACTTATAACTTTTAAATGCAGTACCACTCAGCAGTAGTGTTTTATTGTCCATAAATGTTAACTGCTCCTGGAATGGAAGAAGCAGACCATCCTTAGAGAAATGTATAGGACAGATACACTCCCATCCCTGAATGTTGTGAAAGAGATCAGTATGTTCTACCCACACTCCAACTGAGAGAGACACCCCAGCTAATTACAGGACAGCAGCAAGGAATGAACTAAAAGACATGACGCCAGCATTACAAAAAAATCAAAGAGACATGATGTCAATGCACTCTTTTTCCTAATGTTTAAGGAACACCTAAAATAATCTAGGGTTATACACATTTAAATACCTTGTACTCCATGCCACCCTATGTCAAAATTATTGATTTGATTTCTTAGACCTCAATTCTACTTTTTATACTCTTTCTTCATCTCCCTCTCTCAGGGGCTCTCATCAGGGCTCCCATCAAGTAACAGTTTTGACAGATGTCTCAGAAATGATATTTTTTTTATTGACTATTAATCGCCTTGAGATAATATATCAGTCTTTCTGAATAGTGGGTACTATCTCAGCACATTAAAGGGACATAATAGCACACACGTTTTATATATTTATTATATAACTAGTTGAAGACACAGTCGCGGTGCAGTCAGGCACAGTAACTTTTGAATAAAACACCACCCAATAGTGGGAGTCCCCTTCTTTACTCAGAAGGATAAACCTTAAAATATACATTTTTGTTACTATCCCTTTAATAGCATTAGCTGTGCACCAGCAAACACATTGTGTCTATATAAGATAGTCTACAGAGGCATGCAGAATATTATAATTACATTTGACAGATGCTAGCTGAAATTAATTATTATTTTTTTTGCTGTAAGTATACCTCTGAGTGCCATATTATCAGAAGTAAATACCCCGGTTACTGGTAATCTCTCCTAGTCACTCCCCTTCAGTTTACTGGACACTGATACACAGGGATAGGGGCAGATTGACCTATCGTGGGATTGGACATCCTTCGGTGGACTGCCCAGTCATGGGCCGGTAGGGTGATCAGATGATCTCACCTCTCCAGTCCACAATGCTTTGGATGTGAGGCAAAGCTCACTCACCAGAACCAATGCAGCAGTAAAGACTGGGTCCTCTCCTCTCTGTCCCGCCCCCAAGGCTGACTTAGCTGGCCCTGCTCTGCCTGCAGTGTGTGTCCTGCTGCTTTGCAGTAGTTTGTGAAGCAAGGAGGAAGGGAAGCATTCCAGGGTTAATAAACTGGGAAGGGAGGGATTAGCGATAATACTAGGATAATGTACTGGTGAGTGTTTAGTCATACAAATGGAGATAATAACCTCCCCAGGCGGCAACTATAGTTATGTCCTCTCCATTACACCACTGGTAAATGCTCTACAACATGTTACAGGTGCCCGCACTAGGTCTGGCTTTTCCATCCCAACATTTATGGATATCAACTGAGAAAATCTGATAAAGGCAACCAGATGATAGTATTGCTGGTAGGGTTTTATACAAGCATTATGCAACTTCCATGAATTATTATTGTACCAATTCCGTAATCATTGTACACACACGTCAATAATATATATACATATATCTCTATTCAGAACTCAGACACCACCTATGTTTTAACAAACAAGTGCTGCAATATAAGAATAATCCTGCCAAGCCCTTACCAAATCTGGCAGGAGACATAACAGCGTTAAATGCACTGTACTTTATTTGACCTAGGTTCCATGTGACTTGGTACAGGCCAAGGTCCAGGTGATGTTAACCCTTTGAGTGCCAGAGGGGTACACAACACATTGCTTTGCGATGCGTACCCCTCTGGCACTCAAAGGGTTAAGAGACACATCCTGCTCTGCTTCCTGCCTCCGATGCAGTCATGCACTGTAGAGACCGCCTGAAAGCACAGAATGCTCCAAGCATTCCTACACCTTCCAGCATTCTGTGCTCCCAGCATTCTGTGCGTTCGGGCAGTCTTTACTGAGCATGATGGCTTCTGACAAACATCCTAGTAAATTATTATACAGCATGTTCCACTATAACAAGAGACCAGTTCAGTATAGAAAGTATTAGACGCAAAACTATCCAAGACCTAACCTTTGTCTCCAAATCAAGTTTTTAATATTCTATGTTTAATTAGAACCTAAAATATTAAAAGTGATAATCACACGGGTCTTTAGTTGAAAGTACCAAAAGTGAATAAAATCACATATACGCTGTATCAAATTCAAAGCTTACACCAATACAACTGTTGAGTCACTAGAACTAAATCTAGATTGTCTAAGTAATTGCCTAAACACGAAGGCTATCACTACAAGAAAAGTGACAATATAGTAATCGCTACACTATTGATTACTATAAGTACATCTTATCACCACTATAAACGCAAACACCATACATGGAGGCGCCAAACTGTAAAGTTTCATGACGCCTCAATCAGTTTTTAATTCCCCGCATCAACGTCACTATGATAACGCAAGAGGGGGAGCGGATGGACAAATATTAGAGTGCAGTTAAAGGTAGACAATCAATGAATGGATTGAGGTGGATGGGTCCCTAGTCTTAATTAAGAGTATATTGTCACACCTCACAGCAGTGAGTGAGCTTTAACCTTTTCAGCTCCACAGGGGTGCCCAATACATTGCTTCACAATGTGCTGCACACCCCTCTGGCACTCAAAGGGTTAACAGACTCAAACGAATCTTATGGGCCACAAGTTCTTATCAAATTCAAAACTGAAACAGCACAGGAGTGTCCAATGTGCGGCCCACCTGAGATTTTTTTTTAAACTATTTTTTATACCTATACACATGAACCAGTAGGCAGGTAGGACCTAATCTCCAGTGTTATCACTTCTCCAGAACCTGTCATTCTATGGAGCCTCAAGTGGGAGAGATCTTGTGCATACACTCCATAGAATAACATAATGTCCCTGGAGAAGTTATCTCTGCTTTATCACACTTTGGTGCATAACACCCAAGTGTGTGCAAAGAATTGCAAAGTAATGTGTTGTACACCCTTCTGGTCCTTAAACGGTTTATTGTAGAACATATGGCAAATTGTTCTGGTGCAGTGGATTACAGCACTGAATTCAGCAGTTTCATATTCTTCAAAACCCCAAGACCAGAAAGAAAAGGTCTTCTTGGAGTCATGATGTCATCATATGAAACTCCAGCCATGACCATTTCTGGAATGTCCTTCTAAACAGAACCCAACTGAAAACAAACTTACTGGAAGTCTATTTCACCATCTGAATCAACAGATCAATCGACTGTACCAGAGAATCCACTGCTGAATTAAAAAGCTCTCTCACATTTCAGTCCTACAGATATGTACACAACTGCCTTACTCAATACACAACAAATTGAACATATAAAATCCATAACAGCTTGGACACAAAATTCATTTTGTAGATCACTTAAAGGAGAACACACACCTCCTAATAATACCCCCACACTTACACAAACACACTTAAAGGGATAGTAATACTTGATAATAATTTTATTTGATATTGTAGCCCTTAAAAAAACATTAAAAATGATATAAGTCTTATCTCCCAAACCTTTATGGTTTGGGAGATATTCACAAGTAAAATAAAGTTCCTTTTTCCAGACTATTTCAGCCAAGTCTGCCATCTAGTGGACAGATTTGGAATCCGGTCCACAGATCAATCGGCAGCTCTTTAGCAGTGCAGAGTTCACGACCTTTAAAAATAACTACTTAATTGGAACTGTGTACAAAGTGTGCCTGGCTTGCAAGCACACTTTGTAGACCATTCCAATGAAGAAACTCCTTTTAAAGATTGTGATCTCGGCACTTCTGGAGAGCCGCAGCCAGTCCCGGGACCGGATTCCAAATTTGAGAGCTAGAACGGTGATGTCACTCGGGGAAACTTTGCTTGTGAATATCTCCCGAACCATAAAAATGATATGTCTGAAGGGCTACAATATCAAATAAAATTATTTTCAAGTATTACTATCCCTTTAACTTACTATGGTCAGAACATTCTAAAGAACTGCATTCATTTTGTCATTGTGCCTTTGCTCAAGAGGTAAGTATAGTCAAGTTCATGCCTTTATTGGCTAACTAAACATATTTAGGATGCTTTCAAGATTTCTTAGGTATCCTACAGGAATGTTATATGCCTGAAAAAGAGACCTAAGAGGTCTTGAAGCTTGCATCCTAAATCTGGCTAGTTAGCAATAAAGGTATCAACTTTACTATACTTGCCTCTTGTATTTCTTGAGTTAGCACAGTACCAACTCATCTTTGTTCAAGAGAGCATCAATCAGTCCTGGAAGTGGAAATAAAAATATTTTTCCCCAATACCACCACTTTCTGAAAAAATTGGTGCTCACCAAACTAGGGGTAGAAAGGTAAGTGACCACTCACTTGAAGCAGTGGTTTGTCTTCTTTCCAAAATGGTAAGCTTTGCCTTTTTTTCAAATCTGTAGTTGCTACAGCTATTTTAGTAGAGGAAGACAATATTTTAAGAATGTAAGAAAAACTACAGATTTTGGTTGGGTCAGTATTGTGCGTCTAGCACCCCCTATGGTATATGTTAGCTGTTATTAGTAGGGTGTTATTTGTCTTGGGACAGGAGCTGCTTAATGAATATAGCTGGATATGCTATAGTTTTTAAAGATTTCAATAAATTTGAAGAGTAGAAATGTCAGAAAAGTGCATATTTTTCTTTGCTCCATCTTCTGGAAATATTTGTGTGCACCAGGCTAGAGATAGAAAGCCACATTAACCCTCATATAACCAGGGGAGGGGTATCTTACTGAAATGCATGGCTTGTCTACCCTTTTTACTTGTCTTTAGCTGTTGCAAACAGTTAAATTCAGGTCTATGCATTTTTGTGGTTCTGGTAACTCCTATGGTATATTAACGCAGACTAATGGGCTATCATATTACTTAGGAACTCTCTAGTTACCTACACTAATATGGTATTTCACGGTTTTTAGAGCACATCTGAAGAATTTTGTATTTTTTATACATATATCCTGCCAGAACGCACAGAATGCTGGGAGCACGGAATGCTGGGAGTAGTCTGTGCTTTTGGGCACTCTCTACAGTGCATGACTAGGTTGGTGACAGGAGGCAGAGCAGGACCCTTTGAGTGCCAGAGGGGTAAGCAATGCTTGCATTGTGTTGCGTTCCCCTCTAGCACTCAAAGGGATAACATCACCCGGACCTTGACCCGTGTACACGGGCTTTTACACTAGTGTATATATGTATATATATATATATATATATATATATATATATATATATATATATATTGGATTTCTCAGCAAACGTGCCTTGAGGTAGACCTGCACATGACCAATCTTTGAAACTGGAATCTTATGTAAAAACAAAAAAAAAATTTTATTATATATAATAATACTTTTTTTTGTTTATTTCTTGTTTTTTTGTGCCTGAAATGCAAAATGGAAGAAAAAAAACAAACAAACATAATTTTTACCTTTTTACAAATGCTACACTCTAGAAGAATTATTTCTCACTCACTTTAGTGGAATTTGAATAAAAAAATGCTTACATTCTGGGTAAAAATTTTACTGACGGTAGGAGATATACACAAACCAATGTATGTTTTGAAAGTGCAGGTTTTGGTGGAAATAAGTGTAACACTTATGAGCTATTTACAGGAAAGCACCAACATTTTCATTTCACGGGGAGGTGAGGGTTGAAAAGACTTAGCAGAGAAGTGCTTAAAGAACAGAGGGGTATGCACTGCATTGCAAGGAAATGTGCTGGGCCCCCTCTGGTTCTTAAAGGGTTTTGCAGGCTCAAGCATTCTTTCAGCAGCTGGCATGTTCATGGACATGACATCCAAGAAGAATTGAGGTTATCATTTGAACAAAACGCACAAGGACAAAATTCATGCAGGCTATTATGATTTTCTGGTCATAGTAATGTAATTGGAGGGGATATTAATAGGATGTGCTAATTCACTTTTAAAAGGACACCCAAACATCATACTGACTTGGTTTAATTCAGAGGTAGACAACATTTGCCTCTCCATTTGCTGGAGACTACAACACACATTTTCTCAATAACTGGAAAGCCAAAGGTTCCCTACCCCTGATCTAGTATTAAAGCAGACACGGGGTGCATTTATACTTTGCATGTCACAAAGGGATTATGTTCCATATTTAATGCCACCTTAAAGAGTTTCTTAAAGCTTAAGAAAATGAATGTTAAGACAACATCATCGTTTACTATGTCCAGTGTCCCGAGATAACCAGTCCATTCCTGTTTATGGCATGCACTTTACTCCTACCACGCACAGTCCTTTTAGTACTGGATTGGTACAAGCTGCACCAGTCATACTACATAAATAAGCTATAAAAACAGAATGTTAAATGAATACTAAAGCATTTTAGTAAAATAGTCTATCATAAGGGACATGTTGCGCTGTGTCTAGTGATCGCTAACCAACTTTACACAGGCAAATGTATATATATATATCCAGCCAAATCACCCAATTCCGCTGTGATACCTGGAGGAACTGGGTTATGGCAGCTCCTGATTTCACCATCAAGTGAAGATGGAGTCTAAGCAGGGACAAACTTCATCCTTGATCATACCCTGCCTGCACTGTAATATGCAAAACAAGGTGTGAACAGGTAGGAAGTTTGTACCTGCTCAGACCCCATATTCACTTTTCAGAGATCAGGAGAAATCAGGCATCACCATAAACAAACCTCACCAGAAATCTCAGAGGGACAATGATTTGATTGGTAAATAAATTGCCTGCAAAATGTTATGGGGGTTTACTGGATTCAGAGCAGTAGCCCCTTTAGGATGCATAATTTTACCAATACATTACTAGTCATTAAATACACCATTAATTGGTAGCAGTGAAGTTAATTTCATTGTGGGGGGGGGGCAGGCTGTCCTCCCACAGCCTCCCAAGCCCTCTCCCTGTAAGATTACATTAATGGCCATCTTTGCAGCTGACACATATGCATTAAATGGAATATAAACCAAAGTAGACAGTCTTAAAGCATATTTGTTATCTAATACTATGCAATGTCGGGTGGGAAGATGAGTGTCCCTCTAACCTCTTGAGAACAAAAAATATGTGCAGCACATTGTGAAGTGATGTACTGCACAACCAGCTTGTCCTCAAAGGGTTAACAATACAGACTTCCACACATGAAAGATATGTATAACATTAAACAAAGTGTCCAGGTTACCTACCTTGGGAGGATCAAACAACTCTAGCAGATAATCCTCACTCTCCAAAGTCCCTGTTTTCCGTAAAACCAATCGGCATCTCTGCCAGGAAGTGCCACTGTCCATGCAAGCCTCATCCACCATACTATAATTTAACTGTCCTTCCTTGCGGATTTCAACCACTTGCTCTCGTGTAATAGTCCAAGGCAAAATCCTTTTTTGAAAGCTTTGCCAAGTGGGTACATCTGCTACAGCTGAGTCCGCCTCCTTAGTCTCAGATGGAGAAGAATCTGTGGACTTCCTACGGAATATATTTCGAAGGCTCCTCCTAAACTGGTTGAAGGAGAATCGAATGAATGGTCTAGCAGGTGGAGGGCTGAGGTTAGACCGGAGTTCTTCTGAGCTCCACGTCTTTGGCACATGTTGGACAGAATTGTCACAAGCTGTCTGTTCTGTTTGTTCACTGTGTCCTATTAAATCCACCTCCACTTTTGCTGCAACCGTACTGGAAGGCTCATCTGATGGCCTCCTGCTCGTATCTCTGTAATCCTTAACTCTGCTGAAAGGAAAAAATCTATATTGGTCCATGCCCCAGCCTTCCCTCACTTCGTTCCTGAAATACTGCTGGAAAAGATCTGTGAACTGCAAAGAGAAGTTTTCCGCTGCCAAGATGTCATGGTGTGGGTTCTGGTTAACAAATAGCCAATACTGTTTTGCCAACTCCCTTGCTGTGGAGATGGCGTGGAGCTTGCAGAACTCATTCCAACCTTGTGGTACAGAAGAACCTTCAGGTTGAATAGTGTCCCCATTCATTGCAGTGACTGAAGCAGTTGTGGTGTGCTACGAAAGCAAAAAAAAGGAAACACTAAATGAGGGGATTTCCACTGCATGATCATTGAGAGTCACTATTATGATTGCATAGAGGAAGTTAGTAAACATGCTGCTTTATAAATGAGCTAACTTTTAGTTCCCTCTTCGGAATGAGGAGTCTAAAGTCTTACACGGGTATAATTTCATTCACAAACTGTACAATCTATAGAGTGGTGGATCTAGAAAAAGAACCATAGCCCCTGCCAAATAAAGAAAACGCATCACTTGGAATAAATATATATATTCCATACACAAGGACAGATATATATATAGAGACACAAACATTTAGTTGCTGAAGGTCCTCAATGTTCTTGACCCTATATACAATGCCCCAGTGCAAAGGAACTAATGATTTTGGTCATACATTTATATACTAAAGAAAAACATAGAAATTATTTAACTTCTTGGATGCTAGAGAGGTGTCTAATGAACCTCTTAAGCATCCGAGGGGGGTAAAAAAAAAAAAAAAGTAAATTATGTAGAAAAATCCATACATCAACAGAGGTTGCATTTGCTGTTTTTCAGGACACAATCACATTTGTGATTGTTACAAGAGACAAGTTCACAAAACAAAAACAAGCAACTTCATTATTAGCACTTTTAACCCTTTGAATGCCAGAGTGGTACGCAACGCATTGCTTTGCACTGCGTTGTGTACCCCTCTGGCACTCAAAGGGTTAAAGGAACAGTAATACTTAAAATGTAAAAAAAAAAACACACACATGTTGTAGAGTTTATCCCCCTGAGTAAAACAAGGGTACTCCCACTGCTAAAAGGGGTTTTATTAAAAGGTTATTACAACTCAAAGTTGAAATTTTTTTAGGTGCAGTATCACAGTGGCCTAGAATTGTACAGTGGCGCTGTTGTTACACCATCTTATGGACAGCTCTGGTCCGTAGACCATAAATCTCCATAGAATGGTGTAGCAACAGCGCTACTGTACAATTTCAGGCCACTGTGATATTGCACCTAAAAAATTCAAATTTGAGCTGTAATACCTTTTGAGAGCACCCTTTTTTTTTACTCAGGGGGATTAATACTACAATATATATTTTTTTACATATTAATTATTACTATCCCTTTAAGACCTACAAAAGCTTAATGTGAAAGCAAATTCTCTAGCTCATTGTATCAAGGAAAGAGTTAATTTAAAACATGGAATTTAGAAGAAAGATCTTATGGGAGATAAGCACAGGACTCTTACCTTCTTATCTCTCTCCATGGCTATGGCTCTGTAACATGCATGGCTTTCCTGCATGCACACATTTTATCCCATATGAGCACCTTAAATGAAGACAAGGTACAATAAATTATATTTCAAGGAAAAACTGGAACAGAACTGCTGCCTAGACTAGAAGCTTAAGCAGCAAAAATGTTTTCGAAAATCTCTTATAAACTCATACCATAATGGGGAAAATGTATAAATGCTAAAGTGATGCAATTCTGGAGAAAACCATTTGCACCAAAAGGTAAAAAAAAAAAAAAAAGTTTCCAAAACTATTTAAATGATGCTTTTAACCCCTTTAAATGCTTGTAGAGACCTGTCTGGCACTTAAATATTCTGCAAATTCATAGGATGTACAAACTAAAATGCATATTTTCTTTATATTTGTTCATCTTAACTACCGTATTTTATTTTTTATTCATTGTTTGTTACACTTTTATATCTCAAACAGGGAGCTTACGGAATTTCAGTTTCCAGAGAGCTCTCTGTCAGGGAATGTGAATGCAGGGACAGTGAAACAATGTTTCACTGCCATCACAATACCTGATAAAGTCCTATGGAAATGGAAATTCAGGAAGATCATTGCCACAGAGAAAGGGAAAAAAAACAGGTAAGATGACAAAATGTATATGTATTTAAAATTGAGTGGACTGTTTATTTGTATCCTGTGGTACAGCTGTTTTGCCCTAGATGTGTTCCATTTTCTTTTTTACATATGGTCTACTGTGCCATGAGACTTAACCCTTTGCGTGCTAGCGAGATGGCGAGTATATTTTACTGAACCATGTGACCCATATCTTTATATATGAAAGGCATTTTGAACCATTTGTGTGTCAAAAGGTAGCTAATGCATTGCAAAGCGTTGGATACTTCTCTGGCATTCAAAGGGTTAAAGGAACATTAATATAAGAATTAAAGTGCCCTTTAGCAATACATTGTAACTGTCTCCTAACCTTTTAAGGACCAGAATGGTACCCAATGCATTGCAGTGCAATGGCCCTTAATTTGTTAATCTTAAGTGCCAGAGGGGTGCGAAAATCATTGCAAACCAATGTGTTGCATAACCTTCTGGCACTCAGAGGGTTAAAAGGCCTTACCTAGGAAGGAGTCCTTCATACAGCATACCAGTTTTTTTTTCATGTTAGTCTATATTTAGTTCTCACTAAATCACATTAACCCTTTAAAGGGATAGTAAAGTTTCACAAAAACAGCAGCTCCAATTAATCATAATACTTGAGCCATAGAGAGTGTTATTTCAATACTGTCTGAATTGTAGTTCAAGAGTAATTGAATGATACAGTATCCCTCCTCCCGCCCCTTTTACCTAGTGTAAGCCGCCTCCCCTCAGATGTGTAATCTGGTCTCTTGACCGGACAGGTCGCAGCAAGGGACAATCTTTTTACTGTGAGCATAAGGAAAACCCTGCCCCCTTGACAGGTTTTTCTCTTCTATTAATTGAAGATTGTCCCTCTCTGTGATTCATCCGGACAGTCTTGCTGCTCTGAGGTGAGCAGTGTTACATCAGTAAAAGGGGCGGGAGGGGGATACTTTATCATTCAATTACTCTTGAACTACATCTCTGACAGTATTGAAATAACACTCTCCATGGCCCAAATAATATGAATATTAATTGGAGCTGATGTATCCCTTTAAGGACCAGAGTGGTGTGCTGCCCTACCCACTGATGTTCAATGCCTTATAATCACACTCGTCTGGGCTAAGCACACTCAGAACCAGGGGTGGATTGTACTATCGGGCATTTGGCCATGCCCCGGTGGGCCGGTTGCTTCTTGACAGGGGAAGGCCGCTCCGCAAAATTACAGAATCTAGACTCCAGCCCCATGGAAGTGTCACAGTGCGAAAGAGACTGCTGCTCTGCATTTCAAAGGTGCTCCAGGTGCAGCATCCACTGAAAAGACAATGTGCGTGTTAAACCTTTCAGTACCAGAGGGGTACGCAACCCATTGCAGAGCAATGCGTTGCTATACTCTGGCACTGAAATGGTTAAAAACTGTATTTTCCATTTGGATTTATGTATATTCTTAGACCTGCTGTGCAGATCATATTAATATTTGACGTGCCAGAGGGGTGTCCAAACGCTGGTCACCTTTGTGGCACTCAAACAGAAAAAACACCACAGCTGTTTAGAAACAGTAAATTCAGCACAGCGCTGGTGCCGGCCACTAACTTAACCCAGTGCTACAGAGGCTTTTAACACACTGTCAGGCGATATAAAAAGACCTCTCTAGCCCTCAAGATGTTAATTTGCTCCTGTACCTGTGTTGCTGTTTCTTCCCTGCTCCTCTCCATTGAACTCAGCCTCCCGTTCCCCGGACCTTATCCAGTATGTAAATCATTCACATTCCTTTTACTAGTCTTCTTTTCTCCTGTTTTGAATTTTTTTTTTTTGAGTCATGATCTCATAATTGAAAAGCAAGAACCCTTTGAATGCCAGGGGGATATCCACTGTGCAAAGTGTTTGATACTCCTCTGACACTCAAAGGGTTAAAATCAGAGAGTTCAAAGTAAGAGAAAATGTGTCTCTGAGCATTGCTCATCAAGATAAAGAGGATTAGTTTTGAGGAAATCTACTCAGAGAAACTAAAATGTTTGCATATTCCCACTGATTTAAATTGGCCGTTTAACCCCTTGTATACAAAGAGGTCAAAAGCCCCATTTAAATCAATTTGAATATGTAGAATTTTAGTTTCTCTGTTTGAGTAGTTTCCCTCAAAACTAATCCTCTTTATCTTGATGAGCAATGCTTGAACGCTCTGATTTTAACCCTTTGAGTGCCAGAGAAGTATAATTTTTCGCTTTGCACACTGGGTATCCATCTGGCATTCAAAGGGTTCTTAACGTTCTCCCATTATGATATCATGACTCAATCACACACACACACACACACATATGTATCATGGTATACCAACTAATAGGCCAGTTTTTTTAAAAAAATGCCCTGGGCCAGTATCTGCCCACAATCCTCCCCTGCTCAGAACTACAGACACAACAAAATATACTCTGTAATGGACATATCCATGTGTTTATACTATAGACAGATTTCTAAAACAAATAAAGTACACTGTTGAATCTTGTATGAATTCCTCTTACTTATGAGGCATTTATTCCTACAGGTAGGGTTGGCTGCTAAAATGTTACTTCTGGCTCCTAAATGTTAAAGTATTGTCCAAGACAACCAAGACACACCAGCCTTAGTATATACAAAGATTTAAAGTCTGCAAATAAAAGGCCAACTGTGGATACTGGCAGCACCACAGGGAGAGAGAAACAGAGCTGTGGAGCATGTATTTGCTTGAGCTCAGCAGGACATAAGCCCTTTTAGTGTTAGAGGTTTGCGATGCCTTAATTAGATCTGTTGCACACAGACTCTTAACTTTAAGGTGATTTAAAGAGTAAGAGGGACTAATGACTGTGGCAGTGGTGGTAGGACGCTGAACCTTTAACATGCCACAAGAGTGAGCATAAACAGCTCTGCAATACAATACCTTATCCAGCAGCAATGGAAGGATTAAATTGGATTTAGAGACTTAAAATGTATTAGTGGTGGCGGGACAATGGAAGAGGACTTATTATGTGGTAGAGGTGGTGGGACACTGAACCCTTTGAGAACCAGGAGCCAGGGCTCAAAATTTTCAGGTCTGGCTAGTAGCAAAGGACTTCAAATTTGAAGCCCTGCCAGGAGCAATCAAGGAACTGCCAGAGGGATACGCAACGCATTGCAAAGCAATGCATTGCGTACCCCTCTGGAACTCAAAGGGTTAATGCTGTTTTCAAAATATGCAAACTTGAATTAAGGTAAAAGCGCCACTTTAATGATGCAATGGAGACCTCTTTAGCATTCAAGCAGTTAAAGGGATAGTAACATCGCTTTAAAAGTTGCTCGTCGAGTCTTCTGTATGTTAAAAGTAACTGATTGCACTATGTCTAATACCTTACTTGTTTGTAGTTCAAAGGTTATTTAGCGCTAAAGATTCCCAGCCAGCCATTCCTGGTCGCCTCCCTCTGAATCTCAAATCTGGTTGTGCAACTCGATGGCTGCAGAAAGGGTCAAACTTCAGTAAGTATAAGGGAAATCCTGCCCCCCTTGATGGAGGATGGTAGGATTTCCCTTTGCTCACTGTAGTTTGTCCCTCACTGCAGCTGTCCTCACCAGCCTGCATTTTCAACGTGACGTGCCAGAAAGGGGTGGGCGGGGGATCTTTATTGCTTCATAACTTTTGAAATAAGGTATTAGACATAGCGCAGTCAATTACTTTTAACATATAGAAGACTCGTCAAGCAATTTTTAAAAGAGACATTACTATTCCTTTATCTATCTCCATTTAATAAAAGGGGATTTTTAGTTTTCCCCTGGGGTGCAGATGGTTTGGTCCAGAATTGCTCTTCTTATCTTTCAAAGTGTGGACAGTCCTTCTAACTATGCATCTTTTCAGCTTCAATACCGGTGGATCAGTCACTTTAATTGATCAGGAGGCATCAAGCAGAGATATCCTGAAATTATATGCTTTTATTGGAGGCTATAGATGGCTACCCCGTCTTACATTCTATCAACGCATGGAAACTTTAATATGTAAAGCCATATTCAATAAGATAAAGAGGAGCATTTCTGCAGTAAACCAGATGTACCATAGGGAAAAAACTAAAAAGCTTAATCCTTTGTGTGCCAGAGGGGTACAGAATGCATTGAAAAGCAATGCATTCCGTACCCCTCTGGCACTCAGAGGGTTAAAGCTTTAATAACCCTGTGATGTGCCAGGACTGTTACGGTTCTTTCCTTAACCCCTTCAGTGCCAGAGGCTTGTGCCATTTCCTGTACCCTGCAGGCCAGACACTTTTTCAGCATTTTTGCTATCCTTCTGTTTATGCTTGATTTCCTCTGGGGATTTTTAGTTAAATATGGAAAACTATATATTGTTTTTTTCAGAACGAATTGAGCTTTCTCGTGGTACCTTACATGAAGAGAATTTTACATCGTGCAAAAAGCTATGATGTCATAATGACAAAAAAAAGTAAAAATTTACTAATTTTCCTAAAATCACATAATATGTATCAAAAACATTTACCTTGATTGAAAAAGTTTCAATTATTTGAAAAAGCCCCAAGTCCCCCGAGTAAAAAAATACCAAATTTGTATAGTTTTACCTACATCCATGGCTAGCATAGAGCCCTAATCACCAGCAGCGCAAAATGACATTTTCAACTTTATAAACTAATATGCGCATTCTAGGGTTTTTGTGGTAAAACTACCCTAAAACAGTGGAATAACTATATAAAACTATATATTTCTGAAAAGTAGACAACCTGCAGCATCTAATGAGGGGTAACTTGCCTTCTTACCCCAAGCCTGGTGTGCACAAATGCCTCCAGAAGATGGCGCTAATGAAAAAAAAAGGCATTTTCTTACATTTCTGCCCCTTCAAATGTACTGAAATTTGTGAAAACCATGGCATTTCCAACTGTATTCATTAGCTAGTGCTCTTAGGAGAAAAATGACACCCCATTGGTATGAGTTTAACTACCTCAGGGGGCGTTAGAAGTGCAAAATGACACCTACTACAAGCTCAAATTTTTCTAACATTTTCTCAAACATTACTTGTCTGTACACAAATGGTTATAACAACTACAGAAGTGAAGAAAGGGTACACAAACCATACCATTTTGAAAAGAAGACACCCTGCCGCATCTAATGATGGGTGACTTGCCTTGTTACCTCAAGCCTGGAGTGCACAAATGCCTCCAGAAGGTGGCGCTAATGGGAAAAAAAGGCATTTTCTTACATTTCTGCCCCTTCAAATGTACTGAAATTTGTGAAAACCATAGCATTTCCAACTGTATTCATTAGCTAGTGCTCTTAGGAGAAAAATGACACCCCACTGGAATGAGTCGACCTACCTTAGGGGTGCCAGAAGCACATCACTACACCTACCTGTTTGCTTCTTCGAAAATGGCGGCTTGTACTAAAATGTCCATAACTGTTAGAGACATGAAGGAAAAGTATAAAAGGTATACCATTTTGGAAAGTAGACATTCTCCCGCATCAATTGAGGGGTCACTTGCCTTTCTACCCCCCTGGGCTGAAGTGCACAAATATTTCCAAAAGGTGGCGCTATGGGAATAAATACATGTTTTTTTACATTTCCACCACTTCAAAGATACTAAAATCTTTGAAAACCATAACATTTCCTGCTGTATTCAGTACCTGCTACCAACATGAGAACAATGGTAGCCTATTTGTGTGGGTTAACATACAATATGTGGGTGCTAGGAACACGTACGTAAACCTGACACTTTTGTTTTTGAAATTATCTGCTTGCACTAAAATGGTTATAACCATAATAGATATGCAGAAAAGGTAGAGAAACAATGCCATTTTGGAAAGAAAACATCCTTCCGCATCTAATGAGGGGTCACGTGCCTTCTTACCCAAAGGCTGGTATGCACAAATGCTTCCAGGAGGTGGCGCTAGTGAAAAAAAAGGCATTTTCTTACATTTCTGCCCCTTCAAATGTATGGAACTTTGTAAAAACCATGGAATTTTCAACTGCATTCATTAGCTAGTGCTCTTAGGAGTCAAACGACACCCCATTGATATGAGTTGACCTACCTTAGGGGGTGCTAGAAGTAGAAAACTACACCTACTACAACCTCTGATGTTTCTAACATTTTCTCAAATGTGACTTGCCTGTACAAAAATGGCTATAACACATTCAGAATTGAAGAAAAGGTAGATAAACCATACCATTTTGGAAAGAAGACAACCTGCCGCATCTAATGAGGGGTCACTTGCCTTCTTACCCCAATACTGGTGTGCATAAATGTTTCCAGAAGGAGGCGATATAGGAAAAAAATTGAATTTTTTTACATTTCTGCCCCTTCAAATGTATGGAGCGCTGTGAAAACCATGGAATTTTCAACTGCATTTGTTTGCTTGTGCTCTTAGGAGTCAAATGACACCCCATTGGTATGAGTTGAACTACCTTAGGGGGTGCTAGAAGTAGAAAACTACACCTACTACAACCTCTGATGTTTCTAACATTTTCTCAAACCTGACTTGCCTGTACGAAAATGACTATAACACCTTCAGAATTGAAGAAAAGGTAGATAAACCATACCATTTTGGAAAGAAGACAACCTGCCGCATCTAATGAGGGGTCACTTGCCTTTTTACCCCTAAGTTAGTTGGCACAACTATTTCCAGAATGTGGTGCTACAGGAAAAAAAAAATTTGTTTTACACATCAGTCACTTCAAAGATACTAAAATGGTGACTACAAGTGTAACAAAGTATGTGGGAGGGTGAGGGATTAGGCAGTGTGTGTGTGGGTATGAGCAGAGGAGCAAGGATGGTGGGGCAGTGTTTGATAGTGTGTATGGGAGATCTGTGACTACCAGTGTTGATAAAAAGTCCTGTGTGTGCCACAGGAAGGGGGTCGGCATTGAACTCCCCTCCTAGTGGCACACACAGGGTTAATTTGTGTTTTAATTTTTTTTTTTTTATTATATACCTCATTGAGGGGCATAAGGACCCCCTGATCCCTCCCCAATGAGGTCTTAGTAAAAAAAAAATATATATATGTCCACAAACAGAGGGACCCTGAGAGTGCCACAGGGGTCTCCAGCGCATTGCAAAGCAATGCATTGGATCCTTGTGGCACTCAGAGGGTTAATTTTTTTTTTTATCATTACTTGGTAATCAGAGCTTGTTGGGGGGCCATCAGGACCAATCATGATGGCCCCCCAACAATCTCTGATAACGAAGTAATGATAAAAGCCCTGTGTGTGCGCCGCAGAAGGGGGGCTGCATTGGCCCCCCTTGTGGCACACACAGGGTTAATTTTTTTTTCTTTACTTTTTTTTTTATTATGGACCTCATTGGTGGGTATCAGGACCCCTCTGATTCCCCCCAATGAGGTCTGAAAAAAAAAAAAAAAAAAAAGGAATCAAAATAAATGTCCCTGTGAGTGCCAAAGGGGTCTCCGGCGCATTGCAAAGCAATGCATTGGACCCTTCTGGCACTCAGAGGGTTAATTTTTTTTATTATTATTACTTTGTAATCAGAGCTTGTTGGGGGGCCATCAGGACCAATCCTGATGGCCCCCCAACAATCTCTAGTAACAAAGTAATGATAGAAGCCCTGTGTGTGCCACAGGAGGGGGGGGTGCATTGGACCCCCCCTGTGGCACACACAGGGTTAAAAATTTTTTTTTTTTTTTTTTTAATAATAGACCTCATTGAGGGGCATCAGGATCCCCCCTGATCCCCCCAATGAGGTCTTTCAAACCCCCCCCCAAGAAATGACCCTGTGAGTGCTACAAGGGTCTCCAGCACATTGCAAAGCAATGTGCTGGGGACCACTGCGGCACTCACAGGGTTAGTTTTGGTTTTTTTTTTTTTTTATTTTATTTTTTTATGTATTCAGACCTCGTGGGGGACATCAGGACCCCTCCTGGTGTCCCATCAGTTATTGATCTCCCAGCCGATAGGCTGGGAGATCAATTTGGCGACTGCAGGAGAGCAAAAGCTCTCCTGCCTTTCACTCCTACCACCAGTAGAAGTGATCGCTATCGGGGAAAGTCACCTAAGGTCATCGGTGACTATGTCACCGATGACGTTAGGAGGCTTCCCCCGGTCCCTCCCAAGAGTGCCAGGCTGCATTTCAGCTGAAATGCGGCCACTGCCAGCCGGTTATACCGGCTTAAGCAGTGACCGCATTTTAGCTGTCAAATGTACGAGCGTGGCACAGCAGGTACAGCTGTGCTCACTCGTACATTGTACCCACCTGGCACTCTAGGGGTTAAAATAGGATTTTAGTCTTACCTGTTAAATCCTTTTCACTTAGTCCATACAGGTCACTGGTACTCTGGGAGGCGTAAGTCCCCTTTAATAGGCAGGAACAACTATGCAAATAATTTGCAAGGGGCGGAGCCTCCCCTCTTACTTAAGCCACCTTCTGGCCAGAGCCACTTTAGATTGATTTGAGACCCTAAAACTGACCTCAGGGAAGCAAAAAGAAAGACTCCTGTGAGCATGCCCGAACGGTCTCCCACTGAATGCCACAGGAGAGCCAAGACTGGTCTCTTGACAGGGTGGGAGACCAGTGACCTGTATGGACTAAGTGAAAAGGATTTAACAGGTAAGACTAAAATCCTATTTTCACTGTCGTCCAATACAGGTCACTGGTACTCTGGGATGTACAAACATTGAGCTGATCCAGAGGCGGGAAGTAAGGCAAGGACCAGGCGCAAGGCCCAAGTCACTAGAACTGTTATGACCAGTTGATAACATAGCCCAAACTGTAAGTGTCAACGGACACCAACCAAGGGAACAATCCCTGAACTAACACAGCACACGGAACTAGAGCCAACCGGGCTCAACAGAAAAGAAGCACTAAGGATCACAGAGCGGAAGACCTACACAGGCAAGACTGCCTCCAGGACCTTCCTTCCAAAACTGGCATCAGCCGAAGCCAGTACATCAACTCGATAGTGCTTAGAAAAGGTGTGCACAGAGGACCAAGTGGCCGCTCTGCACAGTTGATCAGCAGAAGCTTGATTCTTGTAGGCCCAAGAGGCCCCAATAGACCTGGTGGAATGGGCAGTCACCCGGAAGGGAACATGCTTATTCCTCAACTTATAGGCTTCACGGATGGTAGCCTTAATCCAAGAGGCAATGGTAACTTTGGAAGCCGGTCTTCCTGCCCTAGGCCCCTCAGGAATGACGAATAGAGCGTCAGACTTCCTGATAGACTCGGTGCGATGAACATAAAACTTGAGGCAACGCACCACATCCAACAGATGGAGATCTCTTTCCTTGTCAGATGAAGGATTAGGGCAGAAAGAGGGAACCACAATCTCCTGATTGATGTGAAACTCAGACACAACCTTGGGTAAGAATTCCTTGGTAGTGCGAAGCACAGCCTTATCCTTGTGGAACACCAGGTAAGGAGGTTTACAAGACAAGGCCTGTAACTCTGCTACCCGGCGCACTGACACAACAGCCAAGAGGAAGGCCATCTTCCAAGTCACAAGACGTAACGGAATGGAAGCCAAGGATTCAAACGGTGGTCGCTGAAGAACTCCCAGCACCAAATTGAGATCCCACTGGGGAGCAGGACTCTTAAAGGCAGGTCGAACATGAGTCACACCCTGGAAGAAGACTTTCACATCAGGAAGGACAGCAATCCGTTCCTGGAAAAACACAGACAAGGCAGAAGTCTGAACTTTGAGGGAACTCAGACTGAGCCCCTTATCCACACCGTCCTGCAAGAAGGCCAGGACAGTGGGAAGATGGAAGTCAAGTGACAACTTCTTGTCAGAGCACCATGTCACGAAAGTTGACCATATGCGATGATAGATCTTGGAAGACACAGGCTTACGAGCACTGAGCATCGTCGATACCACAGAAGGAGAAAAGCCTTTCTTTGCTAGAATCGAGGATTCAACCGCCATGCCATCAAATGGAGAGAGTGAACATCCTCTTTCCACAGATACCCCTGAAGAAGCAGGTCCGGACGGGCTGGAAGTGGGATTGGATCCTTCACTGACATGGCCATCAATTCCGGAAACCAGGACTGGCGAGGCCAGTTTGGAGCAATCAGGATGACAGGACAACGTTCCCTCTTCAACTTCTGGATAACTCTGACCAATAGAGGAAGAGGAGGGAAGATGTAAGCCAGGGGGAAGTCCCAAGGGATCGACAAGGCATCCACTGCTAGAGCAAGGGAGTCCCTCAACCGGGAGCAAAACACCGGAACCTTCCTGTTGTGTCTGGTAGCCATCAGATCCACCACAGGCATCCCCCACCGTTGAGTGAGCATGTGAAACACCTCTGGGTGAAGAGCCCATTCTCCGCTGTCGACGGTATGACGACTGAGGAAGTCTGCCATGACGTTGTCCACGCCTGGAATATGAACCGCAGAGATGACAGGCACGTGATCTTCTGCCCAAGACAAAATATCCTTGACCTCCCACCAGGCGGAACCGCTTCTTGTGCCGCCTTGCCTGTTGATGTAAGCCACCGCCGTGGCGTTGTCGGACTCCACTCTGACTGGAAGACCGGTCAATTGAGACTCCCAGTGCCTCAGGGCCAGCCGAACAGCTCGAAGTTCCAGAACATTGATGGAGAGCATGGATTCCTCCAGACCCCATTTCCCCTGAGCACTGAAGCGACCCCAGATTGCACCCCAGCCCCGAAGGCTGGCATCCGTAGTGACTGTGGTCCAAGGAGGAACTAGAAAGGATTTCCCTTTCAGGAGATGAGAGAGATCTAACCACCAGTGCAGACTCGACTCGACATGAGGAGGAAGAGAAACAGACAGATGTTGATGATCTGGATGATTCTTGCACGTCTGGATCACAAACCTCTGAAGATCCCGGGAGTGGGCCATGGCAAATGGTACTGCTTCGATTGTGGAAATGAACTTCCCCACTAAGGACGACAACTTCGGAACTGGAATCTCGTCCATGTCCAGAATTCCAGCCACTCTGACAGCTATCTGGTGAGCCACGTCCTCTGGAAGAAACACCATGCATTGGCGAGTGTCGAACAGGAGACCCAGGAACAGAAGCCTCTGAGATGGAATCAAGTCCGACTTGTCCAGATTCAGGATCCAGCCATGACGGTTCAGGGTGTGCATGCACATCTGTAACTGCTGAAGGAGAAGCTCCGCTGAGGAGGCCTTCAGAAGGAGATCGTCCATGTAGGGGGTCACTCTGATCCCATCCTG
Organism: Rhinophrynus dorsalis; assembly: GCA_037306005.1. NCBI lineage: Eukaryota > Metazoa > Chordata > Amphibia > Anura > Rhinophrynidae > Rhinophrynus > Rhinophrynus dorsalis. Next base: position 528,096,323 of record CM074718.1, read on the forward strand.
ATGGAGCACCGCTATCAATGAGCCCAACACCCTCTGGAAGACCTGAGGGGCTGAAGTCAGCCCAAAGGGGAGCGCTGCAAACTGAAAGTGTCCCCTGTGGCAGGCAATCCTGAGGTACCGCCTGCTCTCTGGATGAATAGGGATGTGAAGATAAGCATCCTGAAGGTCCAGGGAGGCAAGAAACTCCCCTGGAGACATTGCTGCAATCACAGAGCGCAGGGACTCCTGGCGGAAGTGGGAAGTCACCACATAGGCATTGAGATCTTTGAGATCCAAGATGGGACGGGCTCCTCCGTCCTTTTTGGCTACCACAAACAGGTTGGAATAAAATCCTGAACCTGTGTCCCCCTGAGGAACCGCCTCCAGTACCTCTTTGTCCAAGAGATCCTGAATAGCGTCGTCGAACAGACGCCTTTTTGTGGGTTCCTGAGAAGGACGAGTAAAATGGAACCGAAAAGGAGGAAGGGAAGAGAAAGGGATCCTGTATCCCTCTGACACCACCTGAAGAACCCATGGGTCCGCCACTGACTCCTCCCAAGTCCGGCGAAAGATGCGGAGACGACCGCCTACAGCCGGATGCGGACCCGGGTTCGGCGAGTCATGCCGAAGCAGTCTTGGAGGTCTTGGCCTTGGAGGCAACTTTGGGCCTCCAGGACTGTTTGGGCTTGGAGGAGGAGCGCGTAGTGGGAGGACCCGTTTGGGCAGAGGAGCGTGTCTCAGTCTGAAAGGAACGAAAGGACCGATTGCGTTTGGCTGGAAACTTTTTCTTAAAGACTGAGGGTAGAAGAGTACTTTTACCGCCAGTAGCCTCACTGATCATTTCTTTGAGTTCAGACCCAAAAAGCAAATTCCCCTGAAAGGGCAAGGAAAGCAAGGCTTTCTTAGAGGCTGTATCAGCAGACCAAATTTTCAGCCAAAGAGCGCGTCTAGCCACCACAGAAGAAGTGGAGGCCCTCGCCATCATGCGCACAGCATCAAAAGCAGCGTCAGCAACATAGTTCTGAGCTTCAGTGATATTAGCAAGAAGCTGCAACTGTTCAGATACAGGCGCATCCTGGCGAACCGCTTCAGTCAGTCGTTCAGTCCAGGCCGCAATAGCTCTATTAACCCATGCCACAGCAAAAGTGGGGCGCATGGCTGTGCCAATGGAGGCAAAAATAGACTTAAGAGAGAGCTCTAGTTTCTTATCCGTCCAGTCCTGCAAGGCAGAGGCATCTGAGACAGCCAAAGCAGTAGATTTGGATAGTCTAGACACAGGTGCATCCACTTTGGGAGGATGAACCCATTTTGCCAGCTCCGCCTCAGGAAAAGGGTAAAGTTTAGCAAACTTTTTGGAGACAGAGGAAGATCTATCAGGATTCTTCCATGCCTCAGAGACCAGACGGGCAAGAGTAGGGTTAGTTGGAAAACAAACAACTGGTTTAGATGGCTTTTTCTGAAAAACATCAGTAGGATCATAAGTGGATTCCTGAGTCAGAGGAAGGTTGAGCGTATTCAGAACCGCTCTGATCAGACCCTCAGCCGAAACTTCAGGGTCACACTCATAGGGGTCCCCAATGGACCTGTTAGATTCAATGACAGTACGTTCCTCAGCATCAGAATCCTGTAAAAGTTCTTCTTCAGAAGAATCAGTGATATCAGGAGCTCCCTGTGGCTTAGGCAGGGAGGTCCTGATAGTAGAGGGGGTCTGCCAGACCTGGAGAGCCCCCTGTACCTGAGAGGGAAAGAGTTGAAGCGTGGATCTGAGATCCCTAGTGGCAGCTTTAAACTCCCTCACCCAAGATGGCTCAATAGCATGGCTGGGAAGCCCAGGGTTGCTATCTTGACCAGTACAATTAGGGCATAGATCCCCCACATTATCGCCATCCAGCCCAATGTGGCAAGAGGAGCAAAACGCCATGGGGGTAGCGGACCCCCCATCCTCCTTAGACTTGGGTCTAGCCCCTAGCTCCAGTGAAGTAGACATACTCACAGCGTCAATATACCCCACTAATAACACTATCACCCAGAAAAAGTGTTAAGATTAAAGTTTCACCCCAGAAATGTTCTAAAAACGGACTTATCTGGCCAGCGAAGGGTTAATCTGTTGAGGAGAGAGAAGGCTCGGTCCCTGCGTAGTGTACTCGCCTAGGAAAAGTACCACAAAATGGCGGCCGTCATGACAGCCAATCAGAAACGAGCGCGAACCAAGCGCTCATGGGAAATGTAGTTTTCCTGTCCAAGTACCCCAAACATTGCCCGAAGCCCCCCTGAACACCCCACATGAATAAAACACATTCCGGATGATAGATCAGGAGCCTAGAATTAAAATGAGCCCTCTCTGAAGTTGCTGTGACAAGCGGTTCCAGAGATATGTCCCATACTGTGAATTCCCATAGAGAGTAAAGGAGCCCTTGCGTCTGAGCGGGAAAAAGCCGCGCTTAAAGGCGCGGAACACCATTTTTAATAAAGTTTAGTAAAACATTAAAAAGTGCCCAAACAAGCATGAAACACATGAGAAACATAAATAAATGAATACCCAATGCTCCAAAACTCAGAGAATAACACAGAAATTGCATAAACAGTAATAATGCAATAAAAACACCCTATGAGTGCTGGAGTGTATTAAAACTCCCAAATACAAGCCCATCAAAGGGACACTGTGGGGACAAGTGGACCTTCAGCACTCAATGGGTGACTCACCTTCCTTGCTGACTTCTGTCTTCAGGTGACCATGATAAGGAGGGAAAGAACCAGAGGTAAATTCCCCAACAGGGGAGCTGCTTAACACAAGCTGTCCCCTCTTCAGGGCATAGGTCCACAGAAAATCCCTGGAAGCTGCACCAGCCACTTTAAAGAGGGCAATTCACAGCCATGGTCACCCTCCTAATGGTGGTATTCCATATTTGAATAAAAAATAATAAAATACTAAGATGCATAGATGTTCTCTACCTGGTGTGGAAGCACACCAGGAACAAATCAATCTGAAGTGGCTCTGGCCAGAAGGTGGCTTAAGTAAGAGGGGAGGCTCCGCCCCTTGCAAATTATTTGCATAGTTGTTCCTGCCTATTAAAGGGGACTTACGCCTCCCAGAGTACCAGTGACCTGTATTGGACGACAGTGAAAGTGGAATTACCACCCCTTACAAACATGGCCCCAAATAATTACCCATCTGGCGACTAGCTTCTCAGTAGCGCTAATCGCTAGAATTATTACCGCGTTAATGAGAATTATACACTGCTCCAGGACTGACAGGCAGGAAACAGCGCAGACATATTTCCATAGTGATGTCTGAGTGCCTGCGCTGTCAGTCCCTTCTGTACCTTAAGGTCCCAAGCAGTGCCTGTTACAGCGGGCTGGGACTGACAGTGCAGGCGTCACTATGGAAATATGTCTGCACTGTTTCCTGCCTGTCAGTCCGGGAGAAGTACATAATTCTCATTAACGCGGTAATAATTCTGGCGACTAGTGTTACTGAGAAGCTAGTCGCCAGATGGGTATTTATTTGGGGCCATGATTGTAAGGGGTGGTAGTTCCGCTTTAAGGAGAGGTGACGGTCCTGGCACATCATGTACTTTTTACTTACAGCGTACATGTGGAGCACTGTGTAAAAACAGGATCTGAAACGGACCGCTCCAAAACCATAGCGGTCTCTCTCAGACACCCCCCCCCCGCTCGGCACGCTGGTAAGTGACAGTTCACATGTGCCAGGGTGTCAGAATAAAAGGGAGGGTAACTTCCTATCACCGCTTGTCCTTAAGGGATTAATCATTGACCCTCTGGGTGCCAGACAGGTATCTAAAAGCATTGAGTTGGATATCTCTCTGGCACTCAAAGGCTTAAATGGAAATTTTAATCCCTTGATTGTTAGGGAGGTCTTCAACACAGAGAAGCAATGCTTTGGAGACCACTAAGAGGTTAAACATTTTCATTTGTCTCCTATGGTGCAGTTGGTTTGCTCCATAATTGCACCTGTTTATCGTATTGAATACTGCATCGTTCTGCTTCATAGAAACGCTGAAGTTTTTGTGCTTATAAACTTCCTTCATTCGCATCCGGCTTTATTCCTAGAATCCTGCACCCTTTCTGTGGAATAAGACTACTTCTCTTTTCCCCATAGACTTCCTTCCTGCAGCTGCATAGAAGACCTCTTGTTGAAGAATTTTTTTTTTCCTCCAAAATATGCTTCTCTAGGTTAAGCAAATTTCCCCATCTACTCATCAGTCTTTCCCCACCAAGATGTATTAAGAAATCATCCAGTTTGTTTTCTTAGGTTTTATTGGGTATTGTCAAAGATTATTCATTACATTAGCAACAGTGGTCATTGTGTGCATTATCTACTTATTTATTTATTTTCTCTGTTTTGTTTGTTTTTAGGCAACTGATCCTGTAGAATGAGGCAGTTATTGTCAAACCTGTCCTTGGAGCCCATTAACAGGCCAGAACTTCAGGACTTCCCTGCTGGACCCCAGGTGAGGTACTCAACAAAACAAAACAAAAAAAAAAAACATAGAAATAAGGAACACAGGGGGAGATTTATAAAAGTGGCATTAAGGGAAAGGAAGCGTTAAAAACTTACATGATAGTTATAAAAGTAGTAACTACATGTTCAGAGACCCAACGCAGTGTAGGAATTTTTTTTGTGTTTTTTAAAGTGTCATTAGGAAGTAAATATTGGCACAGTGAATTCATAAAGAGGTCACTATTTGAGTCAGTACTTTCACCAAAACTTTAAAGTCATGTCTGGCATATTCTTATTTCTTGTGTTTCCGCCACATTTATAGAAGTTCTCACAAAGCGTTATAAATGCAAACACTCCCAAAAAAAACTTGTGAACTGAACTATAAACTGACATCTCAATTGAACATACAGTGGTAAGACTTTCATGCTGGGAAAACCCTCTTGGAGGGTAATATTGGAGAAGACAAGATCAACATCTCATTCTTCAACAGAAAACAAATATTTGCAAATGGAAAAATGCTACGACATTCCCCCCAATTCCATGGCACCATCTCTGTATGTGGTCCAAATGGCTGAAACACCAATCTAGCAATCCTTAATACACTCCATTCCAATACCTTGCATATCCTTTACATATATTTTCCACATCCTTATTGGACCCTTCGTTGAGCATCTCATTTTTCTGCATCTTATCGCTACAGCTTCTGAGAAATTTCTTCCTTGATATCTCTATTGGTACATCTTGATAAGTTATATAGAAAATAGAACTTACTGGAAATTAAGGCCTTATCCTATGTAGGCTTCAGTTCAACAGATCAGGTCACCAGAAATTAAACAGGGGCCACAGAATTCCTTAGGAAGTCTTAGACTTACCAAAATGAAAAAAAAAAAAAAAAAAAAAAAGAACACAAATTCCCCTGCCAAAAAGCCCCGGAAGAATGGGCTTTAGGAAAGCGTAGGTTCTCCAGTTGTAAAAATAGTGAGGTAGCTCTTCAACCATCGCTAAATAGCCCCCATGATAATCAGGGGTTGGGGGTCCCACTCAGGGCACCTGTGCTTTGAATCACTATAAGACCACTTATGGTCCTAGATTACCTTTCTATGTTCAATTCAATATGGACACAGCACCCTAAAAAAGTAAAAGCATGTCAAAGTTAATAATAGTACCACTGCCACAATGGGACATAATCCACAATCAAGAAAAATCTCAGAGACCCAAGTAATAGATTAAACAGAGACAAAGCAAAAAAAAAAAAATGTCTTGGCAAAAAGCCAGTGAAGGACTACATAAGAACCTCACTGGTCTAATTAAAGAAGGACAGGAACATAGAAGCATAATGTATGTGCTGCCAAAGCAAGCACATAGTATAGTAGTAAGACTGCAACACCACAGAGAAATGTGGCTGTCAGAGAAATAGGGACATGCTCACATAACCAGTGCTGTCTTGTATAGACAGAAAGAAAAAAAAAATCCAGCCTCTTTAATCTTCATGCTTCTACAAGGCAAATCAGCTCAGACAAAGCTATGAGGAAATGGATGATTATAATACAAGCAATCATAAACAGACTCAGGCCCTTAAAGGGATAGTAATGTTTCACTATAAAAGCAGCTCCAATTAATCTTCATAGTATCTGGGCCATGGAACAAGTTATTTCAATACTGTCAGAGTTGTAGTTCAAGAGTAACTGAATGCTAAAGTATCCACTCCCACTCCCTTTTACTGATTTAACACTGCTCAACTCAGAGTAGTGAGGTGGTGTCCAAGTGGATCACAGAGAAGGACAATCTTCAATTAACAGAAGGGAAAAACCTGTCAAGGGGGCATGGTTTTCATTGTTCTCACAGTAAGAAGACTGTCCCTTGATGCAAGCTGTTTGGCCTCAAGACCAGATTCCATATCTGAGGGAAGATGGCTTACACTAGGTAAAAGGGGTGGGAGGGGGGAACTTTATCATTCAATTGCTCTTGAACTACAACTGACTGACTGTGCTGAAATAACACTCTGCATGTACTATGAAGATTAATTGGAGCTTCTGTTTTTGTGAAACATTACTATACCTTTAACCCCTTAGGGACCCTTGACGTACCAGGACCGTCACGGTCCTTGAACTACTCAAGGACCGATGACGGTCATGGTACGTCACATACTTTTTACTTACAGCGCTCTACCGGGAGCGCTGTAAGTAAAAATAGGGCATGAAATAGACCGCTCCAAGATCGGAGAATCCTCTTTCAAGCCCCATAGTGACGCGCCGATACACGTGACAGGTCACGTGTACCGGCGCGTCAAAGTGCCCCTATGCGGACGTTATGGGACGGAAATGTCCCATAACCTCCGGTCCTTAAGGGGTTAAAGCCTGTGAGTTGATTCAGTCTTTCCAAGCAGGACAGAGATAGGAGTCTTCCTAATGGGGGATTAAACAGCCCTAGATCCTATCAGCATACAATAAAAAAGGCTAAGAGAAGCTTTACCCTTGTATTCATTGTGTTGGAAGGTCACTTTTAAAACTGAGCATATCAGGGTGGGGGTAAAGTGGATAGGAAGTGAGTCTCCACCTTAGAAAGCTCTTTGGATTAAGTGTCTCATGGAGGAGACTTTACACCATGTTCATGTTTTCCATATACAGGTACAAATACAATAATATAATATTTCCTAGAAAATCCCTTTTAAATTTGGTTTACTTTTAGGTGTCTTGGATGGCTACCAAAATGGAATGACACTTTAAAGCACAGAATCAACTAACCACACACATGAAAAACAAATAATCTTTGTAATTCAAGATTTAGGCCAATATCACACTACAGTAAGCACTTTGCTGCTCCTTGCAATTCACACTGCAGCCTCTTTTCAACCCAAGTTATTTCATGTCAGGTGGTCTCTTCACTCTCTACTATAACCACTGTGGCCCTGGAGTAAGGTGGAGTCTTCCAGTACAGAGATCCATGAAGAGGACCAGCTGGGATCTTAACAGTTCTTTCTAGTGTGGAACCTCTGTAACAAACAGATAAAATCTCTGGCATTATATCCTGCAGTATAAAACAAATATGTATTTTTATTATCAAAAAACAATTAGAAAAACTCATGATTTCCTCTTGACAAACCAACAAATGACATCTCAGTAAACAAGGTTATAATGCTCATATATTATCTGGGTGAACAGGTCACTCTAGATTATATGTTTTTAATCAAGAAGGCGAAAAACTCTTCATCAGAATGATTCAACAGCAAGTGTAAAATGAAAGTAATAATTAGAAATATTGTTACTTCAAATGATCTATCCAGCGGTGGTTACATGTCTGAGTTGTTTATTAACGGATTTAAATAATTTGAAGCTGATCAATATTATAGGTTATAGAAAAGCGTGTTTGATGTCAATATGTACATCAATAACTGTATCAATAAGGATAAGAAAGGCATGAGTTGGCCTTTGCAGGGCCTTTGGTATGTATAATTTGTTTATTTTTTATGTGTATGTTATTCAAAGTGCACCAGTTCTAGGCCTTAAAACTAAATGCGCAAATACCACTCTTGGGCCCTCTGCTTTGATGGGGGGGTTATGCAGGAGACAGCTATATAACCAGAAATAGGGAAAATATGTATATATAATGTACAAAGGTTCAATACAACTATATATTTAGAATTGTACCCACCAAAAGGGTAAAACCTGGGCAAACATGCCAAGGAGAGGTGCTCCTGCTATGAGTTACAATAATAGCCACTTTGCAACCAGTTAGATCCAGCATATTTGGTGTCCAAATATTCACACAAATATGAGGAATGTGATTATTTTAAAATTATAAAGGTGTGCTGTAAATTGCATGTTTTGGGAAGCCTTATGACTTTTCGGGTAGACCTCTGCAGTAACATCCCTGACATGTCTGACTGACATGGGCTGTAAACTGTCAGGCCAAACCCTTGATCCTCCCAGGTAACATTCAGGGGGCTGGCCTCTTAGAAGCAATATTTAATATGGGTCTTGGATAAAAAACAGGGAATTTCTCTGTAGCAACTGGAAGGGGGAACTTTTACTATATGAAGTTCCCACGAGGACCAGTAATTGTATGTAGGGGATAATTGTGTTTCTCCCATTTTATTTTATGGACTGTTTTGCCAATGTGTAATCTTTATTTCTGTATTTTTGTACCCAGCACCGTGAAGCCTTTTTCAGTTTAAATGTTCAATTAATCAGCTCTTGTCTCTGTTCACTAATATGAACTCACTACTCTGAAGGAAGCTCAGGTAGAACACGTTACTAAAGGGTTAATTCTATGTCTGATTATGAAGGTGATTTTATACTGTAATTCTGTTGTGTTTGGGGTAACCTAAGACGCCCAGATATAAAGTCTTGGTGGTGGCAACAAATTATAGTACTAGGGTAATAGTGCAGGAGGGATTTCAGGGGTTAATTTGGTGGTTGCTAAGAATAGTAACAGGGAACTGGTATTGTTAACCCTTTCATTCCCACACTCTCCCCAATGTCTCAGCAGGGCCTATAGCCCTCGCTTGTGACAAAGTATGACCTTGTGATAAAGGTTTACGAAGCAAGTTTCAAGGTGCACTAAAACAGTGCATTAATCCTTCCGCCAAATAGCCAGGAGACCAATTGGGCATACTGAAAGAAAGGCAAGATAGCAGGAAAAGTCTATGAGTTTGCGTAACTTTGCATCATTATACAAAAAAGGTACGGTTTATGCCTGCACATTTTATCCGAAGACTCCACCCACAATTCCCGTTTGTGGCAATGGCAACCCCCGTACAGCATAATAAGTGATAGTTCACACAGCATCCTTGATGTAAGAGGAGGAAGACGTATCCCTCCTCAGACCTTGTTCCTAGTGCTAGCAAAGCTCTCAGGTCTGTGAGGCACAGCCTGCCTAATTAATAATTTCCCTGTGCTGAAATCATATCAATCCTCTGCACTCCTCCTGCGGACGCCACCAGCTTCCAAATGGGTAGAATAAAATAATCTGCAAGAAAAATCATGCAAAGCCTCTTAAGGTGGAAGCTTCCACTGATAGGAGTACTTGGAAATTCATAAAAACTCTTTATCTGTTAAAGGGGAGATACACCTTAGGCGTTAGAGGCTTTTTCCTATTCACGTGCATTTAGTGGTGTATGACCATTTGATCCCTTTGCATATAAAAGTACCAAGTACAATGTATGGAGTAAGTTAGGTAACATATATGTAAGACAGAAGTGTTTGTTTGTTTTTTGCGAGAAAGCATTTTACCAGGAAGAATACATTGAGATTGTCTCTCATTTTCAAGTTTGTCCTGTACTCATTTTATCTACCTCAGAAGGGTGAAAGGCTGAGCTGACCTTGCCGGTTGTAGAACCTGCAACCTTGCAGTTTGAAAAGACTGTACAGCTGGTGCATTAACTAACTGACCCATCTCACCAGCAAGTTGAACTTTCACAACAAATGAAAAAATGTAAAAAAATGTTAACTAGAAGTACAAAACCAGATTTTTTTGGTGAAAACGTCCAATTAACAGTAACAGAATATATTTAGGTTAGGTGTCCTTCACACAGTTGCCTGGTATATCGAAGGCAGATACATCTACATATGTGTTTGTATTATGTATGCAGGTTATAGTAGAAGTCTACCTTGAAGGTCCCACCTGACAGCAACAATAGCCTTCAATAGACAAAAAAGGATCAAAAGGGTCAATTTCAGAGACCAAATATAGAGTTAACGGATTTGACTACAATTCCCTTCTGCTAGATGAATATGATGCGAGTTGTAGAACAGCAACAGCTGAATAGACTTGTTTTGCCCACCCTAGAATCAGAAGTTACTGACAGCACTTCCGCTAGCTGCAAAAATGTACACAATTAAGATACTGGTTGATAGCTGAAATTCTGCAACATAAGTAGGTCATTTAAAGGGGCAGCTAACATTAGGATATTACCCTTTCAGCTACTCTGCTCCTTGGTATCTGCCTATTAACCTGGGGCTACATTGTTAGGCCTGGCCATGGGTCTGCAACAGGACAAATATGCTCTCTCTTTGATACCACAGAAAAAGACTGAACTTCAACATCTGAATTCTCACAGTTTATTCTCACTGAGAAGGCTGCTTGTGCAAACCAGTTTGAGACTGCTAACTGAACACTTCTAAGCTGCATTCCACCCTGCTGTCAGCCAAGGGGTCAATTTTATAAGCCACTGAATGGTTGACAGGAGCCAAGTAGACTTAAAATGGCAATTACATTTTACCAAGTCCACAGAAGCGGTATTAGTAAAAACATGATACCTGCCCTTTAAGAATTTATACACTGTCATTCCCATAGTTAAAGCAAGATTTTATTAGACCAGATCATCGGCATTGCAATACTTCAGATCAGCTCTGGGAAGATCAGATGAAAGAGCCAAGCTGTTTTAGGCTGTTAAATTCTAATTCTATTGATGAAGCATTCCTGTGAGCTCTTGATCACAAGACATTTCAATATGTTTTCAGTGTAACCTCTGTCTGACACTCAAAAAAAACTTATGCCAATACATATGACTTTGTGCCATACACAATAAGTTTTATAGTGTTAGCCAATTGACCTTTCACAGCCGCGGACAGAAGTTCCAAACCTTAATTCACCCCTGCACTGTATTCAAAGGAATGCCAAGAATTGTCACCGCCCCAATCAGCTTCTAGAGGGTTTCGTCATCCTTCCCGCTAGAAGCTGATTGGTTGGGAGGTGCATAACCCCACATCCCAGCCAGTGGAAGCATGGGAACCATTTTGAACAGGGACTGGACATATAATAGGTAGTCTCTGTTCAAATTTACCTCAGTATGGATCGAGTGAGGATTTTTGATCTGCTTTTCTGCCGGCAGCTTATCTTTATTGGCAGCATTAATTTTATATATACTAGTGTAAAAGCCCGTGTACATGAGCCAAGGTCTGGGTAATGTTAACCCTCTGAGTGCCAGAGGGGTAAGCAATGCACTCAAAGGGTGAGGAGGCTGCTACCTCACACGATGCAGTGTGGTGTCGCCTCACTCACGCGGTGCAATCAAGCGCAGTAGACTTCCCGAACGTGGGCACTCTACTGCGCATGACTGCATCGCGACAAACATCCTAGCGATTATATAGGATATATATATATTTCTTTATTGAGGGGTAAAGTTATGAAGAGGACCACCAAGGAAGACGACTTATGAAGAGAAGAAGAAAGAAGATGACATATGAAGACAGAAGATACAAGCTTACATAAGAGGATTTACAGTGGATGACAAGGGTGCTGAAGACTCCCCCCGGTCATTAGACTTACAGGTGTTTATGTTAATGGGATGGTGTTAGCTTTAGGGGAATTAACCCTGCGAGTGCCAGTGGGGTAAGCAAAGCTGTGCGATACATGCTATACTCAACTGGCACGCAAAAGATTAATTTATTTTTCTTTTCACTTATATTTTCAGTTCCTTGGATGTATCAATATGGAGCTTACCACATTTCACCACTTGTAATGGACTACCACATCCTATATAATAATTCGCTAAGGTTTGTCAGAAGTCGTCACACGCAGTAGAGATGGCTGCACTCGCTTTAGTCATGTGCAGTACAGACTGTCCCCGCTGTGGCTGTTATGGAGCTAGGCTCTCCGAATTCAGACCGGAGTCGCACAGAGAGGACTCCGGTCTGAATTCAGAGCGCTTTGCTCTGTATCAGCCGCGGCGTGGCCACTCTCTACTGCTCATGCCTACAGAGGTGGAACTGTGGCCTATGTAAACGGGCCTTTCAACTTGTTCAGTATAATGAAACATTGAGCGTTAGCACTCCGTAGAATAATATTAGTACAATATAAATATGAAAATCTTATAAAACACACTGCATAAAACAAACTAATAGTAATAAAAGCAAGGGAACAATCACACCCGTGAGTCCTAGAGTTCTAAGATCAGTCAGCCGTTAAGTGAAGATGGAATGTAATGAATGATATTGAGATAATTGATTATGAAAAATGGAATGGATGGAATGAATAACAGAACACTGTCTCTGTCCTCCTAAGGGTAACATCCCGTGCAGCAACCTTGGAATGAGTGGTCATGTCCACCGCTCACACAACAACAAATTCCTGGAATTCAAAACTGTGCTCAAGGGCTCCCAATATTCCACATATATATCAGAGAAAAAATAAAGATCTAAGTGTAATATGTTTATTGAATAAACAATAAATGTGCACTCACAATAATACAAGATATTAAATATTAATACAAGATATAAACCAAACGTGTTTGGTTTTATTTGGTAGCTTAGTGTGCACACACATTGTGCTGGACCCAGTCCCGGTCACCCACTAGGATATTTCAGCAGTCCATTCCAGTTACATGTTCCTTGTAGCTTCCACAAACAGTCACCTAGCTTTATCCCTATTTCATTTATCGATCAGAGGTGTCGAGCCAGTTATACGCTGGACTCGTTAGGGTGTGAGGAAAGTAGACTGTTTAACAAGGTTCCAATATGGGAAAAAGGACATCAGTGTTAACCATCAAGGAAGGTGGCTACGTGACCAATAAGAGGGTCTGGGACCCTGAGATGCAATTTATATCTTGTATTATTGTGAGTGCGCATTTTGGCAATACTCTTTTAATGTTTATTCAATAAACATATTACACTTTATTTTTTCTCTTATTCTCTATGATATATATGTGGAATATTGGGAACCCCTGAGCTCAGTTTTGGATTCCAGAAATGACTACCACATTCATCTCCTTTTTTACTGTTTTCAGTGGGTGCTAATTTAGCACCTATTGTGCATTTTTTTCCTGTCAGTAGTTTGTCACATCACAGGTAATGGAGTACCAGTCTGTGACTTGAAACTACTGCTAGTGATTTGTATTAAAATTGAGCTTTTAATTCCTTGAATGTTACAGTAGTCCCCAATGCATTGTAAAGCCAAAAACTGATGATACCTCTGGCATTCAAGGGGTTAAAAGCCACATTTAAATCAATTGGCATTTTGGGAATTTTTATTTGTCCCCTATGGTTCAGTTGAAGTGCTCAAGAATTGTTCACTTCAGATAACTGAATACGACCCCATGTAGGTTATCAACAAACCAACGCCCACACTGGCATTCTTGATCTGGTTGATGCAACATTTCCATGCTTTTTGCATAAGGCCTGCGATATCTTCAGTGCAAAAGCAGTTAAAGGGAAATAATCAAGAGATCTGTTCCTATGCAAAGTTATTAGGGCTTGTATTGAAAAGCCCTGAATATCACTCTGGCAGTTGATGCAGTGTCATAAACAAGATGGTGGAACCCCCCCCACACACACAAAAAAGGGGTGCTCATAGGGTTAATAAGCATCATAAAATGAATTCAGTTCAATAGAATATATTGTACTCATATAGAAGTATTGTGTGGGATACTCTACTGCTCACTACACAGATTATTCTGAACTCCGCTGCTCCCTAAAGCAGTCACACCTCAAAGAAAGAGGAGAAAAACAGCAGTACAAAGAAATTGGGGCAATCTCAGATGTACATAGCATATGCCATCACAAAATACATAAATGGAAGGTACTCGCAGCAAATTAACCACTGGTTGGGAAGGACAATAACCGGTAGAGCTTCAGGGGTTAACCTTCCCTCTACAGATACTCTCCAAAACCATACTGAAGCTATACTTTATAGCTTCAGTGTCCCTGATCAAAGGATCTCAAGATCCAGAAACAGTCTGACAAAGCTTGTTGATTTGGCATAATTTGTAATCATTTTTTAATGTTATCTTCAAACATTCTGTTGGATTCTCAGGACAGCACCTGCACAGAGACACGGTAACCCCTGAAGCTCTATACTGGTTGTCATCCTTTCCAACTGGTGGAGTATTTACTGTGAGTACCTTCCATTTATGCATTTAGTGCAGGTATATGCTAAGTACTCCTGAGAGCCCTTTTCATACGGCTATGAACAAGACAGTCAGTGGGAACCAAGATGGACCATTAACCCTTTCAATGTACTGGTACTCAAAGGGTTAAGTCTCAGGAGTCTAGTTTCTGTGCCGGGACAGAATTAGAACAAGTGAAGTCAGCAGCTTAAAGGAACAGTAAGGCTTTTGTGAAGAAAAAAAAAAACCTGCAGCTTTTTTTTCTTGGCAAGTGAAACAAGGGAACTCCAGTTGATGGGAAATTTTTCATTCAAAAAAGTTATTTATGACTCAAACATTTTTATATCAAAAACGGTTAGCAGCAGTTCCAACAGTATACAACAGGAATTTTTTGTTCTTATATTATACTCGGTTGGAGAGGTTGAAGTGGTAGAAAAACAAAAACAGCAGCTCCAATGAATCTTCACCATGGAGAGTGTTATTCCAATACGGAGTTGTAGTTCGAGACCAATTGAATGATAAAGTATGTCCCTCTCACCTCTTTTACCTAGGGTAAGCTGCCTCCCCTCAGATGTGGAATCTGGTCCTGAGACCGGACAGGTCACAGCAAGGGACAATCTTCTTGTTGTGAGCATAAGGAAAACCCTGCCCCCCCTCCCCCGACAGGTTTTTCAGGGTTTTTACTTATGCTAACTAAAGATTGTCCCTCTCTGAGATCCATCCGGACAGTCTTGCTGCTCTGAGGTGAGCAGTGTTACATCATAAAAAGGTTCAGGAGGGAGATACTTTATAATTCAATTACTCTTGAACTACAACTCTGACAGTATTGAAATAACACTTTCCATGGCCCAAATACTATGAAGATTGATTGGAGTTGCTTTTATTGTGAATTACTATCCCTTTAAGCCAGACTATGGCTCTTAGACAGAATCAGTCCCCACCTGCAATAGAAAATTGCTGTTTAAATCAGTAAGGACATTGCTAAGAAATGTGTTGCAGCCCCCTACGGTCCTTAAAGGGTTAATGAAAGACATGCTTAGCTGTAACAGAAACACTTTTCAATTAAACATCTCACAGCAGTGGGACAGCCCTTGTTTTGGGAAATCCCCAAACATATGCTTTTCATTTAAAAAGAAAAAAGTTTACCTTTAAGTTAAAGACTTTATTTGAGATTCCCATGACCCCTGACAATTTTCTGACTCCCAAAACTGATCCTATCATAAAAGCTCTTGGCTTTTTACCAAGTCTGTTCCCATAGGAGAAAACTTGCTAGAACCTCATTTTTCCTTTATTCTTAGACACAGTATATATCAAGCCATTTTCTCCACAATAAGACGCTCAAAAAAAAAAAAATAAAAAAAAAAAAAAAAATAGGATTTTTCTGAACTTACCGTTAAATCCATGTGGATTGCACAAATCATGGGCACTTTAAAAAACACAAAATCAAGCTTCTGTGGCGAAGACTTCCCGCCTCTTACTTTCAGTTTTGACCTACAGCAATGCCAAAATAAAACAGAAGTGAGAGGAAAGAAGGAAATCGCCTGAACAAAGTTCTTCACATACAGCAATGGGAAATACAGCAATGGGAACTGCCTCCAGGGCAGAGACTAGGTAACCCAGTACTTTCATGTAATTCTTGTACCATCATCTAAGGCCAGGAATACATCTTGAGACACCTGTAAGGACAAGTACTGGATCTCGTCTTCTGGAAGAAACACCTCCCGTTGGAGGATGTTGAAACTCATGCCTAAGAAACGAAAAACCTGGAAGGAATCAAAGAGGATTTCTTGAAATTGAGAACCGAGCCATGCTGCTGCAGTATACAGACGCACTTCTGAATCTGTGACCACGGAGTAGTCATTGAAGGGGCTTTGAGTAAAAGGTAGTCTAGATAAGGAATCAAGGAGATTCATTGAGCACAGGTGTGGGTTGCCACAGCAGGCATGACCTTCATGAAGATCCTCTTGGTGGATGCCAGACCGAAAGGAAGGACAGTGAACTGAAAGTGATTGCCCCAAAAGGCAAAGCACAGATGAAATTAAGCACCCTGGAGGTTTAGGAAGACAAGAAACTCATCAGGACACAGCCACAATGAAAAAGCATTTTGAACAGGGAAGCTAGTACAAAGTAGTTGAGGCACTTTAAAGTACAGAATAGGACAGGAGTGACCATGTTTTGTGGGAAAGATGAAAAGCATCCCTGTGGTTTTCTAGCAGGGAAGATACTAAGTCAATAAACAGATGCCCCAAGCTGGATTCTGAGCAACTCTGGACAAAACGAAATGGTGCGGAGGAAGGACTTTGAAATCCATGCAGTACCCTTTCAAAATTAACTGCAAAAACCACTGATCCATCACTGAAGTCAACAAAGAGTCTCGAAAGAGGCCTCTGAGACCTGAAGAGTCTCAAGGACTGATTTGGCAAGTCCCTCAGTCAAGAATCTTCCTCTTAGATATCCTTCAGTGTCAGGGAGGAATCTAATTCTTCCTCATCAGTCTTGCCTCCCTGCACAGAGGGATCCCCAACAGAGGATGACCCACAAAGATAGGGCTTAAATACAATGGGCAAAGGGCATCCAGAACAAGAATATAGATGAATAAATGAGGAGAAGGAAAAGATAAGAGCCTTAATCCATACTGGTTCCTGTTCAACAGATCAGGGCCCCGGAGGTGGGATGATGCCAAAGTGCAAGAGGAATATAGGGCACTAAAATACTTCCTACGAAGCCCAGTCTGGCATGAAATGTAATGGGGGACCCCAAAATCCTTGGCTTTAGATATGCCTATGTACCCCTTGGGTTCTGTCTTTTCCAGAAGAACCTCCCCTAAAAGAGGACAGAAGTAGTCCAAATATCAGAAAGTACTCAAAAATATGTAAAAGTACTTATCCGACTGCAAGGGGTTAAATGGCAGGAAGGAGGGTGAAACCAGCTTCTGTGAGGGATGTTCAATACATGGGAAAAAAGACCACCCCTTACCATCCTGTAAAAACATGAGAATTATGATTCTAGGAGTTGTAGTCTTGTAATAAATGCAAAGCAGTGGTTCTCAAGCCACTCAATGTTCCATCCAGAGACCTTGACAGAATCCACAGGGTAAAAGCTATGAAGAACAGATCATATGATTCAAAATGAGCCCACTCTGACCAACAAGAGATGAACAAGGGGAAGCGTTATGTCCCATAGAAGAAGTATATGTGAAATAAAGATGGCCACCATGTGGGCACCCATTCTTAAATGGGCCACATCGCATTTTCTATCACCTATAAAGAAAAAGAACAACATTTGATCAATAAGAAACCTCAGGGGAGTAAAGAATCTGACTCTAAAAGTAGGAGGAATGCACCAGAAGTGTAAAAACAGACATAAGAAAAAGAAGGGATTAACAAGCCTTACAGTAAAGGCAGCCACATTGAACTACAAAGAAAAATAAATCAGAATGTAGGGAAAAGAAAAGCTTCATATAATGAAATACCTACACTAAGGTCCTTATTCACAAAAGGAAAGAGGAGCAATTCTGGACCAAACCAGCTGCACCATAGGGGACAAGTGAATATCTGAAAAACTCCACTGATTTAACCCCTTCAGTGCCAGAGGCTCGGGCCATTTTCTGAACCCTGCAGGCCAGACACTTTTTCAACATTTTTGCTATCCTTCCGTTTAGGCTTGATTTCCTCTGGGGATTTTTAGTTAAATATGGAAAACTATATATTGTTTTTTTCAGAACGAATTGTGCTTTCTCGTGATACCTTACATGAAGAGAATTTTACATCGTGCAAAAAGCTATGATGTCATAATGACAAAAAAAAGTGAAAATTTACTCATTTTGCTAAAATCACATACTATGTATCAAAAACATTTACCTTGATTGAAAAAGTTTCAATTATTTGAAAAAGCCCAGAGTCCCCCGAGTAAAAAAATACCAAATTTGTATAGTTTTACCCAAGTCCAAGGCTAGCGTAGAGCCCTAATCACCAGCAGCGCAAAATGACATTTTCAACTTTATAAACTAAAATGCACATTCTAGGGTTTTTGTGGAAAAACTACCCTAAAACAGTGGAATAACTATATAAAACTATATATTTCTGAAAAGTAGACAACCTGCCGCATCTAATGAGGGGTAACTTGCCTTCTTGCCCCAAGCCTGTGGTACCCAAATGCTTCCAGAAGGTGGCACTATAGGAAAAAAATGGCATTTTCTTACATTTCTGCCCCTTCAACTGTACTGAAATCTGTGAAAACCATGGCATTTACAACTGTATTCATTAGCTAGTGCTCTTGGGAGAAAAATTACACCCCATTGGTTTGGGTTCACCTACCACAGGGGATGCTAGAAGTGCAAAAAGACACCTACTACAACCTCTAAATTTTCTAACATTTTCTCAAACATTACTTGTCTATACAAAAATGGTTATAACAACTAGAGAATTAAAGAAAGGCTACACAAACCATACCATTTTGGAAAGAAGACAACCTGCCGCATCTAATGAGGGGTGAATTGCCTTCTTACCCCAAGCCTGTTGTGCCCAAATGCTTCCACAAGGTGGCACTATAGGAAAAAAAATGGCATTTTCTTACATTTCTGCCCCTTCATCTGTATGGAAATCTGTGAAAACCATGGAATTTCCAACTGTATTCATTAGCTAGTGCTCTTAGGAGAAAAATGACACCTCATTGGAATGAGTTCCCCTACCTTAGTGGGCGCTACAAGTACCAAACTACACCTATTGCAGCCACTAATTTTTCTAACATTTTCTCAAACATTACTTGTCTGTACAAAAATGGTTATAACAACTAGAGAAGTGAAGAAAGGCTACACAAACCATACCATTTTGGAAAGAAGACAACCTGCCGCATCTAATGAGGGGTGAATTGCCTTCTTATCCCAAGCCTGTTGTGCCCAAATGCTTCCAGAAGGTGGCACTATAGGAAAAAAATGGCATTTTCTTACATTTCTGCCCCTTCATCTGTATGGAAATCTGTGAAAACCATGGAATTTCCAACTGTATTCATTAGCTAGTGCTCTTAGGAGAAAAATGACACCTCATTGGTATGAGTTCCCCTACCTTAGTGGGCGCTACAAGTACCAAACTACACCTATTGCAACCACTAATTTTTCTAACATTTTCTCAAACATTACTTGTCTGTACAAAAATGGTTATAACAACTAGAGAAGTGAAGAAAGGCTACACAAACCATACAATTTTGGAAAGAAGACAACCTGCCGCATCTAATTAGGGGTGAATTGCCTTCTTACCCCAAGCCTGTTGTGCCCAAATGCTTCCAGAAGGTGGCACTATAGGAAAAAAATGGCATTTTCTTACATTTCTGCCCCTTCATCTGTATGGAAATCTGTGAAAACCATGGAATTTCCAACTGTATTCATTAGCTAGTGCTCTTAGGAGAAAAATGACACCCCATTGGAATGAATCGACATACCTTAGGGGTGCCAGAAAAGCATAACTACACCTACCTGTTTGCTTCTTCGAAAATGGCTGCTTGTACTAAAATGTTCATAACTGTTAGAGACATGATGGAAAGGTATAAAAGGTATACCATTTTGGAAAGTAGACATTCTCCCACATCAAATGAGGGGTCACTTGCCTTTCTACCCCTGGGCTGAAGTGCACAAATATTTCCAAAAGTTGGCGCTATGGGAATAAATACATGTTTTTTTTACATTTCCACCACTTCAAAGATACTAAAATCTTTGAAAACCAAAACATTTCCTGCTGTATTCAGTACCTGCTACCAACATGAGAAAAATGGTAGCCCATTTGTGTGGCTTAACATACAATATGTGGGTGCTAGGAACACGTACGTAAACCTGACACTTTTGTTTCTTAAATTATCTGCTTGCACTAAAATGGTTATAACCATAATAGATATGCAGGAAAGGTAGAAAACAATGCCATTTTGGAAAGAAAACAACCTGACGCATCTAATGAGGGGTCACTTGCCTTCATACTCAAAGGCTGGCATGCACAAATGCTTCCAGGAGGTGGCGCTAATGAAAAAAAAGGCATTTTCTTACATTTCTGCCCCTTCAAATGTATGGAGCTCTGTGAAAACCATGGAATTTTCAACTGCATTTGTTAGCTAAAGCTCTTAGGAGTCAAACGACACCCCATTGGTATGAGCTGAACTATCTTAGGGAGTGCTAGAAGTAGAAAACTACACCTACTACAAACTGATGTTTCTAACATTTTCTCAAACCTGACTTGCCTCTATGAAAATGGCTATAATACCTTCAGAAGTGAAGAAAAGGTAGATAAACTATACCATTTTGGAAAGAAGACAACATGCCGCATCTAATGAGGGGTCACTTGCCTTTTTACCCCTAAGTTAGTTGGCACAACTATTTCCAGAATGTGGTGCTACAGGAAAAAAACCAAACATTTGTTTTACACATCAGTCACTTCAAAGATGGTTCAATGGCGTGGGATTTCCTAGGAGGACTTCTTGCCAGCCTAAGAAAAATGGTACCCCACTGCTGTGGGTTGACATACCAATTTACACTACAGGAGCGTAGCTACCAGTGAAACAGGAATGGGAAAGCAAACAATGTATGTGTGATTTTATGGCTAACAAATGAAAGAAGCTAGGGCGTCAGCCAGTGTACTCGCGGACCTGTGACTACCAGTGTAACAGTGTGGGAGGGTGAGGGATTAGGCAGTGTGTGTGGGTATGAGCAGAGGAGGAAGGATGGTGGAGATGGTGGGGCAGTGTCTGAGAGTGTGTATGGGAGATCTGTGACTACCAGTGTGCACTGTATGTCCCCCTCATACAAAGTTTGATTCCCAGCCTGAATCTAGTGCATACTGGTACTTTGAGTCTACCAATAGGCAGTGGAAACAGGCTGGGGGTCAGGCTGGGGAATGGGACTGCCAGTTGGCTGTGGAACCAGGCAGGGGAATACGGTACGTGTGTGTGTGTGGGGGGGAATCGGAGGCATTTTTTGTGCATGCCACAAGGGTGCCCAATGCACTGCAAAGCAATGCGTTGGACCCTCTGTTGCACACAAAGAGGTTTTTTTTTTAATTATTATTTTGTATTCATACCTCGTTGGGGAGGCGGTGTCAGGAACATTCCTGGTGTCCCCCATCCAGGTCTAAAAACAGAATAATAATAAAAAAAAAAAGTGTGTGTGTGTTACAGGGGGTCCAACGTATTGCAAAGCACTGCGTTGGACTCCCCCCTGTGGCACGTGCATTTTTTGGGGCTTTTCCCCCAATATTTTTGTGTAGACCTCGTTGGGGGCATCAGAACCCATACAATGAGGTCTAAATAAAAAATAAAAGGGGAAAAAAAATAATCCTTTGGGTGCCACAGGGGTGTCCAATGGATTGCAAAGCAATGCATTGGGCCCCTGTAGCACACAAAGGGTTAATTTTTTTATCGATACTTTGTATTCAGATGGCCACCAAACAAGCTCTGATCACAAAGTAATGATAAAAAGTCCTGTGTGTGTGCCACAGGAAGGGGGTCTGCATTGAACCCCTATCCCAGTGGCACACACAGGGTTAATTTTTTTTAAATTTATTTATTTTTTTTATTATATACCTGATTGAGGGGCATCAGGACCCCCTGATCCCTCCCCAATGAGGTCTTAGTAAAAAAAAATATATATGTCCACAAACGGAGTGACCCTGTGAGTGCCACAAGGGTCTCCAGCGCATTGCAAAGCAATGCATTGGATCCTTGTGGCACTCAGAGGGTTAATTTTTTTTCTATCATTACTTGGTAATCAGAGCTTGTTGGGGGGCCATCAGGACCAATCCTGATGACCCCCCCCAACAATCTCTGATAACAAAGTAATGATAAAAGCCCTGTGTGTGCCGCAGAAGGGGGGCTGCATTGCCCCCCCCCCCGTGGCACTCATTGAGGGGTATACAAACCCCCCTGATCCCCCCAATGAGGTCTTACCAAAAAAAAAAAAAAAGTTATCAAAGAAAGTTTCCCTGTGAGTGCCACCGGGGTCTCCAGCGCATTGCAAAGCAATGCATTGGACCCTTGTGGCACTCGTAGGGTTAATTTTTTTTTTATCATTACTTTGTAATCAGAGCTTGTTGGGGGGCCATCAGGAGCAATCCTGATGGCCCCCCAACAATCTCTGGTAACAAAATAATGATAAAAGCCCTGTGTGTGCCACAGGAGGGGGGGGTGCATTGGACCCCCACCTGTGGCACACACAGGGTTAAATTTTTTTTTTTTTTTTTTTTCCCAATTATAGACCTCATTGAGGGGCATCAGGATCCCCCCTGATCCCCCCAATGAGGTCTTTAAAAAAAAAAAAAAATCCCCCCCAAAGAATTGACCCTGTGAGTGCAACAGGGGTCTCCAGCACATTGCAAAGCAATGTGCTGGGACCCTGTGGCACTCTCAGGGTTACTTTAATGTAATTTTATTTTTTTTATTATACTTTTCAGACCTCGTGGGGGACATCAGGACCCCTCCTGGTGTCCCCCCAGTCATTGATCTCCCAGCCGATAGGCTGGGAGATCAATGATGCGACCGCAGGAGAGAAAGAGCTCTCCTGCCCTTCACTCCTACCACCGGTAGGAGTGAACAGGATCGGGGAAACTTTGGAGGATTCCCCCGGTCCCGCCCACTCCTACCCGGAAGTTCGGGTAGGAGAGAGGGGGAAGGAGAAACTCTGTTTCTCCTTTTTCTTTATTGATCTCCCAGCCCGATCGGCTGGGAGATCAATAACTGGGGAGGCATGAGGAGTGATCCTCATGCCTCCCCATGAGTGCCAGGGTTTTGTTTTTTTTTAATGCGGCCACTGCATGCCGGTTATACCGGCTCATGCAGTGACCGCATTTCACTCTTACGCCGTACGAGCGTGGCACAGCAGGTACAGCTGTGTCCACTCGTACGGCGTAAGTAGCTGGCACTCTAGGGGTTAAAGGAAATTTTTAACCCCTTGAATGCTCTAGAAGTCTCCAATGCAATAGCATTCAAAGGGTTAAAATAAATTGGGAAGTTTGGTTGGTAGATGGTTTGCTCCAGAATTGCTCACTTCTTTTGTGAATAAGGCCCTGGGGGGGGCCATAGATGTATAAATATGGAGTTATGGAAAAATTGGCACTAATAACACTGCAATGAAAACATTTGATATGTAAAAAAAAAAAAGTAATGCCAGTTTGCTAACGGATAATGCCATAAAGTAGGAAAGTGTGCGCTCCCATGAAGACATTTCCATGGTCGTATCAGTCTGGTCCCTCCCACAGACAATCCAGAAGGGAAATGTCAAACAAATCTTCTCTGCATGAGAGAAACACCAAAAAGCCTAGACATATGTTTTAGTCTTTAGTGGGCCTCATAGGTTTTATTAGTGATCAATGTGTGTGCTTGTCATACCTCTTGTTTTGCAACCTCCCTAAGTGGATGGATATCCCAGGCATGGGACTAGGGGGGAGTCATCTGTATTTCACTGACAAGGCCCACTATAGGCCAAAACGTACATCTGGTGTTTTGCTGTTTCTCTCATGCAGAGAAGATTTGTCTGACATCTTGGTGCTGGACCACCTGCTGGGCGGGACCAGACTGACATGAATATGGATATTTCTTCTCTGTAGTTTCACAAGGGAGTGAAAAATCTGACTGAGCAGCACCTGAGAATGCACCATCCCAAAGAAGTTTATTAGTTCTCAGTGCACTTGTCAATCCTCTTTTTTTACATATTACAGAGCTCTCCAATGCATTGCCTCCCAAAGTACTGGAGACCTCTAGCATTCAAGGTACAAAAAGCCCCATTTGAATCAATGTAAATGTTTGCATAAGGCTCTTGAGGTCTATTCGCTTAGGCAGTGGTTCTCAACCTTTGCTTTTCTCATGGCACCCCTAACATTTTATAGGACACTTGTAAAATTTGTAATGAAGGTTATAAATACATAGTTATTAGGTCAAGCAATCAGAATGTCAAAAATTTGCAAATTATGTATAACTATTTCCATAAGTATAATTTTAGAAAATGGGCATTCACAGGGATATTAAAACAATCACTCAAATGGTGGCACCACAAGTTTTTGCCTAACGCACACTAAAGTGCTACAGCACCCTTTTTCAGATTTTTTTCTTTTGTTTTTGCAATGAGTTGCGCAGCCCCCTGGTACCCGAAAGGCCCAAAATATGTGTCAGATTCTCAAGGTGATTGTACTGATGGGAAATTTTAGGACACAGAGACAGAAAGATCTTCTGGAGTACAAACTGATGACTGAGTTTAACACTCTGAACTGTCACCAGAACCAAGACAAGGAATTTATGTCACATTACCCCCACACAAATCATTGCATGTGAAGTTGTGCACCCCTCTGTCACTATGAGGGTTAACTTATACATTGTGTACACTTTGGCTGAAGACTAAGGGCTCGATTTAAAGCCAACCGTTAAACCAGCCGCTAAGTGAAAAAGGCACATCGCTCGCAAATAATACAGGAGTTACGGCAGATTCAATAGCTACTCTACGAGAATAGCTATCGAGCGTAGGCACACAAAAAACACGTAACACAAAACCCGTTGTCGCTCATGTTAATGCACAACGGGCGGACAAATCACACGATAACTGAGCTCCAAACAACATGTAACATAACGGCTGCCGTTGTCAAGCAACCCTGATTGATGCCAAAACAAATTCAAACACACATCCAATCCCAAAGGCCCAATGTATCAAATAACTTCAAATACACCTATATATACCCAAAAATAACCGCCACACACTGTCTGTTATCGAGTTCTTCAGAGCCAGATATCAGGACCCAGGAGCGGAGGATAGTCATTAGAGAGAGGGAGAGAGGCGCGTTCATTGGAGGTAGAGGAGTTTTGCAGTTTGGAGAGAGGAGAGAGGTGCACTATATATACACATATCACACTTTTGCACATATTACATACACACATACAAACACAAACACATACACATACATACACATAGTCCTTTTATTTCATAACACCTTACACATATTACTTTTTATTTTGACAGTGTGAATCTGGGAGTGAAAGTGTGTGACAGAGAGTGACTGGATCGAGTGTGTCTGTGAGGGCCTGTGGGAGTGCCTGGGTGTGACTGGGTGAGTGATGTCAAGGAGAGGAGGACAGGAGAGAGGGATGGGGAGAGTAGTGGAGGAGGAGGAAGGTCAGGAGGGGATCCCTCAGCAGAGCAGGGGTGGGAGAGGGAGATCCGCAGGGCGGAGGGGGACCAGGCCCACCAGAGCAGGAACACGCAGGACAGGGACAGAACCTGCAGTGGGACGAGGGGTAGTTCCTGGGGAGCACCCCACACAGGCAGGGTCAGACCAGGCAGGGCACTCCGGCTCTGAATCCTCCCATGCCGGAGCTGATGAGGGCAGGATCAGGGATCCCAGATATAGTGAGGAGGAGAACACGGCTCTTGTGGAAGCTGTCCTGGAGAGGCAGAGTGTTCTCCACCCGACGGCAAAGGTCCCTGGCCTGGCAGCGCGGAGGAAGGCAGCCTGGAACCAGATCTGCAGCCGGGTGAACGCGGTGGCAACATGCAGGCGGGACGTGGAGTCTGTGAAGAAGAGATGGGGCGACTGCCGGAGGGTGGTCAAGAACAAGATGTCTGACATGGCCAAGCAAGCCCGAGGCACCGGAGGTGGCCCATCTGTGCCCATCACATTCTGCGGCTGGGAGGAGATGGTGCGGCAGAACATGTCCCCGACCATGATCGAGGGGGTCGTGGGAGGAACTGACACTGGGGATGAGAGGAGCCTCCACACTACCGGTAAGTGCAACACTACAGAACAACACACTACAGCAACCAACACCAGCTGCACACACACTCACACCTCAACACATGGCCATCACTCAGCCATACAACTGCACCAACACAGCACCATGAGGGTTAAAAAAAGGACACAACACCTGGACAAATGGCAACGTCCAACTTGGGACAAACCTGTCAAAGTCCTACTTCAACCCTCCTGTCGCTGTGCTCATTACACACAATACACAAACCTTCATTTTCAAATTGTCGACTGTAATAGATCATCACTGTTCACACACAATGTCACCCATGTCCCCACCCCCACCCTAACCCCGTGAGTGCTAGAGGGATCATCAATGCATCGATCAACAATGCATTGGCAACCCCTCTGGGACTCAAGGGGTTAACCTGACAACAAACAAGTCAATAGGCCAACGATCACATGCTACACAGGGGACATTCACTAAGCGGTGACAAACACATGGTGGACACAAAGTAACCCTCACACACCCTCACTTCACCAGTACCAGTGTTAGTCCATGGAGAATATGCCAAAACAAGAATCAAGTTCATAGGGTCCCATTGTACAGACTCCATGGAAAACACTGGAAATGGGGAAAGGAGATCACTGGAGAAGTCACCATCATGTTCATGTCATCGGTTCAACATCACCGCTTACTGAATCACAAAAGGGGGCATCAGATCACACATCACAGTGTCACACAGAATAAATGCTTGTAGGTGCAACACACAGGCCGAAAACTATTTTACAGAATTCAAGCAGGAAAAAGTAGGCATTGGTGTTGTGGCTGCAATCATTTCTCTGACTTGAAATGACATATCCCATATCTGATTCCCACATGGATCCACAGGGGTGCTGATGCCATGGATCGATGGTACACCAGCATCTCTATGCAGGATACATATGGGAAACAAATAGCAAACATTGTACCTTGGTCACCAACAGGCCATGACTGATGGATATCTAGGACTGAGTACGGTTGCCTCACACAGAAGGATGGATGGGCTCATACACAGACAAAAAAACAGGCCTCAATCAAAGATATCCCTCACTACTGGCTGGATTGTTGCCCTTAGGATTCAAATGTTACTAAATATGTTCCAACATGATGTGAACACAGAGATCACTTCACTGGATGTGATTGCCTTACTGGCCAGATATGTGCACCCATCACATATCAACCTACATTGCTACCATCCAAATACACATACATAGTATATCACACCCTACGTAGATGGGATATACGAGGTATGTTCATATCCATCATATCAATACAATGTCTTGTTGGATGGGTGCACATATATAGCCAGTAAGGCAATCACACCTAATGAAATGCTCTCTGGCATCACATCTTGGAAGGATATTACTCCATCCATATGAAGGGTACATATCCACATACATATATGACCATTTCTACTTGTGTGTCACTGTAATGGGATAGCAATGGGTAATGTCATCATGATGTCATATCATTGCCATCGTTAACAGATGTGTCTTGATCTAAGTCCCATCCCTCCAACACTCATGGTTATACAGATATTGCTCCATGTGACAGGTGAAGATATCCATCATTTGACCACACGGAGGCTCTTCAGCAGAGCCAAAGTCACAACATATAGAGAGAAATACCTCTTTGGAATGGTCCACAGAGTGTGCTTGTAAATCATGCACACCCTGTACACCATTCCAATTAAGTATTGTTCTCTAAATGGGTTGATTTTGTCTCTGCTGAAAATCCCTCGTGTAGACAAATGACTGAAATCTACATCCGTCACATAGAGCATTATCTGAACAACCATGAGGGTAGGAAGGATAGGACTAACAGAGAACAACATCTGTTCCCACAATGTCTACAATCTGACATCAAGGTGGACTTAACCTTTGCCACCCCCCTGGAGGGATAGCCATCCCTACAAGTTGTGAAGACAAATATATGTTGTTGGATCTCCCCCCCCCCCCCGAGTTAAACAATGGTATTCGTACTGCTGAAAGGTGTGTTGATGCAAAAGGTATCACAGCTCAGACATGGATATGTCAGGGGCAATATCCTAGTGGCCTGATATTGTACAGTGGTGCTGTTACTACACAATCATATGGACAGCTCTGGTACAGGGACCAGATATCTACATGGGAGGGTGTAGCAACAGCCCCACTGTACTATTTCTGGCCACTGTGATATTGCACCTCAAAATGAAACCTTCACCCATAATAACTCAAACACCTTTCAGCAGTGGGAGTACCCTTGTTTACCCAGGGGGATTAACACAAACACATATATTTTTCTTCAACACATATCAAAGTAGAATTGTCTCCACAAACATATGGCAAAGGTCACTAATCACAACATCTTCTTCCTCCACACAGCTTACGGCCGTCAAGCCCAGCAGGAGACAGTGGAGGAGGCTATGTCACCCCCCAGTGAGGAGGACACAGAGGAGGGGACCAGCCGGTGGTCACCTTACCCACCATCACCATCCCCTCCAACACAGGCTGCACCACCCCTTCCAGCTGCACCACCACAGGCTGCACCACCCCTTCCAGCTGCACCACCACAGGCTGCACCACCCCTTCCAGCTGCACCTCCCCAGTACAGTGGCTGGATGCCACAGGAGGAGAGGTGGACACATCCATCCACCTCCACCAGCTACTACCCTCCATCAGCAGCACCACCACCGCCAGGGAGGCAATGGCTGCCAGGGACAGTGGCCAACACCCAATATGGGCCATATGCCTCCCAGATCAACCCACCCTCCTGGATGGCTCCACAGCATGCCCCAAGGTATGATCCAAGGTGGGGTCCCACCACCTATCAGTGGCCACCATATGACCCTTGGCCACTGGACTACACACACCTGGGCCTGATTGGTGAGCCCCAGCGCCCCCTACCCAGGGACATATTCACACCTCCACCAGCACACACATCTCTGGGCAGCTCTGCATCACTTGATGTGGTGGGCATATGCCCATCATCTGCACCAGCCACTCCAACAGCAGCCACAGCACCCTCAGCAGCAGCAGAGGATACAGCACCTCCAGCAGCAGAGGAAACAGCACCTCCAGCAGCAGAGGAAACAGCACCTCCAGCAGAGGAGGAAACAGCACCTCCAGCAGAGGAGGAAACAGCACCCTCAGCAGCAGAGGAAGAAACAGCACCCTCAGCAGCAGAGGAAGAAACAGCACCCTCAGCAGCAGAGGAAGAAACAGCACCCTCAGCAGCAGAGGAAGAAACAGCAGCACCAGGGACACCGGGCACATCCACCTCCAGCACCGCACGCCTCACAGGGATGGAGGCGGAGTGTATGGCCCTTCAGAGGAGACTACTCCGGTCGAGCAGGAGTACTGACAGCAATATCACCAGGAGCAGGAGGCAATCCAGGAGGAACATTGTCCAATTGGAGAGCAGGATCCAAGGTTTGGAGTCGGAGGTGTCCAGGGGGAATACACTACTCCAGCAGCTCAGGACTGGTGTGATGGACATGTTAACACAGGTCCTTGTGGAGCTGAGGGAGATAAACCGCAGGGAGAACCTGAGGATGGAGAGGGAGAACTTGCGTTCCACTGAGGGGTCTACTGCAACCACCACCCCCTCTAGTGTTACCCCTGAAGCAACACCTAGGGGGCAGAGGGTTACCAGGAGATCCACAAGGGCATCCACCTCTGGCACCAAGGCTAAGGCCCCCCACCCAAAGAAGAAAAAATGAAAGGCCCAACCTGTTAAGTTTCCCCTCAATAAAGAAAACATTTTTTTTTTAATTCCAGTCTGATCTGTTGTGTCTTCAGTTATGGATTGGGTGGCAGGGTTGTCTCCAATGCATTGCCATACAATGCAGTGAACACAACCTCTGCCTATGTGAAATGTTAGTGGGATGCTACAACATGGGTTCACACACACACCGTTGTACAAATTCAACTTGTAATACATCCCTGGAGCCATATTACACCACTGTGTTATATGGCGGTGTTGTGTGTTGAATTTGAACAACAAAACATACCCCTTAGCACAACAAATTGTACAACACTGAACATTTGTCTACATCATGTGCTGTGTTTAACCCTTTGAGTGCCAGAGTGGTAGACAACGCATTGTCAAGAAATGCGTTGGGGACCACTCTTGCACTCAGTGGGTTAATGGGATAACCAGACAAACAGCTCTGTGATTTAGCAGGGACATTATAAGCAGGATAGATAAATGGGACATGTATCCATGTTGTCTTGGATTCACACACTCATTGTGCAACTGACTTACTGGGTAAGCCAATGTTTGTAACCTAGGATTTCAATGTGTAGCACACACATTGATATCCTGGGCTGAGCATTGGGGTCTCCTGTAAGTTGAGTTGCTGTTTCCCTAAGGGTGTAACAGACTTCACCAGTGATAACACATGTCCACTTAGTCTGGTTGTTCGTTAGCCCATGTACTGAGATATGTCAAAGTGGAGCAAAATCTCCGAACATGGATTATACTGAGCAATACAGATACTGTGGACAGGTATTCACTGTGGAAGTATGTCCCCTGTATCACCTCTTCATCACTCCCACAACACATTGGTGCATCACTGCCACCATCATCTGTTTGCATTGATACATCACAGAGTCCAGTCACTGGCAAACAAGTGGTGGACTCCTGTGATGTGGGTGTTGCCTTTCCATGTATGGGGCATACTCTACCCTGGGTGTGGTAACACATTGACATATGTGTTCTCAAATATATCCTCCTACAGACACAGATAGAATGGTGATGGTTCATCTTTATTGTGTCTCAAAGTACATTAGAATGT
This sequence comes from Rhinophrynus dorsalis, assembly GCA_037306005.1. NCBI lineage: Eukaryota > Metazoa > Chordata > Amphibia > Anura > Rhinophrynidae > Rhinophrynus > Rhinophrynus dorsalis. The sequence goes on from CM074718.1 coordinate 528,127,109, forward strand.
ACATGTGTTTTGTGTGTGTATTGCCTATATGCATTGAACACCTGTATGAGAACACTAAATGTACTTTGAAACTAAATTGTAATACTTCAGTAACACTGCTGCCCTGCTCATGTGTTGTCCATGAGGTTTGACAACTCTGTAGCTGAGCATCCTGACTGTACAGGTTACAACACTCAAGAATTAGTGTTTTCTGTGTCTCTATGAGAATGTTCCAGTAGAGGTTTGTGTGAACCTCAGGTCAAACTTTGCATCACCAACAACATCACCATAAACAGCAAGGGGTGATCTTCATGAAGGTGTTGTCAAGACATCAATCCAGTCACATGGAAGATCTTCAGTTCAAGGATGGATCATGTTACGGATGCCTGCGGGACAAGAGGACAGGATTTGGAGCAGTAGACCTGAACTGATCATCAAGCAACAACAATTTAGTCTTTTTCATCCCCTCAGTTTTCACAGTTACAGGTGAGTGCACAAACCATTGCTTGACAATGTGTTGTGTACTCATCTGTAACCAATTCTGTGGGGAACTAAGGACATGTGCAACAGTCCTAGGGATATGTGCCCCTGACATGTATACACACATTAACAAGTGTTCTGAGAGCTCCATGGAAGTAATGACATTGTGCTGCCACTGTGAAAGTGACAGTGGCAGCCCAATGTCATTTGTTCCATGGAACTGTTAGGACACATTTGTTGATGTGTGTATTCATGTCAGGGGCACATACGTCTGCACACTCACAGGTCTGCATGGAGTCCGTGGTAATCTGATCTACGTCTCATGACCTCTACATTGTGTGCCCATACCACTGTACATCCACCCCTGTGCTGCTCTTCTCAGCTGTAGCACAGTACAGGTCCCATATTGAGTCTGATGTCCCTTCTCATGCAAATCATTAGATAATACTCTTTCACTACTGGGCTAGCATGGTTGTTCAGGCTCTAATCATGGCATATCCAGTTAGTTGCTGTCAATCAAGCCGTGTAAGGTGATGAACATGGGTAATATGTTGTACCTTGTTTCTCCTGAGGGTGTGCGTGATATCCTTGGGGTCTGTATGTCAACGTGGAGAGTGGAATGGAGGATGGTTGCTGAGTCCACACACACAATTTTCCACGTCCACTGCCAGTGCAGTGCTGTGTCACTGTTCCTGTGGGGTGAGACAGAACAAAATGTGCAGTGTGGTTAGTGTCACAGGACTGCTGGGGGACTTGCATGGATTGTTTGCATGCCTGTGTTATACTCACAGGTGAAGTATTCCGTGATGAGCCTGTCTCTGATCTGTGCCCCTCTCATGGTCTCCTCCACATGCCCGATGTCCATGGGCACTTCCTGTATGGGGGGGTCCGGGATGTGCTCCAGCAGCCTGGTGTCCACTGCGATATTGTGCAGTATTGCGCACGCCACAATGATGTCACACACCTTAGCCGGTGCATACTGCAGTGCTCCCCCAGAGTGGTCCAGACATCGGAATCTTGACTTGAGGAGCCCAAATGTCCGCTCAATAGCATTCCTGGTTCTGGCATGAGCCTGGTTGTAGCTTTCCTGGGCATGTGTTTGGGGATTGGCCAGAGGGGTCAGTAGCCAGGACTTGCATCCATAGCCAGCATCACCTGTGTAATGTGAGTGACATGGTGAAACAGGGAGCACATGTTGTGTGAATGATGTTTTGTGTGGTGGACGTAGTAGGTGTGGGTCAGGTGCATGCTGAGCTGAGTGGTGTGTACGCCTGTGTATGTGGTGTGATTTTGTTTTGTGAACTCACCCAGTAGCCATCCCCCTGTAAAGGTTCCATTCTCAAAATCTCTGTGGACTGAGGAGTTTTGTAGAATGTATGCATCATGTGTGCTGCCAGGATATTTTGCACAGACATTCATGATCCTCATGTTGCTGTCACACACCATCTGCACGTTGATGGAGTGGAAGTTCTTCCTGTTGATGAATATCTGTGCGTCACGTGCTGGGGCCTTAATCCGGACATGGGTGCAATCTATAGCACCCATGACCCTGGGCATGCCTCCCTTTGCGTAAAAGGCCTGCTTGACGTGTATCCAGTCCATGTCGGTGGTGGGAAAATGTATATGGGTACTGGCCTTGATTTTGAGGGCTGGCAGGACCTGGGCCAGCACTCTGGAGAATGTGGCCTGGGACATGCCAGATGCGTAACCCTCAGTGGACTGGAAGGCCCCGCTTGCCATGAAGTGTATGGCACAGAGTAGTTTCTGCAGGCCAGTTAGGGCATGGTTGTGGATGTAGATGGGATCCACCTGCTCCTTGATGACCTCATACAAGGCAATGATGCTGTCAGGCCTCAACCTGTAGCGATCAATGACCTCGTCATCAGCCATTCCAAAGAGTGTGACCCTTGGGCGGTATACCCTGGGCTTTGGTGGTCGTCTATACATCCTGTGCCCTCCAGGTGGGGATGGACTCCTGTGTGGCTGCTGAGCCAGAGCCTCCTCACTTGCAACAGGTGGAGGCTGTTGATGAGGCGTGCTTGGGGTTTGCTGATGTTCCCTAGCTCTCTCCCTTGCACGCCTTCTCCGCAGTCTTCGCAACAATATGTAACCCAACATACTGTTTGCTCTATCTGTCTCTCTCTCTCTCTCTACCTCTCTCTCTCTAGCTCTCTCTCTCTAGCGCGCTCTCTCTCTCTCTCTCCCTCCCTGAGTGGAAAACAAGCCACAAGTGAGTGTGTTGAGTTGTCCCTTTAAGTACTTGCTAGGGCGTTGTGTAGGTGTGGTGATGAGGTGAGTGCTGACCAATGGAGAGTTGTTTGTGTCCAGGTAAGTGTTTGCAGGTGTGTGTGTGTGTGTTATAAGATGTGGTGTGTTGTGCTTGTTCTGTGTGTGCCATTTGCGGGCGTGCAGTTGTGGGGTGCAGGTCGCGTGTTGATGTTGCCCAGGTGAGCTTGTATTTGCAGGGTCCGCTTTGTGTGATGACCCCCATTGTTCCGTGCCATGTTGTGTTGTTGTTTTTTTGTGTGTCATTGTTCCTGTGGTGTTGGTTGTTGTTTTGTGTGTAGTGATTTGTGTTGTGTGTGCATGTTTTTGTGTTGTTTTGGCATTGCACGGGTTAATTTTCCCATTTACATGGTTGTGCGGTAAGCCTTTTGTGTGTTTTCCTCTGTAACGGGTGTTTAGTTTTGGCCGTTAAGTGTCTAACGTGTGTGAGAAGTGGGTCTTAACTTTTAGCCGTTAGGTGTGTCTTTTTTTCAGCCGTTATCAGTACCGCAAGCCTTTGAATAGCTCTGGGGTATGTTGTTCCATGTTGTTCCATGCGTCTGAATGCACGTAAGTGTAGCGGCCGTAGGAATTGTGCAACTGCCGTTAGCTGTTGTTTAGACGGATCTTTGAATTGCAACATGACACTTAACGCACCCGTTAGTGTTTTTTTTGGTTAACGGCTGCCTTTAAATCGAGCCCTAAGACTCACTGGAGCATCAAAATGGTAATATCTTGTATCACAACTCCAAAGATACTCTCTACTGGAGCCTAGGAAATTAATTATAGACAACGCTGATGAGTATTCAGCCTTCATTCTTATTATGCCTGAATAAGAGCTAGGGGGGTTCTTATGTAATTCTATGGATCCTATGCACCAAGATCTCCAATCTTAGTGCATTGGCTCCATAGAATAACACAGGAATTGGAGAAGTGATATCACTGTAGAAGTCATCTCTACTTTATACCCTCTTTATCATGCATTAGTGCATCCTAGAGCCATATGTATAAAGCCAAAGTGGTGAAAATCTCAAGAAAGGTCAATGTTGGAGACACAAAAAAAAACAAAACACAAATTCCTATTGCATTAACCCTTTGAGTTCCAGAGGTATACAATGGTTGGATACCGTTCTGGCAGTCAAAGAGTTAAACAGAGATTTTAAATCCTTGAATGATAAAAAAGGTCTACAACGCATTATGAAGCAATGCACTTAAAATATATCTGGCATTCACGTGGTAAAAAACCCAATATAAATAAAAATATTTATTAATTTGTCCCCATGTTGCAGCTGGTTTGCCAAATAATTGTTCCTATTTGTCCTTATACTTAAGGCCCATGATTTCCTTACACGTTTCCCCAACTATATTTCCTATACCAGTTCTATGGTATGGCAATTCCATGAATTCACCACCTTTTCTAGAACATAATGTGGTGCTTTACATTGCCATGAAGCTGCCATTTTTCAGCTTCTCAGCATGGCCTTTGTTTCCAGCCTAGAGATGCCTTTACTGAGACATCAGGCAAATGCTAGTTTGTGCTAAATGAAATAAAGCATAGAAGGAGTAGAGAGGACTAGCTCCAAGGAGTATCTCCAATATTGCCCCCTGAACGGGGCCCCCCTGTTTGACTTTCTATCTGCGCTGCCACTGCCAGCAAGAAAATGACTCAGCATCCTTCCAGGCACTAGCTAAGCTTCCTACTGCACAAAATACAGACATATGCTGCCCAGGGACACCACGCGCCAGTTTAAACACACTTGTAACATGGTCTGACCTACGTCACAGAGAACACCAAGCTGAATCTGCAGCCAAGTGAAAGCACTCAGTGTTGCTCTCATTCTATATACTTTGTCACAGGAGAGGCAGGAAGTGAGGTGTATATGGCATGTTGCTGTTAACAACTCAAGTGAACTTTAGGCCTGAAATCAAAGCTGAAACATTGTTAATCGTGGCGTAACCAGATGTCAAGCTAAATAGTAATAGTATGAACACAATTCATTCCTCCATCTGTTGACAGGCTACAGCTCCCATCATCCTCAGCCAGACAAAGGGTGTCTAGGGATTATGGAAGTTGTAGTTCAACAACAGCAGGAGGGAAGCAGATGGCCCATACTTTGAATTACCTTTTTCTTCTCATCATCATCATACTTTCTTTTCATTTTTACTTAATCTCTCTCGTTCTTCCCTTCATTCAAAACTCTCCAACATTAAATGTAAACTGTTTTCAAATAAAAAAGTCTTCTGCCCCCACATTAAGCTGCTCTAGATGACCGACTCCTTTACATTCTAGTTGCACCTGTGTCCTGGGTCATAGGATTTATAGGAGAAGTTTGATGTTCATATTCTCAAATTCACATAAGATTTCAGTTACAAAATCCCAGAGAGCACTGCACAATATGCCAGTAAGTATTTGGATTACAGTCAGGGTCACCGAACTATACACTATGGACTGTTACCAGTCAAGCGCATCCAAAACAGTTCTGTGGTATTTGAGAGGAGCAGATCAGGAGGTTTTCCTGATTACCTGACCCTCACAAGAAGCAAATGAAAGTCAGGTTCTTGACAGTCACCCCACTTGCTTATCTTGGAAATGTAAACATAAATGGACAGCCAAAATGAACACACAGCATGCTGCAATTATCCTGCAATTGACGATAGTCATAAGGAAGTTACGGCATGAATGTAGATGATAACACAAGAAACTGGACATTACAATGTGCATCACACAATTCCAGTCAGTGTGGGCTGCCCACAACGGTCCTATGCTTCTGCCTACTATGTCAATCCCCTCTCCCCCGTTTGCAGCAGTCACTGCACCACCACCACCACATCCCCCAACACACACATGAAGCAGTCACTGTAACTACTCTCAGGGTTAACTTTTGGCCATTTGAAGAGGAGAACCAACTGAAGTTCTGGCCCCAAAATGTTACTTTAGATGCCCACATTTTCAGGGTGTTTTTATATATCTATGTACATGTATCCCTTCACAGGTTTCTAATACTCACACGGCTAGTGCTAGAAAAATATCATTGTTCAGTCAATAGAAAAACAAATTTACTGTTCGCGAGATTAAAACATACTGTTTATTACTCGTCTGCTGTTTTTTTTTTGTTTTTTTTTTTTTGTTTTTTTTAACTAGCTGAAATTTACATAGGAGATATGTATAAAAACAAAAGGGATGCAATTCAAGGGATTGAAACCCCAATCAAACTCACACCAATTTAATTTACCATAGATTTGTTCCAATTTTGTATTTGTATGTAATGTAATGAATTCTCACTCAATTTTTAGACTTTTTTTTTTTTTTTTTTTTAATCACAACTGCTTTACCAAAAGGATATTAATAAACCCAGCTATCAACTTAACTATAGGCAACACCTGTGAAGAGATGCACTAAGGCATTCTATGGAGCCAAAGCACCAATATTCCTCCAATTTTGGAGGAGATCTTATTGCATGTGCTCTATGGAATAACATAGGAAGTGGAGAAGTGATATCACTGGAGAAATTAGAGCTTTATCACTTCTTAGTGATTAACCCCTTGCTGTTCCACACACACACACACACACACTCTCTCTGGTTGGTCTCATTGCTCGTTTGCTTTCAGTTTCTAAATTTATAGGACAAGAGAAGCAAACCAACTACATGCTAGGGGACAGTTAAACATTTCAATTCACAATGTTATGGAAGACCTCTGAAGCATTCAAGGGTTTAAAGTCCAATTTAAATCAATAGGATTGTTTTTTGTTTTTTAAATTCTACTCAGCTGTATACTTTGTTTGCCTCTCAATTGCTCCACTTTTCTTTATATAAGACCTATTGAATGGAGAATATTACACATTGCAATGCATTGAAGATCCCTTTTGCATCGAAAAGGTCAAAACAGTGTAGGATTATCATCACAGAGGGGTATATAAAAAAATAGGTCTTAAAGGGATAGTGATGTCCAATAATTTAATTTTTTATTGTAGATTAAAAAAAAAAAAAAAAAAAAAAAAATAATTATTATATATATATATATATATATATATATATATATATATACACACATACACACATGCACGTAGAAAATCCCATCTCTCAGACCTTTATGGTTTAGAGATATTCGCATCTAAAGTTCCCCCCTCCTTCCCCTGTAAAGCTGACAGCAGGAAATCCGAGTCTGCTGACTCAAGGAGGCTCTTCAGCGGAGCCGAAACGGCTTTATTTAAAAAGAACTACTTAATTGGAACACTCTACAAAGTGTACTTGCAAACCAGGCACACTTTGTAGACCGTTCCAATAAAGTAATTCTTTTAAATAATGCTATTTCAGCTCTTCTGAAGAGCAGCCAGCTGGTCCCTGGACCGGGATCTCCTGTTGTCAGTACAGCGCTGACGACAGGAGAAGGGGAGAGAGAGGAACTTTAGATGTGAATATCTATCAATCCATAAAGGTTGAGAGATGGGATTTGCAGCACATTTATTTATTTACATACATTAGTATCCCTTTTAAGGCAAATCATTTGAATCTTGTAAAGACACTTTTCACCTACAACTTTCTACACGGAGAAGGTTGCAAACCCACATCTAACGGCACACAGGGAAGCTGCCCAGTGAAAGCTGGAAGGGGAGTCACTTAGGATCCATAATCCTGGGGCAAATCAACTGCACCACAAGGATATGTACAAACTGCAAAGAAATGCACTGGAGACCTCTCAAACATTAAAGAGATTAAAAGCTCCATCGAAATCAATGGGAATTCTGGAGATTTGTATCTGCCCCCTTATGATGCAGTTCATTTGCCCAAGAATTACACCTCTTTTCTTTTGAGAAGAAGGCTTTTAGAGAAGAGTAAAGTAGGAATAGAACTCACAACATGAAATACAAGCACGGTGATGTAATATGTAGTGTTCTTCCCATCCAGATCTTTACAATGGAGAGCTCTCCAGTATTGAAAGGCTTACACTCAAAGGTGACATACCTACTTAAAGTGGACTATTCGCCTTGATTGTTAGAGGAACAATAGATATGGGAAGAACTGGATCTTAAGTGGTTTAAAGAAAGGCTTACTTAAGTATGTATAGCACAAAAACTAGCTTCAATAATCCCAAATTGTATACTGGGTCAATTTTTTTTTTTGATATTGTAAACTGAATCCAACTAGCAGTAGTTACAGGGAGACAGAGGCAAAAAAAAAAAAAAAAAAAAAAAAAAGTATATCTGTGTGATGTAAGAAGGCCTTGTTCACACTGGCAAGACATGCATTTTAAATAAACCATCTGGCCCATTTGGTTCATCAGCATTACTAGATTGGCTGGCACCTAAGTGGGCCTGTGACTTGATTGTTGCAAAGAGCATTGAACTTATTAATTCACCATGTAAACAGCATGCACAGTGGGCCCCATAGGCCGTTATGCAGACATTCACTGCTGCCATTCCCTAGCCACCATTGTTAGTCACTGGGGAGCTGCAGCAAGCTACATTCAATTTGCCAACTGCAAATGTGGACAGATCTATCTGGTGACATGCACCCTATTTTTGGGTGACTGTGCACGTCCATGGTTTCGCCATGGCACTGTCACCTAAGTGGTCAAGACCTAAAAGGAACACCTTAACACCTATCTACTAAAGTCCTTCTGTTAAATTGCTTAAGAGTCATTAATTTATAGCAGAAGCCTGGTAGAGTATAAGTGATCCCTCTATTTACACAGACACTGATGAGTTGCACCTACAATGGAATTTAAGATAAACAGGAACTCGCAAGAATGTACAATCCATGCCAGGTATTTTGTATTCTTCAGCCTTCAATCTAACATGCCTGGCGAGGAAACCCAAGTGGTCTTGAAAGCTTGCATTCTAAAGCTACTCGGTTAAACAATAAAAAGGTATCATTTTCACACTAACAGACTCCAGCTTTCTCTACGGTGAACACACTATCAGCTTTTACCCGTGATCTTAATGTGAAAATGTGATCTTAGTACATTCCAAGGACTAACATTGTGAATCACTGTGATAAAGATTATGAATAATCAGAATAAAAATATATTTTCTTTAACATTAATCCCTTGAATGCTTGACACAGCCAACCCAATTGCTTTGCAAAGTGTTGGGAGAGATTTCTAGAATCTATTGTATGTTTTACTCAAAATGTAAGGGCGCAAAACACAAGTTCTCCCTTGTCACCTTGTAATATCTTACCTAATTGAAGGGATAGTAATACTTAAAATGTAATATATATATATATATATATATATGTTGTAGGGTTTATCCCCCTGAGTAAAACAAGAGTACTCCCACTGCTGAAAGGTGTTTTAGTCAAACGTTATTACAGCTTCTCAGTTTCCCTACAGACCTCACAAGTGACCAGATGACAAAGCAGCTCCCATGCATGACAGAGGCCATTCAGTGAATCAGGTCTGAAGAAATTAAAACTGCAATTTTAAGCAACAACTTCTTTCTACACAGTGGAGAAAGCTTCCTGCCCTTAGATCGCTCACAGTTTGATGTGGTACACAGCCATTTGGATATCTGCTGTACTGAGAGTAATACACAGCTTTTAGTTTGTTTAAAAAGAAGGACTTGCATATATTTTTGTCATTCATACAGTGGTCAGTTGTGTGTCTACATTCCTTTGCATTTAAATAAGTTGTAGCTATGAATGGGTCTTCTAGGATTTCTCATTCAGAAATAAAGCAGTTGTGTCACTAACTTAATTTTGGAAGGTCCCAATTTCCAGACTTTAATAAAGTAACCAGTGAAGGATGTGGTGGGTTCTGTCCACAAAAACAGTCTAAAGCTACTAAGGATGTGACCCATCATGTCCTCTGCAATGAGGCAATAAAGGAGTTAAAGGCATAGTAATACTTAAAATATAAAAAAATATATGTTGTAGGGTTTATCCCCCTGAGTAAAACAAGAGTACTCCCACTGGTGTTTTATTCAAAAGTTATTATAGCTCAAAGTTGAATTTTTTAGGTACAATATCACAGTGGCCTGAAACTGTACAGTGATGCTGTTGCTACACTATCCTATGATTTATGGTCTACAGACCAGAGCTGTCCATAGGATGGTGTAACAACAGTGCCACTGTACAATTTCAGGCCACTGTGATATTGCACCTAAAAAATTCAACAAGCTGTAATAACTTTTGACTAAAACACCTTTCAGCAGAGTACCCTTTTTATATGCAGGGGATAAACACTACAATATATATATATATATATATATTTTTACATATTAAAGAGGAACTACCACCCATTTGAAACTTTGTCCCAAATAATTACCCATTCGGCGACTAGCTACTAAAAATAGTGCTAGCCACCAGAATTATTACCATGTTATTGAGAACACACACTGCTCCCAGGACTGACAGCCAGCAACCAGTGCAGACATCTTTCCATAATGACGTCTGCACGCCTGTGCTGTCAGTCCCAGCCTGCTCTAGGAGGTGTTGCTAGGAGCCGTTTGGCTCCAAAATGAACTAGCAGCGCAGGTGCACAGATGTCACTATGGAAAGATGTCTGTGCTGGTTGCTGGCTGTCATTCCGGGACCAGTGTGCATTCCCAGTATTGCTGTAATAATTCTGGCAACTAGCGATATTTAGCAGCTAGTCACCAGATAGGTAATTATTTGTGGCTAAGTTTCAAATGGGTGGTGGTTACTATCCGTTTAACTAGCACACATGAACTAGTAGGCCAGTAAGACCTAATACTTTGCCTCCCTACAGCAGCAAACAGTTTAAGAATACGTGTTACATATCTGTATTGTCATAGAGTTGATCAATAAATAAATCCATAATGTTGAATTTCTGACAGTTGATATTTCACCATCGTAATCAATCACAAAAATAATGCTGGCCTCACACTTATGGTTTCTGATCATGTGGCCCACGACTGGAGAGAAAGAAAAAAAAAAAAAAAAAAACACACACACACACACAACACACCCTGGGTGTCCCTGGATTAAACCTTTGAGTGCCAGAGAGGTACTCGATGCATTGCATCGCAACGCATTGGATACCACTCTGGCACTCAAAGGGTTAAACCAAAGCCTCTGTAGACAACCTTTGAAAGTTTTCAATGGGTGTGTCAATAGAGAAGCCAAACTCTTCCCAAACCTCTGTAGATAGAAGTTGTGGCAGCAGTATTATTTGACTGTGTATTTTTGAGCCTTATTCATTAATAAACTAAAGAGTTGCAATTCTGGAGCAAACCAACTTCACTATGGGGCGGGGGGTGAATGAAAATTCCACTGATTTAAATGGGGTTTTTAACCTATTGAATATTAGCGACATCTCCAAGGCAAAGTAATGCACTGGAGACCTCTCTGGCATTAAAGGCTTTAAACCTTTGAGTGCCAGAGGGGTACGCAACACATTGCAAACCCCTCTGGCACTCAAAGGGTTAAAACACCCATTTAAACCAATAGGAATGTGGAAAATACATCTTCCTATACCCGTGGCTGTTTACTCCAGAATTACATCACTTCAGTTTGATGAATAAGGCCATTAGATGTATGATCACATTACAAAATGTCCAAAGGATGATATACTTAGATGAATAGGAGTCATTCTGGATGAAACAACCAGCTTTTAGTCACATAAAATGTATGAATGTAAAGTAACTGCCAATACCTTGTTTTATTCCCTGGCCTTATTGAACAGAAGAAAAAAAAAAAAATGCAAAATTCCTTGCATGTCAAGAAAATAACCTCTCTCCATCTTCTTAGGCTCCTGGACCAAGAGGGGTGGAATAAATTAATAGAGAGAAATAATCCTTTCAAGACTGAGGCCCTGCTGAAGGTAGGATTTGGGAAGAGATCAACTGAATACTATAGAGAGGACTTGACCACATTGCAAAGCAATGCTTTGGAGACCTCTCTAGCATCCAAAGGGTTAAAAGTCCCATTTAAATTGTGATTATACTGCTCCTATGACAGCAGGCTTAGTAAAAAGCAAGCAGCTACACTGTGTATCCTAAAAATGGCTCCTGTCAGTTGTTTGGGAGGGGGGCCAGAAAATTGACCCCCTTGATTGGCATTGGGCTGGAACCTTGTGGTTCGTGGATCACAGCAACAAACTCCCTGCACAGTCTCCTCAGAGTGTCAGGCTCAAAATGCATAACAGATGGCCTTTCACCCTCTGACTGCCAAAGTAGTGCTTTGGACACCAAAGGGTTAAGTCAATGGGAATATTTATCAGTGAACTCTGTTGCAGCTGGTTTGCCTTAGTACTCCAATTCTTCTTAGTATATCTGCCTCACAGTGACCCTACTCTCAGCAGCCTAGGAACACCGGTGTGTGTGGGGGGGGTCTACACAGTCACAGACATAATTAAAAAAAAAAAAAAGAGAAGGACGCGTTTTAGGTTTCTTAAGAAAAGAAAAAAAAAAAAAAGAAAAGAAAAAGGAAGGATGTTCACAGATGCTGACTGCATGGTACGTGAATGTAGGTGACCCAGTTTTTATTTTAAGGTGTTAGTTTCCCTGCTCTGCTACACAAGCGTCCTTCAGCAGTTCTCAGTAAGGCCTATAAACTACCCCTCTCAGCAGATAAGTGCCATCCATTGAAGGCTGGGTAACATGCCACACTATAAGGACTAGAAGAAGCCATCTGAGTATAAACATGTCACCCTGTGCTAGCTCACATCTGGATTGAGGGCAATCAAATCACAGTGGTTTCAATGAAAGTGAAACTGTCAATGTAGTTGCAGTCTGACGAGGCATGAAGCAGCTCAGTGAGCAATGTCTGCACACAGTATAAATCAAACCTCCCCTGTGCTAGAGAAAGTTACAGGAGTGTGCACTTTCTAAAATGACTCAGAGGGGATTTGCAGCAATCTCAGCTGTACAGCTTCTCAAAATGGTGAAACTTATCAAGCCCACTCAGCAACTTCACATTATAAAAGGTTTTCCGGAAATATTATCCTCTTCACAATGCACCAGAGATCTCCCTAGCAATCAAGATGTTAGATTCCTCATCTGACCATTTGAATGCGCTGCATTCCCGTCTGGCACTCAAAGGGTTCCCGTCTTTCCCCTATAGTGCAATTGGTTTGCTCCGTTATTTTTCATGTATATGCTATAGGTAAGGTTACTAATCTTAGGTCTGTTTTGGAATTCCCTTATCACCTAAAAAGGAAGGGGAGCTTTTATGGGTCTAGAAATATCCATGAACGAACTGACACTGAAGCAGCAATAAGCTTCATATGTACACACACACACATTATATAATACATATACACACACACATTATATAATACATATACACACACATTATATAATACATATACACACACAAAGTTTGAGAGATGGAAGCACTCATTCTTCAATAAACCTTGCCCAAGAGACAGTCCTTGCTCATTATAGGTGACAAAAAGAGGCAGCAGCAGTGGGAACTGTTAAAGAATAAAAATAGGCACTTTTATTTGATTTTTGATGTCAATGTTTCAGTCTGGGTTGGACCAAAACATTAACATATAATAAAATTGCTTATTCCTATTCTTTAACCCCTTAAAGTCCGGCCACGTGGCAGGCAGTTAAAGACCACAAAGCTTTTTTTGCGGAATGGATTCAACGGCAGGCAGCTGTGAGGGGACCCCTGAATTTCATGACGTGCCATGACCGTCATGGGCCCTTAACGCAAGTTTACTCATGACGGCCCTGGCATGACATGGGTCATTAAGGGATTAACTAGTCCCATAGTGCGGCCTCTTTTTGTTGCATATTTTATTATATTTATATATATATATTATATATATATATATATATATATATATATATGATGCTTTTGACTTGATAAGTGGAGGTTACTACTACAGAATGTTAGTCCAATAAAAAGGTACCATCATATAATGTGTTCTTCATTCATTCTGCAACTACTCTACTGGACTAACAATGCTATCCTAAGTAAAGTGTGTGTATTATATATCATATACATACACATAAAGAATTAAAGTCAAGCATTCTTGTGGACAGAAAATGAGAAGTTATACGGATAATTGTATATAATCCATATCTAGGCTAACAAAACAGGTGGAATTAAAGGTCTGCTTTGTTGCTAGAGAGCTACTCAGGATATTATGTTTTGCAGAAATTCACATTTAATTGAAATTACTTGAAGGGCCATATTGACCATAGGCTGCAAAGAGCTATATGTACCAACTTAAAATGGATCATGACAACAGTTACATAAAAAAAAAAAATAAAGACAATATAAGTATAAACACATATACTTCATTAGCTTTACTTAAAAAAGCATTACATTTTTTTTAATGAAAACCTATACGTTGTTATAGGGCTTTCCCTAATGAGTCAAACAAGGACACTTTCACGGTTAGTGTTTTTTTTTTATTAAAAGTCATAAAAGTTCAAAACTGTTACACTCTCTGGAATCAGATTAAGGGAGCCTACTTCCTGAGAGTTCAAACTGACAGGAAGTGACTCAGCACTATCAAAATTCTATGGAAAACAGTGGCTCACCTCTCATATAACGCAACAAAATAATCTGAACTGAGCCACTTGAGGACAATGTTAATTTAAAAATAACAGAAGTTTAACCTGTAATATCTCTGGAAAGTCTCCTCTCCCAACAGTTACAGGAACCAAGTTTTACTCAGCAGCAGACACCCTACAATATATATAACTAGTGTAAAAGCCTGTGTACACGGGCCAGCATTTTGTGCGTTCAGGCAGTCTCTACTGAGCATGACTGCATCGGCAGTCTCTACTGCGCATTACTGCATAATCCCATGTACATGGGCCAGCATTCTGCTCGTTCGGGCAGTCTGTACTGTGCATGACTGCAAACGCCTGTGTACATGGGCCAGCATTCTGTGCGTTTTTCTCTACTGCGCACGACTGCTTTGGACAAACCTATCTGGCCTTTTATATTATAGGATGAGATCACTGCAATATATGATATGTCCATACAAAAAGCATTCACTTCTCCTTAAAAGGTTAGCTACAGAGCACTGTATACACTTAGGGACTTAAGCAGAAAGCAAAAGATGAGCAATTCTGGAGAAAACAGAGAAATGTGTTGCATACCCCTCTGGCACTCAAAGGGTTAAAAGCCACATTTGCATCAATGGGAATTTTTTAGACTTTGGTTGTCTTCTATGGTACAGCTGACTTGACACAGAATTGTTCCTCTTTAATTTCCTGAATATGGCCTATAGGGTTTTAGAATTTTTAACCATTTTAATGCCAGAGGGGTGAAATGCATTATGTACCCTTGTGGCACTCAAAGGGTTAACACAGGCTTTGCCCCCAGCAGAGCAGACAAACGACTGACACATGTAGTACTAATATCTAAACTGTTTTCACTTTCTAGCAATGTGCTGACATTACTGGGATGACACAGAGTTCAACCAGAGTTTCCTTGCTTACCTATAGGAACACTATTAATTACCAGAGACTTGCAGACACTTCACAACTCACTCTCCATTCCCAGTATAATCCATCCAAGGGTCCGTCTATGCAGGTTTATCATAATGTGCCGCACTCCCCCAGTGGACACTAAAATGGTTAACACCAGCATTAGAGTGACTGAGGCCTAGCTCCAGCAGCCTCCTGCACTTCCAAAAAAATGTTAGCCTTAACCCTGACTGTACTTGCTCACTTTTGAAAAGTAATGTTACATTAGCATTTAAAGGATTGCAATAAATGCTATGAGTGGGCAAATGTATAAAGGTAAAATGTGGCGCAAGACAACCGAAGGATGGGAACAAATACAAATGAGAGTTTTAACCCCTCCAATACTAGGGAGGTCTCCAACACATCCACTTTATCCGTATGACCCAGGTGGCCTTTGCGCTTTTCAACCCCAGAATAAGAAAATCTCTGACCTCTCCTTTGCCCTCTCGAGAACACTGTTTTAGGCACACTTACATTAACCCTTTAATGACGGATGGACAGTGCAACATATTGCTCTGCAATGTCATGCACATCCCCTTGGCACTGAGGGCCAGTTCACATGAGGCTTTTCAATGCAGCTTCTTCTATTCTGCCTTAAAAGCACCAAATTGCGACGGTAGTTTTGTCACAACATAGCTCATTCAAATTGCACAAGTGTACCAAGTCTGAGAGGGATGAAAGAACATTGTAATGGTTGAGGAAGTTGGAGAACAGAAAAAAAAAAAAAAAAAAAAAAAAAAAGAAAGGGCACAATCCCATCACCATCACAGCCATGTCAACCTGATTTTTGTTCACCTAAAGAATGTATAAAACAAAAACACACACAACATATTGAAGCCATTTATATGCAGGAAAAAAATCCTCTTATTTTTGACTTGACAAGCTTTGGGAATTTCTATTGTTTCTCCCCTATGGTGCAGTTGGTTTGCTCCAGAAATTGATCCAGTTTTATTTTTCTATTGTGTGCGTGTGTTAAGATCCTTGGAAATAAAATAAATTACATTCAATAGGCCTCTAACACTTCCTCTGAGTGACTTGCAATAGCTGACATTACGTCCGAGTCCACAACACACAAACCTACCAATACTAAGAATAGTTTTACCCACACTGTGAAGTATATAGATTTCAAAATATGACCAAAAAATGTTGTGTCTGTTCTCTTTAATTAGAACTCACTGAGCCAGATTCTGTTTTGACTAATTATATGCACTGAATATTTCATTCCTATTTAACTTGAAAATAAAAAGATCTAAATTAAAATGAAATTGTAAGAGGGCGAAGAGTAGAAAAAAAATGCATTAAGCTCTAAAATTGTACACACCATTGTATAGCAGAGTTGGAAGCAGAGATAAATCCCCACTGAAAAAATATGGCTAAATAGTGGGTTACATAAGACAATTCAACAGAATTTGAGAAAATAAACAACTATCTGGAAATGGGGGCTATATTCAGAAGTCAAAGATGAGCAGTTTTGGGACAAGCCAACAACACCACCACAGTAAAAATTCACCATATTTCAAAATATTAAAGTGGTGCTTTTAATGGAACGCTAACACATAAAGAGAACTGGGGCTATATAAAAGTAAATGCCCCGTACTCCATGCTAGCATTGAAAATGTCTATGTTTTCCTCAAAGAAAATCTTACATATACTCTGAAAGAGCAGATATCTATGCCTTTTCAGGGTTTCCATTGATTTCCAGGACGATCTGTATATAGAATGAGATAACCTTTCTAAATAAAACAGCAGTGGGTACTAACCACAACCTATTAACTAACCTTGACTTGAATCTCTCAATACAATCAGAAAAACATAATTAATCTTTTGAGTGCCAGAGGGGTATGCAACGCATTGCATACCTCCCTGGCACTCAAAGGGTTAAATAAATGCTCTCTGAACAGGGCAATTTACATATATGATTAATAGCAAGCTTACGATTATATTTTAGGGATATAACATAGGAATAATTAATTTTTTACACCTGGATAGCTTTAGGTATGTGATTTATAAAATTATAATCAACCTATTTCTTTTTTGTCCCCTAGTTGGTGCAAGTGTTCCTTTAACTCTTTGAATACTAGTCTCCAATGCAACCACTTATGGGATTTTTCATTTGTCCCATGGTGCAGTTGGTTTGCTGATCTTCCCAAATACTGCCATGAATGCCTTAAAAAAATACACAACTACTCTTGGAAGTAAAATGGTGGGTCAGTAACCTAGTTGCTACTGAATTACCATCATTCTCCACAAGCCGTCATACTTTAAGTTATAAAGTGATATGATCTCAATGGATGTCAAACCACTTCTGATCTACTCAGGGAAAACTGACCCTTAATAAATGAAAAACAAGTATGTGGTCAACTGGATTGCCAAGTGTATGCAAAGCAATAGGCTTAACCTTTTGAGTGGCAGAAGAATGTTAAGTAAAAGAAAATGAAATAAAATGTTTCTTTTTTTAAATAAAGGACCTTCTTAAAAGTACCTTACTTACTGCCATCAAGGAATAATGAAGTGGTCCATATTTATAAATATTATTCTGGAATAGACCAACTACACTGTAGTGGACATATGAAAATTCCCAAATTACATGCAATTGAATAGTGCTCTTTAGCCCCTTGAATGCCAGAGAGGTATCCAATGCACTGTTTCACATTGCATTAGAGACCTCTTTAGCACTCAAGGGGTTAAAAGCCTTATCTAATTGAACAGGAATTTTATTCGGTCCCCTATGTTGCAGTTGGTTTACTCCAGAATAACTAGAGTTTTATTTTATAAAATATTAGTATGAGCTCAATTAAATCCTTCCTGGTAGTATGATGGACTAAGGACAATGGGGGAGATTTATGAAAAAAAAAAAAAAAAGAAAAGATTATTTATTTTGCATGTTGATTGTTATTATGTTGCTAATGGTTACAATGTGTAGTGCTATTTATAAATGAAAGTAAACACACACACATACATATATATATATGCGTTAAATCATAACTATTTGGCGAAAATGCTGTAGCAAAATTGTCACAGTTAGCGACCATTTTAATTCTCTTCTCAATTTTTTCACCACACCTAATGTCACTGACAAAAAAAAAATCAGCTACAGTGAGTAAAGACTTCCAAAACTGTCACCCATACATTAAAGTCCAAAATGACGCTTCTTTTCACATAACTTCAGTTTTATAAATCTCCCCCAATATATTTTAGGAACAAAATGGTGCAATTATATGGCAAACCAACTGCACAATAGGGGACATAAGAATTCCCAAAATTTCTAAATGGTACTTTTAATACCTTCAATGCTAGAAATCTCGAGCACATTGATTGGAGACCTCCAGCATTCAACAAGTAACAAAAACACAACTAAATACATTTCAAATTTGTATTTGTCTCTATGGTGTGGATGGTGTATCCCCAAAATAAAGAAATAGGTTGATATTACACGCTCAATTAATTTTATAAGTTAAATCCTTGCTGTCTTTCAGCAACCAAGAAGTTTACCAACCCAGGCAAGGCCAATTTTCTGCTCTCACTTTCCACTCTGTAAAAGTTATATTAGCATGTTGAATCGCCACACACTGAGGTAAAAGTCTTGAGAAAATAAAAAAAATGAACACTGATAAAAATTCTGTCATGAAATTCTTCAAAAACTCCAACCATTTATAGTTCATACAGACATTTATATATTTTGTTCCATGCACTCACTTCCAGGGCGGTTGACTAAGGATTCTGATCAATGCTCCTCCGCAGTGACCGTGTTAAATCTACTGAGGTGACGTGCTTTCTCATGTCCTTAATTCACACTCCTACTTAATTGTTACATGCCACAAACTGTATGCAGACGTTGGGGTATGATAGCAAGGTTACCATACCAAACACAAGATTTGGGGTTATCTTTAATGTTTCACTTATTTAACCCCTTTGATGCGTGAAAGCTCAGACAGCAGGAGATCTCTCAAGCATCCAAGCAAAGCAGTTAATCATTTGAATGCCAGAGATGTTCCCAACGCATTGCAATGCGCGGGATACCTGTCTGGCACTGAGTTAACCTTAGTTTTTTTCTAATATAGGTATTTAATGACCAGAGAGGGAGGTGCAATACATTACAAAGAAACGCGTAGCACATCCCTCTGGCCCTTTACCCTTTGAGTGCCATAGAAGAATGTAAAGCATTGCAATGTAATGCGTTGGATACCTCTCTGGCACTCAACATGTTAAATGACATGCGTCACTCCAAGTGAGGCACAGCAGGCTCCTAAACACAGTGACCAGTTAGTTATCTGACACTTGAGTATTGTCTCCCTTGTGTTGCAGAGTTCAGTTAGTTGACAGCTCTATTATCACCTAGTGGTATCAGTGAGGCATGCAAATGGCATGTGTTTGTAAAGACAGGGGTGGAAGCGGCATACGTATTATTAGTGTGAAAAGCCTGCTTGCTCAGACTTAGCGATCTTTAATTGATCGCAATGGTAGAGGGATAAATTAAGCCCCCAATACATGGAAGGGGAAAAGGTGTAAAACGCTGAGGGTGGAAGCTGTCATGAAAGCGGTGGAAGACATAAGTGAAGTAATGTGTGCATGGAAAGAGGGTGATTGAGCCATCAGGGTAGGCATGGAACTGTAGTTTAGTCTAAAACAGCACGACACGGGAATGTACGAAGATGTTAATGGAGCTGGCAATAGAATTTAAATGAGCACTCAGCAACAAGTGAATTGGTTATGTGCGGATGTGCGTTGCAGACATTAATTGATCGGGACTTACCTGCAGGAGAAGCCTTTTCTCTTCCGATTCCCCATGATGTCTCAAGCCATAACTTTGCATAAATTCTTGAAGGGAGGAAGCCAACCCCAAAAATAAATATCGCCTTAAACGTTCATCGTTTCCGCCAGGAGAGGACACAATACTTAAAATACAGGATGCGTGCAGGCTTCAGTTAGCTGGGCGAGACCCCAAATGTGCAGCTTGTATCAAAAAAGGGATATTATGGGGGAGATCAGCGAATTCTTAGTGCTAGATCCCCGCTGGTGGGTGCACAACACGCGCTTCCCATGGCTAGATCTGTTATGTAAAGAAGGAGGAGGTGGAATCCACTATCTGTCCTGTACTGTCCTCTGCATGTGGTTCCGAGAAGACAGCCTGAAGGGGCTCACTGGGTGGCATCAAATGGCAATAGCACGAGGTCGCCTACTGCTTACATGTCACAGCGTGCAATGAAAGCATGCACCAGATCCCTGAATAGACCCACCGGATCTGCAGTGTTTTTTGGTTCTATGCCCAATTCGAACCACACATTTCCTTCTGAATTCTATGGATCACGAAATTCACCGGATCGTGGCGTTTATCAGAGCCCTTCAACTTATAGCGCACACAAGTGCGACCTCCACAAGGTATAAATCCGGTAGATGTCCCTGTCCAGTGGTTGATCCCCGCCACTTCACGACCTCCGCAATATCCAGCAAACCAGAGCCCTGCTGCAGAACGGAGCAAGGGACTGAGGCGGACCCTAGTCAGCAATGTTAATGGCTATTAAAGGGGTCAGTGCTGGATCTGTCAGAATGATCTACAGTGAGGATTTAATTTCTGCAAAACCGAAAGCGCTTCACGTCCTTCTTGCCACAGGAGGGAGTAACAAACATCCAACCTCAAGTAGCCACCGCCCACACACCCCTGAGTCTGGCTTTAGAGTCGTGGATTCGTACAGTCTGCCCCGCCCCTTACATATGCCCCCACCCCTCCAAATGACATATGCCCCGCCTCACAGTCCATTCTTGGCAAATGATGCGGCACACTAATCCTGCCCATGTCCTTTCTTAGCTCAAATATATACTCAATGGCTTAACCCTTTGACTTTCCAAGGTGTGTGCAAGTAATTGAACACTATTTCGCAATGCTTTGCCCACTCATCTGGAGCTAAAAGGGGCATATGTACAAACAATGAAAAGAAAATAACTGCTTTGAAATAAAATGTTTAACTCCTACAATGACAGGTCTGTATTGGCGAGTGGACATTTATGGGGTTTTTCTTTGTTCGTTATACCACAGTTGGTATTCCCCACTTCATATATTAACCCTTTGAGTTCCAGACAAGTACGTAACGCATTGCTTTGCGATGCGTTGCGTATCCCCCTGGCACTGAGAGTGTTAATATACCCTAAAAAGCCAAAATAACTTATTGTCAAAATTAAGCTTGCGATGATATTAAATAGATTGGTAACCGTCAGATGTATTATATCCTATAATTTATATGTAAAAAAATATGACCATACAGTCAATTAATTTGAACCTTTTTCTTAGCTTAACCCTTTGGTTTGCCCCACAATTGCCCGACATTGCCTATAATCTGGGAAGAAAATCCCAAGGATCACTGTGACTCAGTTGTCTGTACACTGGATCTCTAAAATACATGTTTAACCCTCTTGAGAACCAACACAGGGTGTGCAATGAATTGCTTCTCAGTGGTCATCAAAGGATTGATACTGGATATTATGTCCATGGAGACAGACATGAATCTTTGTACAACTCCTCACACTGCAGTCTTCATCAGCTAATTTGCCAGAGAGAGGGGTGAATTTAAGATTCTGTCAGCATAGGTGCATTGGAGCTATCCTCCAACTCCAGTGGGTGCACTTCATGTTAGGCACTACATTGTATGTTCACTAGAGTACTACCAGCAGACAGTTTTCACTGTCCTTGGGACTTTAAAGTGGAAGTGTCACATATGTATAACATAGCATCAATATTTAAGCTACATAGCGAATACTACTAAAACATTATTTTTTTAAAACTTTTATTTCTGTAAACTGGAGCGGTCTCATTGACAGAGATCGATATCTAGCCAATGAGACCGCTCCAGCTTACAGACAGAATCCTCCGTCATCAGAGGAGGGAGGAGAGCAGAGGCAGAGTGACAGACTGCGGTTATGGAGTAGGTAACCGCAGTCTATATGGAAGTAGCTGCAGCCCAGACTTTCTAAGTTAAATTTACATGAAATAAAAGTAAAAAAAAACTAACATTTTAGTAGTATTCACTATGTAGCCTAAATATTGATGCTATGTTATATATGTGACACATCCACTTTAACCACTTAATGACAGATGACATGCCAGTACTGTCATCGGTGGATGTGTGTTAATAACCAGTGAAGGTCCTGGCACGTTATAGAATTCTGGGATGGAATTGCGGCTGCACCCCACGCTGCCATCCCAGAATGCATCGCTAAAAAAATTCTGTGCTTCTCTAAGGCTGCCCACACCTGGACCATGCAGTCCTGAAGAGATTAAAGGAACAGTAATCTCCCATAAGCGTGTTTTGTTGTCTTGTAGAGTAAAAAAAAAATAAATGGTGTGGTGAAAATCCTCCCTCTCACACATTTACGGTTTGAGAGATATTTGCACCTAAACTTCCTGGCTCCCTGATGTCAGCTGTAAAGCTGACAGCAGGAGATCCGTGTCGGCTGACACGAGGCGGCTCTTCAGCAGAGCCGCAATAGCGATATTGGAAAATAATTACTTCATTGGAACCGTCTAAAAAGTGTGCTTGCAAACCAGGCTCACTTTGTAGACCGTTCCAAAAAAGTAATTATTTTCCAATATCGCTATTGCGGCTCTGCTGGTCCCAGGACCGGGATCTCTTGCTGTCAGTAGAGCGCTGACGTTAGAAGAAGGGAAGGGAGAGGGGAACTTTAGCACCAAATATCTCTCAAACCGTAAAGGTTTGAAAGATAGGATTTTCACCACATAATTTATTTTTTTTACTCTATGAAACAAAGAAACATGTTTATGGGACATTAGTTTCCCTTTAATGTCAGTACACCCCTAATTCCTGGCTCACAGAATCCACGGGAAAATGGCGTAAAATCAAATAAATTCCTCTAGTCCTTAGTTACCGCACAGTGTTACACAAAGCATAGAGGAAAGGAACACCCCAAAACAACCACAGGATAGCCCACTCCGGTCCCTTTGGAGAATTTTTGGCAAAAGTTACTTTGTGAATTGGCATTTGGTAGGTGTAAGGAAAGATAATTGATTCCAGCACTTGATTTAAAATAGAATCATACTTGTACATTCAGCCCAGAATCTCTGTATTTCCTGTTACTCTGTTGAACCTCTTTTTCAAGATGGACACATCTTAGAGCACAGGTAATCAATTGCTGGACCTCCAGCTGGTAGGAACTACAACTCCATCATCTCCAACTGGCCCCTGGCAACTGACTACCCCTCTCTTAGTGCATACGTTGTATAGAATGCTATAGGAATTGGAGAGTTTATCTCACTGTATAGTAAATTTACTCCTAATGCTAGCTTAGTGCACCTCCTCTCTGGAGTAGGTTCACTAAGGTTGAGGTATTAAGAAGCTCGGGGGTAATTCTAAAGAAATCAACTACACCAGAAATTGTCAACTTGATGCCCTCCAGCTGTTAAGGAGTACAATTCCAATCACAACTGGCTTGCTGGAGGATGGCCAGGAATGATGGGAATTGTAGTCCTCGGCAGCTGAAGGGCCTCGGAGTCTCCAAACCTGAACTAATTCATAGGAGACAAAAAAAAACACAACTTCCCCATTCCCCATTGACATAAATAAAATATGGTGAGCAAAATCTCTTTCAAATGACTGTATCCAGGAAAATAAAGTGGCGTGGAACAAACCACCTGCATCCTAAGGAACAAAAATTCCTAATATGTTTTTAACACCTTGATTGATAGAGAGGTCTCTAACATATTGTAATGTAATGCATTGGAGACTTCTCTAGCATTCAGTTGGTTACAAGTCTCATTAACATCATTGATAATATTGGGACCATTTATTTGACCTCTATGATTCAGTAGGTTTGCGCCACAATTTTTCCACTTCCTGGCTACGGCCCAAGAATCTTACTAGAAACAATGGTCCATTTCAGTAAGCTGTGGAGGTGCATGGAGTTACATAACAATTCCTCAGATTCCCAGTGACTTAAAGGGATAGTAATGCTTCACCATAAAAGCAGCTCCAATTAATCTTCATAGTATTTGGGCCATGGAGAGTGTTAATTCAATACTGTCAGAGTTGTAGTTCCAGAGTAATTGAATGATAAAGTATCCCCCTCCCGTCTCTTTTACTGATGTAACACTGCTCACCTCACAGCAGCAAGACTTTCCGGACGGATCGTAGAGAGGGACAATCTCCAATTAGCATAAAGAAAATCCTGAAAAATCTGTCAAGGGGGCCAGGATTTTCCTTATGCTCACAGTGAGAAGATTGTCCCTTGCTGTGAGCTGTCTGGTCCCAGGACCAGATTCCACATCTGAAGGGAGGTGGCTTACACTATGTAAAAGGGGCGGGAGGGGGATATTTTATCATTCAATTACTCTTGACCTACAACTCTGACAGTATTGAAATAACACTCTCCATGACCCAAATACTATAAACATTAATTGGAGTTGCCGTTTTTGTGAAACATTACTATCCCTTGAAATGCTTCACAATGTTTTTCAGACCTCTCCAGCACTGAAAAGGTTAAAAGCATAACTTAATGTTTCTCACCTACTGGGTTTTCTCCAGAATTGATTTACTCACTATGGCCTAATTGCCTTTATGTATAAAAGTAATATGGAGCACTTATGGGACACACCCAGAATCGGATCGTTTTCCGGCAGGTATACATGTCCCGTAATAAGTTGTCCATTGCCAGATTAATATAGCACTACTGAGACTTTCCTTTGAAGGCTAGCCGGAATATGCCCCGGTATTAGATTCGAGAGCACATTTACGAAAGGACAAACCGTCTGTGCCATTGCAATATTAGAAGAGTCAGATTGTCTTTCGTAAGCTATACACGTACTGTAAAGTGTCCTTCATTATAAGATTATTCAGATACATTTTCTGATTAGTAAGGACAATTTCTAATGCTGGTTTTCAGAGTTCACAGCAAGGCAAACCGGATAAGCCCCAGCAGTACATATACATATTCTATAGTGATGTCAGAGTCATTGCCATGATGGGGAGGAAATGGTTAATTTTTCTTTTAAAGGGATAGTAATATTTCGTTTTAACTTTATTTTATTTTGTAGGCATTAAAAAAACATGAAGAACGATATAAGTCTTACCTCTCAAACCTTTATGGTTTAAGAGATATTCACAAGCAAAGGTTCCCCTCCCGTCCCTTTTTCCTAGTGTAAGCCATCTCTTCTCAGATGTGAATCTGGTTGTAAGACCAGACAGATAACAGAAGGGGACAATGAAAGCCCTTTCCCCCTTGACAAGTTTTTCAGCTTTTTCCCTTGTCTTAATTGAAGATTGTCCCTCTCTGCAGTCTACCTGGGCACCTTCCTTCTGATCTGGCTGAACGGGGGGGGGATACTTTGCTTGTGAATATCTCTTAAACCATAAAGGTTTGAGAGATAAGACTCATATCGTTCTTCATGTTTTTTTAATGCCTACAAAATAAAATAAAGTTAAAATGAAAGTATTACTATCCCATTAAACCTAATTCTCTGAAAGTCTGTTTTAAATGTGTGTAATGATCTCATGTTATAACACTGACTTCATTTTAGAGACAAAAGAAGCCTCTTTTTACCTAGATGGAGTAAAAATAGTTGAGTGAATTTTATGATTAAATATGACTATCCTGGAGACAGCAGGCCTGATAAGGGATTCTACCATGTGGGAAAGTCTAGTAGGGTGACATATGTCAAGTCCAATGACCTCGTGGCCATTCTTATCTGTTAATATAAGACAGATACAGGTATCATATGTAAAATTTTAATGTGGAGTAAGAGCTCCATCATGAGAGTGCATAGCGTTATTAATAGTGCTTTGGAATTTTTTTCCATAATAATATGTGTGATGTCATAGGGAAATTAGGGATTAGGAGTATACAATCAGATAATACTGATGATGTCACTGCATAATGAGATGGATCTCTATCCAATCAGAGGAGATTCTGATAAGGGTAATTTTACATTATAAATATGTAAGTTTTGAGAGAGAGGGTCTTTCCTCTTGGTTTCCTGGCTCTTAAATTCCTGCTTTGTTTTCCTGAAATGTACCTGGCTGGCTGTTAAAGAGATATTAAGAAACACTTATTGGGCAGGTAATAATAATTACTTTAATTCTGCAGAATTCAGAATCAAATATATATTTCTTCTATATTTGAAGAAACATAATTTTTCTTATATTTTGTCTTATTCGGACTGGCCACCCAATTGTGACCAATTATAATAAGTTATATTGGGTCTATTAATTCTGAATTAAGCAGAATTCATTAATAAATTGGCAAATTGTTATATTTTGCCAGATAGATAATAAAATAGTGATAGCAGTGAAATCTAATTATCCTTGTTTATATATTAGTTAATATAATCATTGATATTTCTAGACTATATTGTGTTTCTAGAAAAGTTATTATAGCTAGTACTTGATCTGGGAGAATTCTTTGAATTCGGTTATTAACCCTTCAACTGCTATTTGTCTATTTAAATTGTGGTGTTATCACGGTGCCAGTGATTGGTGCTATCCAGTGTCTATCACCTGCAGGGGGCTCCCACTGGCTGCCTGCTGTCAGCCCGCCTCACATTGCCTTTTTAAACTCAGTCCGGGCACCGTTTGGTTGCCCTTTCGTGGTGTCTCTGACAGTATCTTTTCTGTCCTGCCTGCCATGCTGATTGGGCCTGAGTTCCTGAGTTCCAGAGTACCAGAGTTCCAGTGTTCCAGAGTTCCTGAGTTCCTGTGTCTACCTGTTCCTGTGTACCTGCCTGCTTGTCGTTCCAGTCGGTTCCGGTTGTTCTCCGTGGATGCTGATGTTCCGGTCGCCTGTCAGTTCAGCGGTGCTCGTTCCGGTTGGTCCTCTGCCTGGTCTCAGTGGTTCCCTGTCTGCAGTCGCTGAGGCGACATTGCTCTCATTTCGCTCCGGCGAGTTTCCTACTGTAGGCTCCAGCGTGCGGACGCTGGTTTACTCCATTAAACCTGGTGGCCTATACTATTGTTGGTTCCAACGTGCGGACGCTGGTTTACTCCATTAAACTTGGTGGTGCAGACTACTGTTGGTTCCAGCGTGCGGACGCTGGTTTACTCCATTATACCTGGTGGCTTATATTACTGTTGGTTCCAGCATGCAGACGCTGGTTTACTCCATTAAACCTGGTGGCTTATACTATTGTTGGTTCCAGCGTGCGGACGCTGGTTTACTCCATTAAACCTGGTGGCTTATACTATTGTTGGTTCCACCGTGCGGACGCTGGTTTACTCCATTAAACCTGGTTGCTTATACTATTGTTGGTTCCAGCGTGCGGACGTTGGTTTACTCCATTCAACCTGGTGGCTCATACTACTGTTGGTCCCAGTGTGCGGACGCTGGTTTACTCCATTAAACCTGGTGGCTCATACTACTGTTGGTCCCAGCGTGCGGACGCTGGTTTACTCCATTAACCTTGTACCATTACTCCTGTTGGTTTACTCCAGTACGCCTTGCGGTTCACATTCCTGTCAGTTGGTCCCAGCGTTCGGACGTAGGTTTGGAGTGCTGTGTGTGGTGTTCTGTAGGTGTCGGGATGCCTTACGGAGATTTTTGTATCTCCGGAGGGGTTAATTACTGTTTTAAATGTGTCCAATGAGAATTTTTAGGAGTGTTTAAATCGGTCGCAGATGGCTGATACAACTGGTCTATGATTAAGCGCAGGTATGCGCAAAACATGTCAGACGAGTTCTGGTTCATCATAGTTTGCTGTTATATGTGAGTCCTGCTTTCCTTTGCCATCTGGAATGTTTTGAATGAGTGTTTTATTTTGATCAAATAAAATTTGAGTTTTTTATTTACACTGGCCCGGTCATCGTGAGTTGATTATTTTTCCAGCGGACCGGTGAGTGCCCCAGAGACTCTTGTATGTTTGCCACTGGATTGGATCAGCAGTGTTGGAGTGCTGCTTCCAGGAGGCACCCAGTGTTTTTTCACTGGTGAGTACCCCAGGAACTTTCTTTATTATATATATTTCCTGCAACATTTGTACTCCAATGTGTAGCACCATAATCTCTCTTTTGTGGGACGTAGGTTTGCTCCCTGACTGTAGTCAGGTACTGTGAGGTCCGAGTTGCTGTCCAGTCCCTATGCAGTTGTCTTGTAGTTCTCTGGCATGAGACTTCTGCTTGAGCGAGACCGCTTATCCTAGTTGCTACCTCTTCCATCCTACTATCATTGTCACCTGACAGTCAGTTGGTTCCAGGAAGGTCTCCTCTCTTGGGCTGCCCTGCCCGGTATTGGTAAGGCCGGTAGAACCTATTCACGTTGCCATCCTTTAGGTTGCCTTACCCGGTATTGGCAGGGCCGGTAGAGCCTACTCACAGTATTCCCTCAGGCTGCCTTGCCCAGTATTGGTAAGGCCAGTAGAACCGGTACGTTACTATCTCACGGTTGCCTTACCCGGTATTGGCAAGGCCGGTAAAGCCTGCTACTGCTATTTCGTCTAGTCGCCTGGGTTGCCTTGCCCGGTATTATTGGCAAGGCCGGTATAACCTATTCATATGGTCATTTGCTTATTTGTATTGTTTGTATGTGTATGATAGCCCTATGGGATTGCCTTAAAGGGATAGTAACACTTCGTTTTAACTTTATTTTATTTTGTAGGCATTAAAAAAACATGAAGAATGATATAAGTCTTATCTCTCAAACCTTTATGGTTTATGAGATATTCACAAGCAAATTTCCTCTCCCCGCCCCTTTTTCCTAGTGTAAGCCATCTCTTCTCAGATGTGAGCCTGGTTGTATGACAGTACAGATAACAGAAGGGGACAATTTTTTTTGTATGAAAACAATGAAAGCCCTTCCCCCCTTGACAAGATTTTCAGCTTTTTCCATTATCTTAATTGAAGATTGTCCTTCTCTGCAGTCTACCTGGGCATCTCCCTTCTGATCTGGCTGAACAGGGGGGGATACTTTGTTTGTGAATATCTCTTAAACCATAAAGGTTTCAGAGATAAGACTTATATCATTCTTCATGTTTTTTTAATGCCTACAAAATAAAATAAAGTTAAAATGAAGTATTACTATCCCTTTAACTTTTCAATAAAGTTATGTTTTTACCTTAAAGGGATAGTAATACTTCGTTTTATCTTTATTTTATTTTGTAGGCATTAAAAAAACATGAAGAATGATATAAGTCTTATCTCTCAAACCTTTAAAAGATATTCACAAGCAAAGTATCCCCCCCCCCCGTACAGCCAGATCAGAAGGAAGGTGCCCAGGTAGACTGCAGAGAGGGACAATCTTCAATTAAGATAAGGGAAAAAGCTGAAAAACTTGTCAAGGGGGGAAGGGCTTTCATTGTTTTCATACAAAGAAGAATGTCCCCTTCTGTTATCTGTCTAGTCTTACAACTAGATTCACATCTGAGAAGAGATGTCTTACACTAGGAAAAAGGGGCGGGAGGGGGAAACTTTGCTTGTGAATATCTTTTAAACCATAAAGGTTTGAGAGATAAGACTTATATCATTCTTCATGTTTTTTTAATGCCTACAAAATAAAATAAAGTTAAAACGAAGTATTACTATCCCTTTAACCTTAAGTCTGAGAGTCTTAACTAACCGTGACAGGTGTTTCTTTGGATTTCTTTGTATGTGTTTTGGGTCTAAACATTTGTACAGTGAGAAGTTTATTTAAACATCACACTAGACAAAAGAAGTCGCCATCTTGGGTGTGGCATCCTATATTCCTAAGTGGATTAACCCTTGGAGTACCCTATAGGTTTTACATAGGATTGCTGTGGTCATGTGTATGATATATGTGGCATGAAGTTTGGTAAACTGTCTAGACATATATTATTAGATTGATTCTGAGTATATTCTTGGTATAATCTATTATTGACTATATTAAATGCAATTTATATGTTTTATTCAGAAGATATGCAATATTTGAAAATCGGTAGATAATTAAATTATAGTGATTTAAGTCTGAGATTTTATTCCAGTCAGTTTCTCTAAATTTGGTTATTATATATGGTATAAGAAACTTGTCAGAGGACCTGGCTTAATATTAAAGCTGACTCACCTGACAGCATACCTTAAACCTCTATTAGCATAGTTTATACAGTTTCTGGGGCAGAGGTATTCATATATACTGCGGCCAGCTGTATTTTAATTAATTATAGGATCGATTATCCTTTTCTATGCTGTTGAGTTCAAGTATTGTTATCTAATACCGCTGAATATACCTAGGGGTGGTTAACCCTTTAATTGCTGGTAATCCTAATGGTGATAATTGTGGTTTGAGTCACTGTATATCTATTGTAATTGCTGGTCACTCATTTATATCATTGTTGTTTACACTTTATATATAGTATATTTTACTTAAATAAATTATATATTTTTGCACAGATTTGTGGGATTGATTATTTTAAATCAATTTGTTACTGTGAAGCAGCGTGTCAATACCTAATATATTGTAAAGTTCTCAAATTTAATTAATTCTATTTATGTGAAGATATCCATCTTAATTGCTCTCCTATTAACCCTTTCATTTCTTGGATACCTTCAACAGTGATCTTACGTATTTAGGTCTGACTATCGCCAATCTACCATCTACCATCCCACTGATAGTATGTGCTATATACATTTTCTACTTTAATTTCCCATCTATTACTAAGCTTGGATGTCGGTTAGAATTTAGTAACACTATATATACTGTTTATTATATCCTATATTTATGTGACAAGCCGGACATGCCCTGGTACTATGTTTCTATGTCTATGAGTAGTATGTTATCTTTTCTGCCTTAACATTTACTCTTGAGATCCTCAGTGTTTGTTCCTAATATGCATAGTATTAGTGATATTCTGTGCAGTTGATTTGATACTGCCAGATACTCTTGGGATATATATATATATATATATATATATATATATATATATATATATAACATGTTAGGGTATTACATTTGTTGCTCCTAGTTATATGGGATATTTCAGTATTAGATTTCCAGTTTAAAATGGATCAAGATCCATTTTCTCATCTACTCTATCTTGGTACTATCTTGGTAGTGGCAAGCCGTTATCTGCCTGGCATCTATTCTATATTTTAGGTTTTTTGTTTTGCATTCACAATAAAGGCTAATTTTTATGGCAACTCCACTCTACTTTGGGGCTATAATATTTGCTATTTGTTAGCCAAAATAATGTGCTAGAACAGCAGGATTTCCTTTTTCTCTTTCCTTACTGTAGTATTTTTATTTTCCCTGTAGCACCTTGTAGGCTCCTGGTATATCTTAGTCCTGGATAGGTTATCACTGTGAGAGTGAGCAAATTAATTTTCTATATCGGACACACCCAGGAGTGTAGCTTACAGAGGGTGCATTTGTGAAGTGGCCCAACATCTGATGGGTCCCATTTGCCCTGACCCCCTACCATCAGACCAGTTTGACGAGTGGCTGCTAACATTGTCACACATGGTTGTTGCCAGCCAGTAATATAAGAATAGTGTTAGTGAGTCCCTTCCATTTTCATTACTAACCCATAGAGCACCAGAGCAGTGTCCTGCATATTGCAAATGTCTGTGTTGAAGAGTATTATTCAGACTTGCTCCAGACTATGTATACATGTGTGCTTGGGGGGGGGGGTAATACTTTGCACCTGGGGCACTGTATGTTCTAGTTACACCCATGGGAAAACCACCTGGATTATAAGCACAATGCAGTACCTGGCACATTTACTGGACTCTGCATTTAATGGACACCACTTCAATAAGTTGTTTTCTAATAATTCTGACAACTTTGAAATCTAAACTTGCAGATAGCATGCTCCCATTTATATCAATGTGAAATGTTAATGTTTCCCCTATGGTACAGTTGGTTTCCCCAGAATTGCTCATCTTTTCCTTTTGCAAATGGCCCATAAAGATGTGAGGCTAGGCACATTACTGGATCTTGCTGGGCCCATTATTACATTTTAAACACATTCTGCTGAGGCTTTTTGAGAACCCTTGAGGCCACAGTTGAAACTGTTAATGGAGGCCCCATATTAGGAATGGGCAAAATTTCTACACTTTAAAAGCAAAACAGACTAAGAATGGCACTGAGTGGGAAACATTCCAGAAAAAATGCAGATTTACTGCTTTTTTTTCTCACCTAGCTCATTGCATTGAAATCAGTGGTAAGACTGAAACCCCCCCCCACACACACACAGAGACATACACACACACACATACACTTACACACACACATGGCAAGTTCCCCTTCTTTTCCTGCAGGAGTGGTATAAAAAAGGTGTCAGGTTCCAGCAGCATGTCATTTTGTGTTTGTGAGAGGTAGAGAAAGCAGCACAATTTCAGTTAGTTAGGATAGACAAATAAAGTGTAATTGTGGTATATTTTAGGGTGTCTTGTGGGCAGACAATTTCTTCTTTGTGTTAGGGGAGTCTGAGGACGTCTGGGGGAGTGTGATGGGTGAAAGGAGATTTACCCATAATACTCCATAATCTTGTATGACTGGGACAGGCAGGTGATCCAAGTTCTTTCCTGAGCTAGCTGTTCTCTGTGTTATGGGAGTCTGAGGGGGTGTGAAGGGAGAAATAAGATTTAACCCAAATTCCCCAATATCTTGAGTGAATGAGAAGATACAGCCACCTGTGATCCAAGTTCCTTCCTGCTGGCTGTTCCCTGTGTTAGGGGAGTCTAGGGTGTTTGAAAGGAGCAAAGAAGCATTAAACCAAATATCCTCATATATATCATTCCTTAGGAACAGTCATCTTTCCTAATATTGTTATTTTTTTATTTCTGTGTCCGAAATCACAAACATTATAAAAGTAGCTTGTGTTCTCTTTTCTTTGTATCCCCCTATCATTATTTGGTTTACATTCGATGCACTATATTATTTTTGTATTTATTGGGAAGTTTGGCACTTATACTTTACCTTTTTGTCTGTGTTCTATGCTTTCACAGTATAGACACTGTATTACTGTCTAGTTTGTGCGTCCTTGATTTAATTTTTGTTCTTATTCGCCTATATAAGATAACAGTGATTATAAGAATCACTACAAAGTAACCATAATAATGGGTACAGTACAATAGTCATCATCTTAGCAGTTGTGGCGGCCAGTGATAAATATTTCCCACCAATGATGTTCACTAAATTTTATGATGTATACAGTGGTATGTACTAAATCTATTTAATCTATTTTCATTTTGAGATATATATTTGAAGTGTACAGTGGTACGTACTAAATCAATTTCATCTATTGTCTATTGTAATTTTAATCATAGTGTAATAGCAGCATATGAAAAACTGTATCATCATATTATTTAGATGCACTACCACTGATTTGTATGGAGAAAATATTTTGGTGTGTTAACACATTAGAGCACTATCTTATTGGACGGAGATCAGGTGGTCTGGTTGTCAGACACACCCCTTCTGTGTCAGGATTGGCAGTGGAATGCAGCACACAGGTGCTAAGGGCTCGATTCAAATGTTGCTGATGACTGTTTTTTCAAGCACCGTAAGCTATTAAATTACCTGTGCTGTGAAAAAATGGCAGCAAAAAAAAACATCAGGTGATAAAGTTAAGAGGTGATTTCGATATGTCAAAAAACTTTATTGTTTAAAAATTGTTGTTTTTTGTCTGCTTGAGAAAGCGGTCTGGAACCGCAAAACACATAGTATACTATTTTAAATGCTATTGTAGCTACAATTTTTTAAAGCAATAAAGTTTTTTGGCATATCGAGATTCGTAGTGGTGAATATTTGGATACACACAGAGCAGTGAATCCTGAACCACCGAATGGAGACGGTGTGAGATCTCCATAAGCTTAATAGTCAGCATTTAAATATCCTTCTTGCTGACCATTACAAAATGTGAGTACATTGGTTATAATTGTTAATCATTCACAGATCATATAAACCTACTTCACTACTGGGCGCCTTTCTTGTTGTTTATTTTTTGGGAATTATCTTGAGAGAGCATGGAAGAAAAAAGTTTGGTTAATGCCTGAGCTGGGTCCGGAGTATTACCCAGAAAGTGTGAATGCTGTTTCTTATATAAGTATTGATAGCCAATATGCTTGTGAGCACCAAAGAATGGGGTGTTTATGGTGGAGGAATCCTGATCCATTGGTTCATTGCATTAGGGCGCTCTCTATTGCTCTCCCTTTCTTGTTGCTCCAAACTATATATAAATGCTGGTTATTTGTGGCAGCATTATACTGATATTTCTTTTTCAGCTAAGGCAAGAAGAAATAAGATAGAAGACAGGAAGGAAGAAAGAAGACAAGAAAAAAGAGAAGACAAAAGAGAATACAGAAGAAGACAGACAGTGGATGACAGGTAAGTATAACACAGGTAAACTAATGATCCGTGCTTGACAGAATGTCAGGAACCGATAGTTAGCTTTTTTGCTTTGCATTTCCCAATATTGCAGCTATTTAACAGCATTTTCTGAACTTAACGCACAAGACTTTTTCTGTGGCCTCACGTCCATTGTGCTTTTAGCCAGTAGGACAATGGAATACCGACTTAGAAGTTTTCTTTTGTAAGTCGGTATCCATTTTGCCCTTTGGCTTTTTTAACATTAACATTTGAATGGAGGCCTAAGAGAGAAAAGAGAGGTGATGTTCTGGAGATGTGAGTAAATTAATTATGTAGAATTTATGTGACAGGTCATAACAAACCTCTGCTGGGATTAGTTTCTCCAAAACCTAAACCAAATTTCTCTGATACTATTGAACTGACTGAAGAGATGCATGTAATGAGTCTAAAAGCTGGTAGATGACAGATTCACCTTAAAAGTGGCACCGTCCCAAAGACCAGTTTTACAGGTCAAGCTGGTAAATTGCCAACCGGATGGTAAATTAAATACATAATGAAGCAATATGCCAGCCCATCTGCTGTACAAAGGGTTAATTCTTACAATAGCCACCCATCTATCCCAAGAGTCCTTAAGTTAATTTACTAATTAACCCCTTTCACTTCTACTTGGAGCCTACTCCGTGGAGCAATTACAATAAGGTGGGAGAAGTTAGTGTAGTGAAAGAAAAATTCTCCATTTCCTACCATATTCTACTGCTCCTCCTTTTCATACTGGAGAGAAGTTGAATTGACCCCATAAAATAAAAGGTACATTGGAAAGAGTTCTCATCATGTAATGCTTTCCCTCACCTTACTTCATGTCTTTAGTTTTATCACTTTTTTCCCATTTAATAGGGTTTCTAAAATTTCTTCAAAGTCTTATATTTCTTTACTACAGTTTAACTCTGTGGTTGCTAAATTGGAGATTTCCTTGTAAATCAAGGGATTAATGAGTGAAAAGCCACAGTACCACCAGTAGATAAGTCATTTATACAGTTTTCACCTCAGAAGAGTTGGACCCATTCTGGAAAAGGCAATTACTAGTGATGAGCGAGCATGCTCGGCCGAAGCTCGGTTCGGCTCGAGCATCGCTCTGCTCGGCACATGGCGGTACTTGTACGAGTACCGCATGTGCTCGCCCGCCATGTTCGGGTCTCCTCCCCGCACGTTTAGCGGCTGCTGCGCAGCCAATAAACGTGCGGGGAGGCTCTGACATCAGTGTAATGCCAGCAGCCATGTTGGCTGCTGGCATTACACTGATTGGCTGGCCAGAACCCGTGATCGGGTGCTGTATAGCACCTGACCAGCGAGTTCGGCTCAGTCTTAGCCAGGGAGAGATGAGGATAGGAAGGGAAAGTCAGTGTAGGGAGAAGAAAAGTGTGTTTGAACAACATAAAGACCCAAAAGTCCTTTTTAGGACTATTGTGTGTGGGGGCAGCAGTTTATTTTGTTTGGGGGGGCAGAGATTTAAAAAAAAACCGTCACATATTCCGTTCACTGTGCCTAGCCGCAGATTAGCAGCACATTCTGTTTAGTGTGCAAAGTTGCAGATTAGCAGCACATTCTGGTTAGTGTGCAAAGTTGCAGATTAGCAGCACATTCTTTTTAGTGTGCAAAGTTGCAGATTAGCAGCACATTCTGTTTAGTGTGCAAAGTTGCAGATTAGCAGCACATTCTGTTTAGTGTGCAAAGTTGCAGATTAGCAGCACATTCTGTTTAGTGTGCAAAGTGTAAAAAATAAAAGTCACATATTCCGTTCACTGTGCCTAGCCGCAGATTAGCAGCACATTCTGTTTAGTGTGCAAAGTTGCAGATTAGCAGCACATTCTGTTTAGTGTGCAAAGTGTAAAAAATAAAAGTTACATATTCCGTTCACTGTGCCTAGCCACAGATAAGCAGCACATTCTGTTTAGTGTGCAAAGTTGCAGATTAGCAGCACATATTCCGTGTAATATGAAGAAGGCGGGTAAAAAGGGACGGGGAAGTGGACGTGATCCTGATAGTTCAGGGCGCGGGTCAGGACGCGTAGAAACTGTGCCTGGTGCCAGAGCACAAGAAAGAAAGACATCCACCATACCTAGCTTCATGTCTCAGTTTACAGGGCGTCGCAGGACATCACTCTCGAGGTCAGACCACTGCGAACAGGTGGTCGGTTGGATTTCAGCTGATACTGCTTCCAGTCGGTTAAGCACCACCCTGTCTTCCACCAAGTCCACTCTCAGTAGCCAAGAGTCTGGTCAACATAATCCTCACCCTGATCATCCTTCCTCCCACCATAGAGCGTCTGGCCAAAGAAGTGATCCCACACTGGGATATAGTGAGGAGCTCGTCTCATCACCAATCCTTCATTTGAACCTCTCTCCAAGCACGCTTGCAGAGGAACATGACATCTTGTGCCCTGATTCACAACCTCTAGAGGGTACCCAATCACAAGAAGATGACAGAGGGGAACGGCATTTAAGGTCAAAGGAAGTGGATGATGATGATGATGAGACACAGTTGCCATCAAATCAACCACTATTACTGTCTCAAGACCTTGATGAGGAGGATGATACACAGTTGTCAATGACTGAGTATGTGGTGGGATCAAGAAATGAGGAGGATGATCAGAGTGAGGAAGTGGAGGAGGACTTGGTGGACGATGAGGTGACTGACCCCACCTGGGAAGGTGGAGAGCCGAGCGATGACAGCAGTCCTGAGGGTGAGCCATCTGCAGCACCGCAACAGGCTGGAAGAGGCAGTGGTGTGGCTAAAGAAAGAAGGCGGACCGCACCAAACCGGCCCGCAAATGTTCCACGGAGCACCCCCTTGCGTAAATCTCCCTTGCCAAGGGCTAGGTGTTCCGCGGTATGGCGTTTTTTTAAGGAAAGTGCGGACGACAAAAAAATTGTAGTTTGCAACCTGTGCCACACCAGAATGAGCCGAGGCATGAACACTAGAAACCTCACCACCACCAGCATGATCCGACACATGGCATCCAAGCACCGTAATAAGTGGGAGGAACGCCCGGATCGCCAATCTGTGTCTGCAGGCCACACCACTGCCTCCTCTTCCCCTGTTTTCGGTGCCGGCCAATCGCCTGTCGAAGGCGCAGGCCCGCATACCTCCCGCCCTGCACCTGTACCATCTGAAGCACCATCAGCGACCACATCCACTTCCCTGTCCCAGCGCAGCATCCAAATGTCGTTACCCCAGGCATTTGAGCGCAAGCGAAAATACCCAGCCACCCACCCACAGGCCATAGCACTAACCTCACACCTTTCCAAATTACTGGCCATCGAAATGCTGCCATTTAGGCTTGTGGAGACTGAGTCCTTCCGCAGCCTGATGGCAGCAGCTGTCCCTCGGTACGCAGTCCCCAGCCGCCACTACTTTTCCCGGTGTGCCGTCCCCGCCTTACACCACCATGTGTCCCGTAACATCACCCGTGCCCTGACCAACGCAGTTACTGGGAAGGTCCACTTAACGACTGACACATGGACAAGTG
The DNA here is from genome assembly GCA_037306005.1 of Rhinophrynus dorsalis. Classification (NCBI taxonomy): domain Eukaryota; kingdom Metazoa; phylum Chordata; class Amphibia; order Anura; family Rhinophrynidae; genus Rhinophrynus; species Rhinophrynus dorsalis. Next base: position 528,165,007 of record CM074718.1, read on the forward strand.
CTTGTGGCCAGGGACGCTACATTTCCCTGACGGCACACTGGGTGAATGTCGTGGAGGCTGGGAGCGACTCGGACCCTGGGATGGCACAGGTGCTACCCACGCCGAGGATTGCGGGCCCTACCTCCATCAGGGTTTCCGCCAGCACCTACGTTATTGGCTCCTCCTCCTCCGTTTCCACCTCCGAATTCTCTGCGCGCAGCGCCACTCACCCATCAGCCGGTAGCTGGAAGCAGTGTAGCACTGCAGTGGGGAAGCGTCAACAGGCCGTGCTGAAACTGATCTGCCTTGGGGACAAACAGCACACGGCCTCAGAGCTGTTGCAGGGGATTAGTCACCAGACCGAGCAGTGGCTCTCGCCACTCAACCTGCAACCAGGCATGGTTGTGTGTGATAATGGGCGTAACTTGGTGGCGGCTTTGGAGCTCGGCAAGCTCACACACGTACCATGCCTAGCGCATGTATTTAATTTAGTGGTTCAGCGATTTCTAAAAACCTACCCCAATTTGCATGATCTCTTGACCAAGGTGCGCCGCGTGTGTGCACATTTCCGTAAGTCATCAACAGCTTCAGCCGGCCTGTTGAAGCTGCAGCAGCGCTTACAATTGCCAGCTCACCGGCTGCTGTGTGACGTGAGCACGCGCTGGAACTCCACCTTCCACATGTTGGCCCAGCTTTGTGAGCAGCAGAGGGCAGTAGTGGAGTACCAGCTGTTACACGGTCGTCGCCTTTCCGTTCAACTTCCTCTAATCAGAAGTGAGGAGTGGGAATGGATGTCAGACCTCTGTGAGGTTTTACGCAATTTTGAGGAATCGACACAGATGGTGAGCGGCGATAACGCTATTATCAGTGTAACCATCCCACTTCTGTGTCTACTGAAACGCTCGCTGCTCACAATTAAAACAGACGCTTTGCATGTGGAAGAGGTGGAAATGCGGGAGGAAGAGCTTACACAAGGTGATAGCCAGAGCACCCTCACTTCGTCTTCTCAGCGACAATTGGAGGAGGCGGAGGAGGAGGAGGCGGAGGAGGAGGAAGACACGGTTGCCTCCGCTACAGAGGGTAGCCATGGAACTTTAGTTCCATCTCTTCAGCGTGGGTGGGCAGAAGAGGAGGAAGAGGATGAGGAGATTGAGAGTCATCCTCCTGGTGAGGACAGCGAAATCTTGCCTGTTGGTACTCTGGCACACATGGCTGACTTTATGTTAGGCTGCCTTTCCCGTGACCCACGTGTTATACGCATTTTAGACAACACGGATTACTGGGTGTTCACCCTTCTGGACCCCCGCTACAAAGAGAATTTCTCATCTCTCATTCCTCCGGTGGAGAGGACAAGCAAAATGGTGCAATACCAGAAGGTTCTTGTCGAAAAATTGCTCCAAAATTTTCCATCTGACAACGCTGGCGGCAGAGTACGTGCTACCTTGGCCAACCGAGAAGGGGAGAAAAGGGGAGCACACAGCAGTTCCGACAAAGGCAGGGCAACACTCTCCAAGGCGTGGGACACCTTCATGACACCCCGCCAGCACCCTCACCCTGATGCGCAGCCTAGTGTCACAAGGAGGGAAAAGTTTTGGAAGATGGTGAAGGAGTACATAGCAGACCGTGTCAGCGTCCTCAATGATCCCTCTGTGCCTTACAACTACTGGGTGTCCAAGCTGGACACGTGGTATGAACTGGCACTCTACGCCTTGGAGGTGCTGGCCTGCCCTGCCACCAGCGTTCTGTCTGAGCGGGTATTTAGTGCTGCTGGTGGCATCATAACAGATAAGCGTATCCGCCTTTCCACCGAAAATGCTGATAGGTTGACACTTATAAAAATGAACAAGGCCTGGATTTCCCCTGACTTCTCCACTCCACTGGAGGAAAGCCCCGGGTGAACATAAAGTCACTTTATATATGTTATTTACAATGATGGGAATACTCTGTATTCCCATTCACCCCTTCCACCCAAAAAACGGGTATATGGTTGACTCTCTTCCATATACCCTGTGATATAATTTTTATATAGGGCCAGCTCACCAGCGGGCCCTGTTTGACAACTTTTTGTATAGGTCAGCTCACCAGCGGGCCTTCTTATATAATGTTTTATTGGGTCAGCTCTCTAGCGGGCCCTCTCATATAATGTTTTATAGCGTCAGCTCACTAGCGGGCCTTCGCATATAATGTTTAGGATGGTCAGCTCCGCAGCAGACCCTCACCCATAATGTTTTAGATGGTCGGCTCAGCGCACGTTTCCCTATTAATCATGGCCCCAGTTCAGAAAAATCGAGGAAATTTTTTGCATTATTTGCCTCTTCGCACGTTTCCCTCTTAATCATGGCCCCAGTTCAGAAAAATCGAGGAAATTTTTTGCAGAATTTGCCTCTGCGCACGTTTCCCTCTTAATCATGGCCCCAGTTCAGAAAAATCGAGGAAATTTTTTGCAGAATTTGCCTCTGCGCACGTTTCCCTCTTAATCATGGCCCCAGTTCAGAAAAATCGAGGAAATTTTTTGCAGAATTTGCCTCTGCGCACGTTTCCCTCTTAATCATGGCCCCAGTTCAGAAAAATCGAGGAAATTTTTTGCAGAATTTGCCTCTGCGCACGTTTCCCTCTTAATCATGGCCCCAGTTCAGAAAAATCGAGGAAATTTTTTGCAGAATTTGCCTCTGCGCACGTTTCCCTCTTAATCATGGCCCCAGTTCAGAAAAATCGAGGACATTTTTTGCAGAATTTGCCTCTGCGCACGTTTCCCTCTTAATCATGGCCCCAGTTCAGAAAAATCGAGGAAATTTTTTGCAGAATTTGCCTCTGCGCACGTTTCCCTCTTAATCATGGCCCCAGTTCAGAAAAATCGAGGAAATTTTTTGCAGAATTTGCCTCTGCGCACGTTTCCCTCTTAATCATGGCCCCAGTTCAGAAAAATCGAGGAAATTTTTTGCAGAATTTGCCTCTGCGCACGTTTCCCTCTTAATCATGGCCCCAGTTCAGAAAAATCGAGGAAATTTTTTGCAGAATTTGCCTCTGCGCACGTTTCCCTCTTAATCATGGCCCCAGTTCAGAAAAATCGAGGACATTTTTTGCAGAATTTGCCTCTGCGCACGTTTCCCTCTTAATCATGGCCCCAGTTCAGAAAAATCGACGAAATTTTTTGCAGAATTTGCCTCTGCGCACGTTTCCCTCTTAATCATGGCCCCAGTTCAGAAAAATCGATGAAATTTTTTGCAGAATTTGCAGATGATATACAAGTAAATATACAGCAAATACTATTTGGTAACAATTTTTCGCCTAAAGTCGTTTTTATCTTCCTTTTTGTGTGTTTTACGGTCAGTCTGTAAAAATGGCGTACTACGGGCGAAACATTGTTCCCAGCAGCGACGTTGGAGTCCAAGATGCATCCAGACATCCTCCCTATGCTGTCCCTGAACCATTTCTGTGGTGTTTCCATCATTTTCTGCCCTTTTCCTATGGACCAGGCACCCTCCCCTCATCAGAGCAGGGGGTGCCTGGTGTAATGCTCGAGTCCTCCCATTGACTTCAATGGGGCTCGGGTGCTCGGCCGAGCACTCGAGCCTCCGGGGGTGCTCGGTCAGAGCACCCGAACACCCGAGCATTGGGGTGCTCGATCATCACTAGCAATTACATAAAAAGGGACACATGAAAAATTCTCAAAATGTACATTACATGGGACTTTTAACTCAGTGTATGCTAGAGAGCTCTTCCACATATTGTGAAGCAATTAGTTGGAAACATTTTAAGCTGTCAAGGGGTTAAAGCCTTAATTTACCAAATACCCAAAGGCATATTTATTTGTCCCCTATGATGCAGTGAGTATGCTTCAAAGTTAATCAACTTCCTCTTAGTACATCAGCTACTCCTAATGTACTAAATTAGTTAATAGGATTAATTATTAAACAGAAAAACACAGAGAATGGTCAGAAATTAAATTTAGGTTAGAGAAATATATTCAACAGTATATGCCCTTGGGGAATAAAAAAAATAAAAAAAGTACAAACAGAGAATTCTTACTTGAAATACAGGAAGTGCAAAAATATTGCAAAAAGGCAATTAGGTTAGACACAATAATCCTGCAAAAAGGTGGTACCATGTTAGCCAGTAGATTAGATGGAATCCAAAGTACCTTGGTAATTCAGAACTCCCCAGAGCGATGTAAAGGTGGTACTTTTAACGGCTAACCTAGAAAATAGAGAGTGCAAGCTTTCAGGACACTAAGGTCCCTTCTTCAGACATGGGTTAACAAATAAACAGAGATAACAGAAATTGAAACTTAAATTGTAACACTAATTCCAATTTTTTTTTTAAGTTTCATTCAAAAGAAAAGAGGAGTACAACATTGTGACCAAATCAAATGAAATACAGAGGCAAAACGTCTACGCAGAGGTACAGAATAGTGAGACATGAATGGGTACAGAGACCCCAAACAGTGGAGGAAATAAGTTCAACTACAGTCCTTCCCAGTGTGCGAGGAGTGACATCTGATACATTTTAGAAGGGTGGTAGCAAAAAAGAAAAGAGTAAGAAGAGTAGTAAGAAACAGGCAGAAGAGGAGATGACCCCAGCACAACTGTGGGGTGGGCCTCAGGACAAGAAAAAGTGGAAGAGAGAAGAGACAGCACAGAGAACAGAAAAATAAGGGAGGGCAGGGAAGGGGCAGGGGGTGGGTGCGCTAGAGCATAGATTATTCAGTGGTAAGCATGCTGGGGAAGGGGGTGAAAGGGGCTGGGAGAAATCACCAAGCATCATGTCGGGCTATTTATATGAAGGTATCCAAAGGGTTAAAACAGAGAACCACTCAGGTTGGATTTCTTCACTTAAATAGGCAATTGACAATAAAATAATTTGAGAACTTTATCTTTAATATGTACTGACACGCTACTTCACAGTAACGAATTGATCACAAGAATCAATCCTTCATATTTGTGCAAAAATATATATATTTTATTAAAATACAATATATATACAAGTATCAGCAACAATTAAATATATAAGTGATTAGCAATTATAAAAAGTACATAGAAAATCAAACCACACTTATTATCATAAAGATTACCAGCGGTGCAAGGGTTAACCACACATAGGTATATTCAGAGGTATAATAACAATAATTGCATTCAGCAGCATAGAACAGGTTAATTGATTGTTACAATTAATATAATACAGTTGGCCGCAGTGTCTCTTAATACCTCTGCCCCAGAAACTGTATAGACTATGCCAATTATGACGTAAGGGGTATTGTGAGATGAATTAAATAATTCCTCTAACAATTCCTTGTATCATATATCAATAATAATCATATTTAGAGAATAACTGGAATAAAATCCCAGATTTAAATCACTATAATTTAATTATCTACTGAATTCAATATTGAATACCTCTGAATAAAATATATGAATTGTCATTAATATAGTCAATCAAAATCACACAAATAATCTACTTAAAATTACTTCATGCAACATTTATCATAATTTTGACTACAGCAACATATATATAAAACCTATAGGCACTCCAAGGGTTAATCCACACGTTTAAAATAGATGCCACACCCAGAAGTTATTTTGTCTATTGAGTTAACCTTCCAATTTACAAAATATAAGCCTAGCACATATACAGAGAATTCCAAAGAAAACACCACTAACAGCAGACAAATAGCGGTTAAAGGGTTAATAACTGGATTCAAAGAATATCCTATATCAAATATTAACTATTATAATCTTCCCAGAACCACAAAATATTACTCTAGGAATACCAAGATTTATATTAGCTAATATAGATAACCCACGCTATATACTGTATTACACTGATTGGCAATTTATAACATTTCCCAATAGATATATATATAGATTCTATTACTTCCAGAATTTAATAGCTAAATCTAGCTTATTATAAATTATCCCAGATGGTTGGCCAGTCCGCTTAAGACAATTATAAGACTATTTAAGTTTCTTCAAACAGAAGAAAAATTATGAAATTCTGGATTAAATGAATCTAAATGAATAAATGATATAGTTACCAATCAAGATTTCTTTGTATTTCTCTGTGAGATGGCAGGATCAGGAATTTAATCAGCAAAGTCTTCTTTTTCAGGAAGTCAAGGACCTCTTTTTTCAGGAAGTGAAGCCTTTTCTTTTTCAGGAGGTTAAGTTCCCTGAACTAACAGTATCTTGCATTATATTGACAATTTTTGCATTATCAGTAATCCCCACCTTTTTCTGATGATTGGACAAAGATCCATCTCATTATACAGTGACATCACCAGTCTGCCCTGATTGGATATTAATATATCCCTAATTATTCAAGGAATGTGGATAATCCCAGTCATGATGCTCTAAAGACTCTAGATGGCACTCTTACTCTACTTTAGAATTTTATATGTGGCAGATCAGATGGCTTTCGTCAAGACTGAGAGAGATCATAAGGTTATCAGCGACTCCATAAACATGTCATTCTACCAGCCTTTCTCACACAGGATTACATCTTTCTCAGCCATTTTGTCTCCAACTGAATATCAATCTGCCATTAACTGACATTCAGTTATTTTCACTCCCTACCTTGGACCAATGGCCCATTGTTCAAACATGAGGTAATTTGAACATCTCCTCAACAGAATTTCAGTTAAATTCTAGTATTAGAATTAACCCTTAATGCTCCCCCAGGACAAAGTCTCTGACAATCAGGAGCCCAGATAAACTCAAAGGTAGAAGGCCCCCACAAGTGATGGTCGGAGGGGGGATAATAACTGTCAGGGAGGGAAACGGAGGCATTCGGGCAAGGTCACTACTAAGTTACTGGTAGCATGATGGATTTGTGGGACAAAAACCATGGGGACCAGTGAAGGAAGACTACAGAGAGAAGGTGCGTGAGTTTCTCTAAAATCGAGATATTGTGTACTTTCCTATGCCACATAGCAGGGGTAGGAGGCGCAGCAGATTTACAACAGAACGGAATACAAATCCTAGCCACAGTACAAAGAGGAGGACCTTTCAAAAATGATTTTAAAACTAAATTATTTGTGTTGATCAACTTGGTTTTATAAGGAATAGATTTTGTTTAAAAAATCTATTTAGCTACAATGAAGATACAAACAGAAACATAGGTAATAGTCTAGCAGTAGATGTAGTATAGCAAAACTTTGCAAAGGTATTTAATACGGTGCAACTGTAGAGGCTGACCTACAAAAGAAGGAACTTAGGTCTAGTTGATAATCTTGTAATACCACACAAAACTGGTTGAAGGATAGGGAATGGTATGTTGTTGAAAATGTTCAGAGTAAAAGTTCAGAGTGGAGTACAAGAGATGGAGTACAAGAGCAAATGTTCAATATTTGCAGATGACACTAAATTATACAAGGTAATTCACTGGGAACAGGATGTTTTCCCTACAGAAAGATTAACATAAAATGACAGATTGGGTAAACAAATGGAATATGAGATTTAACCCTTTGAATGCCAGAGTGGTTCCTAAAGCATTGCAGAGCAATGTGTTGCGTACCCCTCTGGCACTCAAAGGGTTAATGTAGGAAAATGGGAAAAAATAAACTTTATTTATTAACTCAGTTGGATCGTTCTATGAGATTCATTGCTGACAAGAGATTTTGGAGCATCTGAAAAATGCAAACTTAATAATTGTCAGTGTCAAACAGCAGTGGCAAAAGCAAAAAAAATACTATACTGCATGAGACCTCTCCACAAATAAGCAGTACAGTTTTGGGCACCTGTTTCAAACATTATAATATAGTATTGGAAAGAATGCAGAGATAAATAACAAAATTACACAAGGGATTAGAGAAATTGAAGTATGAACAACATCTAGTCAAACTTGACATACTCTAGAGAACAGACACCTAAGATGGTAGCTTGTCACATTGTACAAGCAGTGGAGAAAAGTAATAGACTTATACACACTACACAATCTTATTCAACAAAAAATTGGAAACTGGGGGGGGAAGAGTGACATGGGGATTTTCTCCTCAGAGGGACAGTGCCCACTTAGAACTGTGCATTTTGTAGGCATGAATGACCAGTCATACCTTTCATGCAGTCTCCATAAAAATTTTACTCATTGCACCGAATTTATCACAAGAGAAAAAATAAAAATTGTGTTTCTTTTACTTTTTTTTACAGTTTTCTTACATTTTAATAAAATAAATGGTGGGTTATTCATTTAAGTGTGGTATCAAAGAAAGCCCTACTTGTGCGTAAAAAAATGGTATATAATTTGCGTGGCTGGAATAAATAAATAATAATAAATAAATAAAATACTTAGAGGGCAAACACTGTTGAACAAAGACATAGTTAAAAAGGTCAGAATTGCTCTGGTCCTTAAAGTGGACCTTTCTCCCTCTATAAAGTCGCCTCCCAATAATTAGGCATATGGTGACTAGCCTCATAATAGTGCCATTATCTCTTATAAGTTCCCGCTTCTGAAGTAATCCTTATTTTTCAGAGACCAGAAGCCAGGCTTGCAAGCAGACATCTTGGCTTAGAGACGTCTGAGCGCCTACATTGTCCGTCCCGGTCTACTCTAGGAGGCAATGCATGATGCCTTAAAACACCAGAACAGACTGACGATGCAGGCGCGCAGACAGCTATAAAGCAAAAAGGATTACTTCAGAACTGCAAACCAAGCACATGTAGAAGACCGTTTCAGTGAAATAATTCTTCTTCACTAAAGGGATCTCGGCTCAGCTGCAGAGCCGCAAGCCTGTCATACGACAGACTTCCCCTGCAGTCAGCACAACACTGACTTCAGGGAATGGGGAGGGAGGGGGGAACTTTGCCTTCGGTTATGTCTCAAACCATAAAGGTTTGAGAGATGAACCTGGGGGCTATTAAATTATTCTACAAATACCTACAATATGAGGGATAGTAATAATAAAGTATTACAATCCCTTTAAGAGAGAATGATCATGACTGAGCAAACCTAGCATCAGTGAGAGATTCTAAACATCAATGAGCATGAGCGAGTCTGAGAGTAAGCCTAAGTGAGTCTTAGTGATCACAAATGGGTCTGATCGTTACCAAGCGCAAACTGGTCCAAGTGTAAATGAGTGTGCATGTTCACAATTTTTGTGCACCAATAAGTGTGCATGAGTGAGTTTACTCTAGTGGCTATGTACAAACAAGTCTGAGTGTATGAGTGAGTCTCAGTCATCAGTGGCACGTAAAAGTCAGAGTTTTAGTGTGCACAAGAGAGTTGGAATGTGAGTGATTACAGGTTGGTTTGAGTGTGATTGAAAGCAAGCAGGTCTGTGAATTAGTGAGAACAATCTATTCAGAGCATTCCTGTGCAAGTGAGTCTGAGCAAGAGTGCAAGGGAATCCGAGCAAAAGTGAGCACAAGCAAGTCTAAGAGGAAGTGAGCACAAGTGAATCTGAATGTGAATGCAAGCAAGAATGAGAGATAGTGAGTGTTACCGAGCCTGAGAGTGAATGAGCATTAGCAAATATAGTACATCATGTACATAACATCTGTAATGTGGACAAAGTTTACAAGTGAACAGATAGTAGAGATTAACCCTCTGAAAGCCAGAGGGGTACGCAACGCATTGCAATACAATGCATTGCGTACCCCCTGGCACTCAAAGGGTTAATTATGGAAAGAATAATGTCTACAGCTACATGTTGCTTGTGTATTCTGTTATTTATGTTAATGTAAGTACTGGAAGATGAAGCAAGAGTTCTCCCAGAAGTTAGTCATTCTGGCTGACGACAGTGCAGGCTTTCAAGATAACTCCAATTGTTAACAAGTGAGTAAGTAATCAGTGGTTCAGTCATTGTGATTGCTCTATCTTTACTTAATCAGTGAAATCCTTAAAACTTGACCTGCTGGTGTACCCCAAGGAACGAAGCTGATTACTTTTTTTGATGACGGGGTTCCATTAAAAGAAGATAAGCTACATTTCTAGAAGAACGGGACATAATTTTTTTTTAGGTACAGTATCTCAATGGCCTGAAATTGTACAGTGGCGCTGTTGCTGCACATCCTATGGACATGTATATGATGAACAAGGAGAGAAAAAGGAGAAGTTCCCTAGTATAATAAATCAAGTAAGTTCCACCACCTCATGTCATCCCACACATGGGTAGTCACAAACAAAAAGGCTTTAAATCAATTATATGACTGCTAGCAATGATAACGATACTGGGTAATTTAGCCTGACCCAGATGCAGGACTACAATCTACTCAAACCACAATTTGGTGCCGCTCAACCTCTTCCCGTCCTCTCGAGCGACATCAACAACAGAGGGGCGCCCAATTGTGTAATAAAGTTTGTTTAAGCAGATTTTCAGTGAAATAGATGGTACTCACACATTCCAATGGTCAGCTCAGAGCTGACAAATACGCTTGTGGAATGATCTCACTGCCTCCTCTTGGTGTACACCAGATCGTCTGCACAAATGCTGCACCTCATGCAATAAAAATCCTGGATCCAATAGTCCTGAAAAATATTAAATTAATAAAAAAAAAATATATACACAATCAAACACAACTGTGTTGAATAAGTTATAATAATAAAATACAAAATAAGATCAATAGGCTAACTCATTTCTCGGGTTAACTGCTTTATCAAAGCCTAAAAGCAGTATGTATAGGAGTCCTATACACTGGGATATGTGAGTACTCTGTATTTCACTGACAATCTGCTTATACAAACTTTATTACACAATTGGGTGCCCCCTCTGTTGTTTCTGTTGTTCTATCCTATGGACAACTCTGGTCAGTTGACCATAAACGTCCATAGAATGTTGTAACAACAGCGCCACTGTAACATTTCAATGTCATTGAGATATTGCAACTAAAAAATTCAAGTTTGAGCTGAGTCCCCTTGTTTTAGTTAGGAGAGTATGCCGTACAATATACAATTTTTAAATATGCTTTGCAATGAGTTGTGTACCCCTGACACTAAAAAGGTTAAATACCCTGTACTTCATGTTAGCATCTGTTAAAATTAGTTTTTCTGAAACATAAATTCTAGTCTTACAAATGCTCTGAGAGAGCAGACATTCCTAACTTTTCCAGGGCTCCCATTAATCATCCAGGATTATCTGCAAATGGGAAGAAATAAGATAACAGCCTTTTTGAATACAAGAGCTGTGGGGACACATCTCAGTCAATTAACTGTCCTTAGCTCTTATCCCCCATTACAAACAGCACAAACAACATTTCATAAATGATGACTAAACAGTACAATTTCCATGAGGTAAAACGCAAATTTAGGGTTATATCTTAGGGTTGTACCATATGAATAATTCGTTTTTACATATGCTAGCTTAACCCTTTGAATGCCAGAGGGTTGATCACTGCACACCCCTCTGGCGCTCTAAGGGTTAAGTAAGTGATATTTGTGCCAGAGGGGAAAGCAAAGCATTGCAGAGCAATGCTTTGTGTAGTCCTTTGGCATTAAAAAGGTTAACCCACTTTTCTAGCACTCAAGTGATTAAAATACAATTTATATTGATGGGAACTTTTGTGTTTGTCCCCTGTGATGCAGCTTTAAATCTTTGATAGCCAAAGAAGTGCCTAAAGCATAAGACTTCTCCCAGTGCCACTGAAAGGGTTTAATTGTACAAATTGGGATTTCATGGACCTCAGTATAGGAATCACTGCCTGAATGTTTGCTACGTAGCTCTTTTAGAATAAATAATAATAATGACTTAGGGCTGTGTGTTCAAAAGAAAAGTGGAGGCGTTCTGGGACAAACCATTTGCACTATAGGGGAGAATTAGAAATTCCTATTGATTTAAATAGGACTTTTAACCCCCTTGAATGCTAGAGAGGTCTCGAACATTAAATGAGTTAAAATTCCCATTTAAATCAATGTGAATTTTTGGAATATTTAGTTCCTCCTGTTGTGCAAATGATTTGCCTCAAAATTCCTAAATCTTTCTTTTGAACATACAGCCTTAAGTGCTCAGATGTAAGACTATTAGCAGAATAAAGAAGATGCTCGTGGGATCTGCAGCAACACTCCATGTTTACATGACATCCTGCTTACAACATCGGCCATGTATAACAATAAGTTCTGACACAAGCTGATAAGCCTGGGTGTATGATGGAGCATATTAATATCTCATCCTGCATTACTGTCACTGCAGGAAGTCTTCCAGCTTTAGTACTGGAACTTAAACTTTGTATTTATCCCTCTGGGATTTTCTTGTCTGAACAACGTGTCTCTTCTCAGTCATGGTTTAACCCTCTCTCTGCATGCTGTCAGAACAGAATCTGTGCTGAGTTATCCACTAAGGCGATTTTACTATGGTGGAACTCTTCAGTTTCAAATGAATTCCCAGTAGAACCATAACAATCAGATGCATTAACCCCTTAACGACCGATGAAGGCCCTGACACGTCACCAGTGACCGTGCCTTAAGGACCAGTGATGGTCTTGGCAAATCATGGTTTTTATGTTCTTGACTGCTTCAAGATCGGAGCGGTCAGTTTCAGACTCTCATTCTTTAACCCCTTAAGGGCCACAAACCATTTTTTTTTTAAATTATAGTCCGATTCAGGGATCCCTGAACGGTGTGCAGCCGCGCGGGGAGCCCTGAATTCCATGATGTACATGTACTTCCTTGGTCCTTTAGGGACCTACACCCTGTGATGTACATGTACGTCATGTGTCATTAAGGGGTTAAGAGGTAGTCAACCCCAGGGCGTTAAGGGGTTAATTCAGTGATTAGTTAGTCCTCCTGACAAATCAACATCCCTGCTTGTTCACAGGCGGATAAACAGTGGCTCAGTTAATGTGATTGCATAATTTGTGTTTAATTAGCATACCTCTAGGGGTGTGGCTAGTGGGCAGGGCATTACTGAGAATATTAAGGTTCTCATTACCTATTGACATCACTTTGTGTAACTAAATATATAATTTAGAGTCAGTCCAAAGTAATTTATGCACACAGACTAATGTATAAACACATGTACTGGCATTTCAACAAACATTAATGTGAGTTGTATTGCTGTGGAGCAGTGTGATACACTTATATACCCACCACACAGTCAGATATCCTAAAAACGAGGGACAATATTGTGGGAAAGAAGGACATAGGGATTTAGGTCTCAAAAAGGGACTATTCCTTCTAAAATCCTAAAGAGGGACCCTTGGGAGGTGTGAATTAGAGATATCCTTAGAGTGACCAGACCTCACCTTTAACCGGGGGCACATGAAAAATGCATACTGCGGGGCTGCTTTGATTTCAGTGCATTAAAGGTGAGGTCTGGTCAGCCTACCTTAAATCCTGACCAATTGTCATGTTCCAAAGACTGGAACAGTGAATCACTGCTTTAACCCCTTCTTAGCTAGAAAGGTCTCCAGCGTATTTCAAATCAATCAATTGGGGACTTCTCTACACCCAGAGGGTTAAACTGTGTTACTATCAAATTTATTTTAATGTCATTTGGTAGTAGTAATGGAGTTTCCAGGTCATCCCTTTAAAACAGAACTATCACACAAATTAAAATTACCCCCAAATCATTGCATATGCATACTAGTATTATCTTGAATAATTCTGGCATTATTAATCCAACTCGTTCCGAGGCGAACAAACAGGCAGCCATCAGCGCAGGCATCTTGCCAAAAAGACATCTGTGCCCCTGCGCTGTCCTTCCCGGTCTCCTCTAGGAGGAGTTGCATTGTACATTAAGGCAGAGCTGTCCAAGTTCAGTCCTCAAAGTCCACCAACAGGCCAGGATGTAAGGATTTCCCTGATTAAGAGGTGAGTTAATCAGTGAATCATTCTTTGTGATTGACTCACCTGTGCTTAATCATGGAAATCCTTAAATCCTGGCCTGTTGGTAGCCCTTGAGGACTGAACTTGGACAGCCCTGCCTTAAGGTACTGATGGCGCAGATGCACAAATGCCGGTACAGCAAGATGCCTGCCTGTGTGTCTCAGAATAAGTTGGATTTCAAAAAAATGCCAGACTTATTCAGGATAATACTAGTATGGATATAAGTATCGCTATGTGCCTAATGATTTGTAGGTAACTGTAATTTTTGTGATAGTTCTGCTTTAAAAGAGAACACATAATAAAAATGCCTGCTGCAGGGCTCCAGTGGTTAATCATTAGTTGGCAATGGATCCATACTAGGGTGACCAGACCTTACCTTTAACTGGGGACACATAGGAAATAGGCATATTTCAGGACTATACTGAAATCAAAGCAACCCTGCAGTATGCATTTTTCATGTGTGTCTGGAGAGAGGAGAGGTCTTGTAATATGTGTCCCCTTTTAACCCTGTGAGTGCCAGAGAGGTAATCAAAACACATTGCAACAATGTGCTCAGACAGTTAAAGGGATTATTTGGCAACCCTAAGTAATGTAAGACTACAGAAGAAGAGCCACAATAAGAGGTTACTGTTACAAGGTAATTGTGCATTTTTTTTTCTTACATGGAGTAAAGTTATTACAATAAACACAAAAGTGTAGTGTAGAACAGGCCATGAATATACTGCACCTACAAAATGCAGCTATGTCCTATAAGTTTGAATGAGACACTGCCCAGGAGTAGCAAAAACTTTGTTGTCGCATAGAGGGAAAAGTCCTAAAAATCATGTACTTCAGAGCTAAACTTTTCCTTTAACCCTTGAAAGGTCATTAAAAAGTTAATATGAGCTTTTAACACATAATTAAAAAAAAAGAAAAAGAAAATAACTCTTATGTATAGATAAGGTCCATTTATTATAAGAGCCTACTGTAGGCGATCCATAGGAGTTTGCAGGGGAGGGCTGGCAACTTTAGGCCTGGGGGGCAAGTACAATTAAGTGGCCTATTTCTATTACCGCTCCAGCCCAATGTCCCAGCCCAACCCCTTTTGTTAATGTTATACTGGCATTAATGTTACGGATTAAGTCAAGTGATACCTCAGAGCTTATAACTGAAATGGTAGTACACAACTGATATCACAGAGATTACAATTGAAGTGAATCTACACTAGTGATACCACAGACCTTACAAATGAAATGGAGCAACACTAGTGATACCACAGAGCTTATAATTGAAATGGAGCTACAATACTTGTGTAGCTCCTTAAATTCTGTTTACTCTATTTACAGCAGAAAATGGGAAATTGAGTGAGGCAGTGGCCCACTGGCCCATATTCATGACCAGCCTGGGGGGCAATTGCCCCCTTGCCCCCCAGGCCAGCCCTCCCCTGGGAGTTTGCACCAGTCTCTGAAGAATGTACACAGGGAAATAAATGACCACATTAACCCTTTGAATGCCATAAAGGTATCCAAAGCATTGTGTTGCAATGCATCGGATACCTCTCTGGTACTCAAAGGGTTAAGAAAAAAAATATGAGCAAACCAAATGCACGAGAGAGGGAAATCAAACCCCATATTAACTAGCTCTCCTACTTCAGGATTAAAAATATATTGGGAGTAGGGTGACCACATTTCCCTTCTGCCATTCCGGGACGTGGTCACCCTAGTTGCCCCGTCATACCTTAAGTCCCTGGTGGTCTAGCGGGTAGAATGTGCTCTGTGCCTCCTCCGGCACAGAGCTGAAGCTCCCGCGCGGTATGGCCAGTAATGCAGAGCGCTGGGAGTGATGTCATCTCCCAGTGCTCTGTATTACTAGAGCGCTTGCCTCCAGGTAAGCTGCATTGCCGCCCTGGATGTCAGCCTGCAAGCGGTGTGTCATATCATGGACGCCGCGAGCGGCATCCATGATGTGACACACCGCTTGCAGGCTGACATCCAGGGCGGCTTGCCTTCATTCCGGGACACTTCATTGTCCCGGTTGAAGGGGACCCGGGACGCGGGACATAGCCTTGAAATAAGGGACAGTCCCGGACGTTCCGGGACCCGTGGTCACCCTAATTGGGAGAGAGATAATGTAAGTGTGGCCAGGGATTGGATAGCAGTGTCTGACATCAGTTGTGAAAATGATTGGTGCACAATTTCCACAGTCACTGAATGGTTACACTGCTAATTCTTTGCTGAGATGGGGATTCTAGAGTGTGTTTTGTGAGTAGAGATCATTCCAGATTATTAGTTTAATAATTTTTGCCCAAGTCATTTTATGCCTATACTATGACTGAACTCCAATATTCAAGCCAGTCAAGGAACTAACACTTTATAACAACTTGGGGATTTTGAAAGAACTTTAAAAATCATCTTCATATTAGCCATTCTTTATTTAAAGCTATAGATTATGAGATATTTAGTTATATTTACAAGTTTCTGCAAATTAGTCAGTATTTCCTGGTAGGAAGTAGGAGTTGGGAGGCAGAGTAGAATGTTAGTATGTGACACACCAGGCTGTGCCAGTCTGGATTGCCTAATCTGCATAACTAGGCACATAAGTCATTCTAAATATGTCATAAACAATAGTTTTAAATTAAGAGTGGCTAAAACAAATATAGGTGATTTTGAAAGCTTTGTTATAAGGTGTTAGTTCAATTAAAAACAAATTAAATATTGCTCATCAGTGGGAATGGAAATACACTAATGAAACTATTCTTAGGGGAGAAAGTGTGGCACATAGTGATGTCAAAAATTAAAGGGATAGTAATACTTGAAAATAATTTTATTGTATATTGTAGCCCTTTATGGTTTGGGAGATATTTACATGTAAAATATAGTAAAGTTCTCTTTTCCTGGCTGTTTCAGCCAAGTCTGCCATCTAGTGGACAGATTTGGAATTCGGTCCACAGAGCAACTGGCAGCTCTTTAGCAGTGCCAAGATCATGATCTTTGAAAAGAACTACTTAATTGGAACTATCTACAAATTGTGACTGGCTTGAAAGCACACTTTGTAGACCATTCCAATTAAGAAATTCTTTTTAAAGATGGTGATCTCAGCACTTCTGGAGAGGCACAGCCGGTCCAAATCTGAATGGTGGAGCAATGACGTCACTCCAGGGGAAACTTTACTTCTGAAATATTTATGGTTTGGGAGATAAGACTCATATCATTTTTCCTGTGTTTTTATGGGCTACAATATAAATGTAACTTATTTTCAAGTATTACTATCCCTTTAAGTCTAGGTTCAGTAGTTTCATCCCATTTTTGGCGCATGTTACTGTCCTTAGCACGGGTTTAACTAGTCTCAGGGACACCTGTAATCTGTACTGATCTATATTTATTAAACTTACTCCAGAAACCAGTTATCAGTGCATCACTTTGGCATCAAATCAGATACCAGGGATATTTCCCAGATTCTGGGAGTCTGGGACATTGTGGGACAGCAGAGCATATAAATCAGCTGTCTGAGGGAAGTACAGTACAGAACAGACCTAGTGAGAAGCAGGATGGGGGCAGTATAGGAGTGAGTGGCTGCAGAGTCAAGTGTAGAGAGTTTAGAGAGATAGAGTTAGATTAGTGTAGAGGGAATAGTATAGGAGGCTAGGCTATCCTTTTTAGAGTTTGTCAGGGAAAAGTAGAATATCTTGGAGGTGCACATAGAGAGTTAGGTCTAGCAATACGGACTGACAAAGTCTGTTCAATCACATAGTCTGTTCTAAACAATGCACAGTTCCCAACTTAGACAGCAATCTAGGATGCTACAGGGAAAGCTTGGAGAGGGTGAAAAAGGTGATTTTGATCTAACTGGCGTAGGAAATAAATAAAAGGTATCTGAACAGTGGTTTGGATGCAGAGCAGAGAAATGTGGAGCATGGGAAAACTACAAAGAAGGCACTGGTCACAGACATTTATCATAAGATAAGAATCCCAGATCTCCACAGAGTCCATATCATGTGTTTTAAAGAGAACTATCATCCTTAGTTCAAATGTCTTTCTTTTGTGGATGCTTTAAAGTTACCTTTACGGATCCTGATTGTAAGTTCACTGAGTGATCTGGTTGAGAAGAATGGCCTTGAACTCTCATACAGTAATTTTTTTCATTGTGATGTGTTATTGTGTGTCTGTTGTAGTTCATATGTGTTTGTAATTTTTGTGAAGTGTAGCATCCTTGGTCACACTTATTGCATTAAATCATATATACTACATTCTTGGATGTGCAGCACTATGATCCTGTGAAGGTGAAAGTCTGTGTGGTCTGGATGGCTATGTTGTTTTTATGTGTTTACAAAGTTGCCAATGAGTAACAGTGCATGATTGTGTCCCACTGAATGTATGATCAGTGTCATGGGGCGTTTCCTGTTTATTCATTTCTATTTGAGGTTTCTAGATTGCTGAAATGATAGAACTGGAGTTTTGTGGAACATTTCTTATAATGCTGTCATAATAGGTTGTAAATATCGGATGATTTTTCACATACCTTCTAGTACCTAGTTATATGTGGCTACTAGTGGTGTGCATGTGCATGTTTTTTCTCCTTATATTGAAGCAGGTGTCTAGTGGTGCTCTAATTTACAAGTCAAAGACCATTAACAGAAGAAACAATTCTACACTTGGGAACAGTGCATTGATGCACCAGACTGTGATTCAGTATTTCTTGACCTGAGTAAAAGAGTTGGTCTCTCAAAAGCTTGTTTTAAAATATAAACTGATAGTCTAACTATTACTAAAAGTAGACTAATATGAGTGCCACAAATTAACTCAGTTTTCCTGGTGGAACAAAGCAGTCTGGTTGGCTGATGTCCAGCAAAACACTGAAAAGGTTCAGGACAGGTTTGAGACCAACTGGAAGGCCACAAAGGAGTGATGAAAGGGGCAGGATTTTCATAGCTATAATAAGGGCCCCAATTGCACCAGTGCACCCCAACAATACATTCTGGAGAAGTATTTATTGGTTTGTCTTTGGGAAACGTGATTGCTCGGAGTGGGATTTTGGACTCTTGATCTGAACTGTAGTTTGGGAACAGGAGGCATTGAAAGGATTATTGATTACTGCTGAAGTCTCTTGCTGTATGGTGTTTACTAGATTAATATAAATAGGGATTGATTTTATTCATAGTATGTGTTTGTATTTATATTAGTCACAGTCAGGAATAATAATCCTCTACAGGCTATCCTTATCAGTGGTGGTAGTGTATCACTTGATTAGGTCCAAGCCTATCCTCATAACTTTGAGAAGCCCAAGATCTCCAGAGTGAGCCAACAGGTAGAGCACTACAGCAAGAGTTAATGCAGAGTACGTCCAAATGCACCGTACTTGGTAGTCAGCAGTGCTTGGCAGCTCAGGGATCTGACCGTTATTTTTGGGAAAGCCGCCATACTGTTTTTATGTATCTCTTAAAGGAGCAGTAAACTTTTTTATGAAAAAATATATATTGTAGGTATTTTCCTATTGAGTAAAACAAGGATAATCCCACCGCCAAGAGATTTATATTTCCAGAGTTATTACAGTTTAAAACCATGTTTTTTACATTAGCAGTGCCCTCTAGTGGTCAAATTCTAATTAGATTTCCTGTTAGATTCTAATGGAGAGGAAAGTCAGAAAAGTCAGAGACATACAGATAGAATAGAATGTGATAGAAACAGACTGTCACTTCCTGTCAGTTAGAACTATCAGGAAGTAAACACAGTGCATTCACTTCCTGATTATTTGAACTGCTATAAATTTTGAATAAAACATCTGACTGTGATGGGAGTGACCTTGTTTTATTCAGCAGGAAATGCTCTGTAAAATATGTGTTTTCATAAAAAATGTTTACTGCTCCTTTTAAAGGAGAACTATACAGTAAGAATAAGCAGTTCTTAATTTGTTTAACTCGGACATTTCATACATGTGGGCCAGCAATGAAATGACATCCATAGAGAAGGGAAAAAACAAAAGAGAAAACAAAGGGGCACCCCTGTTGTGATAAATCTCCATATAATTCTGCACCAAAATGCCCCACACATGGGTACTCATGAAAGCAATGTCTGTCAGTCACATAGATGATTAGCAGCAAACACTCAGGTATGGGTAATTGTACTCAACAGTGTCCTGGATACTCTCCACTTGATTCACAAACGCTGCTCCTCCTATACACATCCTCTCCAGATGGTCAGAAACATGTGACAGAAAAAGGAAGGGGCGCGTCACAATAATGTAATACTGTCCCACTAATAAATCAATAAAAGGAAATAAAATGTTCTCATGAGCTGATGGTCAATGAAGAAATACACTAAACGCCATCTGTACAGGCATGTGAAGATCATTCCCCGTCTCTGTTCAGATGTGGTGAGGGATGTTGTGGTTTAACCATTTGAATGCCAGAGAGGTGTTGTGGATTGAGGCAGACTTCAACCGAACTTGCACGTATACTGGAAAAAAATAAATTTGTGATAGAAGTGACTGCTGTATGAATGACTCCTTCCTGGGTTATTCTCTCTATAAATACATTGAGCCACTTATTGCTAGTACATATTTCCCACCTTAATAACGCTTGCTCTTTGAGAGAAAAAGGCATCAAGTTAAAAAATGCTTTATTTATTTTTTTTTAAATGACACTATACAGAGTAACAACATGCATTATAACCTCCCTGAGGACCAGATGGGTATGCAATAAATTACAAAACATTGCATTGCACATCCCTCTGGCACTCAAGGGGTTAATCTGAACCCTTTGAGTGCCAGAGGGGTACGCAATGCGTTGCCTACCCCTCTGGCCCTCAAAGGGTTAATACATTACTGTAGATTTTGAGTAAAAATTCCTCCATAGGCTAATTACAGTGGTTCTCAGCCAGGCTGCTGTGGCACTTTGGTGTACCGTGGGCACCAGATTAGGATGCCATTGTGTGTGACTGCTTTAATGAAAATGTGAATGTTTATTTATGGATATTTTTATGACCAATTTGCTCTTTTTCTCATTCTGATTGAAAAACCTAAGATTGTGTATGTCCTGTTAATTACTCCTTTGACAAATGACCTATAAAATGCTCCCTGAAAATTCAGCACTGCATGTTAGGGGCGTCTTGGGGAAAACGTTTATGAATCAGTAGTCAGTGAGGAGGGAACGATTCAGATCCTGTATTCTGCATGGGCCTTTACTGCCACCTAGTAATCTTTCAAATGAATTGCACAGCTAGGATATACTACCACAGAGGTGAGCCATGTAAGGACCAGAGTGAAGGTCAGCACAGTAAACCGTCTATATCTGAGTATAAAAAAAAAAGTTCCATATTGACTGACCAGGCACTAACATGGTCCTTGAGGGTGTTTTGTACTGTTAGACGGTATGTAATGCCAGAGGAGTACACAACGCATTGCAGAGCAATGCGTTGCGTACCCCTCTGGCACTCAAAGGGTTAAATAAATCTTGGGCCTTTCCTTTCTGCTTTCCCTTTTCCTTTCTGCGATCGTGGCAGAGTGCTTCACAGCTGTAGTGTGGCTGCATGGGTGGGATCACATGACCATCACATGACCCCACTCTGATGTCAGCGGGCACAGCACATTAGAGTTGTCTGACCAGACTTCACCTTTAACTGGGGACGCATAGGAAAAATGCATACTGCAGGACTGCTTTGATTTCAGTGAAGTACTGAAAAATGGCTATTTCCTATGTGAGACCTGGTCAGCCTACATTAGGGCATATGCATAAAGACAAATGTGGCGCAATTCTGGAGCAAAAAAAAAAAAAAACATGCACCATATGTGGATTTTAACTACTGCATGGTATTCAACACATTACAAAGCAAGGCATTGAAAACAATGAAACCTGATTAACTTGTTAGGTGCTGATAAGGAAATTGCGACAACTAAACTAAAAAAAATTCTAATTATTCATACATGTAATTCCTACAATTACAGAATAGTTTGTTCATTTAAATATAAAGATACAACATATCAGTATAGAACCTAATTAACCCATTCAATGCCAATAAAAAAAATCACAATAGCGAAACAATATATTTGCAGGTATATTTCACTTTAATAAAAAAACAGATTGTGTGCTAAACACGCCAGGGCTCACATAATGTCAATATAAGGAGTAGAATGCAGACGTGACTCACCAGTAAGTTGGAAAAATACGCCAGGTGCTGCAAAAGTGCGGCTCTCCCAACACAGCACATAGGAAATCTTGAAACACAACAATGGGTAGCAGCTACTTCCGGCTTCCGCAAAGAAGGACGCTCAGACGTAATAAAATACAAAACTTCTTTATTCTTGTTAAAAAATGCAGGCATCCAAAGACAGGCAAGAAAAACAGTGACCCCACCAACAAGATGTTCATGACATCGTCTAACGCGTTTCACGCCAATCGGCGCTTAATCATAGACTAAACAAACAAATACACCCACCGTGTAAATAAAGACATAGAAACATTCCCATTGGATAAAATTACAAAAGCAACATGACATCCTATTGGTGAATCGCATGTCAATCAAAATTAGCAATCCAATCATCAGAGAGACATGCAGTTTTAATTAGCTCCATATTTCACTTTAACCCACACATAGGAATCCCTACAATTATAGAGTAATTTATTCGTAAATATAGGTTAAATTTATATAACAGCAAGAACTCTTTACCTCATATCCCACCAAAGTAGCTTCGATATTTTTGGGTCTCATAATCCCATCTCAAAAAATACACAAAAGCAATTACCCTTTTCCCGCCAAAAAGAGTCTTTGTTCCGCTGCCATATATCAATGCTCTCATTCTGACTATGTAAACAAAGAACACCATTATTCAGTATATACACATAGCCAAAATGATTATACATAGATCCACCTGTATATCCATAAAATCCCACCCTTCTCAGCCATCATAAAAAACATTCTGTGGTATTTCCAACAATGCTTTTTTATATATAAATTCAAAGCTCCTATGTCCTTTGTCAAAAACACCCTTGGGTTCAAAATATATTATTATGGACATCAAAAATAGTAACACTAAAACAAAATAAAAATGAAAAATGATGAAACATGATGAACTCCCCTAACATCTTAGCACTATGGGGATTGATCATACATCACAGATCACGAAAACCTAGTATGGAATAGTACCACAAGGGCCTTAATCCACCTTAAAAACACCCCTGGAGTATCTTGAGCCGTAATTTAATTAGTCATCCCATATAGTACCAAAATAGACCCTTTCAATGGATCCGCCAATATTTCTGTTCACCCTCAGATTATAAAAATGATACCAACTCGATGTTATCATTGAGGCCATTAGAATACAAAGTATCCAAGGTGAATATGTAACTGTCTTCCCTTTGGTATAACAATCTCTAAATGATATTTACATTTTCATTCTGGTGTCTTACATTCTGTTTCTAACTTTTTCTTTTTCCAAATTTCTTTACTTTCACCACCTCCAATGGTTTCTGTACTTATATCCAAGGAAGTACATAAACCATTGGAGGTGGTGAAAGTAAAGAAATTTGGAAAAAGAAAAAGTAAGAAAAGGAAAAATTAAGAAAAGGAATGTAACACACCAGAATGAAAATGTAAATATCATTCATGAGAATAATTCTCAAGATGTGTGTGAATACTATGTAGATATGTATGGGACTCCTAGTGCCATATCCCCACTTCCTCTCTGTTCAGATGCTAGGGAAACCTTTTTGGGACTTCCCCATATAGAAAGAGGCAGGCACGTGCACACATAGACACCAAGGGGGGCTTGAGCACCTGCCCTTTTTGTCCAAAGTGCCCTCGTACCCTTTTAACAACAACAAAAAAATAAATAAAAATAATTATGAGAAGTGCCCTTTTTTCATTTGAGCCCCTGCCCCCCAAAATGTCTCTGCACGTCCCTGGGAAGAGGTGTCAAGAAAAGGGTAGAAATGGAATCAGAAAAAGAAAGGGACATTTACAGGGAAGACGAGGAGGACGAATATTGAAAAAGAGAATTTAGAAGATTAATAATAAGCGAACAGGTGGCAAATACAATGTTAAACTGAGGAAATTAGCCATTTTCAATTTATTCCTAAGGGTTTGAATTTTGCCCCCACACCAAAGGTCAATAGATTTTAATTATTTATTGATTTTGAAAAATGTGTTAGGAAACTATGCCTGAAATGCTTCTTTGCTGTAAAAGGAAATAGACCACAGACTAGACAGATATGGGAAGTTAAAGGGATAGTAATGTCAGAAAAAAAGTATTAACTATATGGTATATACAATTAAAAGATAGTATTTGCACTTATTTGTATCTCTCAAACCGTTATGGTTTTAGAGATATAGGAAAATAAAGTTCTCTGGTCCCTCCCCTTTCTGCTTGACGAGCTGTAAAGCTGTCAGAAACAGGTTCTGGTCGCTTGACGAGATGCGGCTCTTCAGCAGCGCCGACATAGCGATACCTAAAGATATATACTTCATCAGAATGGATTACAACGTGTGCTTGCAAACCAGGTACACATTGTAGAACGTTCCGATGAAGTGTTTATTTTTAGGTATCACTATGTCAGCGCTGCTGAGGAGCCGCCTTGTGATCCATAACGGTTTGAGAGATACGAATAAGTGCAAGTACTCTCTTTTAATTGTATCTACCATTTAGTTAATACTTTTTTTTATGACATTACTATCCCTTTAACCTGATCAATAGTGACATATCGGCCATGGAGAATCCTCAAAGTATGTGTAATATAGGGGTCAGTGAGCCAAGGGAACTAAAATTTAACACAAATTTAAAATCACAATCTGTGTTTTGTCCTATAGCCCAAAAGGGACCATGCTTGACCATCTTTCAGTGACTGGTCAGAAAAGAGATCCAGCGAATGAGCTTCTCCCACACCCATGACAACCTGAGTCAAACTGAAAGACAGGCTATTGAGAAATTAAGATCAAATCCAATATTAGTGATTCGACAGGCTGACAAGGGGGAGGAATGGTCATTCAGGACTATGAGGAATAAATATAAAGCCCATAATTTACTGTTGGACAGGGATTTTTTTATGAAAAATTGACTGCTGATCCAACAAAAGAATTCAAATAAAAATTATTTGATTTCTTCGAAAATGCAGTCAAAGAAGAAATTATTAATTAAGAAGAATACATTTTCCTGAAGATAGAGAATCCACATACAGATACTTTTTACCATCTGCCAAAGATCCATAAGAGTATTCTAAATCCTCCAGGATGTCCAATTGTCTCTGGTATTGGGTCTTTGTGCCAGAATTTGTCGATTTATGTGGATTTATATCTTCAGGTACTGGTACCTAATATGCGCTGCTATTAAAAGCATAGGCGTGATGTCATCCAGGTACAAATGGGAGGAAGGGGATCTGCTGGTTACCGCTGACATTAGTGCACTATATACAAATATCAAACATAGTGATGGAATAGAAGCTATTTTATATTGGTTTGAAAAAATGTAATTTTTGGATTTGAAACATAGTAAGTTTATCGTTGACAGTGCTGAACTTATCCTTAGTACTAACTACTTTGTTTTCAATTGGGAATGCTTCATCCAGAGAAGCTATGGATAAACGTTTTGCACCCAGCTTAGCAAATATACTTTTGGGAAGCTGGGACGACAGGACTATTTGGAGCTCGAACCCCTTCTCTGGAATGGTGAGGAATTATTACCGATTATCACAGTGCCTGTGATTCCTGTCACTCTCAGTTGTGGCTGGCACTGATTTGCTATCTGAGTTTGACCCGCCCCCTGATGACCTTTTTATACCTGGCTATCACATCTGTCAGATGCCCTTTCGTGGTATTCCTGAGCCAGTAGTGCTGTTGCTGTGTTCCAGTATTCTGAGTTCCTGTGTACCGATTCGGCTTGCCCTGACCATTCTCCAGTGTACCTGCTTGTGTATGACCCGGCTCGTCTGCTTACCACCCTTGGATCCTGACCCGGCTAGACTGACGTTCCTGCTTGTGTATGACCCGGCTCGTCTGTTTACCACCCTTGGATCCTGACCTGGCTAGACTGACGTTCCTGCTCGTGTATGACCCGGCTTGTATGACTGCCTCCTACGTGCTCCGACCCGGCCCGGCTGACTTCCTGCTCCGAAGATCGACTTCCAGCTTGTTCCAGTGACCTGCGTTTCAGTTGTCGCCGCCGCGACATTTCCAGTCTCTGCTGGCCGTGTCAGAGTGACTGCCTTGCCTGGTGTTTCACTCGATTTAGTGCTGTGCCTCATTCCTTGTGCAGAGTTGTGTGTATGCTGTGGGCCTTCCTCCCTGTGCAGAGCCTTGCAGTAGTGCTGAAGCCTCGAGTAAACGTGCATTTTAACTCTTGCAGTGCTGCCTCGAATTCACTCTCATACGAGCCTTGTTACCCGTGATACTGCTGCTGAGTTGGCCGCTCTCCGTCGGCAACTCTAGTCCACCAGTGCAGAGTGTTCACATAGTTGGGCCGTTTGGGCGCTTAAGGCTCTCCGGTATTGGCTACCGACGATATCACTTGACACAGAGTGTTGGCAGAAAGGCTTCAGTGTTGGTTCATCCGGTACTACGCCCGAGGGGGCTAGTGGCTCTTGCTCTCTTATTACAGCATTCGATCACACTTCTGGAGGCTGTTAGCTCTTGCACCGCCGGCCGGTTTCCGTTACGCCCGTGGGGGCTATTGGCACTTGCACAAACGAAAGCAGTTCCTGTAACTACGCCCGTGGGGGCTAAGTTGTTTCCCTTTCTGCTTACTATCCAACACCTTGGCAAGGCAGCTCTATCCTCAGCACTTGATGAACTTTGTCTATACAGCACAGCCTTTTAACATTCAGGGCGTGTCAAACCTCCACATCTGAGACAGACTGTTATATGGACATTAACCCCTTGGGGGTCAATATCACCCTTGTGCATACTGTTTTGCATTTCTGTCTTTTGTGCTATTACCATTGTAAATATATCAGTTTACTTTCCTGTATATTACCTACCGCCCCTAGAGGGCGTACTTGTGCTTTATTCACTTTAATAAAGTGTGTTTTATTTTCACTTATTTGGTCTGAGAGTCCTAAAAAACCGTGACAGTACGAAAGGGCCATGACCTCAGACGGTAAGGGTGAAAGTAATACTCAGAACATCCACTGGAGAATGGATGTCCATGAGCAGCGCCTGGACCAATTGGCACTGGCTCTACAAACGTTGCTTGAAAGTACAGTACATTTGGACAAGTCTGGTCCTAATCCGGTGGTCCCCCCAGTCGTGACACCGGGTAATCCCTCTGTATCTCCCAGTGCTAACACTAGAGGGTTAACGGCAGCGGTACCATTACCCCTAAGATATGATGGCGAACCCTCCCTATGCAGAGGTTTTATTAACCAGTTGGAGATATTTTTGGAGTTGGCACCCCAGGCATTTCCGAATGACCGTAGCAAGGTCGGCTTTATGATATCTCTGTTGACGGGCAAAGCTTTGGCATGGGCAAATCCGTTATGGGAGAATGCCAGACCCTGCACACTGAACTTTAGAGATTTCGTGGTTAAGTTCAGACGTGTGTTTGAGGTTCCTGGCAGGTCTGCCTCTGCAGCCAAAAGGCTGATGGAGATTCAGCAGGGCGAGCACACTCTGGGCGAGTATGCTATTGAATTCCGGACCTTGGCAGCAGAGGTAGGCTGGAACGATGAGGCCTTACTTGCTGCCTTTACTCAGGGTCTTGCTGAACAGATCAAGGATGAGATAGCAGCTCGAGATGTACCCAGCGAGCTGGATGAGTACATTGACTATGTCATGTTGATAGACTCTCGCATCCGGGAGAGACGCTTGGCTAAGAGGGCCAAAGCAAACAGTTATGGCCAGAACCAGTTCCTTAACCCACCCACACCACCCGTTCTACCTGAGCGAACAGCTGACAGCATTGAACCTATGCAAATAGGTTTTACTAAGCTCACGAAGGAGGAGAAGATGTATCGTAGAAGGCAAGGCTTATGCCTATACTGTGGCAAACCGGGTCATGTATTACGCAATTGTCCTGTAAGGCCGGGAAACAAACGCACCTAGGGTACCTTGGGGGACAGGCCCTAGGTGGTGTTGAACAGTCCCTAGATACTTGCACCACTAAACCCACCATCCAGGTGGCATTTGCTTGGACTGATAAGGTCATAGAAGTCCTAGCATTGGTGGACTCCGGGGCAGCCGGATACTTCATGGATCAGTCCTTTGCTGAGTGGCAGGGCATTCTGTTATGTAAAAAGGATTCTCCTATGGCTATAGAGGCCATTGATGGCAGACCCCTGGATCCTGCTTTCATTACGTTCGAGACTATCCCAGTGACAATGACCGTGGGGGCTTGTCACAGGGAGCAGATACAATTTCAGATTATTCGTTCCCCGCATCATTCAGTTATTTTGGGGTTCCCATGGTTGCAAACACACAATCCCCAATTCGACTGGCAAAGGTGTGAAGTTAACTCTTGGTCTGAGTACTGTAACAAGAATTGTCTCTCCCTTCTTGTTAAGATTATGTGTACCTCTCAAGCTGTGCCAACAGAATATGGGCAATTCAGTGACGTGTTTAGCAAAGGAGAGGCCAGCGCATTACCTGACCATAGGCCATACGATTGCGCCATTGATTTGCCTCCAGGTGCGGTGCCCCCCAGGGGACGTACTTACCCCCTGTCATGTGAGGAAAATAAGGCAATGAAGGAGTATATCACAGATGCCCTGGAAAGGGGAATTATTCGTAAATCTACATCTCCAGCTGGTGCCGGATTTTTTTTTGTCAAAAAGAAGAATGGGGAACTCAGGCCTTGCATTGACTACCGTGGGCTGAATAAGCTGATGCCCAAGAACGCCTACCCCATTCCACTTATTACAGAATTATTCGACAGATTAAAGGGCTCTTCGATCTTTACTAAACTTGATTTGCGAGCCGCCTATAATCTAGTCAGAATTAAAGAGGGTGACGAGTGGAAAACGGCGTTTAATACCAGAACAGGGCATTATGAATATCTGGTGATGCCATTCGGCTTATGCGATGCGCCTGCAGCATTTCAGGAATTGATTAACGATATTTTACGTGACTTGCTCCAGTCCTGTGTGGTAGTATATCTAGACGATATACTGATTCACTCTGCTAACCTTGCTCAACATATTAAAGATGTCTCTGAAGTCCTGCTCCGACTTCGTAAGCACAAGTTATTCTGTAAACTAGAAAAATGCGAATTCCATACATCTCAAGTACCGTTCCTGGGGTTCGTAATATTCTAAAGTGGCATTGCCATGGATCAGGAAAAGTTGGCAGCGGTTCTGCATTGGCCTCGGCCTAAGGGGTTAAAGGCTATTCAACGATTCCTAGGTTTTGCGAACTATTATAGGAAGTTCATCAAGAACTTTTCTACGATTGTAAAACCACTGTCAGATTTGACTCATAAGGGCGCTTCTCCCTCTCAGTGGTCTGAGGCAGCTGAAGACGCATTTGTTACCCTGAAATCTGCCTTTGCATCTGCTCCTATACTGTCCCACCCTAATCCCTCCCTGCCGTTTACTTTGGAAGTGGACGCTTCAGAGGTTGGGGTTGGGGCGGTGCTCTCCCAACGTCCTGTGGGAGGTGGCACTTTAATGCCTTGTGGGTTCTTCTCTAAGAAATTGTCCAGCGCCCAGAGTCATTACGAGATTGGCGACAGAGAACTTTTGGCCATCATACTAGCACTTAAGGAATGGCGACACCTCTTGGAGGGCACTCAGACTCCAGTACTAATTCTTACTGACCACAAGAATTTAACCTATCTCTCTGAGGCCAAAAGGCTGTCGTCTAGACAGGCCAGGTGGGCGCTGTTTTTGTCCCGGTTCAATTTCCTAGTATCCTATCTTCCTGGTTCAAAGAATATCAAGGCTGATGCGTTGTCACGTCAGTTCGACTCTGACACTGAGAGGGAGGAAGTACCGGTACCCATCATTCAGCCAGATCAGATCCTGGCTACTATTCGTACCACCATAACCTCGCCACTAGGGGAAGAGATACTGGCATCACAATCACGGGCACCTCCTGAAACCCCAGTGGGGAATTGTTTCGTTGATGAGTCTTTCCGTGTCCGTCTGTTGGAGACTTATCACGCCTCTAAAGCGGCTGGGCATATTGGTAGGGACCAACTAGTATGGTCCCTCTCGCAGTTATTTTGGTGGCCTACGTTGAGAGCTGACTGCGCCGCTTTTACGGCAGCTTGTACCACTTGTGCCCGTGCCAAGACCCCTAGGCGTCTCCCCGTGGGCTTATTGCAACCAGTCCCTAACGGAGACCATCCATGGTCTCACATATCCATTGACTTCTTGGGAGAACTACCGGCATCTAGAGGTTACACGTTCATTCTTATGGTGGTCGATAGATTCTCTAAGATGGCACATTTTGTGCCTCTGACTGGCCTTCCATCGGCCCAGGAATTGGCTATAGTTTGTGCCAGAGAGGTGTTCCGTCTGCACGGAGTGCCCAGAGTGATTGTCTCCGACCGTGGGAGCCAGTTTGTGTCTAGGTTCTGGAGGGCATTTTGTGGTCAGATGGGCATCCAATTGTCATTTTCCTCTGCCTACCATCCCCAGACGAATGGGGCCGCTGAGCGTGCCAATCAGGGACTGGAACAGTTCCTGCGCTGCTTTGTCACCGATCATCATGATAATTGGGCTGACCTGTTGCCATGGGCAGAGTTTGCCAGAAACTGTGCGGTTAACTCATCATCCGGGAGCTCCCCGTTTCTTGTGAATTATGGTTTCCAGCCTTGTCTGCTCCCGGACTCCTTTCAGGCGCAGCAGATTCCTGCTCTAGACGAGCATTTGGCACGACTCCGTTCCACTTGGGCACAGGTTCAAAGGTCCCTCAGTCAGTCTTTCAGGCGGCAGCAAAGGCACGCTAATCGCAGACGCCTTCCAGCGGTCTCATTTCAGGTTGGGGACAGGGTATGGCTGTCATCCAGAAACCTCAATTTACAAGTGCCATCCAATAAACTGGCTCCCCGGTTCATTGGTCCTTTTAAGATTATCCGCAAGATTAATCCGGTATCTTATGCTCTGGAGCTTCCACCCTCTATGCACATTCATAATGTGTTCCACGTGTCACTCCTGAAACCCTTGGTGTGCAATCATTATACTTCTACGCAAGTGATTCCTGGGCCGGTGGACGTCCAGGGCCAGGAGGAATATGAAGTCCAGAGTATTATTGATTCCAGGAGATTTAGAGGAAAGCTGCAATATTTGGTTCATTGGAAGGGCTATGGCCCTGAGGAACGTTCTTGGGTTGATCAGGGGGATCTCCATGCTCCGAGATTGGTGCGCAGCTTTCACTCTAAATATCCTTTGAAACCCAGACCTCAGGCCGGGAAAGGGGGTCTTTGAGAGGGGGGTACTCTCACAGTGCCTGTGATTCCTGTCACTCTCAGTTGTGGCTGGCACTGATTTGCTATCTGAGTTTGACCCGCCCCCTGATGACCTTTTTATACCTGGCTATCACATCTGTCAGATGCCCTTTCGTGGTGTTCCTGAGCCAGTAGTGCTGTTGCTGTGTTCCAGTATTCTGAGTTCCTGTGTACCATTTCGGCTTGTCCTGACCATTCTCCAGTGTACCTGCTTGTGTATGACCCGGCTCGTCTGCTTACCACCCTTGGATCCTGACCCGGCTAGACTGACATTCCTGCTTGTGTATGACCCGGCTCGTCTGCTTACCACCCTTGGATCCTGACCTGGCTAGACTGACGTTCCTGCTCGTGTATGACCTGGCTTGTATGACTGCCTCCTACGTGCTCCGACCCGGCCCGGCTGACTTCCTGCTCCGAAGATCGACTTCCAGCTTGTTCCAGTGACCTGCGTTTCAGTTGTCGCCGCCGCGACATTTCCAGTCTCTGCTGGCCGTGTCAGAGTGACTGCCTTGCCTGGTGTTTCACTCGATTTAGTGCTGTGCCTCATTCCTTGTGCAGAGTTGTGTGTATGCTGTGGGCCTTCCTCCCTGTGCAGAGCCTTGCAGTAGCGCTGAAGCCTCGAGTAAACGTGCATTTTAACTCTTGCAGTGCTGCCTTGAATTCATTCTCGTACGAGCCTCGTTACCCGTGATACTGCTGCTGAGTTGGCTGCTCTCCGTCGGCAACTCTAGTCCACCAGTGCAGAGTGTTCACATAGTTGGGCCGTTTGGGCGCTTAAGGCTCTCCGGTATTGGCTACCGACGATATCACTTGACACAGAGTGTTGGCAGAAAGGCTTCAGTGTTGGTTCATCCGGTACTACGCCCGAGGGGGCTAGTGGCTCTTGCTCTCTTATTACAGCATTCGATCACACTTCTGGAGGCTGTTAGCTCTTGCACCGCCAGCCGGTTTCCGTTACACCCGTGGGGGCTATTGGCACTTGCACAGACGAAAGCAGTTCCTGTAACTACGCCCATGGGAGCTAAGTTGTTTCCCTTTCTGCTTACTATCCAACACCTTGGCAAGGCAGCTCTATCCTCAGCACTTGATGAACTTTGTCTATACAGCACAGCCTTTTAACATCCAGGGCGTGTCAAACCTCCACATCTGAGACAGACTGTTATATGGACATTAACCCCTTGGGGGTCAATATCACCCTTGTGCATACTGTTTTGCATTTCTGTCTTTTGTGCTATTACCATTGTAAATATATCAGTTTACTTTCCTGTATATTACCTACCGCCCCTAGAGGGCGTACTTGTGCTTTATTCACTTTAATAAAGTGTGTTTTATTTTCACTTATTTGGTCTGAGAGTCCTAAAAAACCGTGACACCGATATATTGATGACATAGTGATGGTGTGGAAAGGGGGATTAAACCTCCTAGAGCATTTTATTAAACACATGAACGGTAATATGTTGGGCTTAAAGTTTACCTTTCAGTCTGACCCTATGCAGATTCATTTCTTAGATTTGTGTTTATTTGTTAAAGATGGTAATAGCCTAATTAAAACACACTTTAAGGAGGTAGATCAAAACATCTATCTATCCTACTCTAGGCATTATAAAAAGAAATGGCTTGAAAATATTCCCAAAAGGACAGTTCATCAGGGTAAGGAGGAACTGCTCGAAAGTTTCTGATTACTTTGAGCAGGGTCTCTTTCTTATCCAGAGATTTGCTGAGAGGGGATATATGATGTGTTCAAATTATGTCAAGACTTTATTGTGGTTTTGCATAGGAGTAGGTTCTCATTGGTGTTGTGTAAATGTGGGTGTTTGGAAGAAAATTGTTCTGGTGAATTTGGAAATGTCTTGGAACTGAGTGATTTACCACTAGATAAGTTCTTGTAGAAGTAGTAAGACTAGAAATATAACTATGAGTAAGATCAAAAATAAGGGTAATAAACTGTACAAAAATAATAAGAATAAAAAGAGAAGAATCACTAATGAATATTTAAAAGATAAGAAATTTTAAATTAATATAGTAGATGGCATTTTATGGCAGAAAAAGAAAGATAAGAAGGATGAACTGGTTTAGAGTATCCCATTCTCCAATCAACCATTTAGAATTAAAAAGATGGCCTATTGTAAGGGAGGATGGGGTACTCAAGAAATTAGTTCCAGATAAAATAAAAATAGCATATAGAAAAAGTAAAAATGTAAAGAATATACTGGCTCCTACAGTGTTGAGAGTACATAGTGAAAGAAATAAAAACACTATGAAAGAAAGAAGTCTGATTCATGTGGATAACCGGCTAATGTTAGACAAGTCAACAGTGACTGGTTGGCATAAATGTGGACGTGGTGCCATCCATATGTGCCAAGTGCCCTAAAAAGTTGTTATATATTATTGATAAGGATGAAATAAAATATTGAATTTAAAAATTCCTCTCCTCTATTCAGTGTGTTGATCAATATATCTCTTTTTTTAGCAGATGTGAATTGTAAAATATTTATGGGAGAATCAACTATGCTATTTCCATCTGTATAACTTCTTTTTGATATACTTGTTATTCGTTATATGTTTTATATTGGTAGGAATTTAATCCTGCTTGTATTATTTATGTGCGTTCTATTTAGAACTTTTTAATAAATGTATAGCTATATTTCAAATGTTTTAATATGGTGTGATTAGTAAGGGTTAATTTTTGCACACATATATATATATTTATATTTGCAAGTGTGGAATTCTGAAGTTTCAGTTTAGTCTTCCTTTTTACCAACCATTTAAATTTGATATTTAGATTTGAAATTGGTGTCCCTTATATCCTATAACATAAAGTGGTAGAGTGCGTCGCTCCCTGTGAGCGTAACTGCACATGCGCAGTAGGGACTGCTGTTCCAGCAGTCTGTACTGTGCATGTGTGGTTTCGCACACAGGGAGCTTCGATGTGAGCCGTCTGGAGCTCCCCGCTAAGGATCAGCGTGTTCGGCGAGTCTCTACTGCGCAGGACACCTCACCGCCTGTCTCTGCTCCCGGCTCTGGGGCAGCAGCCGGGGCTGCTGGGTGCACTTAAGCCCGTGTATACAGACTTTCATACTAGTATATATACGTTTTTGTAGGGCTTCCCCTGTGACCTTTGGTTCAACTCCTGATTCCTTTGAACAGTTTGCTATTCTATTAACTGTGCTGTTAAGAACCACCACCACGCAAAAATGTCCAACAGGTGCAAAATATGCGCCCATTGATCATCACATAAAATAGGTAGAATTTGGTATCCTATTTCATGTAGTGGCTTCACCGCATGTTAAAGACCGCACTTTTCATTGCGAAAAACATGCACCATGAAAAGGAGGTGCAGAGTCCCTAACACAGTGAAAACTGGTTTCCAACACATAACCCTGTGAGTGCCAGTGGGGTATGCAATGCATTGTACAGCGTTGCATACCCCAGTGGCACTCATAGAGTTAATCTACCATGAGTTAAAACATGTCGCGACAAATAAAAACTTACCAGTAATCCTGATCTCCAGCGAGGTAGTTTATTCTCTATGGTAGAATTAAAAAAAATTAAGTATTTGTTGAAAGTCCTATCTTTGCAGCACAGCCGAAATTGCGTTATTGGAAAAGAATTACTTAATTGGAAAGGTCTACAAAGTGTGCCTGGTTTGCAACACTTTGTAGACCATTCCAGTGAAGTAATTCTTGACGGTACTTTTTTCTTTTTAGTGCTGTGAATTGGATCAAGCCCTAGATAGGGAATTGGGCAGAGTAGATGGGCCAATTGATTCTTATCTGCCATCAAAGTCTGTGTTTCTGTGTTAACTGGTCAGCAAACTACAAAATTGTTTTCTCACAGTTAGAAAAAAAGTTTGACCTATAAACAAATGTGAATTATCTTTTTCCCAGTTATTGGGGCAACGTTGAAAAGTCCTACAATACTATTTTTCTTTTTCATAATAAAACAAAACTATTCCTTTAACATTTGGATGCTATAGGCATCGTCAATATAATGTGTTGGTGAAACATCCAGTACCCCAGGAGCTAAAGATACAAGGTTTAAGTGAGGATTGGAAGTCTGAAAACACATGGTAGTTTCTAGGTTTCAGAGCTGTAAAAGTCAGATTTAGAAGTGATCAGTAGATGTCAGAAGGACTGGGAACCACATAGCCCTAGCCCTAGTTCTGCAGCTAGAGAATGATCCTGGAGAACAGGCTGGGGAGCGGAGTCAGTTCCCAGGTACTTCCTTGCTGCAGCCGAACCAGGATAAAGATGCTGGTAGCGAAACGATATTGCTTCTCAGTTGAGCCAGGGAGCAACCAGGATGGAAATACATTGCGAAACCGGGAAGAACAAGGCTAATGAACTATGGAGAGCAAGCACAGGGAGACACTGAGAACTGGAAGTGAGAGAGAGAGAGAGAAACAGAGAGCGAGAGAGAGAGAAGGAAAAAGAGAGAGAAGGACAAAAAGAGAGAGAGAGAGAGAAAGGAGATGAAGAAGATGGGAGAGAACCAGCTAAGCAGAGAATCCAGCCATTAGACAATAGCAACAACAGGCTAAAGAAAGGAAGCAGAGTAACAAGAACACGAGAAGAAGCATGGAGGAGAGAAAGGGAGAGAAAGAGACAGAGAGTGAGCTACCCACTAGTCTGGGAAATGAAGACTATCAAACAAGCCGTGGTGTCACTCAGCCTACCCACTCTACTGGTTGCCAGCTCTGTCCTCTCCCTAGGTCTCGGCGCATATCATGGTGCCAGTGATTGCCTTAGCGACGCTGTGCTTGCAGAAGACATTGCTGTACTTCCTGGTTGTCGCACTGAAGCACATTCGCTATTCTTATTGGCCACCACTAATTGCAATATGGAGTCTCCACCTACTTGCTAGGCCTTATAGACCTCAGCCTGCCTTTACTCATTTGCCCTTTCGTGGTGTACCTGTGCGCTATAGCTTTTGTGATTTCGATGCTTGATTCCTGTGTATGACTCCTGGCTAAGTTTGACTTCGGCTTCGTTGATCCCTGACTAGTTCTCCGCTCCGGATTGACTCCTGGCTGACTACCCACTCCAGTTTGACTCCTGGCTCTGGCTGACTACCCACTCCAGTTTGACTCCTGGCTCTGGCTGACTACCCACTCCAGTTTGACTCCTGGCTCTGGCTGACTACCCACTCCGGTTTGACTCCTGGCTCTGGCTGACTACCCGCTCTGGTTTGACTCCTGGCTCTGGCTGACTACCCGCTCTGGTTTGACTCCTGGCTCTGGCTGACTACCCGCTCCGGTCTGACTCGTGGCTTTGGCTGACTACCAGCTCCATACTAACCTGTCTCTGGCTGAATATCGATCCACTATACCCTTGGCCTACTGTTTCCGTCTGTACTCTCCATGCTCTGGTATTTCCTCCATCCGAGCGGTACTCAGTTTGCATCAGTCCGTGCTACTGGCCTTCCTGCTGCCTACCAGTCCGCTCTGTGCCATTGGGTACCCTAGCGTGCTAGGGCTAATTGGTCACAGTTGCATGATGGTTCACCATAGCGTTCTAGGGAGTCTCATGCACCACTGCCTGTCCAGTTATCCTAGCATTCTAGGAAGTCTCAGTCATCACTGCGTGTCCAGTTACCCTATCATTCTAGGGAGCTTCCGTTACCATTGCCTATTGGGTTACCCTAGCGTTCTAGGGAGATCTGTCTCTGCTCTGATTCACCCTAGGGTACTAGGGGAATTTACTGCTGTTCCCAGGAGCCTGACAGCTGCTCCTGTACTAGTAGCTATTACCATCCTTGCTGCTAGTAAATATATTCAGTCAGAGTGGTATTTGCCTTCTTTCAGTCAGGTGATCCTGTGCCTTATCCTTACCTGCCCTGTGAGGGTTGTGGAAGTGCCGAGTCACTGTCTTTACACCTGGCCCTGTGAGGGTTGGAGAAGTGCAATCTGTTTTATGTTCTTCTATTTCTCAATACAGCGCAGCTTTCGCTTCTGGGTTTAGCCATGTCACATTACGGTAATGTCATCTGCCGGTGCCTATATCCTGGCGCGCTCCCAGACGCTCAGTGCACTGACAGTGATCCTGTGGTGTTTGGGATCTCTGTTCTGGTGTTTGTGCTCTCTTGAAGTTCTAGCTATCTCTTGTTAATGCTCCTGTGTACTGAACTGGCTTGTCCTGACCCTGCTACAGGCTTGAACCCCTGTATGCTCTTGTTAAATCTCCTGTGTACCGAACGAGCTTGTCCTGACCCTGATACAGTCTTGAACCCTTGTATGTTCTTGCTGATACTCCTGTGTACCAAACCGGTTTGTCCTGACCCTGCTACAGTCTTGAACCCTTGTATGCTCTTGCTGCTGTTCCTGTGTACTGAACCAGCCTGCCTTGAAACTGTGACTGCCTAGCGCTTGGGTGGACCTTGCTCTATGTGCTGTTATTCAGGTCTGTGACTTTTATCTGGGGTTTTCAGTAATATCCTTGTTTTGTTATGCTCTCTAACCTTCACTCTCCCCTGCAGGAGAGATTGTACTGTTTGCATTGAGACCATCCCGGTCAGGGTTTCCGGCTTAACCTGGATCAGACATCTGGCTTTGCGGCCAGCATCTATGTATGGCCCTCACTGCAGCACGGTCTTGCTGCAGACACTCACCGCACTACTAGCACTGAACACCAGCGCTGCACCCTAGCACTCCCTCTCTTGCAGGTCTTGACCTGCTTCGGTGGTCTGGTGACACGTGAGTAGTGATAATGACAACGTCAGAACCAGAGCCGGCAAGGCAGTGCAGAATCAGAGGAGAAACCATGATCAGAAGGAAAGACAGGTCAAAATTTGGATCGGAGAATGAAGAACAGAATCGGATAGCAGAGAAAAAGTCAACAGGCAAGCCGGAACTGGAGACAAAGTAAGGAACAGCTACTATCACAGATACAAACTCATGGAATGGTCGCCTGCAATTGCGGGTGGCAAGTTTAAAAAGGCAGAGCAGCCAATGTGTAACAGGAAGAGAACAAGAGCCAGTAGGAGCCCAGAAAGCACAGATCATGGCAGTAGAGAAGAACATAGCGACAGAGCCTGGCATAGCTCAGGAGGCTATAAGGGGAGTATAAATTGAAGGCAGAAAAAAATCTGAACAGTGCTGTAGAATGGGTTTTACGTTAAATGAGGCATATACTGTGCACTGACATATAAGCAGAGCTTGTGTTATTTTAACAGAAAGACATACCAAGGTAAGTGGCCTCATTACGCGGGATGGCTGGCAACTTTTGGCCCAAGAGGCAAAAACAATTGTGGCCCATTTCTACTATCATTCAGCTCACTATCCCAGCCCATATCATTTTGTTAATTTTAAAACTGGCTTTATTGTTGTGAAGTAAGGAAAGTGATACATTATAGTTTATAATTTAAGAAACGATACACTTGTGATACCCTAAAGCTTACATGGGTTATGTTACTAGTGTAGCTTAATTTGGATTGTAGCTCTGTGGTATCATTTGTGTAGCACCATTTCAATTGCAAGCTCTGTGGTATCACTAGTGGAGCTCCATTTCCAGAAGCAATTGCGAGAGGTAGTGGCCCACTGGCCCACACATATGACCAGCCCAGGGGACAGCTGCCCCCCCCAAGCCAGCCCTCCCCTGGGCCTCAATACAGCAGTCCCATTTATCTGCTTTTTTCTTTTGTGGTGCAAATTTAAAGCTGCAGACATTCCTTTCACTATATACATTTAGTCTATGTAGTTTACAAAAGACATATACACTATGAATGAGCAACCTAGAGCAAATGACCAACCCCAGACCCACCCATATTGCTCTGCAAAAACACATGAGAAGGGAATCAAATTGACAGACAGACAGACCCAACTTCTACATGAAAGAATTGCACAGACACAAGTCTTTCTGTTAAACCATTTAGGTGGCCCTTTTTCCTAAAGAGTTCTGGGGGATTATCAAGGGCTTTGCTATAAATCATTAGGTTTTATGGAAGGAATCTAGTTTGCAAAGAGTTATTTAGAGAATTACAGTAGCAGAGAAACTGAGTCACAATACTGGACATAAGCTGCTCTTGTAGCTTGGATGGAAAGAGAAGTAGGCAGATAGGGAAGTGATTGGAAAGAAATGCTGGGTCAAGTTTTTTTTTTTTATTATTTTTTAGATTGGGTGTGATTAGTGACTTAAATATATGCCAGTAGTGAGTGAGGTTAAACAGAACAGAGCTAAAGTTGGGGTTAAGCTGGTTAACAAGAGAATTAAATGGAGAGTTTTAATCACTGCCTGGTCACAGCAGCAGGCAGCTGAGGATGCTGGAAGGTAAAGGAAACGTATCACCTTATAAAACGGTATGTTATTACTGCTTCTCCGCACAGATTTGCTTTGCTTCAGATGAAACTCCGCTAAACGTTCAACACACTCTAGCACTGATTAAGTTAATAACTATGTACTCCCATACTTTGCTTCAAAGGACACTCTGCAATGCGTGAACACACACAATGGCACTGAAAGGGTTAATAACACTTCTGATGACTAAACGTGTACTCCCACGTTCCTTATTAGTCGTTCCCTGTGTCTCCATACTTTACAGTGAGAAGAGACTGTCTGTCGCTATAAACACCTACTTCAGTCGGCCCCTGTTGCCGTGCTTTACAGGGAGACGACACTCTTGCTACAATCACCTGTTTCAGAGCTGTACAAGTTCATTCATCAAGGACCAACAGTCCAGGTAGTGTGACCACGTGTCCCTGACTGACCACGACAGTCCCAGATTTTATGCATGTGTCCCTTGTCCCGGGCATCACCCTTCTGGGACAATACAAAGTCCTGGAAAGAAGATTCCAGAGAGAATTGCTCACTGCCTACTGTGACAGAAAGTGATGCCTCTCCTGGGGTACAAGAAAATGGTTTCAAGACAGAGCTCAAACCACTAGAGAGATAACTGAGCCTTGATCTGGGCACTAATCAGGAGCTGCAGTGTAATACTGTTGTAGTGAAATGTTAGTTTAAGGCTTTGGGCTTGATGTATAATTTCTTGTAGCCCACAACAGACATCACTTTCTGACACAGCAATTAATGGGCAGTTCTTAGTGTTTAGAACTGTGTGGTGTGCTCTTCTCTCTGTAAGGTCCCTGAATGGCACAACTGAAATGCGGTCACCCTAAGTCCAGGATGTAAGGATTTCCCTGCTTAAGCACAGGTGAGTCAGTCAAAATGAATGATCCACTGATTAACTCACCTGTGCTTAATCAAGGAAATCCTTACATGGCCCTTGAGGACTGAACTTGGACAGCCCTGACCTACTTCATGACTCTGCAGGAAGTCCAGGATCGTAGCCACAAACAGAGCGCCCTCTCAGCCAGTCCATGGCAGTACAGGAGAGCTGTCATAAACTACTTGCCACTACACTTCTCCTACATTGTGGAAGTATTATTAGCCCTTTCAGCGATATGAGGTGTCCAATGCATTGCAGGGCAATGCATTGAAAAACTCTCTAATCCTTACACCATGCATATATCCTGCCACACACCTGACAGGATCCCAGGGGAACCTGATTTGCATTACATTTGGAGGCAGAGTGGACCAGTTGTGTGTCCTTCTAACCTCCTCTATGATCCCTTCCTCTCCACCTTCATTGTCTCTCCCCATGTCTTTCTCTCTCTCTCCCCATGTCTCTCTCTTCCCCCATCTGTCTATCTGCCCTGTCTTTATTCCTGTCTCTACCTCCCATATGTCTCCCACCCATATTTCTTTTTTTTACCTGTGAAAGTGTATAATTGTGCATTTGTGTGTATCTGTTCATGCATTTGTTTATGCCTGTGTCTCAGTGTCTGTGTGACTGTCAGTGTGCCTGTGTGTGCGTGCCTGTGTGTGTAAAAGAGTATAGCTCTTCTCTCACACTGTTGCTCAATGTGTTTTCCAGGCAACACAGTTTCTATTTTTGTTAGTTCTATAGTATTGCTTACTGTTTGGTTTCCGTGTGAAACAAACGACTTACAAAGTATACATGATGGTAATATAAACACAGAATAATCAAAATTCTGACAAAGAAAATACATTACAAAATTGTTAGAAGGGGAATTTCAAAAGTTCATGCACATGGATAGGAGTATTTGGTTGAGTGAAAGATATTACAAAAGACAATGAAAGGATACCATTTGTATCACAGTGCAATAGTAATAGTCAGGAAACAGCAGCCATAACAGGCATTAAGATACACTCCAAAATACAAATCCTGAGATGAACAAATTTGCACAGACCACAGGCAGCATACAATATGGAAGAAAAATGCAGAGATATATTGTTGAAAGTAAATAAGAAAAAAAGACCTGAAGACCACCATGAACAGCATACAATACATATTTGGCCAATATAACATATATATTCACAATAAAGGAACATGTCTTTAATAAAACCAACTTTTCAACAATTATGTATTCCCCTCCAAGTCACTCAAGGAACCAAAATATCCTGCCAGAGACCACTTAACCCCTCCACCTCCAGGGGTAAGTGTGACAGTAAAAACACAACAAATGATTCCCCATGTGGCCAACTACAACCACCCACAACTCAAAATCTCCAGTCCAAACAAAGGGGAAAAAAAAGTTGGATGCCTTTTACTCTGGACGGAGTGCCCATTTTACTTTGTGGGTGGCAGTAGTTGGCCAATGGCCACATAGGGAATCATTTGCTCTGTTTTTACTGTCAGCCTTACCCCTAGAGCTTCACGGGTTAACTCTTCTCCGGAGGGATATTTTGGTGCCATTAGTGCCTCAGAGGGAATAAATATTTGTGATTACTATATGCATACTTCCACTTTCCCCTTTTGAAAGACCTTTGACATATCTTCACCTACTGTAGGAATACAAATCCTATTATTATCAGCGACCATGAAGCAACATTACTGGACTACAAATCCAATCATCCTCAGTGGCTGGCTGACGATGATGGCCATTCAAATCATTCCTTCAGAACTGCAACACTATTACTATAACTACATAAATATAGACATCAATACATGTGCTAAACTCTCCATGTGTTCGCTGTGTGTTGCAATATTTACTACATGTATAATCTCATACCAAAAGGGCCACGGTATTGCCCATGGGGATTAAGGGCTCGATTCAAATGTTGGCGTTAAAACCAATGTGAAGAAAAAAACTGCCTTCGCTCGTTAAGCAAGACCAGGTAACGTGAGATTCAAATCTTCCTTACCCAGAAAGCCTAACGAGCGATAACCAACAAAATACACGTTAACCTTAAACCTGCGTCGCATAGAAAATCTTACCTAAAAACACACAATAAAAATGTTACCTAGCACCACAGCCAATCACAGCACTGCAAAGTATCAAGTTCAGTCAGAAAATCCAAAACCCATGTCGACAGTTCTGAACAGCTTTCTCTGTACTTCCCTACCCAGCCACTAGGGGGACACAGAGATGGCTTTCAGCACCATGGACAGCTTTGAATGCCATAGGGATGTGCACTGCTCACCCCTGTGGCATTCAAAGGGTTACAGTCAATAAAACTAGTACACCAAGCACTACACAATGCCCCCTTCCAACCCCCCCCCCCTTAGTATGTCACTTATATTGCATATATGTGACATACTAACCCCATCTACATCCACCTCATGGACTTCCATGTAGTGGACAAATCTGTCTTTTATTCCACAATTAACCCTTTGAGTACCAGAGAGGTAGGAAAGCATTGCTTAGCATGTTTCCTACCCCTCTGGTAACCAAAGGGTTAATAGGCAAGGTATGGACCACATACCTTGCCTGTATATTTGTGTGTGTGTGTTTTATTAAAATACTATTATTAGACATTAGTTTAAATTAGATCTCATTCATTTTTAACCCCCTACCTCCTGTGTCCCATTGCTGTTAGTACTTTTGCTCCACTCTCCTTCAAAGGGAGAGTGGAGCAAAAGTACTAATAGCAATGGGACAAAGGAGGTAGAACATTATAAATGGATGAGATCTAAGTTAACCCTTTGAGTGCCAGAGTGGTACGCAACGCATTGCTTTGCAATGCGTTGCGTACC
The DNA here is from genome assembly GCA_037306005.1 of Rhinophrynus dorsalis. Classification (NCBI taxonomy): domain Eukaryota; kingdom Metazoa; phylum Chordata; class Amphibia; order Anura; family Rhinophrynidae; genus Rhinophrynus; species Rhinophrynus dorsalis. The sequence continues at coordinate 528,208,069 of CM074718.1, forward strand.
ACTCTGGCACTCAAAGGGTTAAAATACAACTGAGGGAGCAGGCTGCACTGTGACTGCAGCGCTTCCCTCATCTTCAGTCATAAGCACTCCCTTTGCTGCGGGTGGCTGTGAAGCCCGCAGCATAATACAGTATAAGCCTGTAGACCAGAGAGCTATTGGAGAAAGTGGAGGAGGGGAGAGAGACATAGGAGGAAGCGGGTGGTAGGCTTGTATTTGCCGCCCGCTTCCTTCGATACCTCTCCTCACGCGTTGGCATTGTGCCCAGCTGCCTGGCGTCGCCTTGTGAAAAGGGACGAATTGCACTCGAGTGAAGGACCGTAAGGAGGAAATATGGTCCTTCATGATTGCCAAAATGTTGTCTGCAAAACAAGAGAGTTTGACCTCAGTGCCACCCAAGGTCAGGCCTGTTATAGTTGGGTCCTTATGAATGGCTGCCAAAAGAGGTTCCAAAGTGAGAACGAATAAAAGTGGGGAAAGGGGGCAACCCTGATGGGTGCCGTTCTGTATCTGGAAGGGGAAAGAAAGTACACCATTGACTTTCATTTGAGCAGAAGGGGAAATATACAAAGAAAGGATAGCGTGTAAAAATCGGGGCGGAAGACCCACTATCACGGTGGCCGTGATCTCTCTCTGTCATTCTCGCTTGTGGTGCGTTCCTAGTGGCTGAGCCTGTTTGGTCCGCCCCTGGTGACCTTTTTATGCCTGGCCATTGGCACCTGTCAGGTGCCCTTTCGTGGTGTTCCTGAGCCAGTGTTGCTGTTGCTGTGTTCCAGTGTTCCTGATTCCTGTGTACCGATTTGGCCTGTTTTGACTACGCTCCTGAGTTCCTGCTCCGTGATCTGACCCGGCCTGGCTGACGTTCCTGCTTGTGACTGATCTGGCTTGTCTGAGAACCTCCTCCGTGATCTGACCCGGCTTGGCTGACGTTCCTGCTCGTGACTGATCTGGCTTGTCTGAGAACCTCCTCCGTGACCTGACCTGGCCTGGCTGACTTCCTGCTCCGTGACCTGAACCAGCTTGCTACAGACCCTGCCATCATTCCTGCTTCCTGCTGCTTGGTTTCGCCGTGGCGACATTCTGACTTCCACTGTGCTTGTGGCAGGGCTGATCGTGATTGCCTCTATTAACACTTGCAGAGCCGTGTCTCCTGTGCTGAGTCTCCAATAACACTTGCAGAGCTGTGCTTCCATTACTGAGTCTTCCTTGGCACTTGCAGAGCGGTACCCACATTTGCTGAGCCTCCGGTTGTAGTTGCAGAGCTGTGCGTCAGATCCTTGTGCTGTTATTAACACTTGCAGTGCTGCTGTCTCCACTATCTGAGCCTTCTTTAACACTTGTAGAGACTTGCTGTTTATCCGCTATATCTGCTGAGCCGGCCGCATTGAGAGCCTGGTCTAGATGGCGGCTCATCTTGTCAACTAGCAGAGTAGTTGGTCTCCGTTACCGCTCCAGCGGGAGGCGCTATTGGCTCTAGCTCTATCAGTGTTACTCTCCGTTACGTGCCCGGTGGGGCTATTGGCTCAAGCACTTGCAGCACAGGTTGTGTCCGTTCCTACGCCCATGGGGGCTATCTGCTCAAGCTCTTGCTGTACAATAAGTCTCCGTTACTACACCCGTGGGGGCTATTGGTTCAAGCTCTTGCAGTGCAGGTTGTCTCCGGTATACGCCCGTGGGGGCTATTGACTCAAGCTATTTCTTTACAGTTGGTCTCCGGTATTACGCCCGTGGGGGCTATTGGCAAGCTCTTGCAGTGTAGTCATCTCCGTTGTTACGCCCGTGGGGGCTATAGGCTCAAGCTCTTGTAGTGTAAGTTGTCTCCGTTACTACGCCCGTGGGGGCTATTGGCTGAAACTACCCTGCAGTATTCTGCCTCAGTTCCTGTACTACCTAAGCAGCTTTCCAAGCCTTATGGACTTAAGGCGTTGCATCATCTAACACCAATTGCTGCCTCATTACCACCTTGGGTGTGCCAAACACCACAACAGAGACTGATTGATTATTTGTACTTAGCCATTGAGTACCCTTGCTATTCTGTGCCTGTCCTGTGACAGTATATATATTATTCTTGCTTCTGTGTGCTGGGCCTGAGAAGGCATATGTAGCCAATCTATCGCTATATTTATGTGTAGAGGGTGATCTTTCTTCTTTATTTTTTTAATAAAACTGTGTTTTATTGTAACCTGCTGGTCTGAGTGTCTTGAAAAACCGTTACACCCACCCACCGTAGTACTGATTCCATATAGGTCCAGTTCACCCGGTCAAACGCCTTCTCTGCATCCAAAGAAAGAAACAGAGAAGGTGTGTCCCGTTCTGATGCCGCTTGAATCAAGAGAAGAGTGCGAATAACATTATCCTAGTTTCTCTCCCCGGGAAAACCCAGCTTGATCTGGCGATATCAAGTCCAGCAAATATGGTTGCAGTCTAGTGGCCAGGATTTTAGCAAACAATTTCAAGTCATTATATAACAGAGAAATAGGCCGGTAGTTACCACATTCCGCCGGGTCTTTACCTGGCTTGGGGATAACAGTGATGTGGGTGCAAAGGGGGGACTGAGGCCACAGATTGCCATCTAAAATGCTATTAAAAAATGCCGTCATATGAGGGAGGAGAGTGTCTAGAAAGGATTTGTAGTAAACTACCAAAAAAGCCATCCGGCCCCAGGCTTTTACCCTAAGGAGTGGAGTGTAAAACTCTTTGGAGTATCTGCTTGAGCGAGGAAAGAGGAAATCTTGCCCTCTCTACCATGAAGTGAATCCACCGTACTGTCAGCTGCCAGATTATACAACCCACTGAAGAAGGTAGCAAATTCTGATGCTATAGCATCAGATCTATGGATAAAAGAACCCGTCGGTTGACGTAACTTGTGTATTTGAGCCGCAGAATGGGCCTTGCACACCAGAGATGCTAAAGTCTTGCCACATTTATTGCCTTGTAAGTAACAGTTGTAGCGATACCACATAAATGATTATAGAGTTTGGGCCCGCAACCTAGAAGTTAAGTCCGTGCGAAGTGCTGTCAATTGAGCCAAGAGAGTTGTAGAGGGAGCGGATTTATGCATAGCTTCCACCTCGGAAATTTCAACAATAATATTACAATCTCAGCAGCAGCCAATTTTTTTTATCTACTTCCCAGGGCTATGAGGTGGCCCCTGATATAGCATTTGTGCGCCTCCCAAATTGACGACATAGCCACCTCATCAGAGGTATTGACATCAAAAAATAAATCAAGAGACTGTAGAATTTGGCTCATGACGCACTCTAGGTGAAGAAGAGATTCATTAATCCTCCAAGTAAATTGAGGCTGAGGGACATGGTCCATGGATAACATGAGAAAAACAGGAGCGTGGTCTGAAAGTGTAATAGAAACATAGAAACATAGAATTTGACGGCAGATAAGAACCAATCGGCCCATCTAGTCTGCCCAATTTCCTACTGTGTTTAAAAAAAAAACAAAAAAAAAAAAAAAACCTCAAACCTTTTTTGGTCCTTGGTCTTTTCTTATGTTAAGGACCGCCTTATGCCTATCCCATGCATGCTTAAATTCTGTCACTGTATTGACATCTACCACTTCTGCTGGTAGGCTATTCCACTTGTCTACTACCCTCTCAGTGAAGTAAAACTTTCTTACATTACATCTAAACCTGTGTCCCTCTAGTTTTAGACTATGGCCTCTTGTCCTAATGTTTTTACTCTTTTGAAATATACTTCCATCCTTTGTTGAATCCCTTCATGTATTTGAATGTTTCTATCATATCCCCTCTCTCTCTTCTCTCCTCCGACATCATACCCAGATGATATTGGCTCAAAAAGAAGTTGTCTAAACGAGAGTAAGTATGAGGAGGGTGCGAAAAAAAAGAGTAATCTCTAGCAGTGGGTTAAGAGACACTCCAGGAGTCTACAGATTGGTCTATAATTGTAATGGTAGGTTTATTTGAACGTTGAGAGACAGAATAATAACAAAAAAATCCAGAAAACCGCATTTCAAAAATGTTATAAATTGATTTGCATTTTACTGAGTGAAATAAGTATTTGACCCTTTTGCAAAACATGACTTAGTACTTGGTGGCAAAACCCTTGTTGGCAATCACAGAGGTCAGACGTTTCTTGTAGTTGGCCACAAGGTTTGCACACATCTCAGGAGGGATTTTGTCCCACTCCTCTATGCAGATCCACTCCAAGTCATTAAGGTTTTGAGGCTGATGTTTGCCAACTCGAACCTTCAGTTCCCTCCACAGATTTGTTATAGGATTAAGGTCTGGAGACTGGCTAGGCCACTCCAGCACTTTAATGTGCTTCTTCTTGAGCCACTCCTTTGTTGCCTTGGCCATTGTCATGCTGGAATACCTGTCCACTACCTATTTTCAATGCCCTGGCTGAGGGAACGAGGTTCTCATCCAAGATTTGGCTGTACATGGCCCCGTCCATAGTCCCTTTGATTCAGTGAAGTTGTCCTGTTCCCTTAGCAGAAAAACACCCCCAAAGCATAATGTTTCCACCTCCATGTTTGACAGTGGGGATGGTGTTCTTGGGGTCATAGGCAGCATTCCTTCTCCTCTAATCACGGCGAGTTGAGTTGATGCAAAAGAGCTCGATTTTGGTCTCATCTGACCACAACACTTTCACCCAATTCTCCTCTGAATCATTCAGATGTTCACTGGCAAACTTCAGACGGGCCTGTACATGTGCTTTCTTGAGCAGGGAGACCTTGCGGGCGCTGCAGGATTTCAGTCCTTCACGGCATAATGTGTTATCAATTGTTTTCTTGGTGACTATGGTCCCGGCTGCCTTGAGATCATTTACAAGATCCTCCCATGTAGTTCTGGGCTGATTCCTCACCGTTCTCATGATCACTGAAACTCCATGAGGTGAGATCTTGCATGGAGCCCCAGAAAGAGGGAGATTAACAGTTATTTTGTGTTTCTTCCATTTGCGAATAATCGCACCAACTGTTGTTACCTTCTCACCAAGCTGCTTGGCGATGGTTGTGTAGCCCATTCCAGCCTTGTGTAGGTCTACATTCTTTTCACTGACATCCCTGGACAGCTCTTTGGTCTTGGCCATGGTGGAGAGTTTGGAATCTGATTGATTGCTTCTGTGGACAGGTGTCTTTTATACAGGTAACAAGCTGAGATTAGAAGCACTCCCTTTAAGAGAGTGTTCCTAATCTCAGCTTGTTTCCTGTATAAAAGACACCAGGGAGCCAGAAATCTTGTTGATTGATAGGGAGTCGAATACTTATTTCACTCAGTAAAATGCAAATCAATGTATAACTTTTGTGAAATGCATTTTTTTGTTGTTATTCTGTCTCTCACTGTTCAAATAGACTGAGCATTTATTTTTGTCAGTGGGCAAATGTACAAAATCAGCAGGGAATCAAATAATTTTTCCCTAACTGTATATATATATATATATATATATGTATACAGGGCTCAAAATTTCAAGTCCTGAGCTACTAGCCAGGCCTGAAAAGTTACTCGCCACCAGTTTTCATGACTAGCCCCACCCATATCCCCACCTTTAACCCCACCCATATCCACGCCTTTAACCCTACCCATCTCAAGTTCTCTTTGATGAAACAACACTGTTGTTCTATGTTTTATTCGGGCTAAAATTAACAAATACAGATTGGGGAGCCCAAAACTGGACTCTCCTGGTCAAAACCAGACAGGTGGCAAACCTACAAAAGACTTAAAGGAACACTAACCCCACTTAATAATAACCCCCCCACACACTTCCCTTAATCTGGGCAGGATATACTAATGCCCCATGCATAAGTTTTGTGTGGACTAGTTCTCCAAAATTAGTCTTAAATTAGTACTGGATATGTCCAGATTAAGGAAAATGGGCAGGATTTACTGCCCATTTACCTTAATCTGGACAGAAAATCCTAATGACCCCTATGCATCAGTTTTGCGTGGGCTAATTCCCCCAAACTAGTCTTTAATTAGTACTGGATATCTTGTTCAGGGAAGTAGACATGATTCATTTTTGCAGGACCTCAAATACCTCCCACTGAAGGTTTCTTAGGAAGCAAGGAGGGTTTAAGTGACAAAGTTGGGGGTAGTGGAATCTGGCAACAGAGAATCACACCCTCCACATGATATTCACTCATAACTAAAGATTATTTTTGGGGAACCAATACACAAAGAAACGACTCCTAGTGGCCCTTAGATTTTCTGCTCCAAATTAAATAGATAGCAACCCTTTATTTTTAATTTACATATTCTGCAATTGCATATTCCGTAAAGTGAAATTGCCTATAACTTTATTTTCGCATCTTATAATTTTATACTTTTTATGTCCCTGCCATTAAGCTCAGTGGAAAGGGGAAAAAGTAAAAGAGTGAAGTGAAAAAAAAAAAAAGCCTGGGCATATTACCTCTGACATGTCCTGTTTTGGTTGCTGCTGTTGTTTTTATACAGTAAAAAAAAAAAAATAAAAACAAAATAAGCAGTACCTATACATGTGAGCATTAATGATAGGGGTAGGCAACCAGAGGACCTCTAAATGTTGAGAACTACAATTCCCATCATCCCTCGCCAGTCACTGTCTGACGTTAGACGATTGGAATTGTAGTTCTCAGCAGATGGAGGGCCTCAGATTGCCCACCCCTACTATATATACTGTATAAACCATGAGTGGACAACATGCAGCTCTCCGGTTGTCTTTGGACTAAAACCACCATCAGCCTCAGCCTACAAGGAACTGAAGTCCAGCAATAGCTGAAGAGCCACATGTTGCACAGTTAGAATAAAGCAAACAAGCTTCCCATAAAAACAGGAACTTTTACCCAATCTGTACTAGTCATCTACACCAGCATAGCTTTGCTCTGCCACTGAAGATGATACACAGTTGTATGAGTCCATGTCACCCCTGGCCTCCATATGCATCCGGTCCTCTTCTCCCCCACTGACACTTACATGTACTGGACTTCTTGCTGCGGAGGGAGGCGACCGATATTAAAACTTCACTACAGAGCGTCCCTCCCGTCTCCATAGCAACCGGCCGTGTAGAGTTAAAGCTCCCAATGTCTTGATGAAGGGATATCAATTGCCGGTATAGTAGCACCAATGAGCTAATTACCGGCTGTGCCGGTAAAATACTGGAACCACTAAATATGAGTAGCTGGATCTGCTAGGTAGCAACGGGCTAGAACTGCAATGCATGAGCGGATGGAACCGCTAGGTAGAAGTGGGCTAGAACTGCTCTGTATGAGCGGATGGAAACCCCTAGGTAGACGCGGGCTGGAACTGCCAATTATGAGAGGGCTAGAACCGCTAAATATGAGCAGCTAGATCTGCTAGGTAACAGCGGGCTAGAACCAATTTGATGAGCGGATGGAATAGCTAGGTAGAAGTGGGCTGGAACTGCTAGTGATGAGCGGGCTGAAACCACTAAATATGAGCAGCTGGAACTGCTAGACAGCAGCGGGGCAGAACCGCTAAATATAGGTGAGAGGTCAGGGCAGGATACTCCTGGTCAGAGCCATGTCCGCCCTGTCACTGTCATTCCGCTCACTAACTTGACTGGAGCACGCACTGAACAGGGACACGCTTACACATCACCAGTGTACTGTAAAGGGACAAGCCCACACACCTCCAGTGGGACCTTGTAAGGGCCGTCTCTGCGTCTGAACGGGCTTCAATTTCTACTCGCACTCACTCAATTTCTCCTCGCCAAATGCGAGGAGGCGAGTGGAAATTTTGAGTCCTGTATATATATATATATATATATATATATATATATATATATATATATATATAATCTCCTTCCTTTGAGGGGCTTTCTGAATCAGATGTAGACCCCCATGGTGGGCTATATCTTATGATAAGGAGGTAGAAAAACATGGTATAATCATGTTATAAGTATAAGATGTGACCTTTGAAATATCTTTGAATTAGGATAACATAGAGCATAAGTCACTTGAAATATTATCTTGGATTGAAGGGGCACAAACTCTCTTGATGTATCATTCATTCAAATAATGGGCTTAATCTATCATGTGGAGGGGAATCTGAGGATCCAGACATCTAGGAAACAGCCAGCATATAAGTATACCAAGTATCCTCACTACTCAGACAAAAATCAAATACCACTGGGTACTTACAGCAGACTTCCTGGAGAGCCACTTGGGCAACCTATAGCAGCAGCAGAGTGGGCAAGAAAGGCTACCAGACCTGAGCTTTTAATAAACCAATGTGATCTCCTCAATGGCTCAGAGCCCACCACCATCCAGCATGTGTATTGCTTTGCCCTCTTTTGATTAATGATTAAGGGCTTAATGATTAAGTCCTGTGACTGCCTGTTTTTACAGTGTTATATCTAATATATATATATATATATATATATATATATATATATATATATATATACACACATGCTGTTAATGTAAAAAAAAACAAAAAAACAAAACGAAGGGGACCAATCTGGCTTCGCGGCCAGCACCTTTATCCGACATTTGCCGCAGCACAACACTGTACAGTCAACCACCGCGCCCGAGCTCCGCCCGCTAGCGTCGCACTCCAGCTTCTCGCTCCCCAATCCTTTGTTGGAGGAGACTGACCTTCGGCTGTTTTTTGTGAGGGTTTCTCCACTCAGTCCGTCCCTTCAGTCCCAGAGTTGGTTTTCGTGACATTATACTAACGCCACCCCCTTTTTTCTGTATGGCGGTAGACCCTAGCGATTTGGCGGCAGCCTTGCAGCAGCAGGGTGCCGTTTTGGAGCAGCATGCTACTCTGATTGGTAGCCTAGACCGTAAACTGGATGCCATCACTGGCCTTCTCCAGAGCTTAGAGGCCTCTTCCACGCCTGTTGTTTCTAGTGAACCGTCTCCTACTTCGCAGTTTTCGCAGCCATCTTTTGTTGCTGCCCCTAGGCTGCCTCTCCCCGAACGTTACGATGGGGATCCAAAAGAGATGAGAGGGTTTCTTAACCAGTGTTTGCTACACTTTAGTTGCAATCCCGATGCCTATACCTCCACCAGCCCTAAAGTGACGTTCATAGTCTCCCTTCTTAAGGGCCAGGCTTTGGCGTGGGTGTCACCTTTGTTGGATCGTCAGTCTTCGGTTCTAGACGACCTTGATTCTTTCCTTTCTGCCTTTCGTTCCGTATTTGATGTGCCAGGGCGTCAGGCACAGGCTGAGGCAGCTCTCCTTGATCTTCAACAGGGACAGCGGTCTCTCACCCAATATGCCGTGGAATTCCGTACCTTGGCGTACGGATTGGGGTGAGAATGCGCTTAAGGCGGTGTTTCGCAGAGGTCTTAGCGACCGGCTCAAAGACGAGCTCACTACCCGTCCCATACCTCGTTCTCTGGAAGATCTCATCCGTCTTTGTTCTTCTTTGGAGCACCGGGTTCTTGCAAGGGGGATGGAGAGAGACCGTGACCGTGCCAGGCATCCAGGTCCTCGCCCGGTCGCCTAGCACCCCGCTTTCACCCTCCTAGCACTCCTGCCCCTTCTTCTCCTGAACCTATGGAGATCGGTCAGGTGTACAAATTGTCCGACGCCGAAAAAACCAGGCGTCGCAGCCTTGGTTTATGCCTGTATTGCGGGTTACAGGGACACCTGGCTCGTACGTGTCCCAATAAGGCGGGAAACTCCAGGACTTAGGAGCTGGGGGACCCTTACTAAGTCCACGTTCAGTCCCCATGGTCCATGTTTCTCGTGTGACCTTATCTGTGGTTTTGTCCTGGTCTCTGTCTTCTGTGGCTGTTTCGGCCTTCATTGATTCCGGGGCTGCTGGGTTGTTTTTAGACGCGGGATTTGCGCAACATCATTGCATTCCATTGTTTCCTCGTCATCCTCCCCTACGAGTTGTAGCTGTGGATGGAACTCCTGTGGAATCAGGTATCATCTCCTTGGTTTCTGCGCCATTGTCCTTAAGTATTGATGGTACGTTCCATGAACACGTATCGTTTGATGTCATTTCCTCACCCCACACTCCTGTCATTCTGGGGCTTCCTTGGTTGCGACACCACAACCCGAGCATCAACTGGGTTACCGGGAGAGTGACCCTTCCTTCCACAAGGACTGGATCCTCTTTGCTGGTCGCAGCATCTGAGTTGGGGTGTTCTACAGATGAAGAGGTAGACTTGGACAGGTTGCCGGAACCTTACCATCTTTTTGCCGATGTCTTTAGCAAAAGAAAGGCTGAGGACCTTCCACCACATCGTGATTATGACTGCGTCATAGACCTCCTTCCTGGTACTCAACCTCCTCAAGGCCGGGTCTATCCATTGTCCGTACCTGAGACCGCCGCCTTGGAAAAGTACATAAGTGAGAGCTTGGTACGAGGTCACATCCGTCCGTCTACCTCCCCTGCAGGGCCTGGGTTGTTCTTTGTTGCTAAGAAGGACGGCTCACTTCGCCCCTGCGTCGACTACAGAGGGTTGAATGCCATTACACGCCGTAATTGCTACCCTTTACCTCTGATTCCGGAGCTTTTGGACCATCTTAAGGGGTCGACAGTTTTTACTAAGCTGGATCTCAGAGGAGCATATAATTTAGTCCGCATGCGACACGGCGAGGAGTGGAAAACCGCGTTTAATACGCGGTTTGGGCATTATGAATACCTGGTAATGCCTTTCAGACTGCGTAATGCTCCGGCCGTATTTCAGGCCTTCATGAATGACATTTTCAGAGACCTCCTCTTGTCCTATGTAATTGTGTATTTGGATGATATCCTGATCTTTTCGGGCACCCTTGCCGAGCATCATTTGCATGTACAGACAGTTTTGGGGCGGTTACGTCTACATAAGCTCTATGCTAAACTTGAGAAGTGCACCTTTGAGCAGGCCAGTCTACCTTTCCTTGGTTATGTGGTGTCGTCTTCTGGTCTGGATATGGGTCCAGCCAAGGTAGCAGCCGTAAGGGACTGGCCTCGTCCGGTGACCCTCCGTGCTCTTCAACGGTTCATAGGATTTGCGAACTATTACAGACGGTTCATCCGCGGTTTTTCCAGAATAATTCAACCCATTGTGTCGTTGACCTGTAAGGGAGCGGATCCTGCTACTTGGTCTATGGAGGCTATTTCAGCTTTCGAGGCTCTTAAAGTTGCCTTTACCTCTGCTCCCATCCTGACTTATCCAGATCCGTTACGGGCCTTCACGTTAGAGGTTGACGCCTCTGAGACAGCGGCCGGCGCAGTTCTGTCCCAGCTAAATCCCAAGACCGGTAAACTTCACCCGTGTTCCTTTTTCTCTCTACGCTTTTCCTCTGCGGAACGGAATTACGAAACGGGTAACAGGGAGTTGTTGGCCATAAAATTGGCTCTGGAGGAGTGGCGTCACCTTCTCGAGGGTTCACCTCATGTGGTCTCCGTTCTCACCGACCATCAGAACCTGGCATATCTAGCCTCTGCTAAACGCTTGAACGCCCGTCAGGCCCGTTGGGCGTTGTTCTTTGCCCGTTTCCATCTGCAGATCTTGTACATTCCGGGTTGTAGAAACACCAAGGCTGACTCTCTGTCCAGGCTTATTGAACCAGGTCCTCTTGATATCCCCTCTCTTGAGACCATCCTTCCAGCCTCTTGTTTTTTAGCTCTTTTGTCTACTCAGACCCTTAGGGCTATCCAAGCCGCTCAGAGCTTTACCCCTTTTTCTTCTCGTCTTGAGTCTCGCAGTCTCTTTGTGCCTCCCCAACATCGTTCCGAGGTGTTGAGATGGGCCCATCATTCTTCTGTGGCCGGTCATCCTGGTATTCGTCGTACTTACGACCTCCTTTCTAGATACTTCTGCTGGCCGGGGAGCCGTGTTGATGTAGAGGCGTACGTGACCTCCTGCCCGACCTGTGCACGTATGAAATCCCCTAAGGCTCGACCTCTTGGACTTCTTTTGCCACTTCCTGTGCCAGCTGTACCTTGGACCCAGATCGCGATGGATTTTGTAGTTGATCTTCCGGTATCCGCCGGTATGTCTGTAATTTGGGTAGTCGTTGACCGGTTTAGTAAGCAAGGGCACTTTATTCCTCTTCCCAAGGTTCCTTCATCCACTGAGTTGGTCGATTTGTTCATTCAGCACATTGTTCATATCCATGGTTTGCCTCTTCATATTGTCTCTGACAGGGGTTCACAGTTCGTTTCTCGGTTTTGGAGGGCTGTGTGTGCTTGGTTGGGTATTAAACTACAGTATTCCTCGGGTTATCATCCGCAGACTAATGGTCAGACCGAGCGTTTAAATCAGTCCCTGGAGTCCTATCTCCGCACTCATTGTAACCATCGTCAAGACGATTGGACTAGTCTGCTTCCCCTGGCTGAGTTTTCTTATAATTCCCTCTTACAGACCTCCTTGGGTTGTTGTATAAAAATAGGTTTGTTATTAGCTGGGCTAATCATTAGCTGGGCACTGAGCAATAGAAAGTGAGCAATAGTAAGTGTAGAAGGAGATATTCTGGAGATAATCTGGAGGTGATCTGTGGTGATTAAAGTCAGAAAACAACTCAGAAAACAAAATCTGAAGGTATTATTTTTTTTTTCTCTGTCCCCTGATTACATTAGTGCTGTGAACATGTCAGGCATGTTGCAGTGCAATGGATGTTTTGCTTTTCTCCCCAAGGAAACCTTTTGGAGGTTCAGAAGTTGTCCAATTTGTCAGCAATTTTCTGTTTTACAAGAGGAGATTGATAATTTGAAGGCTGAAATCTACAAGATGTCTGTGAGCTCCACAAAGATACAAAAGAAACAAGTGCCACTGCCTCAGAGACTTCCAAGAAATGGCAGATGGACTACAGTTGGCTCTGGAAGGGTAAGAGTTGTGGACAGGAGGCATGTCCCACAGTCTGTGCCTCTTCAAAATTCCTTTGCTGCACTTTCAGAACACTGCCTTAATACTGAAACAACTCCAGAAGCAGAGACTACTGGTTCACCAGCCTGTAATCCACAGGTACACCAGACTGCAACCACTGACAAACTGATAAAGGTAAGAAGTAAGAACAACTTTAAGAGGAAGCAACTCTTATTGGGGGATTCTATATTAAGAGGAGTGACTCTGGAGGATAGTCATGGTGATGGCAAAGAAGTCAGATGTCTTCCTGGTGCTACAGCTCACAGAGATAGAAAACGCATTTTAAAAATTGTTAAGGAAGCAAGACAGAATGGAGAGTTGGATGTCATAGTCCATTTAGGGACAAATGATTTGGCTTGTAATGAGGTAAGTGTGGTAAAAGATGTTTTTAAGAAGCTATGTAAGGATCTGCAGCAAGTTGCTTCCACTGTATCCGTTTCAGAAGTTCTGCCAGTGTATAAGGAAGATGATGGTAGGATGCAGCGAATAAGAGATTTTAATTCATGGCTAGGGAAATGGGGCCAAAAACATGGATTTGGCTTTGTTTCTCACACCAAACCTATTTGGTGTAACAAGGAATTGTACAAAAAGGATGGCTTGCATCTTTCTCAAAAGGGAACAGAGGTTCTCAGCAAGCAATTCAGAAGTTTTGTTAACAGGTATTTAAACTAGTAGAGGGGGGCAATGGAATGATACTGGAGATAACCAATTGCCCCCCACAGCATTGCACAGATGAATTTGATCAAGGTATGTCTGTGGCACATAGGTCAAAAAACAGTAGACTTCGAGCCATGTGTACAAATGCACGCAGTTTAGGAAATAAGATCCCTGAACTCATTGCAATAATAACTAGGGAAGATGTGGACTTAGTGGGAATTACCGAGACCTGGTACAATGATAAAAATGACTGGGATGTAGAAATACCGGGGTACTCTCTATTCAGAAAAGACAGGAAAGGCAGAAAAGGAGGAGGGGTTGCCATTTATGTCAAAAATAGCTTAAAGGTTAATCTTATACAGGGTATGGAGGAAAACACAGAGACTGTTTGGATAACTTTAGAATATGGGAATAAGATGGTCACTCGTTTAGGTGTGATCTATAGACCCCCAGGACAAACAGAGGAGTTGGATCAACTGCTGGTCTAACTAAGATGACTGTGAAAGGTGAGGTTATAATTATGGGGGACTTTAATCTTCCAGATGTAGACTGGAAAAACCAAGTAGCAGGTTCAGCCAGGAGTAGAGATATCCTAAATTCTTTACAAGGATTAGCTCTTAGTCAATTATTAGAAGAGCCGACTAGGAAGGAAGCCACACTAGATTTATTATTTACTAATAGAGACTTGGTATCAGATGTAGCTGTAGGAGAGTGTTTGGGCTCCAGTGATCATCATTCTGTGTGGTTTAATATAAAAACAGAGGCTGAGTTGCACCACACAAAAACAAAGGTTCTAGACTTTAGAAAGGCTGATTTTTCTAAAATGGAAACATTTTTATGTCAGTCTTTAACAACTTGGAGATCTTTAGATGGAGTCCAGGAGAAATGGGATTATCTGAAATGTGTTTTACTAAACGCAGCAGAACATTGCATTAAACATGTCAGCAAGGGTAAAAGAAAAAGAAAACCACTGTGGTACTCAGCAGAAGTGGCAAATATAGTAAAAGAGAAAAAAGAAGCATTTAAGAAATATAAGCAGACGCAGAAGGAAGAAGATAGGTTTCGGTACAAATCTAGGTTGAAGGAGGCCAAATGTATTATTAGATGTGCCAAAGCACACACAGAGGAAAAAATTGCCCAGTCAATAAAAAAGGGGGATAAAACATTTTTTAGATATATAAGTGAAAGGAGGAAAACGAAACAAGGAATAGTTAGACTAAAAACAAAAGATGGAAACTATGTAAATGAGAATAAAGGGCTAGCTGACTGTCTCAATGAATATTTCTGTTCAGTTTTTACACAGGAAGATGAAGGGAAGGGACCTCTGTTAGAAAAAAGAAATGGCAAGACACGGGAAACATGCATGTTTACAGAAGAAGAAGTTCTAATTCAACTTTCTAAGGTAAAAACAGATAAATCAATGGGTCCAGATGGGATACACCCAAAGTTATTAAAAGAACTTAAGTGTGTTCTGGCAAAACCTTTAACAGAATTATTCAATCAGTCACTAGCAACAGGAATAGTTCCAGAAGATTGGAAGGTAGCAAATGTAGTACCGCTTCACAAAAAAGGTAGCAGGGAAGAGTCTGGTAACTACAGACCAGTAAGTCTTACATCAGTAGTGGGAAAATTAATGGAGACTATGTTAAAGGAAAGAATTGTTGAATATCTGAATATGAATAGCTTGCAAGATACCAAACAACATGGGTTTACAGCAGGGAGATCTTGTCAAACTAACCTCATAGATTTTTTTGACTGGGTAACTAAAATAATAGATCAGGGGGAAGCAGTAGATATAGCTTATCTAGATTTCAGTAAAGCATTTGACACTGTCCCTCATAGAAGACTCATAAATAAATTGCAGTGTTTGGGTCTAGATGTAAAAATAGTGAAATGGATAAGGCAATGGCTGAGTGACAGGAGACAGAAAGTGGTAGTCAATGGAGAATATTCGGACGAAAGGAGTGTTACTAGTGGAGTACCTCAGGGATCTGTACTGGGGCCCATTCTTTTTAATATTTTTATTAGTGATATTGCAAAAGGTCTTCAAGGAAAGGTATGCCTTTTTGCAGATGATGCAAAGATCTGAAATAGGGTAGACATTCCAGGGGGAAAAAGCCAAATGACGAATGATTTAGGTAAATTAGAAGAATGGTCAAGAGTGTGGCAGATGCACTTTAACGTTGATAAATGTAAAATAATGCACTTGGGACATAAAAATCCAAAGGAAAAATATACCATTAAGGGTACTGTGCTGTCAGAGACAACAGAGGAAAGGGATTTGGGAGTAATTATTTCTAATGACTTAAAGGTAAGCAGGCAATGTAATAAAGCGATGGGGAATGCAAGCAGGGCACTGGGTTGTATAGCTAGGGGCATTAGTAGCAGAAAAAGGGAAGTAGTCATGCCACTGTACAGATCTCTAGTTAGACCTCACCTAGAATATTGTGTACAGTACTGGAGACCCCATCTCCAGAAGGATATTGATACTCTAGAGAAAATTCAAAGAAGGGCTACTAAAATGGTGACTGGTCTACAGGAAAAGAAATATCAGGATAGACTAAAGGATCTGAATATGTATAGCTTGGAGGAGAGAAGAGAGAGAGGGGATATGATAGAAACATTCAAATACATGAAGGGATTCAACAAAGTACAGGATGGAAGTATATTTCAAAAGAGTAAAAACGTTAGGACAAGAGGCCATAGTCTAAAACTAGAGGGACACAGGTTTAGATGTAATGTAAGAAAGTTTTACTTCACTGAGAGGGTAGTAGACAAGTGGAATAGCCTACCAGCAGAAGTGATAGATGTCAATACAGTGACAGAATTTAAGCATGCACGGGATAGGCATAAGGCGGTCCTTAACATAAGAAAAGACCAAGGACCAAAAAAGGTTTGAAGTTGTGTGTGTTTTTTTTTTTTTTTTTTTACACAGTAGGAAATTGGGCAGACTAGATAGGCCGAATGGTTCTTATCTGCCGTCAAATTCTATGTTTCTATGTTTCACCCAATTTTGCAGCTTTGGGGTACAATCCACGTACTCTCCTCCTATCTCCTGGTTCTTCTTTGGTGCCTTCCGCTGAGACCAGGGTTGAGTCCTTGGCGGCTCATTGGCAGATGGTTCGGTCCACGCTTATTTCTGCCCAGGTCCGCCAGAAGGTCTCCGCTGACCGTAAACGTTCTCTCGCACCTCTTTTTGTGCCAGGGGATAAGGTATGGCTCTCAGCCCAGAACGACCGTCTTTCCCAGCCCTCGAGTAAACTAGGTCATCGATTCCTTGGTCAGTTTCGGGTTACCCATCGCATTTCCCCTGTGGTCTACCGTTTGGACCTGCCTCGGACTATGCGTATTCATCCGGTATTCCATGTGTCTAGGTTAAAGCCATGGGTTCCCTCTCGTTTCCCTCACCCACGGCCTGCTATTCCCCCTCCTGTTTCCCGTCATGGTTGAGAGGAGTATGTCATCGACGACATCCTGGACTCCAGGAGGTTCCGGGGTCGTATTCAGTACTTAGTTAACTGGCAAGGTTATGGTCCTGAGGAGCGGTCTTGGGTTTCTTCTCGGGATATCCATGCCCCCGCTCTGCTTCGCCGCTTTCGACGGCGTCATCCCAACCTACCTTCTTAGCGGCCCCTGGAGGTGGCCGTTGGGTAGGGGGCAATGTCATGACCGGGTCTCTCGCTTTTTCACCGCCTGGTTCACGGCTTCCTGCTGCTCCGTCGTCTGGCCGGATGTGACGTCACGCTGGGTTCCAGTGCCGTTGCCAGGGACGCTCCAGTTACTTCCGCTTGGCAGGTATTTAGCATGCCTGCATTCTTTGTCGGACGCGTTAGTATAGCGTCCTGAATCTAGTTTCCAGTCTTGTGTGCCTATGCTTTACGCTCTTGTCTCCTGTTTTAGAGCATTCACTATCCAGAGTCTGTTGTCCTTGCTATCTACTCCGGCACATAGGGATCCTGTCTGTGCCCAGTTGTTCCTGCCTGCCTAGTTTTTCTCTACCGGTATATCTGGGTTTCCTGGATTCATCCTGATCTCCAGTCAAGTCTCTGCTTACCTGACTCCGGTCTGTCTCCTGTTTGGGTTACTGCCAGTCTTCTGGGATCCTGCTACAGTCTTCAGCTCCTGTCTTCCTGAGACTACCTGAGTGAGTACCCTGTTTTCTTGTTGGAGATTCATTCCTCCCTGGGGATTGGGTAGTAGAGCTTGGCTGTACAGTGTTATCGCGGGCCCCCTTTGGCTCAACCGAAGGGGACCAATCTGGCTTTGCGGCCAGCACCTTTATCCGGCATTTGCCGCAGCACAACACTGTACAGTCAACCACCGTGCCCGAGCTCCGCCCGCTAGCGTTGCACTCCAACTTCTCGCTCCCCAATCCTTTGTTGGAGGAGGCTGACCTTCGGCTGTTTTTTATGAGGGTTTCTCCACTCAGTCCGTCCCTTCAGTCCCAGAGTTGGTTTTCGTGACACTATCCTTGTTTTATTCAGCAGGAAAAGGCCTACAGTTACAGGTTCTGTCAAGTAAATCCTTAGTCAAGGATGATGCAAGAAGATCAGGATTCCATATTATACATTTCTCCATAAAGTCAAGAAATAGGGAATTATAGCCCTTAAATGTGGTTAATAGACTTCTGCTCCTAGGGGCAGATCCAAATTCTCCTTTGGGGGAAAGACAACCACTCAGGACCTATGACCCACCACTATGCTTCTGTCTATACAATACCAATGATAATCACTGGCGCTGAAAAAATCTGCACCTCGCTCTGGGAATTCTGGTCGTTCTTGGTGTGGGATCACCAGTAATTTAATTGTACATTACA
Organism: Rhinophrynus dorsalis; assembly: GCA_037306005.1. NCBI lineage: Eukaryota > Metazoa > Chordata > Amphibia > Anura > Rhinophrynidae > Rhinophrynus > Rhinophrynus dorsalis. Next base: position 528,226,322 of record CM074718.1, read on the forward strand.
TCAGCTCTCCATTGCCTTCTCAAGCCATTACCTGGAATCCACTCAGGCGCTCTGAAAGAATGCAGTATAAGCTCCAAATGTTGATGGACATCACATAATGATTACCAAGAATTACTTCAGGAGCTCTCTAGGAACATGTCTGTATGTATAAGTAGATGTTCTGATGATCATAACAGCTTGAGCCCAATTCCCATTTATGTTATTTCCACCCCTGGATTTAAAATGATATTTAGGTCATTATGAATTATTCAGATGTTTTTGTAATGCAAATAAGCACTTTAAGATTGAGATGGCAAAATTATGAATCACAGGCAAGGTTCCAGTTATCAATGGCAAAGGGCATACACTTACCCAGTCCTGCAGAAAGACATTCTTGGCTGTATTACAATTGTGGGTACCAAAGTATCACACTAACAGCAATTCCACTGGTCAGCCCAAGTTGAAGCCTATGCAGCTGAGCATCCTACAGGAATGGACTGACCAGAATAGCTGTTTGAATGACCACAGTCTATTATCTCTTGTGATCTGTCAGTATTGCATAGAGGAAACAGTCACATTATCATCATGGCATCTGCATGTCCAAGAAGTGCTTGATGTCATTCTCTGGTAGTTGACCATAGCAGTCCCATGACAGTTCCCAATGTTTCTGAACTAGAGGGTACCATTTAGTTTTACCGGCACCCCAGACATCAGTAATAAATGGTGGACTGCTCCTCCCCCTACATATGTCTAACTTATGATAGTATATGTAGAAAACACAAAAATAAGAATGGGGGAAAGCTATCTCCATTCAGGAAATCCAGAATAGTCTACCCTCCCAAACAGCAGATATACCAAAAATAAATATCTACTTTAAAATCAATTATTACAAATAAATACAAATTAATTTTTACTTGTTTTAACAATAAATGCTTCTTTACAGTGTTTAGGAATTAACAAATTCTTCAGTCTCCCAGCTGTGTACCAAAAGAAAAAAAACCAAGTACTGGAACAGTTAATAAGCAATAGCACCATCACTGAGCCCATTCATCATAGTATCTCCTGACATTGTTCCCAGCATTCTGTAAGAATAATGCAGGTCACTAGTTCCAGTCTTTAAAGTAACAGTAACCACTTATTTTTACTTCACATATTCTGCAAGTGGATACTATGGCCAGTGAGATTGCCTTTTCCAGCTTCACCTATTGTTTTTTACACTTTATACAATGTGTTGCACAATCCTCTGGTCCTTAATGGGTTAAACGTGTGGATAAAGTCTGTTCTGTTGTAAATGTGCATGAGGTTTTCGGTTGGCATCACCTTACACCAACAGTAAGGTACCCTAGACCCTGCAGCTATTTAGGACTATAACTTCCATTATCCCTGGAGAGCCATTGGCTAGGAAGGGCCTTGGGTTGCTCTACATGATACTATGTAAGACTATCAACTGTCATATGGTTGTCCAGGGGAAAAGTGTCCTTGGAAATTCCTTCAAAATTCTAGCATATATAATTAAGAATTAAATTCCCCTTTGCAAACCTAATTGGGAATACCATTTAAAATAATTAGGGGGTATGCACAAAGTTGACACATCTCCAATTTAAAGGGATAGTAATGTTTCACAAAAAAGCAGCCATTATTAATCTTCATAGTATTTGTGCCATGGAGATTGTTATTTCAATACTGTCTTAATTGTAGTTCAAGAGTAACTGAATAATACAGTATGCCCCTTCACCCCTTTTACCTAGTGTAAGCCATTTCCCCTCAGATGTGGAATCTGGTCTCTTGACTGTACAGGTCACAGCAAGGTACAATTTTCTTACTGTGAACATAAGTAAAACCCTGCCCCACGTAACAGATTTTTACTTATGCTCACTGAAGATTGTCCCTTACTGTGATCCATCCAGTCTTGCTGCTCTGAGGTGAACAGTGACGTGACCCATACTTCCATTTTAAAGTCTGTCGCTTAAAAAATGTCATACTGCAGGACTACACAATAATCAGCATACCTGGGAACTCTCAGGGTTTGACCCTGAGACTCAGGGTTTTGACTCAGATCTCAGGGTCTCAGGGTGAAGAGCCAAAATCTCAGGGTGAGGAGAGTCCAGTGATTTACCACATGATCTACACCATATAACTGCTTCTATAGTCTTTTAATTGGTGTTATTTCTACCAGAAAGAAAGAGAGAGAAGTACTGGCTGCCTTATGTGTGATTAGGCAGTGATGTCTAAGTTGTAGCAGGTTAAAGGTTCCTTGTGGACTGATTGTAGCACCTCTGGGTTACAGGATATATGCAATTATTGCCGAAAATCTGCTTTCTGGGGAACGTAAAGGGTTACAATTTCAATGTTCTCAGGGTTCGCCCATTTTGAAAGTTCCCAGGTATGATAATCAGTGCACCCCCCGTGTGTCTTTCATAAACCTCCTGCAAGATCCAGTCACCACCATATATACTTGTGATGTATCATATATATACTTGTGAGGTATGCAATAAATAATTTGTAAAATGAAAAACGAGAGAAAACTAAAAAAAGTCACGTTTATAAAGAGAAACGTTGTAAATAAATGTATCAGTTTAATGCATTTATAGTACAGCATCAGTTCATATTTCTAAAATAAACACTGAAGAATATAAAGCAAACATAAAAGGGAATCAATATTTTAACCTCTTGTAAGCGAGAAAATCGCAAAGTGTTGCAGACTTCTGTGACGCCCACTGGGTTAAATAGAGAATACAATATTGCACCACCTTCAAACATACCCCCAGAGCTAGTACTAGAACGCTCCCGTTTATAACATGCTGTTGGAGTGAACGAGAGAACAGCAAGCGGGTACGACACGCAGGCACAGTGAAGAAGGGAGGGTTAACAGGCTATAAGTGGGAGGGATCGCTGAGGACAATCCATTTCCTGTTTAGGGTGGTGGAAATGTGGAAAGAGAAAGAGAAAAGTGTATGATACAGACAAAAGGAAGAGCAGAGAGATCAGGGCATATCCAGTATGGCATGTGAGAGGCTGGTTCCTGGATCTGTCTGTTAGATACCTGCCTGCACTGCTGTATGGAGGAGAAAGGACCTCTTCAGCTAAAGACCGTATCAAATGCGACAAGATCATCACCGCCCCTTATCAGGGTAACTGCACACATCATTTCATTAAACTGCTTATAAGTCATGGACTAAAACTTCACTTTTGGATTTGTAGCCATCTTTTTTCTTTGCCCTCTGCTATGTATTTGTGTGCTTGCATTTACATAGTGTTTGAGGGCATCATATATGAATGTAAGCAGGGAATAGACTGCCTGGCCTTAGGAGCTTGCAATCTATTTTTGTAAAGCTGTTGAGGGGATTTCATATGCATCCTAGGGAACAAATAAGAAGATTGATTTTATTGGAACATTAACTCCTAGAATGCTAGAGAGGTCGCCAACACATTGTGAAGCAATGGAGACCTGTAGCATTGAGACGGTTAAAAGCACCCTAAAATCAGTAGGAACTTGGTGGATTTTTGTTTCTTGTGATGCAGTCCTCCACCTACGGAATTGCTCCACACAATTTTGTGCATATGGCCTGGTGGATACAGTGGCAGTGGGAGGGGTTCTGCTGTGTGTACAAGGGTTGTGTTATTTGTGCATTATGGTGGCTTTGGGGAAGAGGGGTAATGCTGGTGTAAAGCAGTTGCACCTTATACAAAAAATACAAATCCCTTTTGATTGAAATGGGAAAGTTAACCCCTTGGATGCTGGAGAAGCTTCCAATGCATTGCAAAGCATTGTACCGGAGACCCCTATAGCAGCCAAGGGTTAAAATAAAAGGAACAGTAAACTTGTATTTTCTTTATATGACTTATTTCTGTTGCCTAACACAAGTGTTTTCCCACTGCTGGGAGAATCTTTATTAAAGTGACTGCAGCTCAAATGTATTTGTATTTTAACCCTTTGAATACCAGAGGGGTACATAACGCATTGTGAAACAATGTATTGAAAGAACTATAAGGAATGGAGAGGGGGGTATTGTGTGTATTGCAGAGAATGGTTGGTTGGTTTTTATCCGTTTACTACAGAGATCAAAAGTCAAAATTTGCATGTAGATTTTGGGAAAGGTCTGCCATAGAAGTACCAAAAATCCAGTCCCTAGAGTGAGACCAGATCAATCTGTCAGATACTAGGCTGATGAGTCTGCTGTTGTTATTAAGGGCTTAATCTTAGAGGAGAAAAGCCAAGGCAATCAGACCGTATTATAATCTTTATCCTGTTAAGACTAATGGCATGAATTATTTCCATTTCTGTGGTCCCTTGCAATCTTCTCACTCAGTTTTGTCTATCTGTAGGACCTGATTCATTTCCATAGCTTGGGGGCTATGAGTATAGTATAATATATACTTTTTATTCTGTGACACTGAGCATTTAGTTTTTTAATATTTGCCCTTACCTTTTTGCTACTGAAGAAGAAGCGTTAGCTTTGAAACGCGTTTAGCGTTGGGTCCTCTTTAATTCGTGGTCACATTTTATTTTACACATTGTTTTAATACATTTTTGATATATCGCAATTGGGTTCCAATATACTCTTTTTTTTTATTTTGACTTTTGAGATCCAGAGAGAAGTTTATCCGTATCAGGGCGGATACATATCCCTGTTTGCTGAACCGGTTGTTATTGAGATCAACCGGATTATTCCTACATTGTGAGTATCAGTCTTTGTATATATACATTGTCATTTTATTGCAGTGGAATTGCGCCCCTTCTGGCTTTCTTCTACTTTGCATATTTAGTTCTCCTGTATAGTGCAGTTGGCTTGCCCAAGATTTCCTCCCTTTTTTATGAACATACGGCCCCACTTGAACCTCCAAGTGTGGAAGGAACAAAGTAACACAGATGTGGCTTAACAAAGAGGTTTATAGGGAAATAATGAATAAGATGCAGGCTTTTAAATTTTGTCAGAATGGTCAGATGCAACAGAATCGTCAAACAAGCAATTTGGCTAGCTAAATGTGAAACTGAAAAACGTAAGCAAGTAAAATCTTAGTATATCAATGGCAAAATGAGAATACGAATATCGAGCCCCATAAAACTGAAACACGTAAGGCAATGGCTGAAACCTTTAACCAATATATTTTTATTTTCTTATATATACAAATGAAGTAGCTATGTCAAATGGAGAATCACAGAATCTCCTCTATCATATACCTGGGCATGAAGTCCATAAGAAACTGGAAAAAGGTTATGGTGTGAAAAAGCACCTGGAGATGATGGCATACATTCAAAGGTACTTAAGGAGCTTAGTTTAGTAATATCAAGACCGCTATACTTAATATTTATTGATTGACTCTTATTAGGCATAGTGCTCTTTGATTGGAGGAAATCAGGCAGACTGCAGTGCCTTTATTCAAAATGGGGACAAGATTTAAATCTGGAAAATACAGACCTGTGAATTTAACTTCTACACTGGCTAAGATATTAGTAGGATTACTCACCAGTAGTATTTAGGACTATGTGATGACCAGTACCATTATTAGTAATAGTCAGCATGGTTTTATGAAGGAGCGATCATGTCAGACTAATTTACTTGAATTCTATGAAAGGGTAAATGTTAATTTGGATAAATGTATTGCTATTAATGTAGTGTACTTGGATTTAGCAAACACTTTGAGAACTATTCCTCTCAATAGGTTACTACATAAGTTAAAGGACTTAGGCTTGGGGAGTGATATCTGCATGGATAGGAAACTGGTTAAATAATAGAATGCAGAGGGGTATTGTAAATTGAACCTTTTCAAATTGGTCTGATGTTGTAAGTGCAGTTCCTCAGGTTTCAGTCTTGGGCCCAATACTTTTTAATTTTGTTTATTAATGATCTTGGGGTGGGTGTAGAAAGTATTCAAGATTTGTTGATGGCACTAAACTGTTTAGGAATATACGTACAGAGAGGTATTTTTTATTTGGATACACAAAAGAAATGACTGAGGTTTAATACAGCTAAGGTTATGTATTTTGGTTGCAGAAACAAGCCTGCTACCTATAATCTGAATAGGACACAGCTTGGAGAATCCTTGTAAGAGAGTGACTGGGGTATTGAGAGAAAAGAATTCTACTTCTATATAAAGCATTAGTAAGGCCTTTTCTACAATGTGAAATAAAGTTTTGGGCTCCAGTTCTTGAAGGAAAAAAATACATTATTTAACGAGTTGCAAGTACTCTGATTAGTTGTAAAGAGAGATTATCTATCCAATATGGGTTTATTTACATTCTAAAAGAAATGTCACTAAGGGGTGATAGAATTGCAATTTGCAAATATATATATACAACACCAATACAAACAACACTCTGGGGAACTATTTACTCAAACAGCCAAATAAAAAACAAGGGGATCATCAAATAAACCAAAAACAGGGATTTTTGTCTATAAGGGCAATAATGTTGTAGAGTTCTTGGCCTCAGGAGGCTGTTTGCAGATTTTGTAGAAGCTTTCAAACACTGATAACTTTTTAACACAGATCAATATTGAGAATGATGACAGTTGGTTTTAATGCAGATAGGCTGTTGATCCAGGAACATGTCTGACTGCCTTATGGAGTCAGGAATACAATTTCTATCCACTTGGGCATAATTAGAAATGGCTACAATTTGATTTTTTTTTTAATCTACCTGAATTAAAAAGGGTGATTATGGCAAAGGCTGATAGACTGATATTTTGTTGGAGGCCAGTAGTTCTTAAACTGGGTTTTCTGAAGATGTATGCAAGTGGTCCACAGAGTAAATGTGAGTAATGGAGGACAGAGGGACAAGGCTGATTGATACTGTGTTAACCCCCCCTGGGTGCTAGAGAGGTCTCCAGTGCAGTGTGAAGCATTCAACTGGTTAAACATTTATTTAATAAGGTTCCACTGGGATTTCCTTTAAATCAAAAAGGGTTCCAACACAGGGGAAAGTTTGAGAACCACTGCACTACTCTACATATAGTTCACTCTCCCTTGCAGTAACATAATGTATGCCAGCCGGTGTGTGTGGTGTACAGAAATTATTTTCCTAACACATACTTCTATCCTTTCCTGTGGACAAATGAGTTAGAAACAACCCATTGTTACATATGGAAATAATAACATGCTTAGTCTTCCAACCTTACGTAAACTGTCACCATTAATTGTTCATCCATGTCGCTCAAAATGACTTGAAACATGAGAATCGGGAGATAGTAACTGAACATGTCCCAAGGGAAGGTAAAAGGAAATACTAGAACTGTTTTACAGCTAAATAAAGGAAATCTCTACTTTTTAGAATGTGTTGTTGATGTGTTTAGCAGAAGTAATTGCTTACGGCAGTCAGGTATATCCATTTTAGATCTGTATTTAGTTCATATCTCCTCACAATAAACAGTAGGCTTTATTTGTCTGAATTAAATTAGAAATAGAGAATCCCACCCATGAGGTAAAATCATCAAATATACTGTTCAGTTATAGATTACTGCAGAATTTAATTGCACAAAAACAAACAAAATGTAATTAGATATTCCTATCTGCAGTATCAAGAATGCCCACCTCTGTTAGATAATTAATAACCACTTATGTCAATGGGATAGTTCCTTATTAAGGATGCTGTATTTCCATTAAGAATCCTGTTGTTGTGTGGATAGGGTGAGGCACAGAGAACCTCCTCCACAAATGCTGATGTGTGTTTGTCATTCTGTGATGGTAAAAGCAAGTTCCGGGAAAAAGAAACTGCTCCATCAAAGGTCATTCTGCAGTGATGGATTAGTGGAAAAGCCATTCAGCTGGGACACTGTGTGTATATATACAATAACACACACACCTCCTTGTTCAAACTAACTGCATCATGGTGCTGGGGTAAAAATTCCCATTGATTGAAATTAGACTTAACCCATTGAATGCTAGAGATGTCTCTAGAGCATTGCAAATCAATGCACTGGAGATCTCCCTAGCAGGCATGGATTAAGGCTCCATAGGGCTCTAGGCAAGGTACCAATCTGGTGCTTCTGACACATAGTGCTGCTAGCATTTACTGGCATTGTGACTCTAATGGAAGAGGGAGGAATTGGATGGTGCTGGTCTCTTTTAACAAAAAGTGTCTGTCACATGAAGTGGCAGCAACAGCAGGGCCTCTGGCTGTGATCCATCACGTGCATCCCGAGCCCCTCATACTGCCATGGGTCCTCGGCAGTAGCCTAGGTTGCCATAATGGATGATCTGGCTTGCTCCCTAGCATTAAAGAACTTCAAATCCCTATTTAAGTCAACTGGAAGTTTGCTTTGTTCCCTATAGTGCAGTTGGTGTGCCCCAGAATTGCACCTCTTATCTTCCTGAACATGGCCCATTGCTAGTCTGCCATAAAATGGTTTGTGTTAAAAAATGGCAATCCTCCACAAATTTCTTATGAAGCACTCAGGAGCTGCTGTTTCATCTCTTAACCTAGAGAGGCCTACAGTGGATCGCCTCACAGTAAGTGAAGGCTTCTCTATCATCCAAGTGGTTAAAGTGACCTGTATTACCCGCCAATCCAAGTCTAATTATAGTGGATGTTATTTCTCATAGAAAATTTCCAAGATGTCAGTTAGTTCTTAAAATGTCAGCTATGGTATGTTAACCCATTTATGGACCAGAGTGGTGCCTAGGTATTTGTTCCATAAAGAATTAACAGCATGTAGATAACAATAGGTGCAAGTAAAATATGATCATAGGAGGTTTTTCTTGTTTTGTTTTTCCCAGTACAGTTGTTTAAGGAGTGCCTTTTAAGATGAAATGTGTATTTTATAGGCTGGGGGTGTTTAATGTGCCTTCCTCTGTGAAGTAGATTGTCAGATGCATATGTACTAAGAGAACTGGTGCAATTATGTAATAAACCAGCTGCACCATAGGAGTAAGTACAAATCCTCAGTCATTTAAATGGGGCTTTTATACCCCTGATTGTATTTTTATATTTCCCTTATGGTGCAGTTGGATTGCGTCAGAATTGTAACACTTTCCTTAGTTATCATTGAATTTAATTGAACTGTTAACCCCTTAAATGCCAGAGAGGTTTCCAATGCATCACAAAGTGCTTTGTTCCAGACCTCTACTATCCAGGGGGTTAATTGCATAAATATTATGCTTAACTTTTATACATATGCCTCGATGTTACATGTGCTGTTTTTTGGCAGGTTGAGGGGAAGCAATTTTGTGCACACTGCTACTTCTAGGCAATGTCTTACATGTTGTATGGGTTTCTCATCCAGATCAGCAATGTCCACAAATTCATTCTCCCTGGGTGATGATGATATTAGTAGTGTGAAGCCTGTGCATCTGGTGAGGACTAAATTCCCATAATTCTCAGCCAACCAAGAGTCCATGTGTCTCCTCTCTGATGATCACTGAGCTTGCTGCTTATGATGATATTTAAGAGGGGTGAAAGCAAAAGCTGGACTTGATGAAGACTTTTGAGGGGTCTGTGCTCGCGCATATCGCCTCAGTGATGTGTGTGAAGGAGAGACATGGAGTCTGCTTTCTAATATGTCATGTTCCATTAGTATCTGTTTAGGAACGCTAACTACTGTGGCATACTGCACTGTTGTTTCAGGACACCTTGGAGTGTGTCTTTAACCCCTTAACGATCCATGGCGTAAATGTACATCACGAGGTGGATGTCCCTAAAGGACCAAGGATGTACATGTCAGTCATGGAATTCCGTGCTCCCCGCAAGGCTGCATGCTGTTCGGGGAGTCTGGAATCGGATCAGCAAAAAAAAAAAAAATAATAAGCTTATTGGTCCTTTTATTTAAGTTGTATTTCAACCCTTTGAGTGCCAGAGGGGGATCCAATACATTACTTTGCAATGCATTGGATCCCCTTCTGGCACTCAAAAGGTTTAACATTATCACTTCTATACTGAGGCTCAAAATCTGGAGCAAACTACCTGTGCCGTAAGGAGCAAATGAAAATTCCCATTGATTGAATTGGAGTTGTGACCCCTTTGAATGCAAGAGAAAGCGAGATAAGAATCTCATATAAATCTGTGGCTATTTTTGAGTACTTGTATTTTTGATAGTGTGCTATAAAATTGCACCTCTTCAGCTTGCTGAATAGGGCAACAAGTGACCATTATATCAGTGAATGATGACTCTTAATTCTTTTTGTATTCAAGGGCTCATGAGGAATAAAGAGATGAAGCTAGATGAAAGGAACCTGGTGCATTATGCCACATGCAAATCTCCAGTGGACAAAAGTGGATTCTTGTTTAAGAAGGGAGATCGTAATGCTACCTACCACAAGCGCTGGTTTGTGTTGAAAGGGAACATGCTCTTCTACTTTGATAATGAGGACAGCAAAGAGCCTGTTGGGGTTATTGTATTAGAAGGATGCAGAGTGGAGCTGTGCGAGTCTACTGAAGAATATGCTTTTGCAATCAATTTTGCTTATGCCAAATCACGGGCCTACATTCTTGCTGCTGATAGCCAGAGTGCTATGGAATCCTGGGTAAAAGCTCTCTCCAGAGCAAACTTTGAATACATTAGACTTGTTGTGAATGAGCTGCAAAAGCAGTTGGGAGAGATTCAGAAAGGTACAAATTACTATGAAATACAAGGAGCTACAGAAAAAAATAAAACAAAATGTACTACCAGTTCAAATAATATAGACCAAGGTTTGTCTCCAGACACTCATGACAAGTCGATGCAGTTATGTTCTGTGCAAAAGGACAATGGCTATGGTATATGGAACAACCACCCTAATAACGTTTATGATGATTATGCTGATTTCATGGGAATGCAAGATAATGACAGGGTAGGGCACACACGTCATGATTTGCAGGATAAACTATCACACTCCTCTTTGCCCCTGGAAAGTCCTGTGCAGGCTGTCAATGGGGAAGATGAAGCAGGAGCATCTTCAGACACAAGATATTTTTCTGTAGACACCATTAGTTTTTCAAAGCTTCATGACTTCTTTGGAGAGGAAATTATGGAAGTTAGAGCCAAGTGGTTAGAATCATTTCAAAAATCAGCTGTGAAACAGAACATGGACTGTGGGGACTGAGAGATGTCAGCATGGGCCTGAAGTTGCACATAAATGTCGTCTTCTGACAAAAATGGAAAAAACTTACCAGTTAATATTTTATATGTCCACATAGACCACATTTAACCATTCACTGCCCAAGTGTATTTTCTAGCCTATCAGGAAAAGGGTTAAAAAAAGCACATTATTTTACCACTAATTTAAGTTGTTACTTTAACCCTTTTGAGTGCCAGAGGAGTGTCCATCTCAATACGTCACAATGTGTGGGCACCCCTCTGGCACTCCTTGGATCATAGATGGGCAAAATATGACATGCGGTCTGATCACTTCCGGGTTTCCCTGCAAAGGAAAAGCAATATGTTTATTACAGAGCACAAATGTACCATACTACAAGTGCAGTGAGAAACAGAACTGATGCATTCTCTTTGTAGTAACAGCGGTTAATCGAAGCAAAAGAGATGGCCCTCGGACCAAAACAATTCCCCACTCCTCCCTTGGATTCACATCACCAGTGCATTGAGAAACAAATGATTTGGATATGTATCTGGTATTCAAGGAGTTATCAGGTCTTTAACATTCCAATACAGGGATGAGCTATGTCATCTACACAAACCGAGAATGTAGAGTTTATCTTAATAAGCCATGGAATGTGAAAACTACAATGCACAATGAGATGGTGCATTCTGGGTGCTAGGGTCCACCTTATGGGCTGATCTTCATAAGAACAGTGCAGTTCTGGGGCAAACCATTTGCTTTATAGGTGGGGACAAAAAAAATTCCAAAAATTTCCATTGTTTTAGGTGGGTGTTTTTAAACCCTTGAATGATAGAGGTCTCCAACATATTGCGAAGCAAAGCACTGGAGCCATCAAGCATTCAGAGGGTTAAAATTCCCAGTTAAAACAGTGTTTAGTTCTCACCTGTAGTGTAAATGGTTTGTCCCAGAACGCCTCCACTTTTCTTTTGAACATACGTCCCTATTTCTTTTCATAGTTGTGTTCACGAGGTCCTAGAAAAAACAACTTCTTCACAAGGGAATTCACTAAAGTTAGTGTGAAGTTTGCTGTACAAATAAGAAGTAACAAAAGGTCTCAGTTGGTTCATTACGGAGTAGTAGTTAACCTTATAAGAACCAGTAGGATGTACAGTGTATTGCGTCACAATATGTAGAACTTCCCTTTGGTTTTTAAAGAGCTGAGAGCTACACTAGGGAACAGTAACCTGCAGCTCTTTGACTGGTGTTTGACTGAAAGTTTCATCATTCCCAGACAGCCAGTGATTAAGCTTATTGAACAGCAACTGGAGAGCCACTTGTTTCCCACTCCTGCACAGCAGGATTGGACAAGGGGAAACTGAAATCCTGTAATATCCACATTTTGGTTCATGTAGGATTGCTATTGGCTAGCCTGTGTTGGAGGCTGATGTCATATCAGTATTTCATAAAGAAGAGCTCTTGCTTAAGATTTTCATCTGTTATTGAAATGCTCACTTAAACAATGATATAAATTTATTTAAACCAGGGGTAGCCAACCCTGGTGTTCATGAGCTGCCACATTACATGTTAGGCCTAGTTCCCACTAGTGACTGTTTCAGCAACAAGATTGCCATTATTGTTGCTGGAATGTGAGTCAAGTGAACTTCCCTATAGAAAATCAACCATATATGTTTGTTTTTTCAACAAAGTTGCCAATGAGAAGCAGGTCTTACTTGATCATAAGTTGGTTCATGTAAATGACTGAGCAACTAATGGACTCCACTGTATACAGGGAGGTACTGAAAACATGCCATGTTGGTAGCTGTTGAGTAACTAGAGCTGGCATACCACTGGTTTATATCTTTAACTTACATACTATTTATTTTGATTTCAAAAGTTGCACTCAGTTGCAGCTTAATGACTGATGCAGACACAAATGAGATGTTTCATTTTATGTGTATATTAATTTCCTTCTCGTTAACATAGGATACCACTGCCAGAACCTAGCATACAGAAATAGCCTGGTTCCATAGGGTTTCCTCTTATTTGCTCATTGATTAAATGAGAGAGCACACTCAGTTTTGAGCAGATCACCTCTGGCATCTGGGCCATCTTTTTCAATTGCTAGCGCATACACAGCCTTCATATATGTGTAGCCAAGCTTAACTCTTTAAGGTGGGGGTGTGCATTATTATTCAATGCTTTTCTCACTCCCTCTGGTTCTTGCAGATTTCGGCTTCATATTTAAGGTTAGTTTGAAGAGGGGCAATGACTATTCATTGTCTAATAAGGCCAACTACATCCAACTGCTTCATCGTCTATACAAATAGCTTCCATTCACCTCTTCTGGCCCGTTTTATAGTTTCACTTAGACATGATCCATCCTCCACCCAAGATGATAAACTTGGAAAACAGGAGCAACACAGCTATGTATGGATCAAATGTTTTTATTTTAAAACATAAATGTCCAGTCAGATCACTAATAACATATCAGGGATTCTGTGCCAGTGGATGTATTTCACAATATAGTTAGACTATAAGGAAGGACTAGTTATAGAGTGATTATATGTTTACTGGCATATGACATGCTGTTATATAGAAAATCTACCTAGGATGGGGGAATCCAGGGATCCTGAGGTCCTAAACTTTTACTTTTGGCTCGTAATTTGTGGAGGGTATTTTACATACATCTAATACATTCACCCCCACAACTGCCTACTGAATCTCCTAGCTGGCGTCTGAAATTACTTGGCTCTTAAGTTTTCAGTATATTTTAGGGAACCCTTTTGATTTTATATAATTTTATTAAAAATCTTTTCATGCTGCTTCTGTTTTTCCAGTGTTCATCCATTTAACTTCAAATGTAATAAATTGTTCCCCTCTTTTTAGCTCAGAATTAAAGGGGACTATATAAACTAGGAAAATAAGTGCCTCTTAATTTGTTTAACATAGGTAGGTGTCATTCAAACCGTAGTCTGTTCTATGTATATGCTTTTTTATTTTGTTTTATTTTCTCTTTTGTGGCCCAGTGCTAGCTGTTTCAGTTTACAATCTGATGAAGACCAGTACCCTTATGATCCATTTGTCTATTGAAGCCTATTGTTTGTTGTGAGAACAAAAGGCTCAATACAGGAAACAACAGATACAAAGTGGTTCTGTTCCCCCAGGGCTCACAATGCAACCCTGGGCTAATCAACAGGTCTGCTCCCAGGGGAGCCAACCTGCCAATGGGGCAACCATCTAGTGATTGTTTTCATTTGCACAATTTGAGTGGCTTATTCCTAGTGTACAGCTCCCCCTTAATGGACATTTTTAGCTGTAAATTAATAATTATTTTACCTCAGACCCTTCATCTTAAGTCTAAGATGGGTACATTCCCTGGTAGCTCATGGTTCTTCATAGCTTCTTTCAGGTCATCTCTGTAGAACAGGGATGGGCAACATGAGGCCCTCCATTGAGTTAAGATGTACATTTCCCATAATCCCCAGAAAGTAGTTTGGCATCTGAGTCCTGTTGGGTGATGTGCACGGATTGGAGCTTTTCATGTGTACCTCCCAGTGAAGCCACTTCAACCTATTGCTTTCCTCTAGCTGTTCTTGGAATATAATTCCCATCTGAGGCTGCAGGTTTCCTTTCTCAAGCAAAGTAATGTGTGTAACCGCATAATACATTGTCATTATTGGGGTTGCTAAAGGTTTTTTTTTTTTTTTTGGGGGGGGAGGTTGTAACTTGAATCTCCCTGTTGATGTGACCTTGCAGGCTTTTCACACCTCTGTAAATCCTGGTCTATATTTTTCATGTTTGGGGAGTTCCTACAACTGTAATGCCTACTATTTTTTTTATTATATTTGATTTACTCTTTTTAGGACCAATATAGCAGCTGAAGTTCCTTTTCACCTGTGGTGCCAGAACTCCTCAAGGCATCAGGTACATGTCCAGCAAACAAGGGGTTAGTAAAGTGAGAGCTCATCAGTATCTTTCTCAGAGCATCCCTTTTTTTCAGTACTGTATATGTGCACTTCTCCAGTATTTTACGTAATATAAAAGATCTTGGAGAGTTTATACCTCACCATTTTAATTCCTTCTATGGTATAGATATTCATTCACGCACATTTCTGGTTAGTTTTATAGTTTTAAACATTTACATTGCACTGGGAAATGTATGACAAATATGTAGCATTGTATATTGTTCATTCCTTTCATTCACATTTGTATTCATTCTTATTAGTGGTAAAAATAAATCTTTGTACAAAAAAAGTTTTTTGTTTTTTTTTAAACTCTTTGAGTGCCAGAAGGGGTTGAATACCCCCCTCTGGCACTCACAGGGTTAATAATAGAGACCTTCAGACAATACAACAGTGACCAGTGTGGAGATTCCACCTACAATTTGTGTAGTTTGATTAGGGCAGCGATTCTCAACTCCATTCCTCTGGACGCACCACCCAGTTGGGTTTTAACTCTTTGAGTGCCACAGAGGTATCAAACACATATTGCAATGTGTTGTATTCCTCTCTAAGTGTTAAGGATAACAGACATTTCACTCACACTGACTTACCTGTGATCAAGCAGTGATAGCCTGAAAAAGTGACTTGTTACTTTGCCAAAAGGACTAATGTTAACCCTTTGAGTGGCAGAGAGGTACACAACACATTGCTTTGCAATGAGTTGTGTTCTCCTTGCACTCACAGGGTTAAGAAACAATGGATTAGGGATTTACTTTCTAGTGCTGATGGATATATTGTATAAGCTAAGGGCCTAATGTTCAGAAGAACATTTTAATTGAGTAAACCAGCTGTACCATACAGTAAAATAAAAATGTACGTTGACTTAAATGGGACTTTTAACCTTTTGAATGCTGAAAATGTCTCCAGTGCATTGCTTCGCAGTTTGTTGGAGACAGCTTACTATAATTTGCTTAAACTGCCCCATTTCAATCAGTGGGTTTTAATAGTTTTATTTGTCCACCTATGGTGCCGTTTGGTTTAGCTCAGCTCAGGATTGCTAGTTTTCTTGTGAACAATAGGCTGTAATGGCCACACATTAGGCCTTAACCCTTTGAGTTCCAGAGGGGTATTTAACACATTGCTTTGCCATTCAAGGGGATCATCTTGCTGAAGCTCATCTAAATGCTCACTTGATGTATTTCCAGGGTTAATAGTTTCCACAGTTCCACCAGGTGAGTAACACAAAGAAGAAAATTTGGATTGAATAGTAAAGCTGACTTTTTTTTTTTTTTTTTTTCTCATTGTCTCTTGTCGCAACAGACACGATTAAGAAAATTAAACACCACTTTGAATTGGTGTCATTGTTTTGTATAGAAATGTTCACACTGCTGAAAAATTCTGTTCTACAAATATATACAATCTCTACTGCAATGGTATCACACCAGATATATCAGGGGAATGTAATTACTATGAAATGTTGAATTTGAAGAAAAGAATTATGGATGGAAAAGTAAATTTAATTAGATTAAAATTGCATTTTTTATATGCAGTTTCAGCATATCAAACAAATCACTGTTGTGAACTTGGCCTTTGGGCAGGCAGAGTGGCCAAGGTTTTCTTCTCGTCAAGCTCGTGATTGATTGATTACCAGAATTGTCAGTGGATGGATATACGTACATACAATGGCAAAAAACTTTTGTTAAAGCCAGAGTTCTCATCCAAAAGCACAGGAGCCAGGAAATACAGCTCAAGTTGTTTCAGCTTAACTCCGCTGCCCTGTGTGCTTTGCTGATGACATAAGACATGACATCACAAATTACATCACTGATATACTGATGTCATCACAATTACCTCATCAATGGCATCACTAGTGACATAACATCAGTGGCAGACAAGTTCTAGTGTCAGTAATGAGTGATGTTGTTCAGTACTCTTAGTGATCTTTCTTTGCTTTTGTGCATTTGAGTATGAACTCAACTATGGCTTTGACAAACGTTTTATGCCATTGTATATCCATTGTTTAAATTGAGAGGGTTAAAGCCCACCTCATTGATCACAATTCTCTGTGCCATTTGGGGTGAAGAGCAGGTCAGAGGATTGTGGGGCTGATGTAGTAAAGAGACACACAAACACTATCATTAGTGCAAAGGGAAGAAACTGTTATTGCAGCCACTGAAATTAAAATAATTTCTCACTTTACTCACTTTCTTAAATTGATGTATTTATTAATACACGTTTGAAAAGTTATAATGCGCAAGTGCCCATTATAATATATATAATCTTATTTTCAAAAAGAAAGACAGAAATTTGGGGAATCAGATCTTCCTGGTTCCACAAGCCCCACACAAAGGAAAATAGGAAAACCAACTGAGAGTTCAATATAACTAGAACAGACCATTCACAATACTTCCTTAAAGGATCTATTGCAAGTGGAGCTAAAGTATACTGCTTGCAAGGACACAGGCTATTCAATATCCATGTGATGGTGATGGCCGGGCTGCACTGTAGGGAGAATAAAATTGCTCCACCTCATCGCTGCACTCGCTCAGTGGCACATTTGTATACCAAAAAAAGCTTGTATGGGTTGATATTATACCAGCTGGGCTGAATGGTAGGTATTTAGACACTTAATATCAGTGCATTTAAAGAGGTGCCTCCATGATATGAGGGAAAACTAGTTGTCTCTTGCATCACAACGCTGTCCTCGCATGTTAAGTGCTAGCAATCAATGCAGATAAAGATGAGTATTATATATTTATTGGTAATCTCCCATACATAAGCTATAAAATGTTTTCAAAATAAAACCTAGAGGTGGGGTTCCCCTGCAGCAAGGATCTATAATCTTGGGAGGCCAAGGAACAATTTAATGCCTTTAAAACAAAGTGATCTTCTGAGCAGCCTTGTGATTAGGTGGAACGTTTTTATTCTTATCGCAGTGTGGCCATAGCTTATAATTCCCTTTTTGTCTCGCATGCGGACACAGTGTGTGAGGGACTTGCGGGAGCTGTGACGGATGGGTCTAAATGCTCTGTTCAATACTTACTTATTTACACCCATGTTTGTTATGGAGAGAAACTCTTAATATTCAAAATGAATATCTCCAGTTCTATTGATCAAATTCTTTGGAAACCACACAACCAATTTTTACGAAACCTTGTAGGGTTTGAAGGGATTGCTAATCTGAGATTGAATCCAAAATTCCCTTCAATTTTGCTGCTGCAATCAAAAATTTATGGGTAAAATAGAAATGACAACACAGAGCCTTTGTTTGAACATAATTATGGAAGCCCTATTTGGGCTTCCGTAATATACGATAATTAGTGAGGTGATTAAGTTGATGATAGTGGTGGATGATTGAGTTGGGAGCAGAAAGGCACCCCCCCCCCAATGGATCTTATCAAGCTAAAGGGGTACAACTCTGGAGCAAGCCAAGTTTAACATTTCAATTTGTATGAATTTGCTAATTTTCACTTTAACCTTTATAGAGCAGCGGGTTTGCTCGAATTGCACCTCCTTTTTTTTTTTTTTCTTGATGAATAAAGCTCAATATGGGAACATTAACAAATCACTAAACATGGGGTTGGCATCAACCACTCTTTGTTTTCATCAACAACTGAAGGTAGTTATTTATATGTTATCAGACCTTCTAAAGAACGGAATGGAATTTGAGAACGAAGATGGAAACACTAGTGTATTAATTTAGGGATTGATCCTGACCCCATTTGTGACTGTCATCAACACATTGATTTAACCCCTTAAGGACCAGCGGCCCTGGAACGTTTCCGTCCCATAAGGACCGCTTTGATCCTTTCCGACGAGCCGGTACACATGACCTGTTGGGTGCATCGTTGCGCAGCTTTGGGGCCTGAAAGAGATCGCTCCAGTCTTGGATCGGTCAATTTTAGTCCCTATTTTTACTTACAGCGCTCCCGGTGGAGCACTGTAAGTAAAAAGTACGCGAAGTACTATGTCCGTCATCGGTCCTTAAGGGTATAAAGACCATGACGGTCATAGTACGTCATGTAGTCCTTGAAGGGTTAAACAACACAAGTTATTATAGGAATTTGTAATTAAAGTTTGTTTTGCTCTTGGATTTAAGCCTGTGCTTAGTTTGATTAAAATCCAAACAAGCTGACTGTAGAAAATTAAAGGAGCAGTAAACTTTTTTTTTTTGAAAACACATTTTACAGAGCATTTCCTGCCGAATAAAACAAGGTCACTCCCATCGCGGTCAGATGTTTTATTAAAAAATTATAGCAGTTTAAATAATCAGGAAGTGAATGCACTGTGTTTACTTCCTGATAGTTCTAACTGACAGGAAGTGACAGGCAGTTTCTATCACATTCTATGGAGAACTGTATGTCTTTGACTTTTCTGACTTTCCTCTACATTAGAATCTAACAGGAAATCTAATTAGAATTTGACCAGTAGAGGGCACTGCTAATGTAAAAAACATGGGTTTAAGCTATAATAACTCTGGAAATATAAATATCTTGGCAGTGGGAGTACCGTTATTTTACTCAGTAGGAAATCCCTACAATATATAGCTTTTCATAAAAAAAGTTTACTGTTCCT
The DNA here is from genome assembly GCA_037306005.1 of Rhinophrynus dorsalis. Classification (NCBI taxonomy): domain Eukaryota; kingdom Metazoa; phylum Chordata; class Amphibia; order Anura; family Rhinophrynidae; genus Rhinophrynus; species Rhinophrynus dorsalis. The sequence goes on from CM074718.1 coordinate 528,245,788, forward strand.
TTAAACTCTAACTCTAAAATATGTAATATCCATGCCCCACTAAGGAAGATCAGGATAAAGGGGACCCATCCACCCTGGGTCTTGGCTGACCTGCTTCAGTTACACAGTTTCAGAGATGCCTTATGGTCAATATTTAAAAAAACTGGCTCCGCTAATGATCAAACTGCATGCAGGCAATTGAGGAATACTTGCACAAAGAAAACAAAACTAGCAAAACCTCAATATTTTTCTAACAACTCGAATAATACCATATCAAAACCAGCCAACTTCTGGAAGGTTATTAAAAACCTCTACAACCCTCCTAACCACTCTCACCCATCAACTATACCCATAGACAAAGAAACTATACAGTGCCCCATAGCTAATTCATTTAACAACTGCTTTTTGGAAGTGCCACCACTCTGATTACATAGTAACATAGTAGATAAGGCTGAAAAAAGACATGCGTCCATCAAGTCCAGCCCATGCCAATAACACCCCCGTTGATCCAGAGGAAGGCAAGAAAAAAAAGCCCTCTGGAGCAATTTCCAGTGTAGGTGTGTGTGTGTGTGTGTCAAATAGTTCCCCAGCTCAATATCCTATTTGCTTTGAAGCCATCTGTCATAACTGTCAATATTGTTCTGTTCTAGATAGGCATCCATTGCTTTTTTGAATGCAGTTACATTATCTGCAAGCACAGCATCCCGAGGCAAAGAATTCCATAGCCTTACCGCCCTTACTGTAAAGAATCCCTGCCTGTGTTTTAGTCGAAAGCGCCTTTCCTCAAGTCTTAATGGATGACCTCTTGTTCTTAGCTCAGCTCTTTGCATAAATAATTCATTGGATAGTTCTTTGTATTGACCTTGAATGTATTTGTAAATGGTAATCATATCACCCCTTAGACGTCTCTTTTCTAATGTAAACAAACCCAGTTTGGCTAGTCTCTCTTTGTAACTCAGATCCTCCAATCCCTTTATCAGTTTTGTTGCACGTCTCTGCACCTTTTCCAGTTCAGTAATGTCTTTTTTTAGAACAGGCGCCCAAAATTGTACTCCATATTCTAGATGAGGCCTAACCAAGGATTTATACAGAGGTAGGATAATATTAGTATCCCTTGCTTCTACACCTCTTTTTATGCAGGCTAGTACTCTATTTGCTCTTGCAGCAGCTGAGTGACTCTGCACACTGCTGTGAAGACTATTGTCTATCAGTACACCTAAATCTTTCTCCAATGAGGATTACCCAAGTTGTTTCCCATTTAGAGTATATGTAGCAAGTTTGTTTCTACAACCCAAATGCATAACCTTACATTTATCTACATTAAATGACATCTGCCACTTTTCTGCCCATTCACTTAGTTTATCTAAATCCTTCTGTAGGGAAAAAACATCGAGCTCTGTATGTATTTCCTTACATAGCTTAGTGTCATCAGCAAATATTGAGATGCTACTTTCAATTCCCACTTCTAGATCATTAATAAACAAATTAAAAAGCATTGGGCCCAGGACTGAACCCTGCGGCACCCCACTTATAACCCTAGACCAATTTGAAAAAGTTCCATTTACAACAACTCTCTGCCATCTATCATTTAACCAGTTCTCAATCTATGTACAGATACCACCACCCAAACCGAAGCCTTTTAATTTATGCAGTAACCTGTTGTGAGGCACTGTGTCAAAGGCTTTTGCAAAATCCAAGTATACTACATCAACAGCAATTCCCCTGTCCAAATTACTACTCACTCTTTCATAAAATGCAAGTAAATTAGTCTGACATGATCTGTTCTTCATGAAACCATGCTGATTCCTACTAATGATATTGTTTGTCTTCACATAGTTCTGAATACTATCAGTTAATAACCCTTCTAGTATCTTACCCACTATGGAAGTCAAGCTCACAGGTCTATAATTTCCTGGTTTGGATCTTGCTCCCTTTTTAAACAATGGAACTACATCAGCTTTCCTCCAATCACAGGGCACTATGCCTGATGAAAGTGAATCAATAAATATTAAGTATAATGTATAATAATAGTTTTGCTATTACTGAACTAAGTTCCTTAAGTACCCTTGGGTGTATACCGTCCGGTCCAGGCGCTTTATTCACTATAACCCTTTCCAGTCTCTTTTGGACCTTGTCCTCAGTAAGCCATGGAGATGTTGGAGGAAATTCCATGGTTTTGTCTGTTTGCCCATAGCTTGTCATTTCTGCTTCCTTTGTATATACTGAAGCAAAGAACGTATTTAGGGTCTCAGCCATAGCTTTATCCTCACTAATCAATTCACCTGTTTCAGTCCTAAGAGGACCAATATCAACCTTAACTTTTTTTGTTTACATAACAAGTGTTTACATAAACAAGTGTTTACATAAACAAGTGTAATTCTGAAGTAAAAACAAGCACAGAACAGCCTCTGTCACCTGCTACCTGGTCCAGTGATGCTAATTAATTTAATTTTGTGCTGGTAAATGATAGTAAAATATGTGTCCACCTCCATAACTCAAAAATTAAACCGCAATCTGGCCCTGACCAACTACCAGCAATGTTATTAAAGCTCAGTGCTTCGGTCACTGCCCATCCTATTACAACCCTAATTAATGCCTCTCATCTGGGTATATGGCCAAAGCCTGGAAAATGGCTAGAGTTGTGCCTAGCCACAAAAGTGGGGATAAAAATGTAGTACCAAATGACATACCAATATCCCTACTCCCCATATTGGCTAAAATCCTAGAAAAATGTGTCCACATGCAACTATATAATTTTCACCCCACTTCAATCAGGCTTTTGGTCAAATCACTCAACAGTCACTGCCCTCCTAAAAGTAACCAATGATACCCAGACTGGCATGGAAAATGGTGAACTCACTGGAGCTATTTTCTTAGATTTTGCAAAGGTATTTGATACAGTAGACCATAGTGTTCTGATAAGTAAACTCCAAAGTTCAGGATTGGGTAATCATTCTCTAAACTGGTTCCTATACTATTTATCAGACAGAATGCAACATGTGTCTTTTGCTGACAATACTTCCCTTCCTCTCAAAGTAACAAATGGGGTTCCCCAAGGCTCCATCCTTGGCCCTCTTCTATTCTCTCTATTTATAAATGATGTACTGATGGTTTGCAAAACATCTTCTCTACACATGTATGCAGATAACACCTCACTATATGCTAAAAATTCAAACATATCACAACTTGAGGCCATAGTACAGCATGATTTTTCTGGTTGAAAGATGGATAGCAATCTGTTCCTAAACCATGACAAAACGGTCACAATGTTATTTGGTACAACGCATAAACTGTGTAATCTCTTCAATACCAATCTATTCATTCTAAACAAGTCTAATCGTAACTTGGCCTGGTGGACTCCTACAAGTATCTTGGTATGTGGCTTGATCCCAACCTCACTTTTGGTCTTCATATTGATAAATTAACATCCAAACTTAATCCCAAAATAGGCACTCTGTTTAGAAACAAATCCTGTTTAAGTCCCCTGGTAAGAAGACTTATTGTACAACAGATGCTAATGCCAGTCATAGACTATGGGGATATAGTATATGCTCTGGCGCTACAATGTCACTATGTATAACTCATTGGGGGAGATTCACTAAATGATGATAAAGTGGAGATGACATCTCCAGCGATATCGCTTCTCCATTTCCTATGGAACCTATGCCCTAAGATTTCTTCAGCTTTGGGGATCTTAGTCCATTGGCTCTATAGAATAACATAGATACTGGAGAAGTGATATCACTGGAGAAGTTATCTCAGCGTTTTCACCTCTTTATTGCGCCTTAGTGAATCCCCCACATTATGTTTGCTTTATCCTCCAATGTAATTACACAACCCATCATGATATGTATGAAGAATTACATTTGCTAACACTCGACTCTAGACATGCCCTTCACCTCTCTTGCCTGGTTTTTAACCACTTCTCTAGAAAGCTACCTGACTATCTGAGCAGCATGCTAACTCCAGCTCTCCATACTAACTATAACCTCCACTACACTGCTAACAACTCACTGAGTATACCACACTACAAGAAAGTCAGTTGATCTGCCTTTTCCTTCAAAGCTCTGAAAGTCTGGAATAACCTACGTGAAAAAAATCAGATCTTCTCCCAGTCTAAAATCCTTACAAATAACTGCTTCTCTATTTCTAAAAACAATGTGCAACTATATATAACATTTTTAGCGTGTATGTATGTATGTGTGTGTGTGTGTGTGTGTGTATATATGTTCGTGAGTGCGTCCAGTTCCTTCAGATCTATTATATATATATATATATATATATATATATATTTTATATATGCAGGGCTCAAAATTTCAAGTCCTGAGCTACTAGCCAGTCCTGAAAATTTACTCACCACCAGTTCCCTCGCCTAGCCCCACCTATATCCCTGCCTTTAACCCTACCCATATCCTCACCATATATTTATTAAGTGGAGAAACTTCCTTAAGCACATCCATATTTGAAGGAGAACTTTAACCATTTACTCTTAACATTGCATCTCTATAAGGTACATCAGTCTGGATAGAGACTGAGTTTTCTCATCACTGGGACAATCATACATGTGGAAACTTATGATCAAATGATGGAGAAGGGGGAGAGAGTCACATGATGGAGAAGAGGGAGAGAGAGAGAGAGATGATGGAGAAGGAGGAGAGAGAGAGACATGATGGTGATGGGTGGAGAGAGAGAGAGAGAGAGATGATGGAGAAGGAGGAGAGAGAGAGACATGATGGTGATGGGTGGAGAGAGAGAGACATGATGGAGATGGAGGGGAGAGAGACATGATGGAGAAGGGGGAGATAGAAACATAATGGAGATGGGGGGAGAGAGAGACCTGATGGAGATGGTGGGAGAGAGAGACATGACGGAGATGAGAGGAGAGAGATGATGGAGATGGGGGGAGAGAGAGAGAGAGACATGAGACATGATATTGATGGGGGGGGAGAGTGAGACATGATGGAGAAGGGGGAGAGTGAGACATGATGGAAATGGGGGGAGAGACACACACATGCTGAATAAGGGGGAGACAGATATATGATGGATAAGGGGACAGATACATGATGGAGAAGGGAGAGTGATAGACATTAGCAATGCAGTAGATGTCTTTAGCATTCAAAGAGTTAATTTGTTGGCAAACCTATTCTAAAAGGAATTTGCTGCCTTGTGAAAATAGTTTTTATAATATATTCAATGTATTTTGTATTCGTATAAATAAAGTAGTCACATAATTAAAGTGTATTAAGTAAAAAAAAATAAAAGCTTTTTGGTATTGCTTACTAATAATTCTTTATGTGAAATTACATGTTCTAACATTCTTTGATTTAATAGTTTTCCGTGCTACCATGATAAGAACTTGCTCTCATGGGTGACTTAATCCTTTGAGTGACAGAGGGGGAACAATGCATTGCTCAGCAATGCGTTATGCACCCCTGTGGCACTGAGGGGGTTAAACAACGCTTTGATGCAGTTCCAGTGAGTGCTCATCACCTTTCATCTGCATTGCTCTAGTGACCAGCCGTGTATTATTGGCAGAGTCCGTCACTGGCCTCCATTGCCGTTGTGTGAAAAATCTACACAGCAGTCCCATCACGGAGCACCAGAGAGGAGGCCGCTAGGCCCCAGTCCATTTTGCTTCCTGGTTACCAGCTGCCATTGTCAGGGAGGGAGGAAAAGGAAAGAGATGGGTCCTGTCATCCTCCCTTTCTCCCCCAGCCAGAGCTGAGGCCGCCGCATTGCATAGAGAGGAGGCTGGAAAGCATTCTAGCTGCATAGGAAAACCCCTAGAGGGAGGCCCGGGCGGCCATTTGTCTGTGCAGAGGCCAGCAGGTAGAGCAAAACATCAATGGGGAGGTGGATAGGAAGTGCCCAGTTCTCTGATATAAAGCTGGGGGAGCTCCAGCAGAAGTATTTCAATTTCCACTCGCCCTTACTCAATTTCTCCTCGCCAAATGCGAGGAGGCGAGTGGAAATTTTGAGCCCTGATATATGTATATATAATAATGCCTCTTTATTTGCAGAAATACGCAACTCTTTGCTGTAAACACTCCAGGACATGCTTGAAAACAAGAGAAATATCAATGTATACTTCCTGGTAAAACATTTTTCTAAATAAAAATAAGACAGAAGAAGGTGTGTCAGTTCAGTTACTTTGTACAAGAAGTACAGATGTACAAAGTACTATTGAATCTCAGACATCAGAGCATTCAATGTCCTGATTTAAACAAAAGAAGTTATTATAGGAATTTCTGGGTACATTTTAATAACTCTTACAATTTACAAAACTATATTTTTATCAACACTAAACTTAGATTTTAAATTAATAAAAATAAGATAGAATAAAGAAAATAATAGTATGCATATTCAAGTATAATTGTGCAGTGGACAAATATGTCCATCTTCACTAATTTTTTAACCTAAGGCAGCAAAGTATTTGAAATTCACTTGTGGTTTCTAGAACAGAACCTATTCTATGAAGTTGTAATGTTTTGAGATTTACTTGCATTCTGGTGCATTTTAGTACAAACCTTAAGTTTAGATTTAAAATGAACTAAATTGAGATTGTTAAAAGCATGAAAAAAAAATAATGGCATGTCTGTTCTGTTATTATCTGGCAGTAGGTACCATGTAAGAGGAGTCAAATTGTTATTATTAAGCCCCAAGCAGCAGAGCGGTTGAAATGTACTGTTCTGATTTAAATAGCTTATTAGAAGAAACTAAAATAGAATAAAGACTGAAATTTACTCTTACAGACCTATGTATTTTAGCAAAATCAATTGTATTATCGACTTGGCATAAAATAAAAAAGGTGTGTCAGTCAAAATTAAAGTGCGGATTGTTTTAATTTCAACAGTTTAATACTGAATAACATCTGGAAGTTTACTACTGGTGATGGCAAATGGCCGGTGGCAGTGTCTTCTAATCATGATGATGGAGCTTGTTTTGGCTGGTAGGAAGTGGCAGTTAGGATGGAGAGTTGTTATCACGGTGCCCGTGATTCTCTGTGCGACATTCTTACTTCTGGGTTTGTTTTGGCTGTCTCTTATTGGTGCTAGCTGGCTAGCCCCTCCCAGGGCTAGCCTTTATATATGCCCTCCTGTCACTAGGCCGGTGCCCTTTCGTGGTGTTCCTGACCTTATGTTATCCTGTGCTCCTGTTCCGTGTTGATCCGGTTTTCGTGTTACCTTGTTCCTGTTCTGCTCTCTGTGTACCGATCCAGGCTTTGGCTGACTACTGCTCTCTGTGTACTGATCCAGGCTTTGGCTGACTACTGCTCTCTGTGTACCGATCCAGGCTTTGGCTGACTACCGCTCTCTGTGTACCTATCCAGGCTTTGGCTGACTACCGCACTCTGTGTACCGATCCAGGCTCTGGCTGACTTCTACTCTCTGATACTGATCCAGGCATTGACTGACTTTCCTTGTGTTGCCCTCGCTATTATTGTCAGTCCTCTCTATATTGTTGCCTTTGGTTGCGAAACTCGCTGCTTGTGTATCTCTGTGGCCTCCGTTACGTACATACAGTCTGTACTATCCGGCCACTAGCGGTTACCGTTGCCAATCCATTATACTAAGCTCAGCCTGTGATTCTCTGTGGCCTTCGTTACGTACACCCAGTCTGTGCAGTCCGGCACTAGCGGTTACCGTTTCCATCCATTACACTAAGCTCAGCCTGTGATTCTCTGTGGCCTCCGTTACGTACATCCAGTCTGTACTATTCGGTCACTAGCGGTTACCGTTGCCAATCCATTATACCAAGCTCAGCCTGTGATTCTTTGTGGCCTCCGTTACGTACACCCAACCGTTGCCTATCCATTACACTAGCCAGCCTGTGTCCCGGTAGAGCCTCCTCTGTTCCTTGTTGCACCAGTTACCAGGCTGCCTTACCCGGTATTCGGTAAGGCTGGTAGAGCCTCCTCTGTTCCTTGTTGCACCAGTTACCAGGCTGCCTTACCCGGTATTCGGTAAGGCCGGTAGCGCCTCCTGTATTGTATTGTATTGCTATTTGTATGCCCTGACCTGTGTCAAACTTTCTTACTGCTGTTTGTAGAGTTTGGACCCGTGAAGGGCCTTGTTGCACTTTATATTTCCTAATAAAGCTTTTCTATTTTATCCTACCCAATTGTCTGAGTGTTCAATAAAACCGTGACAGTTGTATGGTATATTAGTATGTGGAAGGCATGTCTGCCAGTACGGTTTAATTTCCATAAACTGTGAATTAAATCTAAATTTCTTAAATTATTGTTTTAAATAATAAAAAAAATGATTAAAAGTAATAAAATCCCATATCTGATATTTAAACTCCGTTAACGTGCACTTTATAGAACAGAGTCCAATTTTTTTTTTATTTTTTGCAATGTTGCAGTATTTTTTGCATATATCTTCAATGTGTCAGATACGTCTCTGGCACTCAAGCGCTTAAATTAAATGCTAATTTCCTCAAATATAATTTAATTCATATTGGTCATAGGTGGAGGGTCAGTATGGCAATTACTCCACTCCATTTAAGTTATTATTACTATTATTATATATAATCTATATCTCAGAAATGATTGAGCACACAATGGAAGGAAAAATATCCCTGACCTAAAACAAACCTTTGCAAAAGGAGACAGTGATACATGGAAGGTTAACTCCTTGCTGGCCAAAGGAGTTCACAATGCATTGTATAAACATACTTCGTTTGGGTCCTGGTAACATATTAGTAATATCCACAAGGAGGGGTGATGTATGTCCATAGCCATGCACATTGTTCCTATCGGAATTGTTCTGTCACAAGCATGAGGAGAATTTGAAATTAGTGACTAGAAAACATATACCGAAGGTAGACAAACAAAGGAGTAAAATTCAGTCTAAACACTTTAAACATGATTTTTAAAAACACTGTAGAGGACCAATCTGTTTTATTTACCCTTAGAGTGTCAGAATGTTGAGCATGCATTTCACACCTATTTAGCGGTTAAAGGAGAAGTCACCTTTATTCTAAAAAAATGTATTTCCCTGCTGACTAAAACAAGGCTGTATTTATTACAGCACAAATAGTTTTTAACAACAGTGCATGCTAGTGTTCAGAGTGCACTTTTTTTACTGTTGCTCTCCAGTCCTATCATAAAGCTCTCCACTGAAAGTGATAAAAGCACAAGTTTGTAATATATTTTGAAGGAAGCCTCTTTTGCCAATGACTCAAGATATATATAGCGCAGTGGTGGAATGAATATGTCCAAAAACACGAGAAGCTGCCCCCTATCAAAATACCCTGTCTTTGCTGGTAGTAGCACAAAATACAATAAAACACAAAGATGCAGAGCGCTAATAGTGTCAGTGGGAAAAATAAATTTAACAAGTACAATAAAATATATTTATTAAGACAAATTCCTATGGATATAATACACTTGAAATCTAATGACACCGCACAGACAAATATATATTGAAAAATCACCATGGTTATAACAAAGCTTAAAGGCATAGTAATACTTCGTTTTAACTTTATTTTATTTTGTAGGCATTAAAAAAACATGAAGAATGATATAAGTCTTATCTCTCAAACCTTTATGGTTTATGAGATATTCACAAGCAAAGTTCCCCTCCCCGCCCCTTTTACCTAGTGTAAGCCATCTCTTCTCAGATGTGAGTCTGGTTGTATGACAGTACAGATAACAGAAGGGGACAATTTTCTTTGTATGAAAACAATGAAAGCCCTTCCCCCCTTGACAAGTTTTTCAGCTTTTTCCATTATCTTAATTGAAGATTCTCCCTCTCTGCAGTCTACCTCGGCATCTCCCTTCTGATCTGGTTGAACAGGGGGGGGATACTTTGTTTGTGAATATCTCTTAAACCATAAAGGTTTCAGAGATAAGACTTATATCATTCTTCATGTTTTTTTAATGCCTACAAAATAAAATAAAGTTAAAATGAAGTATTACTATCCCTTTAACGTGATCTTGATTCTTCTTCCCCTGTGTTGTGAGATGGACAATGATCCCCTCGCTTCTCCTCAGGATATGCACCCTACTACCATCCCAGTGGTGGAATCTTCTGTCCCCAGGATCTAGTTCTCAACTGTAGAGGAATTGGGGAGCAACTTTATAACTCACCACCAGATTCTAGTAAGATATATTCACTCACATCATCAATTAACACGGAGTGACAGCGAGAGAAAGTAAGAGAAGCTGGTCGGCAATTACACCTCTATAACGTAACAGCAGAGGAACCCTGAAAACACATGGGACCGTTTATCCCTAAAGGTGTGTGTTGAGAAAGGGACATGTGAAGCATCCGTAAGAACTAGATCCTGAAGTGGGGACAGAAGATTCCACCACCGGGATGGTAGTAGGGTGCATATCCCGAGAAGAAGCGAGGGGATCATTGTCCGTCTCATAACACAGTGGAAGAAGAATCAAGATCACGTTAAGCTTTGGTAACCGTGAGTGTAAAAGGATTGATTTAAAGGGATAGTAATACTTAAAGTGTAAAAAAAATATGTTGTAGGGTTTATCCCCCTGAGTAAAACAAAAGCACTCCCACTGCTGAAAGGTGTTTCATTCAAAAGTTATTAATTTTCAAAGTTGAATTTTTTAGGTGCAATATCACAGTGGCCTGAAATTGTACAGTGGCGCTGTTTCTACACCATCCTATAGAGATTTATGGTCCCGGGACCAGAGCTGTCCATAGGATCGTGTAGCAACAGTGCCACTGTACAATTTCAGGCCACTGTGATATTGCACCTAAAAAATTCAACTTTGAAAATTAATAACTTTTGAATGAAACACCTTTCAGCAGTGGGGGTACACTTGTTTTACTCAGGGCGATAAACCCTACAACATTTTTTTTTTACATTTTAAGTATTACTATCCCTTTAAGGGTGATGTTTGGATCAGTTGCATCTAGCCTAATGGCGTTTATTTTTTCCAGTCTATCCATGTGTTGACAAGACTTTATTGAAGCATATGAAAAAACAGTTTACGTCTGGATGGATTTTCATTTTTTTTATCTTTTGTTTTTGTTATTTTTAATTTGATTATTTTATACATCTGTGTTATTATTGGCCCATTCTGAATAGTTATATAAGTGGGAGTTCGGACCGGAATCATTTTTCCATGAAGATACTCCAACTGATCTACACTGTATAAATCGGGTAACTTTGGGACAATGTGGTGTCATTAGACACAATTTAACCTGATGGGGTATGGTCCTGGAGCAGCGTTGCCTTGTAGTTATTAGATCTTACTGATTTACAGTGCATTGGATTTACTAGCTTTAGGACAATACGGCTTCAGTAGACAGTTTAACCCTAGAGGGTAGGGTCTAGGCATAGTATTGCTTTACTGCTGTATACTTTTAAATGCTTACATCCATGTTGATTGATTTCATGCAGGTGGATTACGTGAAGCCATTGGACATAGTTTAACCCTGTAGGGTTTGGTTCTGACTTCGCGTTGCCTCACTTTCATTCTTTTTTTTCAGCATTGGTGTGTATGTGTATATTATTTTTTAAAATCATATTGTTTATTCTTGAGGTGTTGGGTATATTTTAATCCTTTGTTGCATGATTGAATTCTTATGATATTTTATAATTTTTTCTCTATTGTGGTTTGTGTACATTAAGGATGTTTTTTATGACCTTTTAGGTGATTAAATTTTAGAGGTCGGGATAATGGCTCCTTGATGTGTCAGGGGTGTTGGCAGCAGGATAGCATTAATATAGGGACATACACATTCAGATATTGCATAACCCGTTTTGTATTTCCATAAGATAAGGTCACCCGATTTTGCAATTTTTTGGGGGCAGGATGTCTGTAGGGAATTAATAGGGTGTGGCACCGCCATGTGCGTGTGTCTCTGATGGGTGATCGCTGGTTGGCATCATTGTCAAATGGGGGATAACATCTAGCCGATCACGGATTTTTTCACATAAGGATCGGGACTCCCTTTTTTATGTGGGGGATATTAGTGAATGTATTGTGGTTCTATATCCACTTGGTTAGATCCTATTTAGAGTAGGTGAGGTGGATTGGGAACTACTGGATTTAATATATAGGTGATTTTTCAATATATATTTGTCTGTGTGGTATCATTAGATTTCAAGTGTATTATATCCGTAGGAATTTGTCTTAATAAATATCTTTTATTGTATTTGTTAATTTTTTTTTTCCCACTGACACTATTAGCTCTCTACATCTTTGTGTTTTATTATCTCTTGCCAATGGATGTACCTCTACATAGTTGCACAGTAAATTTGGTTGAAAAGATACAAGTTTATCAAGTTCAACCTTTGCCACAGTATAACCCAGAAAATGAGAATTACATGATCCTTCCCGACTTCCAAATAGGTGTTAGTCTGTTTACAAGAAGGTCTATTTTACCTACTAATGCACATTATAACCATATATGTTCCCTTCTGCTAGAAATAGATCTAACCTTATCTTAAATGTATCCATTGTATCTGCCACATGCTTGGGCAAAGAATTCAACAGTTTAATAGACCTTACTGTAAAGAATCCCTTCCTCTGCTGAAGCTGAAACCACCTCTCATCTCATGGTTTTACTTGGGAGGGAAAACGCTACTATAAATGATCCAAGAGTTAGAATTGATTGGAATCTAAAATCTCCAATCCCTGCTACGCCTGAATTAATAGCTGCCACAATCACTACTGGAACCTTCCCGTACCATTTAGCGCACTAAAGCTTCACAACACGATGACTTCAGCCAAGGAAGTGTCATGATGGGAAGTCTCTGTGGAAGCATCACCCGCTCAGCATCCGACTATTTGGGGAGATAAACCAGTGGTTTCCTTCTGCCAGACACTACTACAACATATTAAAATACCGATAAAGGGTATGGGTTCTTCTTTAATAAAATAATTGGGAAAACTGTATGCAGCCTAGCACATGTAGCAGACAAGGACCCACAACAGTGTTATAATTTAGGACTCATGAACCAGAGGAGTGCTTATGACTCTGGGATGAAAAAGTTTAAAGGGACACTTACGCTAAAACATAAAAGCATGTTATATGAAAGATTACGCTAAGCTTCAAATATTTATGTAAACATTTTGTAAAGTAACTTGGGTAGAATTGCTGCGGGGATTGTGTATGTTAAGATATCTATAACTCTGTTCTTCATTGTGTTCTCTGTGCCTCAGATCATGTGGGAGGAGAAGGCTGACTGGAGGGAGTACAATCTGTTAGATCATTTGGTCTCACCTAAAAAAGACTTTATGGAGCATATCTGTGAAGGGTGGGGCACAAAGGATTTGGACAATCAAAAGGGGGGCTCAAACTAAACGTTTGACCACCTGTGCCCTAGATGCCAATTTCAGTATAGATCTGTATTTTGATTGGCTCTTGCTTTTGTTCTTAACTCCTTAATGACCAGAGGTGTGTGCAACACATTCAGTACAATGCATTGTAGACTTCTCAATGATAACCGTTTGAGTACCAGACTGGTGGGAAAAACATTGCTCTGCAAAGCATTGAGAGCCAATCAGAATGCAGATGTGAATTCAGTACAGAACAGACTCAGATGTAATTGCATGCATATGTGCTTGAAGTTCTATCTGCGTTTAGTCATTAGTTTCACTATCTGTTTGAGTGCTAGAAGGTGTGTGCAATGTCCTGTGGCACCCAAAGGGTTAATTCCCTTACAATGAAACAAAAATTTGCGTACCATACAAACTCTGACCAAATACTTCACACTGTCTTATGACCGTCACACAATTTTTAGAATATTTTGAAATGAATAGATCAGACAACATATAATACAATTTTTTTGTATTTAGAGTTTTTTTTTTCATTTAAACAAAGATTCTTTTAAATGTAATTTACAAACTGGATACAGTACTTGAGCTTACAGTAATGACATGCCCACTCTTTGTAGTACAACAGGATCCCTGTAATCAGACTGTCCTAAGTGCTTAATTCAGTCCTGTTGCACTGCCGTTCCACCTCACACATTAAACACTAGAAGGTAATGAGCAGCTTTAGTCCCACTGAACATCAAATGGAACTTACAACAGAGATGTTTAAAAAGTTAACCCTCTGAGTGCCAGAGGGGTATCCAACGCATTGCAACACAATGCTCTGGATACATCTCTGTCACTCAGAAGGTTAAAATGCACAATGATTTTTTTTTTTTAAAGAACTTTAAACAACTAGCACCTCCTCCTAATAACTCCATGGTTACCTCACTATAGCCATATAGGATAAAAATCCTAAAGGCCCTATGAATTCTGCTGTTGTGTCTTTGTTCAGGAAAGCGCACAATCAATTAATCAGTCCTGGGCATCATGAACATGGAGGCGGACAGGACAGTTGCTGGCAGTCTTTTTACCCCTCAAACTGAAGCTGGAAACGTGCATGAGCTTACTTAACCATATGAGTGCCAGAGGGGTATACAATGCATTTTGTTAAGGATAATATGAGTGTGCAACACATCTTAAAGAATTAATACTACCATGTGCATTGAGCAGAGTTTGTGTCCAGTGGTCAAAGGCTCCATTAGAATTATCTGGCCGTGGTAAGAGACGTGGGGTGGGGGTGAGTCTTAGGAGGTGTTAGTATTCCTTTAGTAATAGCAAACATGTTATACATTAAACTATCAAACCCACAAATGATATGGTGTTGTATACATTTAAATATCATGTACCATATACACAAGGAAAGTGGAGCAATTATGGGGCAAACCAAGCACACCATAGGGGAAAAGTGCTGTAAATGGTCTCATGTACTCCTAACTTTTTTAAATTATATTCTAGACTTGAAATCTAATCCTAAACTTCTGTCTCAAATGCATTTGTAGAAATCAAGATTATTATTATCCTCTGCTGTCTGATATACTGTTATTTATGAAGCTTGTAATAAGTGACACAATCTAAGGCAGTTAATGTTATAAATAGTACCAGCTTTCTTAGAAAGGGTGTAAAATCTGACAGTTTACAGACAACATGACACTATCACTTTTGAAACACCTATCAAGACTGGGATCAGGAGTCCTGCACAATCCATGAATGGATGCCACCATATGGCGTATCTAAGACTAGATGTTATATCTCAGGTATGAAATAGGCCATCTGTACAGATCCTAGCCTGGTATATAACTACATTTTTAGATATTTGTGTAACTCGACTGGAGGCTTGCCTTACTACAAAGGGTAGAAGTCCATGACTAGCATCCTGGTGAAGCTCTGGGGTATTCATACGAAACATATTAACCCATTCACTAGCTAGAGGACCGCAACAACATTGGCACTGAAGGTGTTAAGGCATTGAGCCTAATATCACAATTTTATCCTGAATAAATGTTTACTGCATTGTCAAAAACTCCTGTGCTTTGTAGGGTTACACTGTCCATAACACGGAAACAGACCTTGTTATGACTACTGGTGTCTCCAAAACACTGATAATTACATAGATCATCCAAGTATCCTAGTATCCAAGGAGCTAAGGCTTAAGTCAAGGACATGGAGGGTTATGTACGATGATGAGGTAAATCTCTTCAATTCCAATGCTATTCTTTGGAGCCTCTTTTTTTTTTCAAGTTTGAGAGATCTTAGCACAGGGGTTGTCAATTGTTGGCTCTCCAGCTTTTGGGGACTACAGCTCCCATCATCGCTGGTTGGGGATTATGAAAGTTGTAGCCCCGAAGAGATGGAGATGCAAAAATTGACAACCCCATTCTTAGTGCTTGGGGTCCATAAAATAACAAGGGGATTAGGGAATTTATCACAGTGGGGAGTTTGTCCCCTTAGTGCATCTCCCCCCAAAGGCTTATTCTAATAAGATAGCCAGTACTGCACAGCATGAGAAGGGGGCAGTCCTAATCATTTCCCGTCTTCTTTCTAAGAGAATTTATCATACTGTATTGTACATTATACATACATTTATATGCATGCATTGTCTTTTTTACATCAAGTTTACTACTTTGCAGTGTTGTTATTTTCTATTTTGTGAGTGCCACACTCCACACAGTTCTGATTTATAATATACAGTTCTCCTTTTGTAGTGTTTGCTGTTCTCTGTCTACCACTCTGCACTAAAGGCCATATGTACAAAACAATGGAGTAATTCAAATTAAAAGGACCATAGGGAAAAATAAAAATGCACACAACTGACTGATTTAAATTGGGCTTTTAACCCCATGAATGCAGGAGAAACCTCAATCACATTGCTTTGTAGACCTTTCTAGCACTGAGGGGTTACATGCCCCATTTATGTAAAGATAAATGTGTATTTGTTCTTTACTGTGCATATGTTTTGTGTCAAAATTCATCCAGTTTTACTTTGCACATATGGCCCTAAACCTTTCTACAGTTTAACATGCTACATTGCAGGGGTGATGGGAGTTGTAGTCCAACAACAGCAGGAAGGTTGCTGCAGGTTAACTGCTGTGAACAATGGTGACAATAGCTATTCTAATACACAGAACACAATCACAGGGACGTGTCAGAATAAGTGGCTCTATGGGACTATACAAGTCACTAAGGTACATGGCCACTCCAGTTGAAGTTAAAGTCCAGCATTTTACTAGTTAATAACCATTAGCCCTAACTCAGGGAGTAGCAGCAATATAAACTTACAGCCCTAATGATTACATATCTACCCCTAATTTACAGCCTTAATGATTACACATTTACCTCAAGCCTATTGTCCCACCTCCTGCATGAGCTGAACAAGCCAATAGCAATGCTATTTCTATTAGCAGGCAGGTAGGTGTTATATCAATGCAGTGAATAGGAATTATCAGCTGCCTCTCCAGAGCTTACATCACCAGTCCTGGGAATGAGAAGTCCAGGACCAGTACATTAAGGGTTGTTGGCTTATAATACTACTGCCGATGATTAAAGTGGAAGTGTCACCTAAAACAAAATAGGCCTTCATTGAGTAAATCCACCAATGCAGTGTGAAATAAAGCCAGTGATAAAGCATTTCATAGTTACTTCAATCTAGCCCATTGTGTCTTATGAGGCTGTTCACTCTGCAATTTACTTAGCTCGGGTCAGATGTCAATGCAGCTTCCTAAAACTTTGGTTTACATTTATAAGTGTGCATGGGTTTCAATGCGGTTTCAATGGATAACACTAATAATCTGTTTTCAGTGTGTTTTAATCGGCTACTTGCATTATTAGTGCAATTCCATTGTGACCTCATTGAAAACAATACTACAAAGTTGTAGGTGCATTAACGTACAGTTGAACCAAAGCTGTAACAAACTACACTGACGTGAGACATGATTTGAGTAATTCACAGTGTGACCATCAGCCTTATAAAACAATGGACCATATTCAGTAACCTAACTGTTCTGAGAACAGTTAATCTCTTCCCATTACATTCCCCCAAATACCTTGTGTACTAGTGTATGTTGTTTTGTCTGTATGACTCTATACTTAAAGTTAGCTAGCAATTCTTTGCTCAGTAATATAGATGCAGAATATAAGTAATGCATATCTCCTGCATTCTGCCTTTTCAGTAAGCAGCCATATTGTTGTGGTAACGAAATACATGTGTGTTGTTCCTTTGTGAATATTCAAAGGACAATTTAAAGTAGAACTAACATCTATATTTATATTGTTTATTTAAAGCTATAATTTACAAGATGTTTAGCTTTATTTATTTGTGTGTTTATGCAGATTAGCCAGTTCTCCCTAGTAGGAAGTGGCAGTAAGGAGGGATAGAGGAATGTTAAATATGACACACCAGTTGTGTCAGCCAATCCTGCCTAATTTGTATAAACTGGCAAATAAAGCTAAGTATTTAGTAAACTATGAATTTAAATCAAGAATGGCTAAAAAATACACATATAATTTTGGATGATAATTCAAAATGATATAAGTTAGTGGGTATCAAAATATAGCCTACAGACCAGATCTTTCTCCCAAAGCCTGTAGGTTTGACATATCATCCTGCCCTTGACTCACCGGAGAAGTACTTCAATCAAAGCTCGATCTGGAGCTACGGTGCTTATCTTCCCCCATATGGTGCTAACTGAAGCTTCGGGAATATCCACATATTAATCTATGTACAGAAGGTCCGGTTAACACAGGAAGACACAGTGAAGTACTGACCCAACCACTGAAAGGTGCTATAGTTCAAGGGATAGTAATGTTTCATAATAAAAGCATCTCTAATTAATCATCATAGTATTTGGACTTTGGAGAGTGTTATTTCAATTCTGTCAGAGTTGTAGTTCTAGAGTAATTAAATGACAAAGTATCCCCCTCCCGCCCCTTTTACTGATGTGTAACACTGTTCAGCCAAAGCAGAAGGGAGGTGCCCAGGTAGACTGCAGAGAGGGACAATCTTCAATTAAGATAAGGGAAAAACCTGAAAAGCTTGTCAGGGGGGGGGGGAGGGCTTTCATTGTTTTCATACAAAGAAAATTGTCCCCGGCTGTTATCTGTCTGGTCTTACAACCAGATTCACATCTGAGAAGAGATGGCTTACACTAGGAAAAAGGGGCGGGAGGGGAAACTTTGCTTGTGAATCTCTCTTAAAACATAAAGGTTTGAGAGATAAGACTTATATCATTCTTCATGTTTTTTTTTAATGCCTACAAAATAAAATAAAGATAAAACGAAGTATTCCTATCCCTTTCAGCACCTTAGGAGTAACATAGTCTCCAGGGCACTTATGTGACTGTTAGTTTGGTAGACCTAAAGATATCTCCCCTATATGTAATAAAAACATATTGTAGAAGAAGAGACCAATAGTGTGTATGTATATAATATAAACAGACTCTTATATACCCACACACACTCACATACATACATACACTTGTACTGTGCGTATGAGTAGTATATACACTCTCAAACTCTTGCACACACACAAAGTACAGACTGAGAGGGGGTTTCCAGTTGTGGAAAAAAAAGTGTGTGTATATAATATACACACACCCACATAAGGGCAAATTGAGAGATGATTTCCAGTTGTGGCAGAAGAAAAAAAATGAGTGTGTGTGTGTGTGGCCTGTGTGTGGCTCCAGGGGGTGCACTGGATTACAAACCAGTCCTCTGTCTGACATGCTAAGTTGTTATAAGGCGTTAGTTCTCTTTGTGTGTTGCATACATCTGATCAAAGTTCACATGTGAGCTCATCAGCTGTGGCTGAAGAAACTCAACAGGTATTGCCAGGCAGGATGTCTTGTTGCTAGAAAGGAATGCAGTGGCACTAGTATTCCTCTAAATCAGGGGTGGGCAACAGTGCTACTCCAATTGCAGTTAGGCTACAACTCCCATCATGCTCAGTCGGCCAAAAGCTTCAGGGGAACTGTTACCCTAAATAATAGCTTATCAAAGTTGATCCAAAAGACTACCAACAGGGAAGCTTTCAACAGTGTCCAGAGATGATCACAGACTGATTAATCAGGGTAGTAGTGCTTTTGATAGATCTTCTGCTCATATGAGAATATTGTTAACATTTGTGTTATAGGAGGGTCCTAATGACAAAGAGAGGAAACTTCTAAACATATCGATATTTGATAAAACAAATATTGTAGCATGGGATAGGACACCTATTGTACCCTTTTTATCAGTATTAGGAATCTTCTGTTACCTACAGAAAGAAGATGAATGTTCTGCTTTTCTTAACCTCATTGGTTTTATAGGAATAAGGGACTCATCATTTGGTTAATAAAATGACTTTTCTAGTTAGCCCAATATATTTATTATAATGAATTTAGAAAGCACCATCAAATTGTATGGCCTTATACAACAGGGGGAAAGGTAGAAAAACAAAATTGGAAATCATATTGGTGACAAAGTATACCATTGAGATAAAACGATAAAGGGCCCTGCTCATTAGAGTCTGCAGCCTATAGGAAGTGTGTGTGTTGGGGAGGGAACAATACAAAAGGTCTAAGTGCCTGGAGATGCTATGTGAGTCAGCCACAGAGTCTGACTCAATAGGAAATGAAAGTGCCAGATGCTGTTGGGTTTTATATTGGCTGGCATTTCTTCTGGTAATATCATATAAGTTGTATGAATTGTGAGAATGCAAAATTTGGAGTTAAGCATATTGTAATATAGTAGGATTAAGCAACACGACTTCTCTCAGACTAGATGTAAAGAAAGGGTTCAGTGAAGTTTGCCCACAAAGAAGAAAGAAATATTACAGACATGTGTCTATTATAAGTTTGCTAGCTAACTGACAGGCTTCCTTAAAGATGTGTGTTTACATGGACCACTTAAAGGTCTGGAAGCTAGGAGAATAACCTTTTATAGTAAAGTACTAAGGTGTGAGCAGCCATAAGAAAATCTTGTAGATGACTGCGAGAGGTGGTAATTAGCGAGTTGTAAATTATGGCCAAGGTATGCAAAACAACTGGGGAGGTATCTAGCAACATGAGTAGAAAAACAAGCAGGTGAAGTATTTTTTAATGTTTTGTAACTTAAAACCAGAATTTTGCATTTAAGTCTAGATTATATAGAATGCCAATGCCAAAGTAGTAAGATGTTAGTAGATTGATGACTGAGGAAGAGTAACCTGGCATTGAAAATGGATTATATAGAAAACAACTTGGAAAGAAGAAATCCAGTTAGAAGAGATGTTTTAGTACTTGATGGGTAATGATAAGTGCATAAATTAAGAGTTTTGGTTGTATGTTGTGTGAGGCAGTGGTGGGTTTGAGAGTGAACCTAAATTAAAGGAATAAATAACAGGGCAGAGTTCAAAAATTACTTTAAAGTTACTTTAAAGCTGCAAGATCTGTAGGCAGAAGTAATTGCAGAGTTGTTCAAAGTGATGGCAATTTCCTAAAGGTGTTTGGTGGACAGAGAAAAGAGATGTTCTGTTTTTTACTGATTTCTAAGTAACAGAATGAAATTCAGATATATACTTCGCAGAAAGAGGTGTAGGCCATCTCCAATATAGATTGAGTGGTGGTATTATCAGTATAAAATGGTACTGGAACCCAAAGGAAATGATACATTTGCCTAGAGAGGATGAGTAGTTTGAAAACAGGAGGAGGCCCTTAACAGTAACTTGGAATACCCTGACTGAAAATGAGAGTGGATGGGATGTGGTTCATGAAAATAAATATTAAAGTAAAGGCCAAAGAGAGATGGGAATGAAGAGTGCATAGTGTGGCAGTCCAAAGGCATTCAACATTTGAAACAGAAGTGAGTGGTCCAGTGAGTCAGAAGCAGTACTTTGCTTTAGCCCAAATCACTGGACATTAAACGAGTGCAGTCAAGTGTTGGGAACAGAATCCAGTTTGTGCATCAGAATTCTGTTAAAGTCTGTAGATGATCACTTTCATTTTAGAATCTGATACATGTTTAATAGTATATAAAAATATGTGCTCTATGTATATGGGTGGTGCTTTCTTGTAAAGGATTCAGGCTCATTCTGACTGCTGAAGCTTATTGTCAGTTGTTTACTAAAGGAAAACTTCAAAGAAGATCAATATATTGAGGTAACTGCAGATAAAATACATTTAATCTTACAGGTCTAAATCCTCTGTTAGAGCAACATAAGTAGAGCTACCTTTTACATTCGGACAGGATATTATGTCAGCCCTTTGAGTGCCAGAGAGGTACACAACGCCTTGCAAAACGAAGCGCTGTGTGCCACTCTGGCACTCAAAGGGTTAAACATCACTGGTCAATCTGCTGTTCATGTACAGTATATTTAAACTCATCACCTGTTTGGAGTATCGCAGCATTACCCTACAATCCAATTTCAACCCTTTGAGTGCCAGAAGGGTATGCAACACATTGCTTTGCAATGCGTTGCATACTCTTCTGGCACTCAAAGAGTTAATTAGAAAGTTATGCTCGTTTTTGATTTACATATTCTGCAAGTGCCTAATATATAAAGCCAGATTACCTATATTCTTTATTATTTTTCTCATCTCCAATTATATATTTTTTTTTTACACTTTTCTGTCGTTGACAGGGAGCTCACTGAATAGTTTTTTTCCAGGGAGCTTTCTGGTTAGGGATGTGTGACAAATTCAGAACTACTGCACTTAGAGCCGGATGTACTGTTCCTTTTTCTTTTGTTACATGATTATGCTTGAACTAGCTGCAGTGTTATTTGAGTGGCAGGAATGTTTAGGACTTTAGGATAAGGATTTACTAACACAAGGGCATTATAAGCTCTCACAAACAGTATTTTAGGTATATGTGTGTAAATGTTTTAACAGTGTATTAATGTGATGCACTGTCATTGGTTGTGTTTGTATATAGTGGATCTGTGTATATAGTACATGTGGATCTGGTTATTAGGACTAGGAAAGATGTATTCTATATATATACATAGACCTAGACCTACTTTAAACAAGGATATATGAGCGTCCTTGGGACTGTAGTGGAGAATCACTGCTTTACAGATTTATTTAACAGAACGGGAGAGAGAAGAATAGCAAAAGAAAATCAAGAAAGAATACAGCACTAAAAAGCAGGATTTTATATAAACTGGCACAGATATGAAACAGAAAACATACTACACTATATAAGGCTGTGTTTCAAAGCAAACAGGATTGTAAAAAAAATAGATATATCCGACTGCTGTATGAACTGCACCACTAAATAAGTCCTTTTGTTAAACAAATTAAGAGCCACTTTTAGGGTACATTTCCCCTTTAAGTGCTAAGGCTGGATGTAGATAAGGTATGTGGCTGTAAGGCTTTTAACCCTTTTCCTGCCAGACAGAGCCACATTTATAAAGACAGGAATTAAGCTTTGGAAAGCAACATGGATTTGTACAGAAAACTGAACTTCTTTTCTGAAAAAAAGACCAACATGCAGCAGACAACCTTCTAAATACAGCTATGCTAACAAGCAGATTTGGAGACCTGTCAACATAAGGGAACTATATGGAATAAGTGGCTTTTGGTTTGTTTACCAGGCAGGTGACGTCCATCCAATAGTCAGTGATGTCTATTTACTCTGTGCATTTTACCTCTGCTGCAGTCTTTTACTGAACAGGGACATTTTACTAGAAGGTCAGGTGACGTAAGGCTTTCCAGCTGTTGTGGACTAGAATGCCTGTCATCCCTGGTCAGACATTGGGAAGGGGATTTCACTCCTCAACAGCTAGAGGGTCTCAGGTTGCCCATTCTGCTTAACTTCATTGAAAATGTTTACATGACCCTATAGAATCACAGACAGGTCGCTCTCTCCATGCCTCTAGCCTGACTGCTGCATCAATTACATCTTCCTAGGTATGTCCATCTGTTAACCCTTTGTGTGCCAGAGGGGTCTGCAACGCATTGCTTTGCAATGCGTTGTGTACCTCTGTGGCACTCAAAGGGTTAAACACAGTATGAATCTCTTATGCCAAGGGCATAGTTTTCCTTTAAACTAAGCCTTTTTAAAGAGAATCATATATAGTGGGGTCTCCTCTGATTGTGGGCTCTAACAGCAGCTTTGGGGGTTGTAAAAAACTGTTCATCTTGTTGGCTCATTGAGGCACTAGGACTCCTTGACCAGCAGAGGTATAAATGTGTATGTCACATAGACTTGATACTCCACCCCTGAGTAGAGATTGGTCAACAGCCCTAGGTCTCTACTATTGTTCAGTAACAAATCAATGGGTGAGGGTACGTACGTGGAGTCTGCTAGATTTAACTGGCAAACATCATGTGCAATATTTTGACCGCCCACCCCAAGCCCCGAGCCATGCAGTCTCAACTTCCAGGCAACAATAATGAATCAATGAAAAGTTGCAGAAAGCTGTAGCAAGAAACAGTTGCTCATGTAGCTTGACATTTGACTGCCACAAAGCAGGGGTGGGCAATACAACCCTCCCATCTGTTGAGGATTGTAATTCCTATCATCCCTAGCCATCCAATGGCTGGTTAGCGGTAAAGGAAATTATGACCACAACAGCTGGAGGGAATCATGGTGCTAGTCCATGTTCTATGGTGTGGTGGCAAGTGAATCCCAATACAGCAAATAATGGGGTCACTAGTTTTAACATAGCTTGTGACAGCCACCGAAGACAGTTTTCTCATCCCCTCACTGGCTGTTAGGGCTCACACAGGGGAACCACTGATGTATTTCTGATGCAAGTCTACTCCTATTCTGGCAAAGTGGAACACTGATAGAGGGGATGGTCTTTTTTATTCTGGTAAATATGACATATGGTCATAAATGCATCAACTGCACTCATTTTGAATTTAGTAAGCATAGAAACCTTGGTTTTGCAAACTTTGTGATGTCTGCACCTCTCCCAAAATGGAACTGATCCATATGGGAGTATTTTCATCACAAGTATGTGCACACCTGACATATCAGGAACATACAAACTGCAGAGGACTCTATGATATAAAATGTAAAACAGACCACCAGATCAAGACACACTTCATGGTATCGCCTTTAGAATTTAGAGTCTTTCAGACTGTATCCGTCTCTTCAGAGGGTAGTAATTATGGTGCTGTCTTACACACCACTATTCTAACCAAACAGCTCATGAAAAATACATTGTTTGGTCTGTCTTCTAGTGCTTCGTGATGGCTTTAAACAATAGTCTTTTTAATCTCATCCAGTGGCAAGCTAAGGACTTCATTATACATTGACTGATCACTGCTACATCTCCATGGTTTTATATTTATCTGTTATCAAAGCAGCCCAGGCTGTTAATAAATTCCAAATATTATTTAATAAAATATCTAAAACGTTTATAAATATTTTTTTCTAAAAGAGTTTCAGGTTTTAACATGAAAACAAAGTTCTGTTTTTCCTTCATTTCCATTTGATTTTGAAGCAGTTTTTTTAAATTTCTTTTCTTCTACTACACAAAACAAAGAAATATAAAATATCCCTTATAAGATCTCTGCTCCATCTTGTGTATTCAGTTTGGTACAAACTACTGTTTTTAAGTTGTCTAGAAAGGAAACGTTTTCAAAATTCCCATTCCAAAGTCTCTTCCTTATTAGCGGCTCTCTCAAGCCTGTGGATAATGTTATTTAAGTTGGCCATCTTCTCATTCCTTCTCTGGTTGTTGGGACTATGCTTTGTGGATTGATTTAATGGAACAGAGTCACTGGCAGGGCTGTCTTTATGTGCCTTAACTGACACAACGCAAGACGGGGATGGAGAAATGGGTGCGGAGCAAGTAGGTATAGGGGAGACTGACATCATGAGGCCAGGAGAAGAGGCAGCTGAAGGGGAGTTAAGAGACACGTCTAGACTGCAGCGTGAAGATTCTACAGTGGACTTAAAGCTGATTGGTTCAGCTTCTGACCGTTCTGTACATGACGTCTCCTTCTGGGGAAGCAGTGAGGAGCAGTCATACTCTCCAGACGGGCAAGCTTTATTGTACAAAGAGCTACTGTTACTTAAATATGGTCTCTGAGAGTCTTCACAGTGAGGATGAATATCCTGCTCTTGTCTAAGCACTCTAGCTGGTTGTGAGTCACAGCACATTCCTGATGCTGCTTCAGAGCTGCATGAATCACAGCGATTGGAAGAGTCATCTTCCTCATCATCTTCAATGTTCTCTTTTTTAATTTTTCTTGTGAATCTTCCCTCCCTGTTGCAACAGTTATTTTGCATTAGATGTTTCAGGTCATTGATCATTGGCTTCCTGTCCCCACCTTCAGAACTCGGACTGTGCAGAGTCATATCTCGGTGTGAGGCAGCTGCTGAAGTGAAGCTATCACAGCTGCTTGGCTCATGGTCTATATCATTGTCCTGTTGACCTTCCACCAGGATCTCTCTGCGCATACGTGATCTGGAAGAAAATATATACATCACATATCAGCTCTGGCCAATAGAGAAAACTCACCAAAAATGTAAAATGGAATACTTTATTGCCATGAATTACTGCCTTTTATTCATCTTTAAATACATGGTCAAAAGTAATTAATAAACATACATTCACTTTTAGCATTCCTCTCTCTTGATATCAGATACCTGGCTTCTCCATGATCCGTGTTTGTGCCATGTCAGAACCCACACCTCCATGCTGGGGTATATGGACACTGTGAAATCATGAACCTGTTATAAGCACCTTGTATATTTTTACCTCCATTTAGACACTCCATAATATTATTTAAACTTTTTTATTTTTTTATTTTGTGCTTTGATATTTCACTCACTATTTACCCTTTCCTTTTGTGGAAGAAGCAATCCAGCCATTTGAGTGCCTTTATTTCACATGCATTAGGGCTTACAGTGTCTGCATATTTGGTGTATACTTTGTAACAAGGTTACAAGCGTATTATTACTGATTAAACTAGCAGTACAAACCAGAGATAGGCAATTTTAGAATATCCCCAATTTTGGTTGGACTACAGCTCGCATCATCTTCAGTTGGCTGAGAATTATGGGATTTGTAGTCCACAAACAGCTGGAGAGAGCTACATGTTTCCCAGCCCCTGGACGTAGAAACTGATGTTTTAACAAAGGAAAGGCCAGCTTGGAACACTAAATGGATGAAGGATTTCCCCAAATAAATTACAAATATTATAATGATCAGTAAATAGCGGCATTTAATGATAATTATGAATAAACTATGATGATTTGGTGATCTATTGCCTTTAACCCCTTGGTTGCTAGAGAGGTCTTCAAAGCACTTTGAAACCTCTCCCGCGTCTAAGAGGTTAACCCTGGCAAGGTTTCCAGCCACTCGTATTATTTTTATTCACAGCATTTACACAGTGAGCAGCAGTAATAAAATCAGTCAGGGAATAACAATGTAACTATATTGCACAATTAAACATCTGCTACCCCCTTTTTCCCTAAGCCAGCTGAAATAAATAACTAAATACATAAAAATAGCCTTACATTTGAGTTCCAGAGGGGCATCCAGAAACCCATCTGGCAGTCAAAGGGTTAAACAGAGAGGAACTTAATGGTATAAAGTGGCATTTTGGAGAACGTCAGTAGAAATTCTGTAAAACACTGGGTGGTTGGTGCTTCTTTCAGTTTGCTAACCTCTTTCATAAAAAAGCAACAAATGGCTATAACATAAACAGTTTTAACCCGTTAAGTGCCAGGGATGTATCCAATACATTGCAACGCAATGCATTAGATATGTATCTGGCGCTCAAAGGGTTAATTGTTTATCGCCCCCCCATAAAAGACAAAGCTCTACTTAAACTATGTATCACCAAGATAGTGCTCCATCGGCAGATCAGCTCCTCTGGGATGAGACCGGCAGAAGAATCCAGGCCTGAATTTTGCCAGTTCCAAAAAAGGGGATGGGAACAGAACAGGGGTCTGTAAAGAGACTGTGGGGCTCCTTTGTTGGCCCAGGGAAAAGAGACTGAAGACAAAAGTCTCGTAGTTCAGTCTCTTGTCCTATGTGATGCAGGTTCCTAAAGACTCTCTCCCTGATGCAGCATGACTATGGAGACTGCAAGCTCAACCCACAAAGTCCTGCTTTATTTTCCAGCTTCCCTTCTCACCTGGAACAACTCAGAGGTGC
This sequence comes from Rhinophrynus dorsalis, assembly GCA_037306005.1. Lineage (NCBI taxonomy): Eukaryota > Metazoa > Chordata > Amphibia > Anura > Rhinophrynidae > Rhinophrynus > Rhinophrynus dorsalis. Next base: position 528,273,135 of record CM074718.1, read on the forward strand.
CATTTTGGGGCCACCCAGAGCTTATTACAAAGTCTGCACCCATAGGAGAAGCCTTGATAAAATGTGATTATTGCCCTTTACGTCTCTACTTAATCCTTTGAGTGCCAGAGGGGTACGGAACACATTGCTTTGCAATGCATTCCGTACCCCTCTGGCACTCGAAGGGTTAAAGTAATAAAGACGTTTTGAGTAAAGTCTCCCTGGATATAAAGTAAACATACAGGAACATTATTACCAAAAATTAAAAGGGGTCGTACCATTTTAAACAATGTATTCCTAGCCAGTATTTTTTTTTAAATGCTTTCTTATGTGCGTTAGGCCCAACATACATGATAAACGTGCTTTTTCTGTTTGTTACACCCGGCCATTTTACTCATCTTTATAAACACAAGCTCCTATTAATTTAGATGTGAAATGCATGCAGTTATTCTTGTCTCACAAACCCAATGACAAAATTAGCTAATCGTGCTTAATAAACTCCATAAATATACATTAGAAATGTAAGAATTCCATTTTTATCAAACTACTGATAGGAAAACAGGGGCATTGTAAGCCTATACCCATGGATCACCATGGCAACCTGGCTGAGAACCACAGCCTTAGCTAGTTCCTAGCTACACCTCTGCCTTGCTCCTTGGTCTCACCTGTAGTTATGGAACCAGTTGATGACTGTGTTTGTCTTGAGGTTGAGCTGAAAGGAGAGCAGCTCTATCGTTTGCTGTGATGGATAAGGCTCCAGCTGATATGCTTTCTTCAGGGCTTCCTTCTCTTCTAACCCAAGCACCACTCTGGGCTTCTTCATCTGTAGGAGGCTGAATTCCTGTGATTGAGGTCCTGGACTGGCACACTCTGTCCTGGCATTGGAAGATTCACTGTCTGAACCTCCACTTATAAGTCCATAGCGTCTCTTCAGATAAGCTGCAAAATGCACAACATTATTGGTGTTTATGGTTTTTTTGGAAATAATTTCACAATTACAATCTTAAGAACAGGCATTTAGAGATTGGTGTATTGTAGCTTATTTTAAATCCGTTTGACTGAATTATGATACAAGTGCTTCCATGTGTTGGTTAGTTGTCTGCATGTATCTCCATTAGTCCTTCGTTACATCTGTCCATCTCTATAGCTTCAGTTATAAAGGTACATTCTTGTAATTATATCAGCACATTAGACTGTAAATAATGCAACATTTCCAGAGGCCACAGAGGCTGATGTAATAAGGAATAAGTGGTGCAATTCTGGGTCATACCATTGCTACACAGTGCAATTCAGAACTCTCTTGCATTGAAGGGTCAAAAGCAGCATTTAAATCAATGAGAAATTTGGCAATCTTTATTTAAAGGGATAGTAATGTTTCAAAAATGCAGCAACTCAATTAATCTTCATAGTATTTGAGCCACAGAGAGTGTTATTTCAATACTGTCAGAGTTGTAGGTCAAGAGTAATTGAATGAAAAAATATCCCCCTCCTGCCCCTTTTACCTAGTGTAACACTGTCCACTTCAGATGTGTAATCTGGTTGCTAGTCCAGAGAGATAACAGCAGGGGACAATCTTCTTACTGTGAGAACAATGAAAGCCCTGCCCCCCTTGACAGGTTTTTAAGATTTTTCTCTCATCTTAAAGGGGAACTACCACCCCGCAAAAACTGTATCTTAATTATGTCTTCATCTGGCGACTAGCTGCTTAGTAGCGCTAGTCGCAAGAAATATTACCTGGTTTAAAAGATTTTCAGCTTATTCAGAGGTTGACAGTAGCAGGATGCACGTCATCTTGCCATAGTGATGTCCGTGCGCCTGCGCTGTCAGTCCCTTTTGGAGCCGGCCAGCTTCCTCCCCTTTAATTGAAGATTGTCCCTCTCTGCAATCTACCTGGGCACCTCCCTTCTGCTCTGGCTGAGCAGTGTTACATAAGTAAAAGGGGTGGGAGGGGGATACGTTATCATTCAATTACTCTTGAACTACAACTCTGACAGAATTGAAACAACACTCTCCAAGGCCCAAATACTATGATAATTATTTAGAGCTGCTTTTATTATGAAACATTACTATCCCTTTAAAGGGATAGTAATACTTTTATTAAAGTGGAGCTCTGAGTCTTCTTTATTTATTTTTGAACACGTACTGCTATATTTTAATACTTACAGTTTTGTAGTGAAAGTTCTATTCAATCCGAAAGGATCCCCCCTCCCATCCCTTCTGTCCGCCTCCCATTAGATCTGGAATCCGGACTTGGGAATGGACGGATGCAGCAAGGGACAATATTCACTCAGTATAAGTATAAGGAAAACCCTGCCCCCCTTGATGAAGATTACTGAAAAGTGTCCCTTGCCGCTCTCCATACGGACCAGCTTGGACAGGCAGAGTGACTCAGGGGAAAGGGCCAGGAGGGGGATCCTTTCGAATTGAATAACACTTGAACTACAAAACTGTAAGTATTGAAATATAGCGCTACCTGCTCAAAAAAGAATAAATAAAACTCAGACCTCCACTTTAATAAAAGTATTACTTTCCCTTTAAGTTCTATGGTGCAGTTGTTTTGCTCCTCTTTATCTCAGTACATCAGCTTCACCAAGGTCTACAATATTCCAAAGTTATTTTTAAACTGCTATGTTTGGCCACTCCATTTAATCTGGTGTACAAAACCAACAATCATTGTCAGCAGGCTTTAATTTGGTGTTGTACAACAGGCAGCCCCTAGGCTACAGACAGCAATCGGTGTATAATCCTTTTGTCTAAGAGCATACACTCCTTCACACTAACAATGTTACACCCTTGTGTCATGGTTCAAGACAGAACATCTTCAATCAATCCTGTATGTGATGTCCATGGAAGAGGACATAACAATTGCAGACATACTGCATGACCCTACTCAATCCTTTAAGGATCAGTGGGGTGTGCAATGCATTGCTCACTCTAGTGCTCCTTAAAGGTATCAGAGTGGCGTGTGCAGTGAGCAGAGTTTGAGGTATTGCCAGCAACGGATATGTCCACCTCCATGACCATGAAGCCCAGGACACTCAGAAGGTGGTATTTCTTGAACCAAGGCACAACAGCAAAATTATGTAGAGCCATTATGATTTTTTTGGCCATAGTAAAGTATTTGGGGCATTATGTAGAATGTGAATCTATTGTTTGTGGTCCTTTTTTTGAGGGCCATATATGCAGCCTTTGGGGAGAATCTGGTTGCTTATCACTGCTTTAGGGGAATTGCCTATAAAATAGTAAAAGCCATACCTTTCTTCTCCATTTTCTTCATGTCTCTGAGTTTTTCAATGTTATGTGGATCGCTCAGCCAGAGCTGCATGCGTACAAATGGCTCCCTGCCCTTCAGGCTCAGCTTGTGCCATGGCTTGGGCCTGGACAGGAGGTCCGATACAGAGCCCTGAGTAAGACCCAAGATACTCTCTCCAAATAACCTCTGACCTTTAAAAGAATATATTTACATCACTCAGATTGCAGGGGACATTAATACATTATATACATTTCAAAGAAAATCAACTAAAATGGTACATGATTTTCTACAGAGTAAATACATGAAAATGGCCATACATAACTAACTGGAGCAAACACAGAGTGTCACAGGGGACAAATACAAATTTCCAATTATTTAAATGTGGATTTTAACCCCCTGTATGCTAAAAAGGTCTCTAACACATTGCATGCAAATGGTTACAAGCCCCAGCCCTTTCAGCAACAGAGGGGTGAACAATGAATTGCTTCGCAATCTGTTGCATACCACTCTCACATTCCAAAGGTTAAATCAACTGGACTTTGGGGATGTCAGTGTGTACCCTATATTACAGTTAGGCTATCAAATTTACTCCCCTTTATCTTAGTGCATATAGCCCTAAGAGAGAATTTATACACATTGTAGTTTCAGAATAGACTCCCTATGGAAGTGGTAGGGTAGTGTAAAGGCGAAAGGCTTACCAGAAGTACCTAGGCATCAGCTACACTTTCATAGTCTATTACTGGACATTAGCTTTTTACATTCTGAAAATATTTACATATGTTCCCAGACTTGTTCACATAACATTCCCCTTTTGGTTTTCACCAAACCTTGTTGTCCCTTTTGATATAATAAGGGGATTTTTGTGTCAATATAGAACACAGGAACCGTGGAGTAAAGTATCTTCCCACCAGAGGGCAGGGGATTTCCATAAAAAGAGCTTTCTGGAGACAAATTATCCCTACTCTACTTTACCTCCACCAGACATGCTCAGTTTTAAAGTACAGCAAAGAATCAGAACCAGAACCTGAACCAGAAAACTCAGAAGGGCCCCCTGCCTGGAACTCAATCTTTTTAATTTCTCCAGGAGGGAAGTCCTGTGTTCCACGTGGACTAGAGAAAATGATTTTTCTGTAAGTCTACATAAATCTCCTTTTCTCTTTTGTCCACTGTGAAACACAGGAACCATGGGAATATCAAAGCTATCCACCAAGATTTCAGGGACGGGAAGAGGAAAAAATCTTCAAAACACAAAACAGGTGTAGGAGTTTGATGACACTTCAGGTGTCATCAAACTCCTACACCCCAAATCAAGTAAGAGGAAGAAAGATTACTGGAAGTAGAGACAAAGAAGTCATCTACACAGGCACAATAGCCTGTAAGACCTTCTGTCCAAAACTAATTTCAGTGGGAGGCACAATAGTGTTTAGCAAAAATGTTAAGGGATGGCCATGTCACTTCTTGTGTAACTGCTCTGCAGAGGCATACTTTTTATTGGTCCAGGAAGCACACACTGCTATGGTGGAATGAGCAGTGACCCTAAAGGGCAAAGGCTTTTTCCTAATGAAGTATGCCTTGATTCAGGAAGCCACCATCACCTTAGATGCAGCCTGTCTAGCACAAAGGCCTTCAGGAATGACAAAAAGTGAGTGCGATTTCTGGAAAGGCTCTGTGCGGTGAACACAGTACTTCATGCACTGAACTGTGGCCAAATAGTGAAGCACCTGCTCTCCCTTCTGTTACATGGAGCCGGAAAAATAGAGGGAAAGACAATTTCATGGTTAATGTGAAATTCAGAAACAACCTTAGGGAGAAACTTGATAGGATTTTGCAAAAACACCCTATCCGAATGAAAAATCAGAAAGTTTACAGGGCAAAGCTTGTAGTTCAGCCACATGACAAACGTACACAATCCCAAGCAGGAAAGCTGTGTTAGACTAAGTAATTTCTGAAACCAATCTTGAAGAAAAGCTGAAATATTTGGAAGACTGAAGGAATGCGCCTGTGACCTCTGATCTTCACACCGCTTGTAAAACAAGGACCCGACTATGATGTTTTGGATGAAGTGGGTTTTTGGGTCATTATCAAAGTATATGACAGAATCATAGGAAACTTTCTTCCCCCAAATGCTGGCTTCAAGAGTCAGGCCATCAGAGCTAACATCTCCACCTCTGGCTGACATAGAGGACAATCGATCAGGAGGTCCGGAGGAGTGGAATACAAAATGGTTTGGCAATAGACCGATTGGGAAGATCCGAGGACCCTACCCAACAGGGTCAGTAAGGAACAATCAGGATTACATGCACCTGATCAGTGTTGAGTTTTCTTAACACTCTGGGATCAGAGGAAAAGAATGAACCACATAAGCCATGGATATCTACCACTGAATGCTTAATGTGTTCACTGAAAGAGAGAGAGTGGATCCCAGGACCTGGAAAACAGGAGATCCTTGTGGTTTGGCCATGAGGCCATCAGATCCACAGCCAGAAGAGACTACAGTTGAACACATCTAGTTGAGTTTCCAACTCCTGGGATCCAGATGTTGATTGCTGGAATGGGAAAGGCTGAGAGAGATGGCATGTAAGCTTCCATTCTAGAAAGAGTCAGCCAGACTTCTGACCACACTGCTCTGCTCCTGGTCCCTCCTTAGGGGTTGACATAAACTACCACCATGCATTTTTGGTCTGAATGAGCACCAGCAGATCTCATAGATGCTGAGCCCAATGTAGCAGATGTAGGCCAGTCGCCGGGAGCTCCAAAATGTTCATGGATGGAAGACTCTGTGTCTCCCTCAGACCGAAGGCCCTGAGCCATCTGAGAGCCAAAGGTGGCACCCCAACCTTTGAAGCTGGCATTTGTTATGACTACTGCCCAGTTCAGGATTACCAGTTCAGGAGGGAAAACCACAATGCATTGTTACCCCTCTGACACTCAAAAGGTTAATAGGAGAAGCAATGTTATCCATAATAGAAATAAGGGCTCTAACCCATACAGGCTCCTGTTCAGGATAAGAGAAGCCCAGATGTTGTTTAGGAGCCAAAAGAGGAAAATAATGTACCACTAGGAAGAGCAGTGTGACTTGAGGAGCAAAGGGTTTAGAATAAAACTCCTAAAGGCCTGATGGTCTTAGATTTGCTCATGTCTCCCATGTTCTCAGACATAGCCAGAAGGCCACTAAAGGAAAAATACGGGACAGAAAATAAGCAGAAAATACATATCTGTCTGTAAGGGGCAGTATCCAGATCCCTCACTCCTCCCCATTACACTTGCTTGCTCTTACTCACTTCCCCAGATTTTAATCCCTTGTCCCACCACAAGTCCTACTCCAGAACATCAGTTTAAATCCCATTCACATATTTCTGCCCTTTCTCTTATCCTGCTGCTTGCTGCTGGGGATATCGCCCCCAAACCTGGCCCAAACCTCATACTCGCCTATCACCCTAGAATTATGTCGTCCTTCCACAGTTTCTTGAAGGGTTTCAACCCTTCCAGTCTCATTAACATTCCCATTCTCCCTCCCTCCTCTCTTCCCATACTCCTGCTCTCTTTTGTACAACTGGTCCCTAGCTAATATATCAGCATAATCATGAGCGTGACCAATCCCTAAAGCTGTTTGCCATCAGCTGTGTGAGGTTCTGCTTCTCACACACCCCTTGATCTACTGGCCGGGTTGTGGGTGTTGTGTCCTCACCTCCCACTGCCACTTTCAGCTTCTTTCAGTCACACTGTCTATTCACATTTCTTATTTTGAACTACATACAGTCCAGCTCTACCACCCTCTGTCTATGTGCGTGGCTGTCATATATAGGCCACCTGCTAACTCATCTTCGCCTTCAAGCTTTCTCTCAGATGTTGAATCTTGGCTCTCCTTTCTTTCTACTGGCAATCCTCTCCTTATACTGGGTGACTTTAACGGTCATATTAATTACCCCTCTGTCATTTAGACTTCACTACTTATTGAGCTAACCTCCTCATTTGATCTCTGTCAAGGGATTGAATGTGCCACTCACAAAGCTGGTCACTGCTTAGATCTTGCCTTTATCAAGAGCCTGGATCTTTCCACTTTCACATTTTCCCCATTCCCTCTATCAGACCACCATCTTATATACTTCTCTCCCCACTCTGCCCCTTCCCCCATTTCTTCCTCCAATAAATCTATAAGGGATACCCCATTTGCTTGATCTCCCTAGGATGTGATCGTCACTCAACTCCAACCTTTCCTCTATCTCGTCCATTTCTGACACATTCTTGTTAATTATGACAACTCAATCATATGTTTTACAACTGATTCTTTTGACCATCTGGTTTATCAAGTTAATCCATGATCTTGACTTAATTTCCATACCTGCTTCCTACATTCTTGTACTCGCTGTGCTGAACATCTCTGGAGAAAATCCACTTTAAATTTCTGCTGTCTTGGCTGCATTCTGCCTTATTAAGTACCAAACATGAATAGTATACTACACTTATCCACAACAACAAATCTAATCTTTGCCATCTCTTCTCTGTCTTTGACTCCTTGTTCCATCCTTATTCCACAGCTTCATCTCACTCCATCCATTCTTCATAGGCTTTTACTGAACACTTCAAAGACAAAGCGGAATCTATTCACAAACAGATTCCTATTCTTTCATCAGTCTCTGAGCTTTCTTCCCAAAACTCCCTTTATACTATTTTGACCATTTTACTCCAGTTACAGAGGCAGAATTTCTCAATTTCTCCTATCCAACCACCTCCCCACTTGCTCCTTGGACCTTATTGTTACTGTTAGCTAAACAAGACAAGAAGTCAGACGGTATAGTTAAGTACACCTTTATTAATAATAATAATAAGCAAATGAAAGTAAGTATGACAGTACAAGCAGAGGGTGACAGGAAAGGTTAGAGACTATATCAGCAATAGGAGCCAGTTGACGGGTCAACCACACTGCTGGAGACTAGGCCGAAGCCAGCTGGTAGTCTCAGGAATCAAAGATAATGCAACACTGAACATACAGTCTCCTGTAAGGGGCAACAGAGGAGACTACTGACTCACACCTGCAGTCAGTATGGAAGAGCTCATCTCCAGTAAGTATGGCAACAATGGAGACTTCTGACTCACGTCTGCTGTCATTAAGACTGGAGTCTGCCAGAGCACTAGGTCTGCACCAGGATGGGTGTCTGGAGGTAAAAGAGCCACAAGCAGAATAAACAGACAGATCCACAGGTCAGCACCAGCTAGGATAATCAGACAAGCCAGGTTCATACACTGAGCGGGTAGTTAGCCAGAGCCTCAGGTCTGCACCAGATAGGATGTCCACTAGGAGTAGGCTACACTGGGAGGATCGTTGAACAGAGCCCCAGGTCAGCACCAGAATGGATAGTCAGACAAGCCAGAGTCATACACAGAGCGGGTAGTCAGCCAGAGCCACAGGTCTGCACCAGATTGGATGTCAATACAAATGGAGAGAATGGAGAGACAAACAGAGAGAATGGTCAGGCAGAGCCACAGGTCATCACCAGAATGGATAGTCAGACACGCCGGATCATACACAGGATACAGGAACAACTGGAACTAGAACTGCTCAGAACAGCAACGTAAGGGTAACGGATACACAGGCCCATAGAGGTTTATAAAGGAGTAGGAGAAGGCAGCACCAATTAGGTCCCTCAGGCTGGGCCTATAACAGGTGTCCAGTCAAGTGCCTGATGATGATGATGCCAGTAACAATGAACCAGATGCGACCAGGCCGCAGGCAGAGAGGGACGCGGCTAGTGATGGTGGAGCGTTAGTCCAGAACCCTGCTCCCGGCAGAATGGCACAGGCCGAGGTAAGGCACTGTGACATTTATGAACTCTCACTTCTTTAAACAACTTGCACCAGTCCATACTTCTGTATTAACACACATTTTCAACACCTCGCTCTACACAGGTACCTTCCCTTCTTTTTTCAAACAGGCACAAGTCAAACCCCCACTCAAGAAGGCTAATCTCGACTCCTCCTCTCTTCTCTAGCTATAGATCTGTCTCCCTTCTACCTTTTACTTCAAAACTCTTAGAACATCTCGTCATTTCCAAATATCCAAACATCTGTTCACAAGACCATTTCTACTCTACTTTCCAAAAACTGACTGCAGTTAGCACTTAGAGAAAAAGGTTGTTAAATGTTTATACATATCTTTATGTCACTTTGCAACAATTTCACAGACACCTTTATTACTCCAGTTAATACATCCCCCCTATTCAAAACAAAAGATTAGGCGTTTTTGGACAAACCAATTGCACTATAGGAGAGAACTAAAAATTCCAAAAAATGTCCATTGATTTAAATGGGGATTTTAACCCCCTTGAATGCTAGAGTGGTCTTCAACACATTGCTCCACAATGCACTGGAGACCTCTCTAGCATTCAAGGGATTAAAATTTCCATTTAAAGTGATAGTAATGTTTCACAAAAACAGCAGCCCCAATTAATCTTCATAGTATTTGAGCCATAGAGAGTGTTATTTCATTACTGTGAGCGTTGTAGTAATTGAATGATAACATTTCCCCCTCCCGCCCTTTTTACCTAGTGTAAGACCCCACTCCTCATATGTGGAATCCAGTCCATAGACCAGACAGCTCACATCAAGGGTCAATATTCTTACTGTGAGAACAATGAAAGCCCTGCCCCGCTTGACAGGTTTTTCAGCTTTTTCCCTTATCTTAATTGAAGGTTGTCCTTCTCTGCAATCTACCTGGACACTCCCTGCTGCTCCTGAGGTGAGCAGTGTTACATCAGTAGAAGGGGCGGGAGGGGGATACTTTATCATTCAATTACTCTTGAACTACAACTCTGACAGAATTGAAACACTATGAAGATTAATTAGAGCTGCTTTTATTATGAAACATTACTATCCCTTTAAATCAATAAGAAGTTCTAATTCTCCTCTATAATGCAAGTGGTTTGCTCCAGAACCCCTCCACCCCTATGTGTATATGCAAAGTGGAGTAATTCTGGGGAAAAACCAGCTGCACCATATTGAACATCCCATTCATTTAAATGGGGGTTTTAACCCATTGAATGCTAAAGAGGTCTCCAATTCCCCTATCTTGCAGATAGTTTGCCCGGAATTGCTCCTCTTCTCATATGCATATGGCCCTTTGTATTTCAACTAAAAAAAGTTTTATCCAAGAGGATTAGCAATGTGTCACCGCCGCTGTGATTTCTCACCTGGATTTCTCCACCCCTCTCTTCCTGATTGGCAGCTTCTCCTTTAAGAACTGCTACTTTCTGGTTTCCCGCACTTGATCTTCAAGCTATCCTGCATTCCAGTTGTTTGTTCGTGATACTGATTTCATCTTTGACCAGTTTCTAACTACAATTTGTTCTTCTCTCCATGTTGCCTGTTACCTGATCCGGTCAGTGTTTCCTCTCCAGTCCTCCCAGCTCGACTCTGGCTTGCTTCTTCGTTTATCTTGCTCTGCTTTCTCGACTATCACCAGACTTCCAGTTGACACCAAAGAAGCAGGTATCCTCGGTTTCAGTACCCATGGCAGATTGATCTCCAACTGGGCTCAGCAGACGTGAACAGCCGGTCTGATATATCCCAGCCACTCGACTCCAATACCCTCGACTACCTCCAGACTTCCAGTCGACACCACAGAAGCAGGTAACTTTGGTTCCAGTATCCGCGGCAGGTTGATCTCCAACCGGGCCTAGCTATCGAATACAGCCGGTTGGATAGGTTCCAGCCATTAGACCAAACACTCGTAGACTTCCACTCTGCGCAGGAGGTTGACTATCTCCGATCTCATCCTTGAACTACCCTAGTTTACTGTAGTCTGCTACCAATAAAGACTTTGAACTCCATAGTTTGTGTACTACTTTCCTTTTTTAACTGATGTTCTGCATGTAAGGAACAAACACTATCTATAACCAGTTACACAGTGCAACTCTCTTTATGTTATTTCTGCTGGTAACCCCCATAGGTGCTAGTGCACTGGAGAGATCTCATCCATCCACAGTATTAAAATCATACCACACTCACTGCTTATGAAGGGTTACTAGACCAAGGACATGTTTTGACTCACTGTGGTTTGTAAGGTTTGGGAACTTCAAGGAAATTCGGTCTGAGGCTATAAAAAACTCAACTCACATGTGGAAATGTTTATTGGCTGATTAACCCCTTGGAAGCTAGACATATTTCCAGTACATTGTGAAGCAACTTAAAGGGACAGTAATGTTTCAAAATAAAAGCAGCTCCAATTAATCTTCATAGTATTTGTGCCATGGAGAGTGTTATTTCAGTACTGTCAGAGTTGTAGTTCAAGAGTAATTGAATGATAAAGTACCCCCCTCCCGTCCCTTTTGCATAGTGTAAGCTGCCTCCCCTCAGATGTGGAATCTGGTCTTAAGACCAGACAGATCACAGCAAGGGATAATCTTCTTAGTGTGAGAACAATGAAAACCCTGCCCCCCTTGACAGGTTTTTCAGGTTTTTGTCTTATGCTCACTGAAGATTGTCCCTCTCTGCAAGCTATCTGGACACTACCTTTCTGTTCTGAGATGAGCAGTGTTACATCAGTAAAAGGAGCAGGAGGGGGATACTTTATCATTCAGTTACTCTTGAACTACAACTCTGACAGTATTGAAATAACACTCTCCATGGCCCATATACTATGAAGATTAATTGGAGCTGCTTTTCTTGTGAAACATAACTATCCCTTTAACAGTGCAGGATGTGGCTATTTACTGTGTATTCATTGCCCATTTTGCTCATTCACGTTGATGCTGCCTGCAGACAGCTGTTTAGACAGACTGCTGGAGGAAAGAGGGAGGTGGTGGGCGGACATACATGTCCGCAAGCAGTCCCACAGTGCCAAAGTAAGAAGAATGTATAAATACAATTTGTGGGAAATAAAAACAAACAAACAAACAAAAAAAAAGCATAACTTTTTAGTGTTATCTTTGCTTCCATATTCATATGGCAGCAACTTATAAAAAGATGAAAGTTCCCCTTTCATGTTAATTCCCAAGACACACCAACAGGTCGCATATTCATTACTTCCCTGTTTTACACATGAGTAATCATTTTGTTTGCACAACCTGTGCTTATTTAAGGATTTCAATAAAACCTGACCGTTGGGGGTGTCTGTGGAAGTCATTGTCTTAGGGTATGCTACTGACATAGGGAACATTTGATCTGAATTCGGTCCATAAATATGGTTGACAACACCACCAAAGGCAGGAACATGGGAGTAACAAATCTAATGGTTGGATAGGAAGTGGTATTAGAAGCAGCAAGGAGAGGTTATAATGCTGTTTTAAAGAACCCTAATTACACCTCCCCAGAGTACGATGTACAGTTCTGGAGGCCATAGTTCCAGAATGCTCTCCAGAAGGACAATAAATTGGAGACTATTTAAGAAAGACTGCTAAAATTATGCATGTGCTAACTAAATTTCTCTGGAAAGACCCTAGGACCTCAAGATGTATAGCTTGGAGGACAGATTGGCAAGGGGTGATGTGACTGAAAGCATCAATATATCAAGCCTTTAAAGACCAAAGGGGTATGCAATATATTGTGAAGCAATGTCATGTCTGCCTCCATGGACATGACATCCATGACAGATTAAAAATGTAATCTTTCAGACAACTCAACACACACACAATTTATTTGGGCCATTAGGATTTTTGGTTATACTAAAGTAAGTGTGTGTGTGTGTGTGTGTGTGTTATTATTAGGAGGTGTTAGTTATCATTTAAGTTCCTGGTCTGTTTCTGATGAAAAAAAAAAATGAAACACACATCCACCCATTGTGTTACTCAATAAAACAGCACAATACTGTCTGCATATTACCTAAATTATTATCTGTGAGCACCTCTTTAACTCTCTTGGTGATGGAGTAGGTGTCTAGTTCCGGAGATGAGGCCACAATTTCCTGTATACCTGCTGCTTGGTGATTGGGAAGGGTTCTCCCATTCAGTGAGGAAGCAGACCTGCTCTCTGGCTGTTGGTTTTCCTTACTGCTCTCGAGGCTTAAGTGAAGTGGTTCAGGAGGACTCTTCTCTTGTTCTGGTGGACTTGGTGGTGGAGACGGGGATGACTGAGTCTCTGAGGGACTTGCAGTGCCTGTGAAGAGATTAAGAATATAGACTAAGTGGAACTCTTTGTTTAAAGGGATCATAATTTTTTTTTTTTTATTTTACACATTCTGCAACTGACTAATATGTAGTCAAATTGCCTATACATTTTATTGTTTTTTTAATCTTCTTTTATTTTTATGTCCCTGACATAGTTCCCTGTATCTGTTTACTGAGAATGTTCTATAGTTCCCTGTATCTCTTTCCTGAGAATGTTCTATCAGGGACTGAAATAAAATATAATGATACAATGTAAAAATATAATATACAGAAAACTCAATGCTGCAGGGATAGTGTTACACTGTATCACTTCCTGAATGGATGTTCACTGCACCACTTTGTCTTGATGAATAAGTCCTACTATCCATGGCTCCTGCATAATGGATTTGGATCTAATGCTTTACTGTTTAATCACTTAAAGGGGAACTACCACCCCGCAAAAACTTGACATTAATTAAGTCTTCATCTGGCGACTAGCTGCTTAGTAGCGCTAGTCGCCAGAAATATTACCTGGTTTCAAAGATTTTCGAGTTTTTCGGAGGCTCACAGTAGCAGGAAGCACGGACATCTTGTCATAGTGACGTCCGTGCGCCTGCACTGTCAGTCCCTTTTGGAGCTGGCCGGGTGGTAGTTCCCCTTTAATGACCGATGACTTGCCAGGACTATCACTGATTTTTTTCAGCTGAAGAACCAGTGATGGTCCTGGCGCGTCACATACTTTTTACTTACAAACTTCTGTGGGAGCACTGTAAGTAAAAACGGAGTCTAAAATTGACTGCTCCAAGACCGGAGAGGTCTCTTTTAGGCCCCTGTTCGGTGCACTGGTATACATCACAGGTCACGTGTGCCGAAGCCGGCATTGATCAAAGTGGTCCTTAAAGGAAGATAACTACCAGTGGTCCAGGGACGTTAAGGGGTTAAGCACTCATAATCCACTATTTCTTAAAGGTAAAAAAACTTGCTTACTTCTTTAAGGATCTAATCTACTGTTCTTGCTTAACCCTTTGAGTGCCAGAGAGACGGTATTGAAAAGAAATGTGTTGGGTACCTCTCTGTCACTCATAGAGTTAAATTGGTAGTTTCAAAGTCTACTTCATGTTTTCATTGAGATGATCTTCACTGTGACATCTGCTAGCCCCTAGCTTTACCTTGTGACAGGGCTGGCTGCTGAGTAATCCCTTGGCCCAGCTGATCAGTTAGCCAGAGCTGCATCCGAATAAATGGTTCACGGCCCTTCTGGGTCAGCTTACTCCAGGGTTTGGGCCTGGACAACATATCACTTACACTGCCTTGAGATAATCCAAGAACCTAAAATGTAATGGACACCAATGAGCTTACTGGCCGATATCTATAGGATATGTGCAAATATTAGTGTTAAAGAGATATGTTACTGTTATTGTATACTCATTGATTACAGTTAACTGGTGGCCACTGTCTGAAGGCTGAACGCTACAAAGACCAAATTCCTGAAATGGAAAGACTTGCTGACTGCAATAAAGGGTTGTTCTATGGTTCCTCCATAACCAATATTGTCTTCTGTTTAAACCTGGAAAGCATTAAAGCGGAACTACCACCTGACATACACTTTAGCTTAAATAACTCCTCATCTGGTGACTAGCTGCTTAGTAGCGCTAGTCACCATAATTATTACATTGTTAAATGGATTTACCATTTCTTCCCCGGCTGACAGGCAGGACGGATCGCTGACATCTTGCCATAGTGACGTCCGCATGCCTGCACTGTCAGTCCCTTCCAGACCCGAACGGCTCTTAGCAACGCCTCCTAGAGCCGGCTGTGACTGACAGTGCAGGCGTGCGGATGTCACTATGGCAAGGTGTCCGCGATCCATCCTGCGTGTCATCCGGGGAGGAAAAGGTAAATCTATTTAACAATGTAATAATTCTGGTGACTAGCGCTACTAAGCAGCTAGTCTCCAGATGAGGAGTTATTTAAGCTAAAGTGTATGTCAGGTGGTAGTTCTGTTTTAAAGGAGAAGTAACAACTCCCAATAACAACCCCACTTACTTTAAATCCTAATGGCCCCTATACATTTTGTCCTTATGTCTTTGTTCAAGAGATAACATTCAGTCAGTCCGGGATGTCATGTTCACGAAGGCAGTGTTTCCAGACTGAACCAGGCAGAGTGCATGAGCCCACTTACCCTTTAAGGCCCTCTGGACCTTAAAGGATTAATATTACCATGTGCGGTGGGCGGGGTTTGTATCCAGTGGTCCTGCTAGCAGCTGACATGTCTGCCTCCATGGATATAATATCCAGGATTGACTAAGACTGTGATCTCTTTAACAAAGACACATGAAAAAATTCATTGGGGCTATTAGGATTTTCTCGATATAGAAAGGTAAGTGGGGGTTGTTATTATTAAGAAGTGTTACTTTTACTTTAATATAGATTGTGCCAATTATTGTATGTTTGAAAATGGTATTTCCTTGTTCAGGTGTTGCTAGATATTGGCTGAGCGGCATAAAGACTAAGCTGGCAAGTTTAAATTGTGAGTGTTGTTTATCAGTTTGAGGGCAATAATGCTGATCTCTCCTTCTAGTAATTATGCAACTGGGCCGCACAATGCACTAATAGTGTTAGACTGTGCCAAGCCCTTTGGTAACCTAGAGATCAGTCAATCAAACACAGATTCCCTCACCAAATATGGAGAACACTGCAGTAGATATATTATTTTGCTAAATGTAGGCTTTGGTAGCATACATCACCATCATTCTGGGAAGGTACCTTTTCTCCAAAGATTCTCTGGCAGATTCCATTTTTCGCCAGTTTTTCCTTGACCTGCCTGGTAAGGTCCAAGGTATCAACTTCTCTGTACATGTACATCTCATACTGCTCTGGAGTTAGAGGGGGGACTGTAGGCTTTAGATTCCTTGGGACATAGGCTGGATAATAAGAAAGTCGACTGATATTTTGTTGATCTAGACTCCCAGGTTCAGTCTTCACCTCCACTGCCTTGTGTGCTTCTTCTCCAGTTGTTATATCTTCCTCATTTGGGGCAGACTCTCCATTATCTCGTTTCCAAGGTCTGCCATTGATTATACTGGAGTAACTTGAAGAAGATGACAGTGATGGTGAAACGGAGGTAAAGGGATGACTCACAATATTTCTTTCTGATGCCCAGTGCTGCTCAAAGTATGATCCAGCATCACCAATTTCCGACTTCACTTTACGTATGATGCTCTGTACAAAAGCAGCAGGAGACAGCACACTCAGAGGGGTCTGTGTGGAGCTGGTGCTGGTGAGGAAGCTGCCCTCTTCCTGTTTAATATGGATGTGAGCTGTACTGTGTGTGGTAGGAGTAAAGATGGCGCGCTCTATCGGAGGAGTTGTAATGGACCTATGATTGCTCCCAGACTCTATTTCTAGCAATGCCTGCTGCTGTGCCTGCATCTCCCGTCGTGCCTGCTCCAGGATACTCTTAATTGCATCTTCAGAGGTGTGGTTGGGGATAGAAGATGACGATGATAATGATAAAGGAACTTTTGAGCATTTTGTTTCACCTGCAGAAAACAGAACAGAGGAACCCAATAAAGATCAGAACCCAGCCAGCAGCATCTTATGTCGAAATGTTCAGTTCTCTCTGCAGCTTTACTGTTTACTCAACCACAAATCAACCTAAACTACAAATGTTAAAGAAAAAAAATTACAAGAGACTGGTACATAAACCCTTGGATTATTGAGACATCTCCAATGGATCAAGAAGCAACTGGATGAACGTATGAATCCTCCAGTGCAGCTTGTTTACAGATCTGGGATGCTGTACTCCTACACATGCCCCTGCACTCTGGAATATCTGCTAGAGCATGGGAACGTGGATACAGTGTCATGCAATCTGCCGATGTTAAGATTTCATTGCCAGCAAGTCCTAAACTCCTCTATAGCATGCACAGACAATGGAATAAAGTTACATTCCGTCTCTCTGTGCTTTCTTAGTACATAGAGTTAAACAGGACACAAAGGAAAGGAAGGCCCTGAAACCCCCATAAACTTCCCCCACAGCCCTCTTCTCGGTGCACGCTTCCTGCAGTGTGTAAGTATTCTAGATAACTGGCATTAGGCAAGTGTAAAACTAAGAAATCAGTTCCAGCACCTACCAGCACAGAATCATATTGGTACATCCCCTTAATGAGTTGGATACATATTTAGCATGTTATATTCAGGAGATAAGGGTCATATTCAGAAAGACGAAGATGACCATGTCTGGTGCAAAACAACTGAATCACAGTGAAGTAAATTTAGTTCCCAAAAATCACATTAACCCTTTGAATGCTAAAGAAATCTCCAATGCATTGCTTTGCCTCATAAAATACATAAGTTAATAGAAAAGTCTGTTTCAATGGGGCATGGTGTGTGACAACTAGCTTATTGCGAGTGGTGCCACCACTGAAATGGGGAAGAATTATTTTATTCACTCAGAGGCTACAGCGGGATTATGTTGGGGTCTTACATGGCACACAAAAATGGTCAAAAGCCTATCCAAAAGCCTCTTAGTAATCATTCTATTTAATAGCTTGACACAGGAAATGACTGAAAGTTCTCTTGCCCAAGGCCCATATTGCATGTCGAAGGACCTTTCAGCCCTTAGTAAATAGGCCCTTCTCAGTCTCTCTGCCTTACCCTGATGCTGAGTGAATGGCGACAGGAAGTGGGTGTGGCTTAATGTAGACAAGTAACCCACTTGATTCACTTAACATTTTATATATGTAATAGGGCATAAATGTGTGTTTGTATATATATATATATATATAAGAGAGACAGACAGAGGTTGGAAGAGGAGAGAGACAGACAGACATAGAGGAGAGAAAGACAAAAGAAGAGAAGATACATGGCAAAGAGACACATGGGGAGAGGAGAGACACATGTATGACATGGTGAAGAGAGAGACAGACATGGGTGGGATGGAGGGAGGGAGAGACAGACATGGGTGGCATGGAGGGAAAGAGAAAGAGACATGGGTGGCGTGGAGGGAGAGAGAGACATGGGTGGCATGGAGGGAGAGAGAGACATGGGTGGCATGGTGGGAGAGAGAGAGACTTGGGTGGCATGGAGGGAGAGAGAGAGAGAGACAGACATGGGTGGCATGGAGGGAGAGAGAGAGACATGGGTGGCATGGAGTGAGAGAGAGAGAGACATGGGTGGCATGGAGGGAGGAAGAGAGAGAGACACGGGTGGCATGGAGGGAGAGACATGGGGGGGAGACAGACATAGATGGTATTTTATAACTGTCCATTTTTTACATCTGCAGCAGAGTTAGATAGCAATCTTTCACACAGGTCACCACTTTAACAATTTCATAACCAGGTATGTCTGCTCCTGTACTGTTAGATTTTATAACCCTTTGAGCACAGGAGCAGACAATTCTAACCCTTTGAGTACAGGAGCAGACATCCCTGGTTATGAAAGGGTTAAAGTGGTGTCCTATGTGAAAGATTGCTATCTAACACTACTGCAATTGCAAAAAAAATGGACAGTTTTAAAATATCATCTAAAATGTGCAGTTCTTCCATTTGTCTTCACATTATACTAACTGCACAGGGAATGTAACCAGGGGAGTTGGTTGGCTTTGAAATACCTGGGGCTTAACCCTTAGTGTGCCAGAGGGGTATGCAGCGCATTGCAATGCACTGCATACCCCTGCACTCAAAGGGTTACATTTGCTTAGAGCAGCCATATGGGCATGTTTTGGTGGGTGTAGTTTTGGGGGGCAGCATTTCATCCTTGGACCCAGGCAGCACAATGTGTTGGGCCGGCCCTGGGTGGCTCTTCAGTTGAGGCAGCGTAGCAATATGCTGAGGGAACAAATAGAAAGTGCTGTTTGAGGCTTGCCCTCTGTAACATACAGCAAAGCATATCTCTTCCTTTAAAGGGATAGTAATACCTAAAATGTAAAAAAAAATATGTTGTAGGGTTTATCCCCCTGAGTAAAACAAGAGTACTCCCACTGCTGAAAGATGTTTCATTCAAAAGTTATTAATTTTCAAAGTTGAATTTTTTAGGTGTAATATCACAGTGGCCTGAAATTGTACAGTGGCGCTGTTGCTACACCATCCTATGGAGATTTATGGCCCTGAGACCAGAGCTGTCCATAGGATCGTGTAGCAACAGCGCCACTGTACAATTTCAGGCCACTGTGATATTACACCTAAAAAATTCAACTTTGAAAATTAATAACTTTTGAATGAAACATCTTTCAGCAGTGGGAGTACTCTTGTTTTACTCAGGGGGATAAACCCTACAACATATTTTTTTTTACATTTTAGGTATTACTATCCCTTTAAGGAGAAAGAGTGGGAATCAGGAAGCAGGAAGTGGAGGAGTGACAGTTGAAAACAGACAGTGAGGTAACTGAAGAGATGAAAAGCGTTAAAGGGGAACTACCACCTCACAATAACTTTACCTTAAATCAGTCTTCATCTGGCGACTAGCTGCTTAGTAGCCAGAAATATTACCCGGTTAAAAAGATTTTTGCCTTTTTCTGACAGTCACAGGAGCAGGAAGCACGGACATCTCGTCACAGTGACGTCCGTGCGCCTGCGCTGTCCCTTTTGAGCCGGCCGACTTATATATACACCAAACAGTCTGATCTCCTCAAAGAAGGACACCAAGGTGGGAAGGAGCGGCAGAGGGATTTGAGTCTCAAAGAGGGACTGTCTCTCTTAAAGAAGGACACTTGATAGGTATGCTTCTGCTCCCCAGTTTCAATACTGACTTGATTGCCATGATGGACAATAAGGAGTAATGCTGTATAAATCTCAAGGTATCATTGGTCCCTTAAAACATCTTAACCCTATGAGTGCCACAGGAGTATGCAACGTATTGCAGAGCAATGCATTATGCAACCCTTGGGCACTTGAAGCGTTAAATAAAAGCAGAAGATAAGACAATTGTCTTAAAATGCATCCCCTTTATTTCACTAAGGACAAAATATTTATACCAAAAATATGCACTAGATGGCAGCAGGTCAACAGATATTAATTTTCAACCAGTTAAAGATTTTTCCATTATAATAATCAGATTGGTAGTACTTGGCTTTTAAAACAACTGGCTTTATTTATCAAGCCAAAAAGATGCACTTCTGGAGCAGCCAAGTGCAGCAAAGGGAGGAAATAAAAATTCCCCAGATTCCCACTAGGGATTTTTACCCCCTTGAATGCTTGAGAGGTTTCCATGTTTCTAACATTCAAGTGGTTAACCCTTTGAGTCAGAGGGGTACGCAACACATTGCTTTGCACTGTGTTGTGTACCCCTCTGGCACTCAAAGGGTTAAGAGTCCTGTAACTTATCAGGTTAACCCAACCAACAAGTGGTTTCCTTGGGTCCAGTAACATCCCTATGGTGTTATAGACACAGCTACTGTATGTGAATAATTGACTCATATCTCATTTGTTGAACTCACCTCCTTTCTGAGATTGGATTTCCTTCTTCGCCTGTTCCAGAATATTTTTGATGGCATCATCTGAACCAGTTTCTGGAGTTCTAATTCTGGGTGTAATGCTTCCTGAGAAAGAGAAATGAGAACAGATTTATCTCTTGTTTTCTTAATCCTTTAAAGACTAGAGTGATGTACAACACATCCCGCTTTGGACTTTCAAGGGTTATACCAGTGTAACATCTGTAGCAGGCAATTTAGATCAAGGCTGTAAACACTTTTATGGCTATCCCCCCATATCTGGGGCCCCCTGTATTTTTGTACATAAGTTCTCAATGATGCTGTTCAGTGTCTAGACTAGTGACTTTCATCTCCTGACTAGTAATTTCCTTCTGACAAGTGAACCTCATTGATATTTTTCCAGCTCTGCTTATACACACACACACACACACACACACACACACACATATATTTATATACATATACACACACACCCATGATTCAGAAAAAAAACAGCACCCATGGAACTTGTTAGTATGGCAAAAATGGTTTTATTTAGGTCAATTTTCTGTCCACAGAAAACGTTGACCTAAATAAAACCATTTTTGCCTTATTAGCAAGTCCCACAGGATTATATTATTACTTACTTGTGGATTCCGATAGAGTGAGTGCTTCCACCCGCCTCCATGTTGATATATATACCTATATCTATATCTCTCTCTATACGTATATATATACATACACATGTATACCAAACCTTGTTGTTGCTTTTTCTATATTAAAATTAAGAAAAGGTAAATGTCATATTTAACTCCTTGAATGCTAGAGAGGACACCAATGCATTATTTCACAAGATGCAAGTTTATAGAGTTCATTAAAACATATGTCACCTTTCCCCTTTGATACTAGAAAGGTCTCCAACATATTATGCTTACATAAAGATATACAGACGTACATGAACTGAAGTAAAGGAGACCTTGACCACACAAGAGGTTAGAAATATTATCGTCATGCTAGAAAAACAGTCATTTTGTCTCTCTGTAAATCTAAATGGAACAGAACAAAAAAACCAAAAAAAAAACAAAACAAAAAAAAAAGCTTTCTTGCTAGCACCGGAAACTAAAGGTTAATAAAAGGGTCAGAGAGGCACATGACTTGTATACATTATCACACAAGTCACAGTATTACAACCAGTAGGAGCAGCCCAAAGGACTCAGACTGCTACCATGGTTCATCGGTGTTAAAGAAGTAGTAACAAATTCCTTTTAATGGCCAGGAAATCCTAATGGTCTCTATAAATCTTACCCATGTGTCTTGGGTCAAAAGATAACATCTTCAGTCAGTCCTGGCTGTCAGGTCCATGGATGCAGACATGACAGTTGCTGGTAGGACTCAAACTCCACCCATCACACATGCTAATCCTCTGAGGCTCATGCACTTGGTCTTCGTCAACAAAGGCACAAGGGCATCATTCACATAAGACACTGGATTTTCTAAGTACATTTTTGTAGAGTTTTATTCATTTTAGTTGCTAGTGTTCCTTTAATATTAATTTTAGGGATGTTTCAGTTGAAAATCCCTCACAAAAAACTAGATCCAAGACACAGTAAAAACTGAGATGAGTTAGCTGTGTGAGAAGACAAGGGGGAGATTAACCATGTGGTGATAAAGAGGTGATAACGTGAAGATGACTTTCTCCAGTTTTTCACTTCTCCAGTTCCTATGTTATTCTATGGAGTCCATGCACTAAGATTTCTCCAACTTTGGAGATCTTAGAGCATAGGCGCTATAGAATAACATAGGAATTGGAGAAGTAATATCACTAGAGAAGTCATCTCCGCTTTATCACCTCTATGTCACCTCTTTATCACCACTTGGTGAATCTCCCCCAAGATGTTATGTAGGTTTAGGGTCTTATCCATAAAGCTAAAGATAAGAAGTTGTAGAGTAGAAAAACTGCACCATAGGAGACAACTAAAGATTCCCAGTGTGTTGGAGACCTATCTAGCATTCTGGATAATGGGAAGATTGTATTTATTCCCTATGGGGCAGTTGGTTTACCTTGGAATTACTCCAGTCCTTCTTAGTACAGTGTCACTATTTTGCAAGAGTGACTACAGGTGTAAGTGCTTAGCACTGACTGAGAGGGAAGGAAAATAGGTACAGTTACTGTTAACCCACTGGGTGCTAAAGAGGTTTCCAGTACATTGCTTTGCAATGTGTTAAACACACCTATATCATCCAAGGGGTTAATCCTTTGAGTACCAGAGGGGTATCTAAAGTATTATGAAGCAACTAGTTGAACAGCCCGCGGTGCAGTCATGTGCAGTACAGACTGCCCACGCCGAGGCTGATAACGGAGCGGGGCGCTCTAAATTCAGACCGTATTCTGTTTTCAGCCACGACGCGGGCAGTCTCTACTGCGCATGACTACAACATGCGTAGCCATCTGTACTGCACACAACAGCTTCTGACATACATACTTTAGCAAATTATTATATAGGATGTGCTGGATACACCTTTGGCATTCAAATAGTTAAGGCCCATTATATATTGCCCAGGGTCCAACAGTGGATTAACCCTTTGTATGCAAGGGAAGTATCAAACACATTGCAACACAATGCATAGGATTTGTCCATAGCACTCAAAGGGTTAAAATGGCCCTGCAATCACAGAATTAACAGAGTCAAAAATGTTGTATTTTAAGTTACACCAACCACTCACCTCTTTGCCGCACCTGAATGGTTCTCAAGGCAAGGACATTCTGTTCATCTGACAGAAACTGTTTCATTTTAATAAATGGCTCTTTGCCTTTTACTGTTAGTTTTCTCCAAGGTTTTGGTCGGGCCAAAATTTCACTCACTGACCCCTGGGAGAGCCCAAGGACATAATGGCCAAACACACGTTGTCCAATGTTATGTTTTAATAGTTGCTCCTTAACTTGATAAGCAATTTCAGTCGTGTCAAGGTGTTCTTCATCCGCTGAGTTGGAATTGCTCCCTTCAGACTGATCACTGAGTGGGCTCGAATCGGTATTCCCAGTTGCTGCATGGTGATTTGTGGAAAGAAGGGTGGACTTTACTGTATAAAATGTGGATGGGAATGAGAGCACTGTGTTACTTTCACTCTTTATTATTGGTGAGATCATCTGCTTCTTAAGCAATGTGTCTCCTGACATCTGTTCATTGGAATTGAGGTAAGTGGAAGAAGTGTTTTTCTGAACTAATTGTCCAGCTGCTGCTTGTGACACAGACTGAGAAGAGCTGGGTGTGGAAGCTCTGTCTCGTGTTTGGAGGGACGTTTGAGGGGAAGTTGCATAGGATCTCTCAGCTCCCAGAGGTTCTTTCATAGAGTTATCTTCGGAATGATCCTCCTCTAGATTAAATTTACAAGACAGGACAAAGAGAGGAAAAAGACTATAGAAACTAAAACTGTAGAATGAAAACTAATAATATAAAATGCAGATCAATATGTATTTCTTTTCTCTGTTCTTGAGCTACAAACTGGACTTTTATTTCACCACTGCCACCAATTATCACCATTCTAAACAAGGTTCAACTTAGGACCAGGCACACATGGAGGATATGCTTTTAGATTATTTTTGTCACTTGTCATATATATTTAGTTACTAGTAAGTATCTAGTGAGTACAACTAACCCCATGGATCCTGAAGAGGTCTAAAAGCACTGTATGATAATACCCAGGGTATTAAATGTATTGTTAAAGATTTTGTATTTCATACACAATTCTACAAAGCACAGATATGCTAAGTGGCAAAATTAAATGTCTGGCATTACAAACTGAGGTCTGGATTCAATTGTATTTGATAAATATATCGCTGGTTTTACCTACACATTTCTCTATAGCAGGAGTTTATGAAATCAGTGACCACATTTATCACCTGCAATGCAATCAAGGCCTAAGGGCTTCCTCGTGCTTAATCCTTTGAGTGCCAGAGGGGTGCGCAACACATTGCTTGCTCACCCCTCTGTCCCCTAAAATGTTAAGCTTACCATGTGTAGCGAGCAGAGTTTGAGGTCCAGTGGTTCTGCTACCATCTGTTATGTTCCCCTCTATTGACATGACATCAAGACTTATTGATGCTATCTCCTGAACAAAGGCATAAGGGGAATTCATAGGGGCCATTAAGATTTTCTGTCCGTATTAAGGTAAGCCGGGGTTATTATTAGGAGGTGCTACTTCATGTTTAATGAAGCAATGCACTGTACACCATCTGGTACTTAAAAGTTTAATGATTTCAACAGACTTTATTCTATAAATTTCAGGAGGAACTGGTAACAAAATGGTAGAATAATATTTACTACACATATTACTATGTAAAATGTACTTATTGTAATGTATCCTTAACTCTAAAAATGTGTACTTTATCTCACTGTATGTTAATATCTCACTAAAGCTTCTTTATAAAAAAAAAAACCACAACTATTACTATGTAATAGGAAGACCTGGGAAAATAGGGAGACAAAAAATGTCCCCAAATTCCCGTTGATTTAAATGGGGTCTATATCACCTTAAATGCTAGAAAGGTCTCCAGCACACTGATTTGCCTCTCTAGCATTGAGAGGATCATTTCGGTAATGACAATGAATAACATGAGAAACATATGATAGTAATAACACAAAAGGGTCTCACACCATCTTCCAAAAATAGAGATATTTTATTAGTGCGCCAGACAGTTTATAATCCATAAAACAGACAGGGTAGCACCCCCCCCCCCCAGCCACTGTACACATTTGTGCTGCTACTCTCAGAGGTTCTTATGAAGTATTGAGAGAAGTGGTACAAAATGGCACCTAGTGCTGGGGGTGCTGACCTATCTCTCCTATGGATTTTAGACTCTCTGACACATAAATAAATATCTCTTAGCTGGAAGAAGAAGAGAAGTACTTTTGCTTTCCTAACACATAATCAGTGTGCACTTTTTCATCATTGGATTCTGGTTTTGCAAATGACCAAAAGGATCTTCAATACAGCAGTAAAGAACCATGGAAATGGACCAAGACAGGAGTGAGATGAACCAAGCACAATTTCCATGATTTGTCGTATTAATGGATAACATGTATTTGGCAACTAATACTAATGAAGGTATAATGCACAGGTTTTCATAGTTGGCCCATCAGTGGAGGTTTTCAGAATCAGAACATGCACACAGGTATATCAATAAGTCTAATAGACCCACCCGTACTAATGATAGATCCACTTGTGATCATGTGAGAAGGTACTGAAAACCTGTAATATTGGTGGGTTCTGAGGACTGAGCACCAAAAACATAAACAATGAGATATTCTTGAGCAATCCAACTGCAATAGGGGTGAAATAACAATTAGCACTGATTTACGTAAGACTTTTCACCCCAATAATGCTAGAGAGGTCTCCAACACATTGCTTCACTATGCTTTAGAGAACTCTGCAGCATTTACAGGGATAAAAGTCAAACTGGAATTCTGTAAATGTTTAGTCCCATCCTATGGTGCATTAGAATTGCTCTGGAATTACTCATATTTTTCTTTCTGCATAAGGCACTGAGATTGGGAACCATACAGCCCTATGTTCAAAAGAAAGGAAGAGTATTCTAGTGCAAAGTAACTGCATCATAGGGGACAAACACAACTTCTACTTGATTTAAAGGGATAGTAATGTTTCAAAATAAAAGCAGCTCCAATTAATCTTCAGAGTATTTCGGCCATGGAGTTTTATTTCAATACTGTCAGAGTTGTAGTTCAAGAGTAACTGAATGATAAAGTATCCCCCTCTCACCCCTTTTACTGATGAAACACTGCTCATTTCAGAACAGAAAGGTGGTGTCCAGATGGCTTGCAGAGAGGGACAATCTTCAATGTCAAGGGGGGCAGGGTTTTCATCGTTCTTACAGTAAGAAGATTATCCCTTGCTGTGAGCTGTCTGGTGTGTGGACCAGATTCCACATCTGAAGGGAGGCAGCTTACACTAGGTAAAAGGGGCGGAAGGGGAAAACTTTATAATTCAATTACCCTTGAACTACAACTCTGACAGTATTCAAATAACACTCTCCATGGCCTAAATACTATGAAGATTAATTGGAAGTGCTTTTATTTTGAATCATTAATATCCCTTTAAAGAAGAACTTTCACATAGTAATAAGTCGCCCTTCAATAATTAAACATATGGCGACTAGCTAAATAATACGTGTATTACCTCTCAAAAGTGTCAGATTCTGAAAAACTACTTAATCTTCAGAGACGGACGGCCAGGTTAGTGCAGACTGCGCACCTGTGCCATCAGTCCCTTCCGGTTGCCTTGTGGCACACTGCAGTGCTTCTTACAGGAGGCTGACAACGCAGGCGCACAGACAAGATGTATGTGCTGACACCTGGCTTCTCGTCTCCGAAGATTAAACATTTCTTTAGAATCTGGCACTTTTGAGAGGTAATACACGTATTATCAGGCTAATCACCATATTTTGAATTATTGAAGGGCAACTTATTACTATGTGAAAGTTCTGCTTTAAATGGGGCTTTTTACCCTCAAAGTGATGTATTGGAGAGCTCTCTAGCACTCAAATAGTAAAGGCCTCTTTAAAAAAAAATTAACATTCCCTATGGGTGCAATTGGTTTGCCCCAGAATTCCTACACTATTCTTTTCAACATAAAGCCTATAATGCAGATCATTATTATTTTAATTTGCAGACAAAAGTGTCGAGGCCTCCTGTAATGATACGGAATTAAGTAAACGGAGAGTAGTGGAAATCAGACATAGTCACAGGACATAATAATCTCCCAGATGGGAATATTCCTGCTGCTAGGTCAGCAAGGAATAGTGGCAACTCCATGCAAGAAACATATTTTAAACAGTTGGTTAGGGAACCTCAGACAGATATCTGAAGACTGGGGCCTTATGTAGGAAGAAAAAGAGGACAATTTTAATAAATTGAAGAACTCTGTCTTTCTGCATGTGGACTAGGTGTCTAAAGATAATGTGGGTAAGAGGTTTTTGATTTTAGACTTTCCTCAGATGAGAAGATATTTAAAAAGGAACTGTCATCTTCCCAAATCCTCACCTCAGTGGGGGAATCTATCTTGACATGATTTGCATCAATATTCCTTACATTATTTTATTCCACCCCTTTTCATGGGTTCACTTTTAAAACATTGTATGCAAAAAAGCGTGCAAATATAGGGAGCATTTAGCATGTCGCCCTGAGTGAAAGAGCGACATGAGAATCTTGCACTGCAGGAAAGAGCGAGATTCTCATGTTGCAAAAGGAATTCTTGCCATCAATGTATTAAGCCATCTATGATTAAAGTTTACAAATATGGTACCCAAATAATTAAATGAAAATGAAATATCTTGTGCTATGTACCACCAAAATACATACAAAATACCCTCTGCTCATTTTGCTCCCCTTGCCATAAGTCTGGGCGAGTCATTACTTTAAATTGTCCTGGCTTTCTCTCCCCTTTTCAGCTCCCCTTCCCCGCAGTGCATCCAGGAGCATGGTTCGGGTACGGACTGGGCAGACCTTTATGAAGCAGCCACAGTCAAAGGAAAATTCATATTGCTTAGCGCTGCCCTGGCTCTCTCTCCCCTTCTCTGCGTACAAAATGGAGCACACAGAGAATGGGAGTGAGAGCCAGGGCAGCACTAAGCAACATGAATACTCTTTTGGCTGTGGCTGCTTCATAAAGGTCTGCCCAGTCTCTGCTGGAACCATGCTGCTTCATAAAGCCACAGCTGCTTCATGAAGGTCTACCCAGTCTCTGCTGGATCTGTGCTCCCGGATGCACTGCGGGGAAGGAGAGCTGAAAAGGGGAGAGAGAGCTGGGGTAATTTAAAGTAATGACCCTCCCAGACGCACCGCGGGGAAGGGGAGCTGAATGAGCAAAAGGTATTTTGTATGTAATTTGGTGGCACAGAGCACAAGATATTTCATTTTCATTTAATCATTTTGGTGCCATATTTGCAAACTTTAATCATAGAGGGCTAAATACATTGATGGTGACAATCAATTCGGCAACATGAGAATCTCACGCTTTCCTGCAGTGCGAGATTCTCATGTCACCCTTTCAATCAGTGTGACATGCTAAATGTGCCCTGTAGTGGCACGCTTTTTTGCATGCAACTTTTTAAAAGGATACCCTTTTGATGGCAGCTGATCTGTTCTGGCAGCTACAGTAGGTGGAATCAGAATGAAGATGAATTTAGGATACGTGACTAATTAATTAAGTAGGCTGTGTCACATAGGTTGGGGAACTAAGCTCTGCTTAGGTTAAATAGCCTAACTACTAAACCAAACATCTCTAAGACCATTAGAATGATTGAAAAACAAAAAGCTCAAGAAACAAGCAGTTTAAATAGAGATCTTTATTGAGACTTAAAGCTGTGTAATGACAAACCAACTGCACGATAAGGAATAAATAATATTATAACATTCCCAATTAACCCCTTAAATGTCAGAGAGGTCTCCAGAGAACTGTGAAGCAATGCATTGGAGATCTCTTTAGCATTCAAGGAGTTAAAAATCCCACTTAAATCCATGTGATGTTTTATTTGTCCCCTATGGTGCTATTGGTGTAGTCTACAATTAATCCAGTTATCTACTATGCATAAGGCAGACAGAGACTTTTCTTTACCATTGCACTGAGAGGTGGATCACAGAAATGTATTGCACCTCAGTGTTCTGCTTGCACTTTTAGCAGTGAAAAATATGTAATGAAATCTTGTTATTAATACATTCTTATCTATGAATAAATACTTAACTATGAATACATTCTTATCTTTCTAAATACATCTTTGCAGGACATACATATGGCATATGTATGAGGTGTGAGTGTAACATAAATCAGTATACATACCATTGGGCAGTATGTTCTCTTTCTCTAAAAGATAGTTCTGCGATGGAAAAAAGGTGTTCTTTGCAATCAACAAGTTATCTTCTGCTTTGGAAGTTTCCTGCAAATATTAAGTAGATGATTTTGAAGAGGACTACTAAAAATGTTATTTTCTCTGAATTTATTGACGTTTACTAACCTGGGAAATTCCACAGTTTGCAGATGCTGACTTCATAGCTTTCAAGATGCTGTTAATAGAACAAAGAGAGGGTTGCAATAGAAGAAATCATGACAACTGCGACTTTAATGTGCAAAAATCTAATATATTGTTCTTAAAGCAGACCTGTAACCTTAAAATAAATGTAATTAATTTTAGAGAGAATATAAACTACTAGTTGAAGAGCCCGTGTACACAGGCCACAGTGCCAACCAGCAACGGCCGCAGTGCAGTCATGCGCAGTACAGTCTGCCCGCGGCGCGGTTGATTACGGAGCAGGGCGCTCCAAATTCAGACCATAGTCCTGTCTGAGCACTCAGTCTGAACTGCGCATGACTGCAGTGCGCACAGCCGACTGTACTGTGCATAACAACTTCTGACAAACATACATTTAGCGAATTATTATATAGGATATGTTGTGTTATACTGACAAAAGGAAAAGATATACAGTATCAGCTGTGTTCTCTTCCTACTGTGTAGAGAAAAGTTCAGCGCTGAACGTTTGCTAAGACATTAAAAATAAATATTCTTTATTACTATCACTTTAAAAATCATACACATAGTGTTTCTACAAAAATTATTGATGTTGATACACAGTTTGAAACAAGTTACAGTCAGTCAGTTTAGAATGAGGCTTAACGGAGAGGATTTTTTTGATGCAGACTGTGGAGCTCTATCAGATACATTTTGGAAACATAATAGCTACTATTCTTCGGCATCTCAATACCACAACTCGCTTCAAGTGATAGTAATTCAGTTGAGAATGCGGCTTAACCGTGAGGGTTAGCTTTATGCAGAATACATGGATACTTAGATACTGCATTAGAAAGCTTTACATCGGCAGTCGCTCATAGCTGGGTGTTCTATAAGGAAGCACTATAGGCACTCAATTGCAAGTATAACCAGCAGAAATAAGCCAGATCACACTTTGAAGGGATCATTGTTAACCCCTTAATGACTAGCCGATCGGCGTGTTACGGTCACTTAAGGACCACGGAGCATTTTTTTTAAAATTCCAGTTCCGGACTCCCCGAACGGCGTGCAGCCGCGGGGGGAGCCCGGAATTCCATGACGGTCATAGTACGTTATGGGTCGTTAACTCGGATCGACCCATGATGTACTATGACTGTCAAGGGTCGTTAAGGGGTTAACATATTATGTCAACAACGCTGAAAGTCATAAGCGTGTGGAGAACACCAACCGCACCACAGAGATTAAATAAAACTTTTCAACATCCTCCTTGATTCAGATGGGACTTTTAACCTCTTGAATGTTAGAGGACTCCAGTGCCTTGTCTCTCACATTCAAAGGGTTATACCCCCATTTAAATCAAAAGTAATTTTCCTTTGTCCTCTGTGGTGCTGTTGGTTTGCTTCACTTTTACTTAGTACATCACCCTCTCTATGTGGTAACAGAGCTGCACATTTTCCCACTCCTTAAGCTGGAGTGATATTTCCCTTTTCAGACTGTCTCTTTGGTGGATGATATAATACATCATGTGTAGTGACAGCCAGTCCACAAGACCCTGGTGAAGCGATACTCAGCATTTTATTACTTTCAGGGTCAGGTTTTGAGGGCCTGTCAGAAATTCCCTCAGGGTTCCATCCAGGACATTACAGCAAGTCAGTGAGGTGGTATTCCTAGACACTGCTAACAGGACTGTCAAATCTGCTGCCCCATAATCCCTCAGAGAGCTCTTGCATGGCTTCCCATGATACAGTTACTCTGTGTGATCAGGAAGAGTGACTGGACAGAGATCCTATTATCTCTTGCACAGTGAACCAAAGCCTAGATTTTGCTGTGTTCGGAATCTGTCAGCTATATGCAAACAGATTCAGCCCAGTAACTGAAAATGCAGTCCTTAAGCCAACAGAAAATACTCTTAAAGGGATAGTAATATTTCATAATAAAAGCAGCTCCAATTAATCATCATAGTATTTGGACTTTGGAGAGTGTTATTTCAATTCTGTCAGAGTTGTAGTTCAAGAGTAATTCAATGACAAAGTATCCCCCTCCCACCCCTTTTACTTATGTAAAACTGCTCATCCAGAGCAGAAGGGAGGTGCCCAGGTAGATTGCAGAGAGGGACAATCTTCAATTAAGATAAGGGAAAAACCTGAAAAAGCCCTGCTGTTATCTGTCTGGTCTATGGACTGGATTCCACATCTGAGAATAGATGGCTTACACTAGGTAAAAGGGACGGGAGGGGAAATTTTGCTTGTGAATATCTCTCAAACCATAAAGGTTTGAGAGATAAGACTTATGTCGTTCTTCATGTTTTTTTAATGCCTACAAAATAAAACAAAGATAAAACGAAGTATTACTATCCCTTTAAAGTAGCATTTTTCTATTTTTTTAATCTAATTAACTAGCACACATGAATTAGTAGGCCAGTAAGACCTAATTACATGCCTGCCAATATCATGCTGTTCAAGAACATATGATGTTGAATAAAAGTTTTGTCATTGACTTGATCAATAAATAAATCCATACTTCTATTTGACAGGCATTCACCATTTTCAATAAAAAAATAATAATAATGCGGCCCTCACACTTATGGCCCACAAATGAAAAAAATGTGACCACCCCTCTAATACAGCTATTCCTGATGAGTCAAACAAGGTCACTCCCATTGTCAGTCTTTTATTCAAAAGTTACAACAGTTCAGATAATCAGGAAATTAATTTACTTCCTGTCTTACTTAACCCCCTCAAGGACCATTGATGGTCCTGGCACGGCATGGAGTTCAGGGCTCCCGGCGCGGCTGCACGCCGCTCCGGAAGCCCTGAACCGGAACTTAAAAAACAAAAACAAAAAAAACCCCCGTGGTCCTCAAGTGCCGGCCTCGCATGCATGCGCCAGTCTTTAAGGGGTTAAATGACAACATAACTCAGCAGTTTCTATCACATTCTGTGGAGAACTGTTCATCAAATACTTTCCTTTCTAATAGAATAACTAATTGGAATTTGACCACTAGAGGGCACAAATAAAGTTAAAATAAAAAAACTGTATAATTCTAGAAATGTGCATCTCTCAACACTGGACGTACCCTTATTCTACTTATCAAAGGAAGCCCTACAATCCATATTTTTTCACAACAAAATACAGGTGTAGTCAGTTGTTGGACTTCCAGCTGTTAGTGACTAAAACCAGCTACAGCATGCTTGTGGGAGTGGTATTGTACAACAGCTGGACGTCCAACAGTTGAATACCCCTGTCTTAACATAAAAAGATAAATAAGCTCTTAACCCAGTGGACCCAGTGGTTCTTAACCAGAATGTCATGGCACTTTGGTGTGCTGTGGATATCCACTTACGGTGCCCCTTCTTTTCTATAAAGACTTTCATAAAAAAGTGAATCCTGAGTATCATTTGTATATTTATGGACACTTCAATGCACAATGTTTTTGTTATTCTGAATGAGAGCCCTAAAACAGCTATATATTTATGTGTCTTTACCATTCAATACCCTTTGTAAATTGATCTATAAGATGTTAAGGGTGCCCTGAAAATTCCAGACTTTGTGTTAGGGGTGCTTTGAGCAAAATAGGATTGATAACCACGGTCTTATCCCTTTAAATGCTTGTGAGGTCTCAAACAACACCTCTTTAGAATCCAAGGGTTACATTTGCTGGCCAGTAAAGGGTTATATACATTAGTAAATCAGCCAAGAGCAGGTGTCTGGTACAAAGGGTTTAGGACTGATGACCGCAACTTATGGGTGTGTCCAGCACAGCTGTTCCCTCCCTCACAATTTGGCACTAAATGCAGTTTCCTTCTCTGCTAATGAAAATCTGACTGCCAGCATGTTTTTGGAAGGACAGCAGGGTAGCTATGCACAACATTTCCCTAGCATTTTTCTGTTTTCATCTGTATTGTAATGAACATAAATAAGCACTACTGATACTGCTGACATGTTTTATTACATAACAGAGGCAGGAGCCAAG
Organism: Rhinophrynus dorsalis; assembly: GCA_037306005.1. NCBI lineage: Eukaryota > Metazoa > Chordata > Amphibia > Anura > Rhinophrynidae > Rhinophrynus > Rhinophrynus dorsalis. The sequence continues at coordinate 528,306,849 of CM074718.1, forward strand.
AGTGATACCCATGGCTTGGCATTCATTTTAAGGAGGAATGTACAAATCTTACCTTAGTTCAGTTTTAATTTCCTCATAATCTGCCTGACTTTGTAACTTCTGTTCCAACTTCTAAATATAAAGAAGGGAAAAGGTTAATGGGTGACGTGCAGGAGTATCAGTACTTTATATCCTTACTTTCAGAGAACCAATTCTCCCTAATGCAGGGGTGGACGAGGTGAGGCCCTATACTAGGCTGACCAGACCTCACCTTTAACCGGGGAGGCATAGGAAAAATACATACTGCAGGACTGCATTGATTTCAGTGAAGTACTGCAAAATGGCTATTTCCTATGTGTCCCCGGTTAAAGGTGAGATCTGGTCAGCCTACCCTATACCAGCTGCTGGACTACAAATCCCATAAACCCAAGCCCTGATCATATAAGTAGGGGATGCCCCTTAACCCTTCACAATGCACTGCATACCCCTTTGCCACTCAAAGTGTTAACATAAGAGGAAATTAGGATTCATCTTCAGCAGGGGAAGGGGTTCCATTAAAATGTGGAATTCTTTCCTAGGACAGAGGTTCTCAACCAGGGTGTGTGGCATCTTCCATGGGTACCAGCTTAGGTTGCCACTTTTTCCCATGAAAACTTTTAGAAAAATGTGACTGTTGACTTAAAAATGTATATTTATGGATATTGTTATGCACAATATGTTTGTTTTTTTTAGGTTCCGAGACCTAAGAATAACTATATTTGTCTCTTCATTACATCATTACCCATCCTCTCTCTTAGCTACAGCAGCCCATCCGCTCTCTCAGCTTTAGCCGTCTATCTTCTTGCCATTGCATTCACTTGGTAAAAATTTACCTCTATGGCCTCAGTTTTAATGATAAGTTGCTGTTCCAGTTCTGCAATCTGATTGGCTGAGGACTCTTCCAGCTCCTGTATAGAGTTCTGGAGGTGCTGAATGTCTTTCAGGAGTCTAAGAACTTCTCTGTCCTTGACAGCCAATGCAGCTTCTAGATGAGACCCAGAACACAAGGAGAAGCCGGTCTTGTCCTGATTGAAATATCAGTAAGGTGGTACGGTATAGTGGAGAAAAAAATTGAACAACTCATAAACTGAAACATCCAAACACATTGTTCACATTTATTTATTTATACATGGAGCTGCTGAAAGCTAACAAAAGGAAATTATTTGCACAGTATGGTTCAGTGGGAGGTTATTATTGGGAGATGGTAAGTGCTCTTTTAAAGGCAGAGTATCAGAAAAATAAAACAAGGTAAAAGTGGATCTCTCTTCAGTATCATGAGTAGCAATAATAAAACAAATGCCCCAGGTTACATTTTCTGGGCCAAATCTATTGATCTTGTGTATGCTGGAGATGTACACAGCATCCAAGGATTAAGTAAGCTGTATCCTCATCTTGGGTTCAATAAATTTTTAAAAGGTCACTGCACATCTTGCCATATAGAATAAGCACAATGAAACACTGACATATCTTCACCTCCATATATATATAGTTAGTCAGCAGGATAAGTCCTGAAGTAGAAGGATACTCACACTGCAGGCAATCGCTTTATTCACAAGTTGTTGTCATTCTGTCATAAACTGTTGAAAGTGTTAAAGGGATAGTAATGTTTCATAATAAAAGCAGCTCTAATTAATCATCATAGTAGTTGGACTTTGGAGAGTGTTATTTCAATTCTGTCAGAGTTCAAGAGTAATTCAAAGATAAAGTATCCCCCTCCAGCCCCTTTTACTGATGTAACACTGCTCAGCCAAAGCAGAAGGGAGGTGCCCAGGTAGATTGCAGAGAGGGACAATCTTCAATTAAGATAAGGGAAAAACCTGAAAAACTTGTCAAGGGGGGCAGGGCTTTCATTGTTCTCATAGGAAGAAGATTGTCCTCTGCTGTTATCTGTCTGGTCTATGGACTGCATTCCACATCTGAGAAGAGATGGCTTACACTAGGTAAAAGGGGCGGGAAGGGAAACTTTGCTTATGAATATCTCTCAAACCATAAAGGTTTGAGAGATAAGACTTATATCATTCTTCATGTTTTTTTAATGCCTACAACATAAAATAAAGATAAAATGAAGTATTACTATCCCTTTAACATCACATTGTATAGAAAACTGTAGTCACCCCTCACATAGAATGCAACACATCTGGACAACAGGTAACACTGTTAAAGTAGATCTGTTACCTACACGGCTTTTAATCTCATTAAATGCATCTATTTAAACTGCCTATAACAAGTGATTTTTGTTTTCCAAACAGGTTACTGGTTTTAAAGATTCAGATTTAGTAGTTGAGAAAATCTAATCTCATCAGAGCTTTGTTCTCTGACCTGCCTGATAAAGCAGCATAATTATTTACTCACAGGAAGCTTTGTTACTCACAAGGCTTGTTAGCTTTGATATAGCGGCATTCCTAGCCCTGAAATGTGTAAGCATATAAGCCTGTATTTTTATGTAATACATATATATATTTTTAAATACATTCTGTACGTTTAAGAAGTTTAAGCCTCCGCCTTTTCCAACTGAATGCTGATTGCTGTGAGCTACCTGAACGGAGACGGGTTTATCTTCTCCATATGTGAGTCAGTCAGATTCTTTGGTATCAAACGTCTGACAACATCTTAAAGGATAGTAATGTTTCAAAATAAAATCAGCTCCAATTAATCTTCATAGTATTTGGGCCATAGAGAGTGTTATTTCAATACTGTCAGAGTTGTAGTTCAAGAGTAATTGAATGATAAAGTATCCACCTCTCACCCTTTTTACAGATGTAACACTGCTCACCTCAGAGCAGCAAGACTGTCTGTATGGATTGCAGAGTGGAACAATCTTCAGTGAGCATAAAGAAAAGCCTATCAAGGGGGCAGGGTTTTCCTTATGCTCACAGTAAGCAGGTTGTCCCTTACTGTGATCTGTCTGGTCAAGAGACCACAATCCACATCTGAGGGGAGGCAACTTACACTAGGTAAAAGGGATACTTTATCATTCAATTACCCTTAAACTACAGCTCTGACAGTATTGAAATAACACTCTCTATGGCTCAAATACTATGAAGATTAATTGGAGCTGTTTTTATTGTGAAACATTACAATCCCTTTAACCCTTTGAGTGTCAAAGTGGTACGCAGTGTGTTTCAGAGCAATGTGTTGCATACCCCTCTGGCACTCAAAGAGTTAATGTGAGAACATTATATTTTATTGATGTACCCTCTACTGTGTGTGTACTATATTACACAATTTGGCTGTCCTCTCTTTTGCTTTTTGGGGTTACATGCCACTTTGGGAGAGAGTGGGTTCATGAGTGAGCAGCCATCTGAAGATTTCCTAATGTAAGGGTGAAACTGTGCCTGGAGACAGTATAATTCTCCAGAAGCCTTTGTAGTTGATTGGATGTATGTCTCTTTCAATGCATTTTCCTTGTGCGTGCACACCTATAGGGTGATGGTGTTGGTCTACAATTGAAGAGATTGATATACACAAAGAACGCCCCTGGTTTTCTCCCTCCCTCCCTCCTTTTGCAGCAATGTAAAATTAGGTGTGTGTGTGTGTGTGTGTGTGTGTGTGTGTGTGGGAGGGTGTTTGTGTGTAGGTGTGTGTGCGGGTGGGTGGGTGTGTGTGGGAGGGTGTTTGTGGGCTTTTCATAGTCATTACAACACAAGTATGACCAATTTTTTTTTATATCCAGAGACTGAGCTGTATTAAATTTTAGATTAAGCATCATCAAGCATTACTTGTTTTCCTCAGCAGGAAAAGTCATTGAATATATGTTTTTCAAAATAAATGTTTAAGGATTTTTATTGCTAAGGTGGGCAGCCTGGTGACTTCCAGCAGTTGAAGACTACAATTCCCACAATACCTGGACAGCCACTGTGGAAGTTGTAGTGTTAACCCTTTGAGTGCCAGAGAGGTTCGGAATGCATTGCTTTGCAATGAGTTCCGTACCTCTCTGGCACTCAAATGGTTAACAGTTGGAGAGCCACGGGTTGCCCATCCCTTAGTTAACATGTAAAAATCTCAGGAAGTGCAATTTTATACTGCAGGGCTACTCCCAAGGCACAAGTAATGCAGATTTCCTGGAAGTCTACAGAGTTGTCATATATTGTCCAACTTACCCCTGTGGACCCTTGTGGAGAACAACAGGTCAGTCTAATGGAATTATTTACAGATGATAATTGCTCCCTGAGACTCTCAACCTCCCTCTGAGCAGCTTCTGCTCTCTGAAAGAGACACAGGTTATGGAAAACAAACAGGATGTAATACTGGCAATTTACTGACTATTATCCAGTGAATGTAAGGGGGGGGGGGGTAGTCAATAGAAAATAGCTGCCCTCACTGAGCTAAACAAGCATATTATGTTAATGCATACAGACGTTAGCGAGTTTGAAAGCACTAGGGTCTGTATTCATGAAGTTAACCCTTTGAGTGCCAGAGGGGTGTGCAACGTATTGCTTTAGTGTGTAGCACTGAAATTTCAGAACATGCGTAGAGGCAAAAGTAGAATGGGGTAAACCAACTGCACTGTAGGCAGTGGTGTAACAATAGTGGTCGCAACTGCGACCGGGCCCATCACTCCAGGGGCCCGGCCGCCCCCTGCTACCACCGCCACTGCCAGCATTAAAAAAGCTTTGCCGGTGGGAAGATCACACTGATCCCCCCATGGCAAGCTGTGAGCAGCTTCCTCGTCATCCCTGGCCATCTAGTAATGCAAAGCTCTGGGAGATGAAATCATCTCCCAGAGCTCTGCATTACTGAGGACTGTGCAGGAGCTGCATACAGAGGTCTGTGCAGAAGGCGGCACAGACCTCTCCTGTCACGCTGCCGGACCACCAGGGATGGTGAGGCCCCCTCCTCCTGAGCCAGGTAGGAGGTGGACAGCGGTGGCACATTCCTGGAGATGGACAGTGGTGGCGCATTCCTGGAGGTGGACAGTGGTGGCGCATTCCTGGAGGTGGACAGTGGGGGCACATATGTGGAGGTGGACAGTGGGATCAACATGGTGGGGAGGCCCCATGGCAAATTTTGCGCCAGGACCCGGTGGCTTCTAGTTACGCCTCTGCCTGTAGGGAATAAATAATGAATACATTGGGTTAACCCTTTGAGTGACAGAGAGGTAGCCAAAGAATTGTGTTGCAATGCTTTGGATACCTATCTCTGGCACTCAAAGCTTTAAAGGGATAGTAATACTTCGTTTTAACTTTATTTTATTTTGTAGTCATTAAAAAAAACATGAAGAATGATATAAGTCTTATCTCTCAAACCTTTATGGTTTAAGAGATATTCACAAACAAAGTATCTCCCCCCTGTTCAACCAGAGCAGAAGGGAGATGCCCAGGTAGACTGCAGAGAGGGACAATCTTCAATTAAGATAAGGGAAAAAGCTGAAAAACTTGTCAAGGGGGGAAGGGCTTTCATTGTTTTCATACAAAGAAAATTGTCCCCTTCTGTTATCTGTCTGGTCTTACAACCTGATTCACATCTGAGAAGAGATGGTTTACACTAGGTAAAAGGGGCGGGAGGGGGAACTTTGCTTGTGAATATCTCATAAACCATAAAGTTTTGAGAGATAAGACTTATATCATTCTTCATGTTTTTTTAATGCCTACAAAATAAAATAAAGTTAAAATGAAGTGTTACTATCCCTTTAAGGAAAGCTTTTACTCACTTGGAAGCTATGGAGCTCTCCGATGCATTGCCCCAGAATTGTTCCACTTCGCCTAAAATGTGCAAATAGGTACCACAACATTCCTCAAATATTTAATGTAGGAATGTAGGAATTATGTGATTTGATGGGGCAGGCATATGTGGCTTGCTGGTATTAAAGTGATAGTAATGTTTCACAAAAAAGCAGCTCCGATTAATCTTCATAATATTTTGGAGAGTGTTATTTCAGTACTGAAAGAGTTGTAGTTCAAGAGTAATCGAATGATAAAGTATTCCCCTCCCATCCCTTTTACCTAGTTTAAGACAGGTTGCAGCAACGGACAATCTTCTTACTGTGAGCATAAAGAAAAGCCTGTCCCCCTTGACAGGTTTTTCAGGTTTTTCCTTATGCTCACTGAAAATTGTCCCTTGCATCCATCCATCTGGACAGTCTTGCTGCTCAGAGGTGAACAGTGTTACATCCGTAAAAGGGGCTTGAGGCAGATACTTTATTATTCAATTACTCTTGAACTACAACTCTGACAGTATTGAAATAACACTATCCACAGGCCAAATACTTTGAAGATTAACCCCTTAGTGACTGGCCACGCGCACATGTGGCCGGCACTTAACTCCTGCCGAACTTTTTAACCCCCATTACCTTCAGTGACTTCCTGGGCGTACATGTACATCCTCTGTCACTAAGTGACAGATTCTGCGGGAAGTACATGTATGTCCATTGTCGGGATGTGGTTAATTGGCGCTGCTTTTATTGTGAAACATTACTATCCCTTTTAAGTCCAAGCACTGGTGGAAACTGCCTGCCGGTTGTACTACAGTGATATTAATAAGTAGTTTTTGCCCTGAAGCACAGATGCTGGTGTTGAAGGCAAACTCCAACGGAGCTGAGCTGGCATATTTGTACATAAACTGCACTACTGCACTACTCACCCTGTTGGCTTTTTCAAGATTGGTCATAATCATGCCCACTTCATCCGTTCTAAAAACAAAAGAACAAATGTTAGCAAATACTTGGAATTTTGCGAATGCTAACATTGATATTATATGCATTTACATATGCAGACACTCAAATATGTAGTTAAAAATATATATATGTATATAATTTTACACACATCCTCCATCATGCATAGAAGTATCCATACATGTTATATACACACAGAGACAATGTGTTATCCCCCACAGAACAGAAGAATATATATTGTATACAAACACCATAACTGCCCTCTGTGTTGTGACAGTCAGTTAAACATCATAATCCTAACCACAGTGCAGGTTTGTATAATCCTATTTAACCCTCTGAATGCCAGAGAGGTATCCAACGCATTGTTTGGACACCTTACTGGAAATCTAAGTGTTACATCCTAGGATGCTCCAGCCTACTGTAATGATACAGATTGTATCATTATAAAAGGTAGAAGAGGTATAAAACTGTGCCTGTACCAGACAGGTCCTATAGGCCTTATTCACCAAACTAAAGGGTGACGTACTCCGGAGCAAACTAATGGCACCATATGTGTGAAATGGATTATTCATTTAAACTAGGATTTTAACCCCCTGAATACTCAAGAGGTGTTGAAGGGGTTAAAGGTCCCATTAGAATCAATTAGGATGTGCCTACTTACATGCAGGGCTGAATTTACCTATAGGCAGAGTAGACAATTGCCTAATGCTCCAGACTGCATCAGACTTTCCATCTCACACTATAGTATGCCATGTTACAGGTATGTTTTAATTATTTTTGATTAATAAACTATTTTTGTTTTTACTACAGGTTTTGATTAATTTTTGAATAAGTAATTGGTGTCACTTCCACAGTTTGTTATAAAAAACAGATTAACCCCATGGTTATTAGAAACGTTTCACGATGCATTAAAGGCCTCCCTAACATCCAAGGGGTTAAAGTGGAAGCTATTTAGTGTGAAGGGGGGTATTCTTTGCGGTGGAAAAAAAGAGGACACGTTTGTGTGTGGTATCATTTTCCCACCGCACCTGAGAACAGGTTGAGCCGCAGGAAAAGACTCTAAGGGCCACATGTGGCCTCAGGGCTGGCTGTTACCCACCACTGATTTAGCCTTTGGCTGCTAGAGAAGCATACATCATACATCTTTCAAACTTCTAAGGCAACTCAGTGGTTAACCCACATTCTGAATTATGAGAATACATTCTGTCCACACAAGACTCCTCCAGTTGTCATTAACCCTTTAGGACCAGAGAGAAAAAAATTAATTGCACACCCCTTTGGTCCTCTAAGGGTTAAATAAAAAGCATTATTTATAGCCTATCAAAGAACATCTGCTTTAGTGTAATAAGATTACATGGACTCTCTGTGTTGAATAATGTGAAGGGGGAATGTGTTGCCAGGTGTCAGCGAGATTGGCAAACTGTGCCAGCAGCTGTGAGATTTGGCAGACTGTAACTATAGTGTGAGCCACAGGGGTAACAGAGGATGATCCAAACTCATAAAAATGGATGGCACTATACTAATAAAAATTTGAATGAGCAAATTTACATTAATGAAGTCATGCCATTGTTTTATTATAATTGAGTGACGCTGTTCTCCCAGAGCAGTGCTTGCACCTGTGTATTAGAGGTAAGCTAGGACTTGACATGGATCCAAAGATGGCTTCATATCAAACACATTCAAGGTGACCACAATTCATTGCTGAAGAGGTTCCACAGAGCACTAGAAACAAGTTCATATCTGGGCGTCTACTTGCAGAGAGCCAAGTGGTGCTGTTTTTCAAAATGTATTGTTGAAAAATGCACCTTAGTGCTATAGAAGGTCTGCTTGGCCTTGGCATCCATTCTGCCCTCAACCTTCCCTGAGATTACCTGATTTGGTCCATGATTTCTCCCATTATCACAATAGTTATCTCTCTTAGGCTACTCCATGAACCCACCATTGTATTCCCTGTTAAGTAGCACTCTCTCTCATCCTCTATGCCAGAGTTGGGCTGGCTGGGGAAGATAGAAATTCTAGTCCTCACCTCACTTTCCCCACCCCTGTTTTATGCTCCCCAAATTTATTTATATGTTCCCTTCCTGCGTTATTACAAAATATAACTTTATTTGAAATATTTTCACTTTCCCCTTCTGTCTGTAATGCAGTTATATTAAGGTAATTAAAGTTTTTGTATAGAGCCTTTATATCAGATGTTAATTATTTCTGCTCAGTCTTGTGAAGGGGACCCCCCCCATTAATGTTATATTATTGGACAGTAGTCTGTTTACAGAGGATGAAGTGTTACATTGAAAATGAGTTGCTCCAGATTAAATTAATCCAAGAGTACTGAAAGTGCTTAGGTATGTGCTTGAGCTTTTTAACCAATTTTTGTTGACAGAAGTGGTTCTGGATGACTAGAAAATTGCCATTGCAGTGCTACTACACAAAAAGAGCAGTATGAAGGACTCTGGCAATTGCAGGACTGTGAGGCTGGGATCAGATATTGGGAAATTAATGGAAATGCTATAGAAAAGAAGAATTGTTCCATATCTGAAGTCTAATGACATGCAAGATCCATGGTAGCATGGCTTATTTGGATTTTAATAAAGCTTTTGATACTGTACCACATAGAAAACTGGTTTATAAGATGCATATTTTTGGACAGAACTGGAAGGTAGTTTATTGGATAAACAATTAACTGGTAGGAAATAACAATAAATATATCACAATAAATGATATTTAATCAGAGGAAGGATATGTTACTAATAGAATGCCACAGGGGTCTATGCTAGAGCCTGTTCTCTTTAATATCTTCATTAGTGATATTACTGGTGGTATTCAAGGAAAAGTTTGCCATTTTGCAGTCAATACAAAAAGCTGCAACAGGGTTGAATCTCCAGAAGGGATAAACCAAATGCATGATGATTTAGAAAAACCGGAGGAATGGGAAAACGTAATGGATCTAAAATCTGATGCTCAGAAATGCAAGGTAATGTTTATGACACAGAAACCAAAAAGGTGGAATAATAGGATTTTAGTCTTACCTGTTAAATCCTTTTCACTTAGTCCATACAGGTTACTGGTAACTCTGGGAGGCGTCAGTCCCCTTTAAGTAGGCAGGAACATTCTCTAAATGTATGCAGGGGGTGGAGCCTCCCTTCCCTCTCAGGCTGCAGTCTACCCAGCCTGCCCAGAATTGTTTGAGAACTAACCAGACTAGATAGTAGAAGGAAAGAAGACTCCTGTGAGCATGCCCTGAAGGACTCCCACATAATGCCACAGGAGAGCCAAGCATGGTCTCTTGACAGGGTGGGAGACCAGTAACCTGTATGGACTAAATGAAAAGGATTTAACAGGTAAGACTAAAATCCTATTTTCACTGTCGTCCAATACAGGTTACTGGTAACTCTGGGATGTCCAACCATTGAGTTACCCTGAGGTGGGAAGAAGGCAAGGACCAGGCGCAAGGCCCCCAAAGTCACCAGGACCTCCATGAACCGACCGGTCAGAGATCCCAACTTACCAGGTGTCAACGGACATCAACTAGAGGTAAAAACAGACCCCAAGAACTGTTACACAGCACACTTAACCAGAGCCAATAGGGCTCAACAGTAAGGAAGCACTGAAAACATCAGAAAAGAAAGATCCTAGACAGGCAAAACTGCCTCCAGGACCTTCCTCCCAAAGCTGGCATCAGCCGAGGCCAGCACATCCACACGGTAGCGCTTCAAGAAGGGGTGCACAGAAGACCAAGTGGCCGCCCGGCACAATTGAGCGGCAGACACTTGATTCTTGGAGGCCCAAGAGACCCCAAATGACCTGGTAGAATGGGCTGTAACCCGAAAGGGAACATGCTTATCCCTCAACCTGTAAGCTTCACGATTAGAAGACATAATCCAAGATGTAAAAGGTACCCTGGATGCCGGTCTCCCTGCCCTAGGACCCTCAGGAATGACGAACAGGGCGTCAGACTTCCTGATAGACTCAGTGCGATGAACATAAAACTTGAGACAACGCACAACATCCAACAAGTAGAGATCCCTCTCCTTGACAAAGGAAGGGTTAGGGCAGAAAGAGGACACCACAATCTCCTGATTGATGTGGAACTCGGAGACCACTTCAGGCAAGGACTCCTAGAGGCGCGAAGCACAGCCTTATCCTTGTGAAACACCAGATAAGGTGGTTACAGGACAGAGCTTGCAAGTCCGCCACCCGGCAAACTGACACAATAGCCGGAGGAAAGGCCATCTTCCATGACAAAAGGCGCAAAGGAATAGTAGCCAAGGACTCAAAGGGGGAACGCTGGAGAACCCCCAAACCAAATTAAGGACCCACTGAGGAGCTGGACTCCAAAAGGCAGGGCGCACAGTAGCAACACCCTGGAAGAAACCTCTGAAGTCAGGAAGATAGCAATGCGTTTCTGGAAAACGACAGAAAGCGCCGAAGTAAGAACCGTAAGAGAACTCAGACTGAGTCCCTTGCCAACACCATCCAACCAAAAGGACAGGACAGTGGGAAGATCAAAGTCATGAGACAGATCTCTGTCAGCACACCAAGACACAAATATCGACCGGACACGGAGACAGATCGTGGAAGAAACAGGCTTATGACGCTAAGCATAGAGAAACCACAGCAGAAGAAAACCCTTTCTTCCATAACATAGAGGATTCAACATACAGGCCGTCAAATTGAGCCGAAGAACATCGTCTTCCACAGATAACCCTATAGAAGAATAGCTGGACGAGAGGGGAGATGAAATGGCTCCACCATAGATAGGGTCATAAACTCCGGATACCAGGATTGACGATGTCAATCCCGAACAATCAGAATTACTGGACAACGTACCGATTACGATGTCCGTAAAGCCCATATAAACATAGGGAGAGAGAGAGAGAGAAAGGAAAAATGGCCAGAGAGAATGTCCAGGAATGGACATTGCATCAGCAGCAGAGTTAGAGTGACGCTCCACAGAGAGCAAAACGGCGGAACCTCCCTGTTGTGTCCCATTGCCATCAGATCCACTGGGGCATTCCCCATCTCAGAACCAGAAGTTGAAACACCTCCGGACGTAGTTCCCACTCTCCACTGTCGACTGTGTGACGACTGAGGAAGTCTGCCATGACGTTGTCTACGCCTGGAATGAGCACTACAGAAATGACCGGAACATGAACCTCTGCCCAGGACAGAATGGCCTTGACCTCTAACCAAGCGGCAAGACTTCTTGTCCCGCCCTGTCTGTCCATATAAGCCACTGCCGTGGCGAAGTCGGACTCCACTCAGACTGGCCCGTCCTCCAGTTGACACTCCCAATGATGGAAAGAAGGGACTCCTCAATGGACCACTTCCCCTGAGCGCAAAAGTGACCCAGAACAGCTCCCCAGCCCAGGAGGCTGGCATCCGTTGTGACCTCGGTCCAGTAGGGAATCCGGAAGGATCTTCCTTGTAGGAGATCGGAAGGCCCAACCACCACTCCAAGCTCAACTCGACATGAGGGGGGGTGAACGATAGTGTTTGATGATCGGTCGGACCCTGCATGTCCGTAACACAAATCCCTGAAGTTCCCTGGTGTGTACCATGGCAAATGGAACCGCCTCTATCGTGGAGAAGAACTACACCACCAGAGAAGACAACTTCGGAACCAGTATCCAATAGCCGGATAGGATCATACAGACCCTTTGAGCAAATTGATGGTTACCTCGTCTGGTAGAAAAACCATGCACCTCTGAGTATCGAACAGAAGACGCAGGTGCCAAGACGGAACAAGGTCAGACTTGACCAAGTTCTCAATCCAACCGTGTTGTGTAAGGAAGTGAATGCAGGTCTGGACCAGCTGATGAAGAAGGTCCGCAGATAATGGTTGCAAAAGGCAAGTCGTCCATGTACGAAAGCACTCTGATGCCGTACCGATGGAGGACGGATATCAAGGACCCTCAACACCCGTTGGAAAAACTTTCTAGGCACTGAAGAGGACGACCGGAGTAGTCCATGCGTCAGAACCAAACAATTAAGAGTTGGGTTAGGAGGAAAATGAGTAAGGGGCTTTGCAGGCACCTCAAAAACATCAGAGGGATCAGAGGGAACCCCCTGAACTGATGGAATGTTGAGAGTGGACAATACAGCCCTGATCAGGCCCTCAGTAGAGGTTTCAGGATCAGCTTCAAATGGGTCCCCTAAGAGACCTGGAAGATTCCAAAAGAGCACCAACCTCAACATTCGAATCTAGCAACAATTCTTCCTCAGAAGAATCTGACACATCAGGTGCTCCCTGCGGTTGAGGCAGGGAGGATCTGATAATAGAGGGGGTCTGCCATAATTGAAGTACCCCCTATATCTGGGATGTAAAGAGCTGTAAAGTGGACCTGAGGTCTCCAGTTGCAGCCTTAAACTCTCACACCCAATCTGGCTCAATAGCATGGCTGGAAGGCCCTGGGTTGCTGCCAGGAACTTCAAAACCTGCTGGGCAGAAATGACCAGAGAACACTCTAGGTAGCCCTGTGTGACAGGAAGAGCAATGCACAATGAGGGATACTGATACCCCATCTTCCTTAGTCTTAAGTCTAGCCCCTAGCACCAGCGGTATAGACATTCTCACATTGTCAAAATAACCAACTGTACAATGAATCACCCAGTTGAAGTGTATAAGATTGATATTTCACCCCAGAAACGCTAAATATAGACTGTTCTGGCAGGCGAAGGGTCATTCTCCAGAGGAGAAAAGGATTGTCCAAGCGCTGTGTAGGATACTCAATGAGAAAAGTGCCCAAAATGGCTGCCGCGACGGGAGCCAATCAGAAATTAGGCGTGGATCAAGCACTCATGGGAAATGTAGTTTTTCCCAAAAAGTACCCCAAAACAGCGCCCGAAGCCCCCCAAGCCCTCCAACACACTTGAACTATAAACCGGATGATAGAGCAAGGGTAGACAATTAAAATGAGCCCTCTCTGAATTCGCTGTGCAAAGCGGTTACAGAGATACGTCCCAAACAGTGTTAACCCATAGAAAGTAAATGGAGCAATGGCGTCTATGCGGTAAAGCGCGCCTTAAAGGCGCAGAACACAATTGTAATAAAAGTTAAACTACAAGTTAAAAACATGAAACACATGCAGTGAACATGTATGCATATAGAGAAAACACTGATCCAGTAAGAAAAGTGCCAGAAAACCCTATTAAACCTGTCAAACCAGCAGAGGAAGGGTTAAGTTACCACAGAAACCTGCTCCAAATACCCACAGACATACACATATACACCCAATGAGTGCCGGAGTGCGCAATGAGAACTCCCAAATACAAGCCCAATTAAGGGACACTGTGGGACAAGTGGACCTTCAGCACTCAAAGGGTGGCTCACCTTTCTGCAGATCTTCTGTCTTCAGGTTACCCTATAGTAAGAATTACCTCAGAAAGGTAATCCATGGGGAAGCACTTGTAACAAAGATATTCCCCCTTCAGGGCTTAAGGTCCACCAAAAGGCCCTGGACACTGAGCTAGCCACTTTGGAGAGGGCATTTGTCAGTAAAGGTAACCCGCCTAATGGTGGTATTCCATATTTGACAGAAAAATAAAAAAGAAACTAAAAACTGACGAGATGTTCTCCACCTGGTGTGTTCACACACAGGAACAAACAATTCTGGGCAGGCTGGGTAGATTGCAGCCTGAGAGGGAAGGGAGGCTCCACCCCCTGCATACATTTAGAGAATGTTCCTGCCTACTTAAAGGGGACTGACGCCTCCCAGAGTTACCAGTAACCTGTATTGGATGACAGTGAAATAGGTTTAATGGTACTGTGCTGACAAAAACATCAGAGGAAGTAGACTTGGGTGTTATTATTGCTGACAACTTGAAAGTAGGAGAGCAAAGCAGTAAAGAAAACTGGGCTTTTGGTTGTATAGGAAGAGGTATTAGCAGCAGGAAGAAAGAGGTCCTATGCGGACTCTATAGATCACTAGTAAGAACTCACTTCGAGTACTTTTGTACAGTTCAGGAGATAACTTCTCCAAGGGTACATTAATAAATTGGAGTCCGTTCAAAATAAAGCCACCAAATGCTGCAGGGTCTTCATGACACAGGGTACCAGAATAGACTTAAAGTGAATGTGTCACATATGTATAGCATAGCATCAACATTTAGGCTACATAGCGAATACTACTAAAAAGTTATTAATTTTTTTTTTTTTAACTTTTATTTCGTGTAAATGTAACTTAGAAAGTCTGGGCTGCAGCTACTTCCACATAGACTGTTCTGCCTCTGCTCTCCTCCGATGACAGAGGCTTCTGTCTGTAAGCTGGAGCGGTCTCATTGGCTAGATATCGATGTCTGCCATTGGCCTGCTTGACATGACAAACTATATGAGTTCTAGCAAAACCTGAATTGTGATTAGCATATGTGTGTTCACATGTGTTGTGCCCTGTAAATACATTGTTCAATTCCTGATAGCAAGAAATGTGATAATGTCATTGCTAGAGTGGTGTGCAACACTCAGGCATCTTCAATATCAGGCCTCCAGTACAAAGTTTCGGAGGCCTCTCTACCCAGGCAAGGGGGTAAAAATAAAATGTCACCTTATAAGCAAATAATATATATATATTATATCCTGAGGAATATTATGTAAGATAATCAAAATATTGATCAACTTCTACAAGTCTTGAGAGTGCCTGTTTGCTTCCTATTGCATGACTGTTCATCTGCCATAGTATGTAGCACCTAGGCTAGTGACTCTATTAAGCCCTTCTTATATATATATATATATATATATATATATATATATCGCAGTTATTGGTGAAAGCACTCGCTCTACCAATCATGAAATGCACAGGTGCACAATCCCAAATTTAGATAGTATAATAAAAATAAAGAGGGCAGCACCCGTGGGACTTAAAGTAGACAAATGAACGAAGGGACCTTTCTCAAGACAATTAATGATACAGAACCCAAATGTTAAATAATCTCTAGATGCTAGGAGGGCGCCTAAAAAAGCTGATGATGTCATATTCCAGCAGTCGTTGACTGCAAGAAAAAACATCACATCTGACCTCTATGTGTATACACCATGGAAAAGGGTATATTGTGGAAAAAGATAAAGGTTATGGAAACCACATAAATATATAATTATTTTCATAAATACATTTCTTATAGTGAACAACGCCAATAAAGAAAATTACAAAACGTCCATTGCTGGTCTCCAACACATTGTAACGCCTGGTGTGTACAAGAGTGTTGTGAATCAATGCACATGATGTGATGTCTTGAGGCATATCCTATATAATAATTTGCTAATGTATGTTTGTCAGAAGCTGTCATGTGCAGTACAGAAGGCTGCGCGCGCTGCAGTTATGCACAGCACAGACTGCCCGTGCCGCGGCTGATAACGAAGCAGGGCGCTCTGAATTCAGAACGTAGTCCTCTCTGTGCACCTTCTGTGTGCAGAGAGGACTACGGTCTGAATTTGGAGCACCCCGCTCCGTTATTAGCCGCAGAGCGGGCAATCTCTACTGTGCATGACTGCACCGCAGCTGTTGCTGCCTGGCACTGTGGCCCGTGTACACGGGCTGTTCAGCTAGTATCCTATATAACAATTCGCTAAAAGTAGGTTTGTCAGAAGCCATCATGTGCAGTAGAGACGGCTGCGCGCGCTGCAGTCAAGCACAGTACAGACTGCCCGAACACGCTGCGGCTGATAACAGAGCGGGGTGCTTCGAATTCAGACCACAGTCCTATCTACGCACCTTCCTGGGACCCTTGGTGCTCAGAGAAGACTATGGTCTGAATTCGTAGCGTCCCGCTCCGTTATCAGCCGCGGTGCGTTCGGGCAGTCAGTACTGCGCATGACTGCAGTGCCGCCTTTGTTGGCCCCTGTACACGTGTTTAAAACTAGTATAGTCAAAGTGTTAAAAGTGTGAGAAATTCTGTTTAGTACCAGGGACTTGTGAACAATTAAGTTAATTAAGCTGGCAACCCTCCTATCTCCAGCACATTGCAACTCCTGATCATAGGTAACTTTAATGGGTATCAATGGCCGGTTTATACAATATGTTGGAGTGAAGTGTGTTCAGATGAAGTGGGAACCTAAAGTTTTTTTCTTGCAGAATTTAACGACTGCTGGAATATAACGTCATCAGCGTTTTTAGGTGCCCTCCTGGTGTCTAGATGGGTGCAGCTCTCTTTATTTTTATTATGAAATATATATTTTTATTTATTTTCTCCAGCATTTCTGAAAGTGTAATGTAATTAAAAACAAGACCTGTTGTGTTTAAATTTAATTTTCATTTCATTGCTCCTGGCTTCCAATGCAATCTTAACTCCATGTTTTTGCCAACTGCAGCCTCACTTTACAACTATTCTGAGAGATGGACGCTAGGCAGTTATGCTCTAAAGCATGATAAAGCAGATATGACTTCTCCAGTGATATCACTTCTCCAGTTCCTATGTTATTCTATGGAGCCTATTCACTAAGTTCTCCATAGTTGGAGACATTTTACTGCATTGGCTCCAGAAAAACAAAGGAACTGAAGTGATATCACTGGAGAAGTCATCTCCGCTTTATCACGACTTAGTGCATCTCCCCCTATGTATGAATGAACCTATACAGACAGTTATGTCTGTCACATAATGAGCCATATATAAAAACAAAAAGAGGAGTAATTCTGGAGAAAACAAATGGAACCCCAAAGTTATCAAAATCCTCATAAGGCTTTTAACCAAATAAATGCTAGAGGTCTCCAACTCAATGTGAAGCAAGCCCACTTAAAGGTGAACTATACCCTTTGATATACAGGTAATTTTAACTCTGAATAGGTAAGTATAATAGAATATCTAGTTTAACCCTTTAAGTACCAGTGACATGGTCGGGACCGTCACTTCTGTCCTTGACTAAATGACCAGTGACTGTCCTGACACATCACATATTTTTTATTCACAGTGTCTTGCGGGAGTGCTGTGAGTAGTAGCGGGGTGTGAAATTGACTGCTCCAAGACACGTGATCAGTCACGTTTGCCAGTGCACTGAACTTCACTATCTGGTCCTTAAGTAATTCAAATGATAACAAGTGCAATATAAAAACTATCCCAAAAGCTCCATAGTAAGAGGTACCTGTCAGTTAAAACAAAGTTGATCCCTCCAAATCAAAGCAGGATCATGCATTTATGCCCTTTCCTTTACATGTTTGTTACAGCTTTGGTTCAGAGGGAACCAAATTTAAAGAAGAAGTAAACTTTTTTAATGAAAATGTATATGTTATAGAGCTTTTTCAGCTGAGTAAAACAAGAGTACTCCCACCACTGTCAGTTGTTTTATTCAAACGTTATAAATGTTCAAATAATCAGGAAGTGAATTTACTGTGTGTTTACTCCCTGATACTTCTAACTGACAGGAAGTTACAGGTAGTTTCTACTATATTCTATGGAGAACTGTATTACTGACTTTCCTCTCCATTGCAATGTAACTAAAAAACTAATTGGAATTTGACCACTAGAGGGCACTGCTAATGTGAAAACAAACACAGGTTTAATAACTTTGTAAATATGCATCTGCAGCAGTGGGAGTACCCATATTATAGTCAACAGGATATGTCCTACAATATATATTTTTTCATACAAAAGGTTTACTGCTCCTTTAAGTGACGCACGCAGGCGGCCGGTCCTTAAGGGGCTAATTAATTCTTCCTGGTAAAATACTTTCATAAAAAAAACCAAAACACAATTCTGTCTGGATTACCTCTGGGCTGCAGGAACATATTCCCTATTATGTAAGTTATAGGGAGCACTAAGGGTTAATAGTTACAAAATCTCTGGGTCAGGTATGCCAATAAGGACTCCCCAAATTCCTATTGGTCTAAATAGGACTTTTAAAGGGATAGTGATCTTTAAAAAAAAACAAAAAAAAACAAGATTGCGAGTCTTCTTTATAATAACAGTAACATATTGCGCTGTTTTAAACAACTTACATTTCTGTGGTTCATAGGTTATTAACTGTAGAAGGATCCCTCTCCCGCCCCTTCCATCCGCCTCCCATTGAATCTCTAATCCGGTGATGGGACCAGAAGGATGCAGCGAGGGACAAACTTCAGTAAGTATAAAGAAAACCTTCCTCAAGGAGGGCAGGATTTTCCTTCACATAATGAAGTTTGTCCCTCACCGCATCCAACCAGACCAGACAGAGCTGCAGCAGTGACTTGGACAGAAGGGACGGGAGAGGGACCCTTCTATAGTTAATATCTTCTGAACTACAGAAATGCATAGGCATGTGCACGGGGTGTGCCGGGTGTGCCCAGGCACACCCTAATCGGTCCCGTGCGCACCGGCCAGGAAGCTGGGGATTTTTTTTTTTTTTTTTATATATCTGCCGCGAGGGAGCGCTGATTTAAACTACCAAGTGCTCCCTCGCGGCATCTATGTGACAAGCCGCAGAGAGACCCAGGCTCTGTAGTAATACAGAGCGCTGGGAGATGACATCATCTCCCAGCGCTCTGCATTACTGAGAGCAGTGCGCGGGAGCTTCAGCTCTGTGCCGAAGGAGGCACAGAGCTCCCTTATGGCACACCTCTAGACCACCAGGGACTGAAGGTAGGGGATGGAAGGGGTATTGTGGAGATGAATGGGGCATTGTGGAGATGAAGGGGCATTATGGAAGGGGGCAATGTGGAGCTGATGTCAATGTGAGGACAAGTTGGAGTTGATGGGGCAAGCTGGATCTGATGGGGGCAATGTGAGGGCAAGTTGGAGCTGATGGGGCAAGTTGGAGCTGATGGGGGCAAGTTGGAGGTGATGAGGGCAATGTGAGGGCAATTTGGAGCTGATGGGGATAAGATGGAGGTGATGGGGGAAGTCGGAGCTAAGGGCAATGTGGAGATTATGGGGGCAATGTTAGGGCAAGTTGGAGCTGATGGGGGCAAGTTGGAGCTGAGGGCAAGTTAGAGCTGATGGGGGCAATGTGAGGGCAAGTTGGAGCTGATGGGGGCAAGTTGGAGCTGATGGGGGCAATGTTAGGGCAAGTTGGAGCTGATGGGAGCAAGTTGGAGCTGGTGAGGGCAAGTTGGAGCTGATGGGGCAAGTTGGAGCTGAGGGCAAGTTGGAGCTGATGGGGGCAGTGTTAGGGCAAGTTGGAGCTGAGGGCAAGTTAGAGCTGATGGGGGCAATGTTAGGGCAAGTTGGAGCTGATGGGGGCAAGTTGGAGCTGATGAGGGCAATGTGAGGGCAAGTTGGAGCTGATGGGGCAAATTGGAGCTGAGGGCAAGTTGGAGCTGATGGGGGCAGTGTTAGGGCAAGTTGGAGCTGAGTGCAAGTTAGAGCTGATGGGGGCAATGTTAGGGCAAGTTGGAGCTGATGGGGGCAAGTTGGAGCTGAGGGCAAGTTAGAGCTGATGGGGGCAATGTGAGGGCAAGTTGGAGCTGATGGGGGCAAGTTGGAGCTGATGGGGGCAATGTTAGGGCAAGTTGGAGCTGATGGGGGCAAGTTGGAGCTGATGAGGGCAATGTGAGGGCAAGTTGGAGCTGATGGGGCAAGTTGGAGCTGAGGGCAAGTTGGAGCTGATGGGGGCAGTGTTAGGGCAAGTTGGAGCTGAGGGCAAGTTAGAGCTGATGGGGGCAATGTTAGGGCAAGTTGGAGCTGATGGGGGCAATGTGAGGGCAAGTTGGAGCTGATGGGGGCAAGTTGGAGCTGATGAGGGCAATGTGAGGGCAAGTTGGAGGTGATCGGGGCAAGTCAGAGCTGAGGGCAATGTGGAGATTATGGGGGCAATGTTAGGGCAAGTTGGAGCTGATGGGGGCAAGTTGGAGCTGATGAGGGCAAGCTGGAGCTGATGGGGGCAAGTCAGAGCTGAGGGCAATGTGGAGATTATGGGGGCAATGTTAGGGCAAGTTGGAGCTGATGGGGGCAATATGGAGCAGATGGGGGGCAATAATTTATTTAGCTAGCACACACACATATATATTACATACGCGTACGCACGTGTGTGTTTGTGCTTTTGGGTGCACACCCTAATGCAATTGGCTGCGCACGCCTATGCAGAAATGTAATTTGTTTAAAACAGTGCAATGTGTTACTTTTATTTAAAGAAGACTTGGCAATCTTGTTTTTTTCAAAGATTACTATCCCTTTAAGGACCATGGTGAGAGGCTAAGCTGGCCTATAGCTAGTGCATTAACCAATGAGCTATAACTCACCTATAACATGCATGCAAAACTTAAGAGTTCTCTCTACATGAACTCACTCAAGACAGATCTGACTTCTTTATACCACCCAACATTTCAATTGGCCAAAGAGGGACACGTGCTTTAGGAGGTGTTGTTGGGGGTGTGGCCGGTGGGCGGAGCATTATCAATAATTTGTATGTTATTACCTATTGACACCTCTTAGCCCAACTGAATAAATGATTTAGAGCAAGACCAAAAAGAATTTATAAACTAACTGAAGTTTAAGCAAACATTAATGGCCAGGTTTTATTGCTGTGGATCAATATGATAAATTTATATGAACACCACACCACTGATCCTAAAAAAAAAAAAAAAAAAAAAAAAAAAGGGAAACCAGGATAGGAAAGAATGACAGCGGGATTTAGGAGGTATGGCACTGGTGTTACACATGGATAAAAAATAAAAACTATTTTATTCACAAGTCACACCTTTGGTATTTGTATGTCAGGGGTCATTTCCCCTTATGGTCATGATTCCTAGTTCTCTGTAAAGGCTATGTGGACAAACTGGATTGTGTCAAGCATGGGGCCACTGTCTGACATCACGAGTCACTCCTCTCTGAACTACAAGAATGATGTGCCGCGTCATGCCCCCAGGCCAGGCAGTCTTCTGACACTGTTGCAAGCTAAGCATTTTCTCATGTGAGTACTTACTAACAGGCACCCCCCTCCTCACTGCAGTGCACCGTACATTAAATTAAATCATGAGTCAGACCCAGAGTACCTGTTCAGGGATGACTTCCATGGTGATAGTCTGTCAGCTCAGCTGTTCACTTGCTCAGTGCCGGCATCCGCGTGCTGCTGTGGTGTGCACACACTACCAATGAGGACTAACTAGTCAGGCTGCCAAGTGTGGAGTGTGGCGCACTGTGTGCATGTGGAAGCATATATTATGAAGCGATGTGCATGGACAGCTCAATTTACGTTGCCTTGGCATTTGATTAAGAGGGAACATGATATTAATTATATGGTGCCAAAGTGGCCGGGCATAACCTGGGAAGTGGGGCAGAGGCCTGGGAAGTGGGAAATACTGATAATGCAGAGGGACAGCGGGATTGGACAGCTGGCAGCTATGCTTCTTCCTGTGACTTTCATAAAGATATAGCAACAATTTAGAGGATAATGAAGCAATATATTGGTGGAGAATTTGGCCCTTCACCCTGAGATTTGGGTCACAAGCCTGAGCGTTTTATTATATATAAATACACTATTTACTATAGTTTTCAGGTATGTTCATTGTTTCCCTATGGGGCAGATGGTCTGCTCTGGGACATATCAGCCCTAAAGTGTCTACGCATGTGCTGTTTTCTCTTCTGATAGATAAAACATATAGTAACTTACTTGGATGCTGTCTCCTTATCATATTGACACCGCAGGTCAAGCAGCTCTCTCTGAGTTGTCTTTAAGGCTGTTTAATAGAAGACAGACAAGAACTGGATGAAACTGTCCTCTCTACCCATTAGAAACAGATTCATAACCAGGTCATATAACAAGAGCCATCAGAATACATAAAGACAAGTGATGCATTGTTCAAAAGAAAAGTGGAGTCTGGGGCAAGCCATTTGTACTATAGGGGAGTAAAAAAAAATCTCAAAGTTCACATCGATTTTAAATGGGGAGTTAAAACCCTAAATTTTTATCAATTACCAAAATGATAGTGAGTGAACAGAAGAGTAATCTAGATCAAATCAGTATTTGGTGTGACTACCCTTTGCCTTCAAAACAGCATCAATTTGTCTAGGTACACTGGCACACAGTTTAGCACCTGTTTGGTATAATTGTTTAATCATACACCTGACTATATGCCTACAAAATCCCTAACTTTGTACAAGTGTACCTAGAAGAATTGATACTGTTTGAAGGCAAAGGGTGGTCTCACCAAATATTAATTTAATTTAGATTTTCCTTCTGTTCATTCATTATCATTTTCTTAATTGATTAAAAAAAACTATTAACATGTCTATTTTTGAAAGCATTCTTACTTTACAGCATTTTTCACACCTGCCTAAAACTTTTGCAAATTACTGTATAGCTCTAAATACATATCAAAATGAGTAGATTGCCATATGAAGTTAAAGTACTATACACAATGAATACACTGTGACAAGAAAGAAGTGCTAAGGAAGAATAAACCAAGACACTATATATATATATATATATATATATATATATATATATATATACATACACACATCTGTATTTCCAAAACAGCAGTCAAAAGAAGAACAGGGACTAGGTCTCTTCACCTCACCCAACTCGTGTATCACCTAAGAAGGACTTTGTGACAAAGGGTTTTAAATGTCCCATTAAAATGTATGTAAATTTGTATCCCTCCCACCCGCCATGATTTAGTTGGTATGTTCAAGAATTTCTCATTGAAAGTACTGCTGTTGGTTTCTCATCACTAACCTCAATTAAAAGGTTACTTTCAGAGTGGGGAATAGGTTATTTGCTATATATTCAGATTTATTTTTTAAAAAACCTTTAACTGTTGGGTTAATTCAATGGGACTCATCTTCAAATGAAGATAGTAATGTCATTTACAACCGCCCTCTCTGGATTGGTGGTAAACCCCTTAAGGAGAAGAATGGTATGCAATGCATTGCTTTGCAATGCAATGAGCAACCCTCTGGACCTCATGGGGTTAAAGCGGAACCATCTACCCAAATAAAACCCCCAATAATTATTCATATAGAGATATAAATAGTAGTATTATCCAGTATCTTCCATGGAGACTCAGAATATTAGAGTTAATTCCTGGGTCTCTAGGGACAGAGGCTAATTATCTGGCTTTGGTGAGATTTCCCAGATAAGTCTGCCCACTTCTCTTCCATTCCACCTACTTCTCGCTCTGTTCAACCCATTTCCTGTCCATTCTAAAGTTAAATTACACCTTTCTCCTCTCAGTTTTGACCACCAGATTAAGCCCCAGCCACTTTATGACACAATTCACGTAAATTAGACATAATCATTCCCAGTTCATGAGTCTTCTCTGGGGATCTGAAGAAGAAAGGGGTTTCCCAACCATGTGCTATTTGGTGTTTTCAGTTTAATTTCTTCAAAATGCTAATAATTAAATAGGGCAGACTGCACTGACCTGAATGAAGAACCTTGATCTTCTCTTCAGCTTCCCCAAGTCTGACAGCCAAAGTGATCTGTGCTTTTTGTAACCCCCTGTGGAAACACAGGTAGAAAGATTTAAAGGAAACTGGCATTAGCATTTTAGTGGTAGGAGGAACAACTCATAAATCAGTCACTGCTATTCATACTTTTTTTTTCTCCTAGGGGGTCATTCATAAATGTCATACTATTCATACTCTTTGGTCTTAGGAAGGACTGACCCATAAATATGTAGCTGCTATTAGTACACTATGGTTACCTACAAAGGACTAACCAATAAACCTATCACTGTCATTAGTACAGTCTGGTCCTTGGAGGGACTGACCTTTAAAATGTAACTGCCACTAGTACGGATGAGTCCTAGTAAGGAATGACTCATAAACATGTCAGTTCTGTTAGTTAGTCCCTTGTTGTACTTCACAAAAGCTTGTATATGCAAAAAATACTACCACAACCGGGTGACTCGTCTAAGTACAAGATATAGAGAGGGAACGCCACAGAACCATAGAAAAAGCTGGTTGACATAGCATTGGAACAAGCCCTAATGCAGAAAGGGATCAAAGAACAAATACATGACTTTTTAACCCATTCAGTGCCAGAGGCTTGGGCTATTTCCTGTACCTTGTATGCCAGACACATTTTCAGCATTTTTGCTATCCTTCTGTTTAGGCTTGATTTCCTCTGGGGATTTTTAGTTACATATGGAAAATTATATATTGTTTTTTTTCAGAACAAATTGAGCTTTCTCGTGGTACCTTACATGAAGAGAATTTTGCATTGTGCAAAAAGCTATGATGTCATAATGACAAAAAAGTGAAAATTTACTCATTTTGCGAAAATCACATACTATGTATCAAAAACATTTATCTCGATTGAAAAAATGTCAATTATTTGAAAAAGCCCCAAGTCCCCTGAGTAAAAAAAAAAAACAAATTTGTATAGTTTTACCTACGTCCATGGCTAGCGCAGATCCCTAATCACAAGCAGCGCAAAATGACATTTTCAACTTTATGAGCTAATATGCGCGTTCTAGTGTTTTTGTGGTAAATCTACCCTAAAACAGTGGAATAACTATATAAATCTATATATTTCTTGAAGGAAGACAACCTGCTGCATCTAATGCATTTCCACCACTTCAAAGATACTAAAATCTTTGAAAACCATAACATTTCCTGCTGTATTCATTACCTGCTACCAACATGAGTAGTCCATTTGTGTGGGTTAACATACAATACGTGGGTGCTAGGAACACATAATTAAACCTGACACTTTTGTTTTTAAAATTATCTGTCTGGACTAAAATGGTTATAACCATAATAGATATGCAGGAAAGGTAGAGAAACAATGCCATTTTGGAAAGAAAACAACCTACCGCATCTAATGAAGGGTCACTGGCCTTTTTATCCAAAGGCTGATGTGCACAAATGCTTCCAGAAGGTGGCGCTAATGAAAAAAAAGGCATTTTCTTACATTTCTGAGCCTTCAAATGTATGGAAATCTGTGAAAACCATGGAATTTTCAACTGCATTCGTTAGCTAGTGCTCTTTAGAGTCAAATAACACCCCATTGGTATGAGTTGACCTACCTTAGGGGGTGCTAGAAGTAGAAAACTACACCTACTGCAACCTCTGCTTTTTCTAATATTTTCTCAAACCTGACATGCCTGTACGAAAATGGCGATAAATCATACCATTTTGCAAAGAAGATAACCTGCCGCATCTAATGAGGGGTCACTTGCCTTCTTATCCCAAGTCTGGTGTGCATAAATGTTTCCAGAAGTAGGCAATATAGGAAAAAAATTGCTTTTTTTACATTTCTGTCCCTTCATATGTAGTGAAATCTGTGAAAACTATGGGATTTCTAACTGTATTTGTTAGCTAGTGCTCTTAGGAGAAGAATAGCACCCCATTGGTATGAGTTGACATACTGTAGGGGGTGCTAGAAGTGCAAAACGACACCTACCACAACCTATGATTTTTCTAATATTTTCTCAAATAATACTTGTCTGTACAAAAATGGTTATATCAGCTACAGAAGTGAAGAAAGGGTACAAACACCATGACATTTTGGAAAGAAGATAACCTGTTGCATCTAATGAGGGGTCACTTGCCTTTCTACCTCTAAGTTAGAGTGCACAACTATTTACAGAATGTGGTGCTACAGAAAAAAAAAGTTTTTCTTACAAATCAGTCACTTCAAAGATACAGAAATGGTTTAACACCATGGGGTTTCCTAGGAGGCCCACCTGCCAGCCTACAAAAAATGGTACCCCACTGCTGTGGGTTGACATACCATATTGGGTGCCAGGAGCATGGCTACCAGTGGAACAAGGATGGGAAAGCAAACATTGCATGTGTGATCCTATTGCTACCAGTGGTCAGTCAGTGTACGTGAGGACTTGTGACTGCCAGTGAAACCAATTGGGGGGAGGGACGAGGGGTCAGTCTGTGTGTGTTGGTATATCTGCCAGTGGGCAGTGAGCAAATGTGGCAGTGGTCGTGGTTGGGAGGTAAGTGCATATGGGGGATCTATGATACCAGTGTGCACTGTAAGTCCCCTAAATACACTGTTTGATTCCCAGCCTGAATCCAGTGCTTACTGGCACTTGGGTCTACCATCAGGCATTGGAACCAGGCTGGGGGGTCAGATTGGGGACTTGGGACCAGAGCTGGATTAAGACTCCATAGGGCCCTAGACAGGATCTCAAATTGGGCCCCTCCCCATTGCCCTTTTCCCCTTTGCCGCAAACTTTTCTTGATGTGCACATTGTTCTTGTAGGTAGCGCTACTAGTACCAACTTAATAAAACACAAAACAGAAGCTTCAACATTTTGGATGCCACAGTGATCACCAAGGCTTTGCAAAGCAATGCATTAGGTACCTCTCTGGGACCCAAGGGGTTAAATATATAAAAAAGCACACAACAGAGCTTAGAATTGAAATGGAACTACACTTGTAACACCATAGAGCTTAAAATTGAAGTGGGCTACATTAGTGACACCACAGAGCTTTAAAGGGGATCTATCACCCTAGTACAAATGTTTGTTAAATGATAGATTACCTATCCATTAGGTTAAATTCTTTAATTAATTTATTTATTTTTTTAATTGTCTGTTGCCGAAAATTAACGTTTAAAGACTGCGCTTCCGTACAGACTGTGGGTACAGCTCTGTACTGCAGTCTGTAACTCTACCTCTGCTCCACTCCCTCTAGCCAGTCTCCTCTGATGACGGAGGCTTCTGTCTGTAAGCCGGAGTGGTCTCATTGGCAGAGATCGATATCTAGCCAATGAGACCGCTTCAGCTTACAGACAGAATCCTCCGTCATTGGATGAGACTGGCTAGAGGGAGTGGAGCAGAGGTAGAGTTACAGACTGCAGTACAGAGCTGTACCCGCAGTCTGTACGGAAGCACAGTCTTTAAACGTTAATTTTCTGCAACAGTTTCAGCAGCAATTAAACAAAACATTTGTACTGGGGTGATAGATCCCCTTTAAATTGAAATGGTGCTAAACTACTGACACCACAGAGCTTAGAACTGAAATGTGGCTACTCTAGTGACACCACAGAGCTAACAATTGAAATATAGCTATATTAGTGATACCATGGAGCTTACAATTGAAATGCTGCTATATTCATGATACCATACAGCCTACAACTGAAATGGGGCTAATTTTTGAGGCCCCTCCACACTGCTTAGAGATTACTGTACAAAGAACCAGCACATTTGTTCCTCCAGAAATTAGCTTTGTTTTTATTTTACGTTCATATGAACAAGTGACCAGCTCTGTATACTTAGAACTAGAGCTTTATTCATTGCAGAGTCTATATAATATACATATTCACATATATACTGTATGTATGTATATATATGAATATGTGTATTATATAGACTCTGCAAGTATGTATGTGAAAATGTATATTATATAGAATAAAGCTCTAATTCTAAGTACACAGAACTGGTCACTTGTCCATATGAACATGAAATAAATACTAAGCCAATTTCTGGAGGAACAAACGTGCTGGCTCTTTGTACAGTATGTATGTACGTGATTTTTTATATTATATATACTCTGCAATGAATAAAGCTCCAATTCTAGGTATACAGAGCTGGTTATTATAAAGTCCAGCCCACATCTGGTGGTCCAGTGGAATGTGCTGTAGTGATAGAGGTATGTGTATACCTGGGAACTTGCCGGGTTTCACCCAGAGACTCCGGATTTAGAGCTCTGTCTCTGGATGAAATCTTCTAATCTCCGGGTAACATTGAGATTCATGGCACTTGCGAGTTACTGCTGCCAGATGTCCATCCACCTCCGCTTGCCACTGTGTGTGTGATCCCCTCACTATCACCCCGGGCCCACACTACCTGACATAATGACACTGGGTTTAAAACGTCAGAAAGTTTGACCCTGCTTAGGTCCCACATTACCCAGCTACTAATTAAACCAAAAGAAGAGTAATTCTTCACCCAACTCTGCAGGAATCAGAGCATGAGAAACTCATTAAGTAATAACTTCTGAGCTAGTCAGGGGAAACATGGCAATTCTTTGTAGCTAGTTTAGATTTATGCCTTTCTGTGCATTTAAGATGTCAGTTTGAGCAAGCACTTTTCAATGTATATTGTTTAGTACATAGGTACTAGGAAGGTGGAGCAGAAAAAAGCAAAACAGTTCTTGTGCGTATCTAGCGCTGAACCGTATTTTACATCTCTCTAAATTCTGCACTTCTGAGAGACTATTGTGATAAACATAACAATGACCAGTTCCTGGGGAGTGAACTAGATGTCATCACATGAGGAGCGCCAGTGAGTGGAGGGCTTGAGGCAGAGCCAAGTCCGCTGTCTCTGGATCAGCTCATTTAGAAATTTCCCAGGTATGGGAATGTGCCTTCTTCTGCACTGCTCCTTTGCGGTCCTCTGTTTTTGAAATAATGCAGAGCGCAGAGAGATGACGTAAAATCCCGGCGCTCTGCATTATCACAGACCGCTGACATAAGGGAGTTGTATGGAGCTTGCCAGTAGAAGGATCTGTCTGATTCCACCGGCAAGCTGTTTTGCTGCATGTTGGGCTGGATCAGCGGGCCCCCCAACATGGCCGGGCCCTAGGCAGGCGCCTTGTGTGCCTTGCCTATGATCCGGCTCTGTTTGGGACTGCCAGTGGGCTGTGGAACTAGGCTGTTGGGTAGGGTATGTGGGGGGGGGATTGGAAGCATTTTGTGTGCATACCACAGGGGTGTACAATGCATTGCAATGCACTGGACACTCTGTTGCACACAAAGAGTTAACATTTTTTAGCTATTATTTTTTTATTCATACCTCATTGGGGGGGGCATCAGTACCACTTCTCATGCCCCCCAATGATGTCTGAATAAAAAATAATAGGAAAAAAATGTGTGTGTGCCACAGGGGGTTCAGCACATTGCAAACCACTGCTTTGGACCCCTACTGTGGTGCACGCATGGTTTTCTATTTATTTTTTTAACACCTTGTTGGGGGGCTTCAGGACCCCTGATGCCCCCCAATGAGGTCTAAATAGGGGTCTAAATATAGGGGTGACCAATGCATTGCAAAGCAATCTACACTCCTGTGGCACACAGAGGGTTATTTTTTTTTCTTCCCTATATTTTATTTATAGCTTGTTGGGGGACATCAGGGCCCCCCAACAAGCTTTGAATACAAATCAATGCAAACCAAAGTCCTGTGTGTGCCATAGGAGGGGGGGGGTCTGCATTGGACCCCCCGTGGCACACACAGGGTTAATTTTTCTCTCTTTTTTTTTGGTTGTTATAGACCTCATTGGGGGACATCAGGACCTCTCCTGACCCCCCCAATAAGGTCTTAGTTAAAAAAAAATTGTCCAAAACACTTGACCCTGTGAGTGCCAAAGGGGTCTCCAGCGCAACGTCCCTTCGGCACTGATATGGTTAAATTTTCTTCTTTTTTTTATTTTACTTTTTAATATTTAAATTCAGACCTCGTGGTGGGACATCAGGACCCCTTCTGATGTCTCCCCAGTTATTGATCTCCCAGCCGTTTGTTCTGGGAGATCAATCTGGCGACCGCAGGAGAGCAAAAGCTCTCCTGCCCTTCACTTCTACCACCGGTAGGAGTGAACACGATGGGGGAAAGTCACCTAAGGTCACTGGTGACTATGTCACCAATGACGTTAGGAGGCTTTCCCCGGTCCCACCCACTCCTACCCAGAAGTTCGGGTAGGAGACAGGGGAAAGGAGAAACTGCTTCTCTTTTGTGTATATTGATCTCCCAGTGCGATTGGCTGGGAGATCAATGACTGGCGGGGCATGAGGAGTGATCCTCATGCAGCCCCAGGAGTGCCAGGCAGCATTTTAGCTAAAATGCGGCCACTGCATGTTTGTTATACCGGCTTATGCAGTGACCGCATTTTAACTGTACAATGTACGAGCGTGGCACAGCAGGTACAGCTGTCCATTGTTGTACTTTGTAAGTGCTTGGCATTCTAAGGGTTAAGAAAGGAATTCCTTAGAACCCTTGTCTTGTACATGTTACCAAAAATGTGCAAGGGTCAGTCAAAATCACCTGTGATACCTGTTGTATCAGCTATCTGGTCACTACTACAAAAACTTTGACAACAAAGAATGAAGGGACCTGCCAGCTTTCTTTTTAGAAATTCACCTCTGAGTGTGTTTGTCACAAAGAGCTTTCATTCCCAACCCTCTACTAGGACTATGTCCCACAAAGGACTAATATTTTTAGTGTAGCACCTAATATTCCCTTGATGCTGCATCTTGAGAACATGATCTGTTATTTAATGGAGCTTTATTCCCTTGGATTAAAGAAGCAGTAAATGTTTTTTTTTTTTTAATGAAAACCTGTATGTTATAGAACTTTTCCTGCTGAGTATAACAAGGGCACTCCCACCGCTGTCAGTTGTTTTATTCAAAACTAGTTGAAGAGCCCATGTACACGGGTCACAGTGCCACCCAGCAACGGCGAGGTGCACTCATGCACAGTAGAGACTGCCCACGCCACTGCTCATATGGAGCGGGGCACTTCCGAATGACTCCGGTCTGAATTCATTGCTCCCCGCTCCGTATCAGCCACGGCGTGGGTTTAAACTGTAATAACTCTGGAAATATACATCTCTTAGGAGTGGGAGTTCACTTATTTTACTCAACAGGAAAAAGCCATAGAACATGTATTTTTTCATAAAAAAGTTTACTGCTCCTTTAAGTGTTTCTTAAAATGTTTAATATGAGGACTTTTCTAGGCAGGTGTCATTTATATAGCAGCCAGATACACCTATTTACTGTGTTCTGTGTTTAATCCTAAGAGTGTCAGAGGGGTATCCAAAGCATTGCTTTGCAATGTGTTGGACACCCCTCTGGCACTCAAAGGGCTAAACTCTTCTGTAGTCTATAACCACATGGGAACATTTTACTAACT
Source organism: Rhinophrynus dorsalis (assembly GCA_037306005.1). Taxonomy (NCBI): domain Eukaryota; kingdom Metazoa; phylum Chordata; class Amphibia; order Anura; family Rhinophrynidae; genus Rhinophrynus; species Rhinophrynus dorsalis. Next base: position 528,338,187 of record CM074718.1, read on the forward strand.
AGGCTCAAGCATAGAAACAAAGATTTGCCCATGCTTTTAAAGAGGCAGACAACTATAAAAAAAATATCCCTAATGTGACCTGATTACAATATTAATACGGAAGCTAACGAAATACACAGAGAAAGAAGGGTTCCATTAGTTCTTGTACAGTCCTGAAGAATTAAAACTTAATATGTTTCCCACATTAAAATGCTGATCTGGTCATATTAGATATAGCTGACTGCTGTTAGACAACTTAACCCTTTCAGTGCCAGAGAAGTACACAACTGCTCTAATGGACTCTTGTACTTAACCCCTTGGGTGCTGAGATAGCTTCTAGCACTTGACTGGACCACTGCACTCAAAAGTACGACAGTTCACGTGGCAGGAGGCCTTTACACCCCATAGCACTTGTTCCTCCTGTGTCCCACCTGCCTTCCAGTAGACTGTAAGCTCTCATGTGCAGGGCCCTCTGAAGCTTTTGATTTCCATGCACCATTTAATGATTTAATATCTCTGTATGTCTATTCCCTATTGTACAGTGCTGTGGAATAAGTTGGCACTATAGCAATAAATAATAATAATATCAACAATAGCACCAAAGCATTGGTTCAAAAACTGTGTTCTTTGAAACCCCACCATTGCCTGAAGACTTACAAGGCATTCCACAGAACAAATTTAATTAATGTGGACGGGGGAACAAAGCTGGCTTGACAGGCAGTGTATGTGTGGTTATTGCAGCTCAAACATGCATTTATGTTTAATCAGACATGGAAAGACCGCCACCTAGTGTCCAACAAACATTTGTTTTCATAATGCATTCTTTGGGAAAATTTGAGTCATTCTAGCTGATGCACTTAAGTGGACCAAACCAAAACCAACTGAACCATAGGGAACAAATAAAACCCCTCTGGCACTCAAAGAGTTACATTCCAGATAGATCTCCAAAACATTGCAAAACAATGCTTTGAAGAGCTCTCTAGCATTCAAGGGGTTACAACCTCATTTGAATCAATGAGAATTTGGAATTGTCCCTTAAAGGGATAGTAATATTTACAATAAAAAGCCACACCAATTAATCTTCATAGTATGTGGGCCATTGAGAGTGTTACTTCACTACTGTCAGAGTTGTAGTTCAAGAGTATCTGAATGATAAAGTACCCCCCTCCTGCCCCTTTTACTGATGTAACACTGGTCACCTCAGTGCAGCAAGACTGTCCGGATGGATCACAGAGAGGGACAATCTTCAGTGAGCATAAGGGAAAAACCTGTCAAGGGGGGCAGGGTTTTCATTGTTCTCACAGCAAGAAGATCGTCCCTTGCTGTGAGCTGTCTGGTCAGGTGACCAGATTCCAAATCTGAGGGGAGGTAGCTTAAAAGGGGCAGGAGGGGGAAACTTTATCATTCAATTACTCTTGAACTACAACTCTGAAGGTACTGAAATAACACACTGCATGGCCCAAATACTATGAAGACTAATTGGAGCTGCTCTTTTTGTGAAACATTACTATTGTTTTAAGGTGCCTCCAATTACTCCAGCCCTATTGTCTTAAGTTACTGTTACTATCCAGCACTCAGATATATTTGATAATGATACTATTGTAGCTCATTGCATGCTAGAACGTTTTCTCCATAACTAAAACTTTGATGTCCACTGGTTTAAATGGACAGTTCTGCCTTATTTTAACTGCATATGTTCTGTTGGTGCATAGTATGATGTCAATTGCTTAATAGGGAAAAGTAACATGAAATAAATAAAAAAATATATATTGTAGGGTTTATCATCCTAAGTAAAATAAAGGTAATCCGCTGCAAGGAGAGGTTTTTTATTCAAAAGTTATTGCAGCTCAAATTTGAATTGTTTTTATGTGCAATATCTCAGTGGCATGAAATGTTACAGTGGTGCAGTTGCTATACAATCTTAATACGATTTATGGTCAACTGACCAGAGCTGTACATAGGATGGTATAGAAAAAATGGCATTGTCAAATTTAAGGACACTGAGATACTGCCCCTAAAAAAACCAAGATTGAGCTGCTATAACTTTTGAATAAAACCCCTCTCAGGAGGAAAATATCCCTTTATCTTTTTATTAATTTTTTCATCTTTTACCTATTACTAGTGATGAGCGAGCACCCCAATGCTCGGATGTTCGGGTGCTCTGACCGAGCACCCCCTGAGGCTCGAGTGCTCGGCCGAGCACCCGAGCCCCATTGAAGTCAATGGGAGGACTCGAGCATTACACCAGGCACCCCCTGCTCTGATGAGGGGAGGGTGCCTGGTCCATAGGAAAAGGGCAGAAAAAGATGGAAACACTACAGAAATGGTTCAGGGACAGCATAGGGAGGATGTCTGGATGCACCTTGGACTCCAACATCGCTGCTGGGAACGATCTTTCGCCCGTAGTACGCCATTTTTACAGACTGACCGTAAAACACACAAAAAGGAAAATAAAAACGACTTTAGGCGAAAAATTGTTACCAAACAGTATTTGCTGTATATTTACTTGTATATCATCTGCAAATTCTCCCAAAAATTTCATCGATTTTCTGAAGTGAGGCCATGATTAAGAGGGAAACGTGCGCAGAGGCAAATTATCCCAAAAATTTCCTTGATTTTCAGAACTGAGGCCATGATTAAGAGGGAAACGTGCGCAGAGGCAAATTCTCCCAAAAATTTCCTTGATTTTCAGAACTGAGGCCATGATTAAGAGGGAAACGTGCGCAGAGGCAAATTATCCCAAAAATTTCCTTGATTTTCAGAACTGAGGCCATGATTAAGAGGGAAACGTGCGCAGAGGCAAATTCTCCCAAAAATTTCCTTGATTTTCAGAACTGAGGCCATGATTAAGAGGGAAACGTGCGCTGAGCTGACCATCTAAAACATTATGGGTGAGGGTCTGCTGCAGAGCTGACCATCCTAAACATTATATGCGAAGGCCCGCTAGTGAGCTGACGCTATAAAACATTATATGAGAGGGCCCGCTAGAGAGCTGACCCAATAAAACATTATATGAGAAGGCCCGCTGGTGAGCTGACCTATATAAAAATTGGCAAACAGGGCCCGCTGGTGAGCTGGCCCTATATAAAAATTATATCACAGGGCCCGCTGGTGAGCTGGCCCTATATAAAAATTATATCCCAGGGCACGCTGGTGAGCTGGCCCTATATAAAAATTATATCCCAGGGCATATGGAAGAGGAGGAGGAGGATGAGAACATTAAGAGTCAACCATATACCCGTTTTTGGGGTGGAAGGGGTGAATGGGAATACAGAGTATTCCCATCATTGTAAATAACATATATAAAGTGAGTTTATGTTCCCCCGGGGCTTTCCTCCAGTGGAGTGGAGAAGTCAGGGGAAATCCAGGCCTTGTTCATTTTTATAAGTGTCAACCTATCAGCATTGTCGGTGGAAAGGCGGATACGCTTATCTGTTATGATGCCACCAGCAGCACTAAATACCCGCTCAGACAGAACGCTGGCGGCAGGGCAGGCCAGCACCTCCAAGGCGTAGAGTGCCAGTTCATACCACGTGTCCAGCTTGGACACCCAGTAGTTGTAAGGCACAGAGGGATCATTGAGGACGCTGACACGGTCTGCTACGTACTCCTTCACCATCTTCCAAAACTTTTCCCTCCTTGTGACACTAGGCTGCGCATCAGGGTGAGGGTGCTGGCGGGGTGTCATGAAGGTGTCCCACGCCTTGGAGAGTGTTGCCCTGCCTTTGTCGGAACTGCTGTGTGCTCCCCTTTTCTCCCCTTCTCGGTTGGCCAAGGTAGCACGTACTCTGCCGCCAGCGTTGTCAGATGGAAAATTTTGGAGCAATTTTTCAACAAGAACCTTCTGGTATTGCACCATTTTGCTTGTCCTCTCCACCGGAGGAATGAGAGATGAGAAATTCTCTTTGTAGCGGGGGTCCAGAAGGGTGAACACCCAGTAATCCGTGTTGTCTAAAATGCGTACAACGCGTGGGTCACGGGAAAGGCAGCCTAACATAAAGTCAGCCATGTGTGCCAGAGTACCAACAGTCAAGATTTCGCTGTCCTCACCAGGAGGCTGACTCTCAATATCCTCATCCTCTTCCTCCTCTTCTGCCCACCCACGCTGAAGAGATGGAACTAAAGTTCCATGGCTACCCTCTGTAGCGGAGGCAACCGTGTCTTCCTCCTCCTCCTCCTCCTCCTCCTCCGCCTCCTCCAATTGTCGCTGAGAAGACGAAGTGAGGGTGCTCTGGCTATCACCTTGTGTAAGCTCTTCCTCCCCCATTTCCACCTCTTCCACATGCAAAGCGTCGGTTTTAATTGTGAGCAGCGAGCGTTTCAGTAGACACAGAAGTGGGATGGTTACACTGATAATAGCGTTATCGCCGCTCACCATCTGTGTCGATTCCTCAAAATTGCGTAAAACCTCGCAGAGGTCTGACATCCATTCCCACTCCTCACTTCTGATTACAGGAAGTTGAACGGAGAGGCGACGACCGTGTAACAGCTGGTACTCCACTACTGCCCTCTGCTGCTCACAAAGCCGGGCCAACATGTGGAAGGTGGAGTTCCAGCGCGTGCTCACGTCACACAGCAGCCGGTGAGCTGGCAATTGTAAGCGCTGCTGCAGCTTCAACAGGCCGGCCGAAGCTGTAGATGACTTACGGAAATGTGCACACACGCGGCGCACCTTGGTCAAGAGATCATGCACATTGGGGTAGGTTTTTAGAAATCGCTGCACCACTAAATTAAATACATGCGCTAGGCATGGTACGTGTGTGAGCTTGCCGAGCTCCAAAGCCGCCACCAAGTTACGCCCATTATCACACACAACCATGCCTGCTTGCAGGTTGAGTGGCGAGAGCCACTGCTCGGTCTGGTGACTAATCCCCTGCAACAGCTCTGAGGCCGTGTGCTGTTTGTCCCCAAGGCAGATCAGCTTCAGCACGGCCTGTTGACGCTTCCCCACTGCAGTGCTACACTGCTTCCAGCTACTGGCTGATGGGGGAGTGGCGGTGTGTGTAGAGAATTCGGAGGTGGAAACGGAGGAGGAGGAGCCAATAACGTAGGTGCTGGTGGAAACCCTGATGGAGGTAGGGCCCGCAATCCTCGGCGTGGGTAGCACCCGTGCCATCCCAGGGTCCGAGTCGCTCCCAGCCTCCACGACATTCACCCAGTGTGCCGTCAGGGAAATGTAGCGTCCCTGGCCACAAGCACTTGTCCATGTGTCAGTCGTTAAGTGGACCTTCCCAGTAACTGCGTTGGTCAGGGCACGGGTGATGTTACGGGACACATGGTGGTGTAATGCGGGGATGGCACACCGGGAAAAGTAGTGGCGGCTGGGGACCGCGTACCGAGGGACAGCTGCTGCCATCAGGCTGCGGAAGGACTCAGTGTCCACAAGCCTAAATGGCAGCATTTCGATGGCCAGTAATTTTGAAAGGTGTGAGGTTAGTGCTATGGCCTGTGGGTGGGTGGCTGGGTATTTTCTCTTGCGCTCAAATGCCTGGGGTAACGACATTTGGACGCTGTGCTGGGACAGGGAAGTGGATGTGGTCGCTGATGGTGCTTCAGATGCTACAGGTGCAGGGCGGGAGGTATGCGGGCCTGCGCCTTCGACAGGCGATTGGCCGGCACCGAAAACAGGGGAAGAGGAGGCAGTGGTGTGGCCTGCAGACACAGATGGGCGATCCAGGCGTTCCTCCCACTTACTACGGTGCTTGGATGCCATGTGTCGGATCATGCTGGTGGTGGTGAGGTTTCTAGTGTTCATGCCTCGGCTCATTCTGGTGTGGCACAGGTTGCAAACTACAAATCTTTTGTCGTCCGCACTTTCCTTAAAAAAACGCCATACCGCGGAACACCTACCCCTTGGCAAGGTAGATTTACGCAAGGGGGTGCTCCGTGGAACATTTGCGGGCCGGTTTGGTGCGGTCCGCCTTCTTTCTGTAGCCACACCACTGCCTCTTCCAGCCTGTTGCGGTGCTGCAGATGGCTCACCCTCAGGACTGCTGTCATCGCTCGGCTCTACACCTTCCCAGGTGGGGTCAGTCACCTCATCGTCCACCAAGTCCTCCTCCACTTCCTCACTCTGATCATCCTCCTCAAGTCTTGATCCCACCACATACTCAGTCATTGACAACTGTATAACATTCTCCTCAACAAGGTCTTGAGAAGGAAATAGTGGTTGATTTAATGGCAACTGTGTCTCATCATCATTATCCACTACTTCCTTTGACCTTAAATGCCGTTCACATCTGTCATCTTCTTGTGATTGGGTAGCCTCTAGAGGTTGTGAATCAGGGCACAAGATGTCATGTTCCTCTGCAAGCGTGCTTGGAGAGAGGGTCAAATGAAGGATTGGTGATGAGACGAGCTCATCACTATATCCCAGTGTGGGATCACTTCTTTGACCAGACCGTGTATGGTGGGAGGAAGGATGATCAGAGTGAGGATTATGTTGACCAGACTCTTGGCTACTGAGAGTGGACTTGGTGGAAGACAGGGTGGTGCTTAACCGACTGGAAGCAGTATCAGCTGTCATCCAACCGACCACCTGTTCGCACTGGTCGGACCTCGAGAGTGATGTCCTGCGACGCCCTGTGAAATCAGACATGAAGCTAGGTATGGTGGATGTCTTTCTTTCTTGTGCTCTGGCACCAGGCACAGTTTCTCCGCGTCCTGACCCGCGCCCTGAACTTTCAGGATCACGTCCACTTCCCCGTCCCTTTTTACCCGCCTTCTTCATCTTACACGATATATATGACTTTAATATATATGAGTTTGAAAACTTAACAGTATTTCTTACTATTCTGCAACTCTGCAGAGTACACAGAATAGGCTGCTAAACTGCGGTGACACACACTGAATGGAATAAGTGACTTTAATATTTGAGTTTGAAAAATTAACAGTATTTCTTACTATTCTGCAACTCTGCAGAGTACACAGAATAGGCTGCTAAACTGCGGTGACACACACTGAATGGAATAAGTGACTTTAATATTTGAGTTTGAAAACTTAACAGTATTTCTTACTATTCTGCAACTCTGCAGAGTACACAGAATAGGCTGCTAAACTGCGGTGACACACACTGAATGGAATAAGTGACTTTAATATTTGAGTTTGAAAAATTAACAGTATTTCTTACTATTCTGCAACTCTGCAGAGTACACAGAATAGGCTGTTAAACGGCGTTGAAACACACTGAATGGAATATGTGACTTTAATATTTGAGTTTGAAAACTTAACAGTATTTCTTATAATTCTGGAACTGTACAGAGTACACAGAATAGGCTGTTAAACGGCGGTGAAAGACACTGAATGGAATATGTGACTTTAATATTTGAGTTTGAAAACTTAACAGTATTTCTTATAATTCTGCAACTCTGCAGAGTACACAGAATAGGCTGTTAAACGGCGGTGAAAGACACTGAATGGAATATGTGACTTTGATATTTGAGTTTGAAAAATTAACAGTATTTCTTACTATTCTGCAACTCTGCAGAGTACACAGAATAGGCTGTTAAACGGCGTTGAAACACACTGAATGGAATATGTGACTTTAATATTTGAGTTTGAAAACTTAACAGTATTTCTTATAATTCTGCAACTGTACAGAGTACACAGAATAGGCTGTTAAACGGCGGTGAAAGACACTGAATGGAATATGTGACTTTAATATTTGAGTTTGAAAACTTAACAGTATTTCTTATAATTCTGCAACTGTACAGAGTACACAGAATAGGCTGTTAAACGGCGGTGAAAGACACTGAATGGAATATGTGACTTTAATATTTGAGTTTGAAAACTTAACAGTATTTCTTATAATTCTGGAACTGTACAGAGTACACAGAATAGGCTGTTAAACGGCGGTGAAAGACACTGAATGGAATATGTGACTTTAATATTTGAGTTTGAAAACTTAACAGTATTTCTTATAATTCTGCAACTGTACAGAGTACACAGAATAGGCTGTTAAACGGCGGTGAAAGACACTGAATGGAATATGTGACTTTAATATTTGAGTTTGAAAACTTAACAGTATTTCTTACTATTCTGCAACTCTGCAGAGTACACAGAATAGGCTGTTAAACGGCGTTGAAACACACTGAATGGAATATGTGACTTTAATATTTGAGTTTGAAAACTTAACAGTATTTCTTATAATTCTGGAACTGTACAGAGTACACAGAATAGGCTGTTAAACGGCGGTGAAAGACACTGAATGGAATATGTGACTTTAATATTTGAGTTTGAAAACTTAACAGTATTTCTTATAATTCTGCAACTGTACAGAGTACACAGAATAGGCTGTTAAACGGCGGTGAAAGACACTGAATGGAATATGTGACTTTAATATTTGAGTTTGAAAACTTAACAGTATTTCTTATAATTCTGCAACTCTGCAGAGTACACAGAATAGGCTGTTAAACGGCGGTGAAAGACACTGAATGGAATATGTGACTTTGATATTTTAGTTTGAAGACTTAACAGTATTTCTTCCTATTCTGCAACTCTGCACAGTACACAGAATGTGCTGCTACACTGCGGCGAAGCACACTGAATGGAATATGTGACTTTGATATTTTAGTTTGAAGACTTAACAGTATTTCTTCCTATTCTGCAACTCTGCACAGTACACAGAATGTGCTGCTACACTGCGGCGAAGCACACTGAATGGAATATGTGACTTTGATATTTTAGTTTGAAGACTTAACAGTATTTCTTCCTATTCTGCAACTCTGCACAGTACACAGAATGTGCTGCTAAACTGCGGCGAAGCACACTGAATGGAATATGTGACTTTGATATTTTAGTTTGAAGACTTAACAGTATTTCTTCCTATTCTGCAACTCTGCACAGTACACAGAATGTGCTGCTACACTGCGGCGAAGCACACTGAATGGAATATGTGACTTTGATATTTTAGTTTGAAGACTTAACAGTATTTCTTCCTATTCTGCAACTCTGCACAGTACACAGAATGTGCTGCTACACTGCGGCGAAGCACACTGAATGGAATATGTGACTTTGATATTTTAGTTTGAAGACTTAACAGTATTTCTTCCTATTCTGCAACTCTGCACAGTACACAGAATGTGCTGCTACACTGCGGCGAAGCACACTGAATGGAATATGTGACTTTGATATTTTAGTTTGAAGACTTAACAGTATTTCTTCCTATTCTGCAACTCTGCACAGTACACAGAATGTGCTGCTAAACTGCGGCGAAGCACACTGAATGGAATATGTGACTTTGATATTTTAGTTTGAAGACTTAACAGTATTTCTTCCTATTCTGCAACTCTGCACAGTACTCAGAATGTGCTGCTAAACTGCGGCGACGCACACTGAATGGAATACGTGACTTTGATATTTTAGTTTGAAGACTTAACAGAATGTGCTCTAATCTGCAACTTTGCACACTAAACAGAATGTGCTCTAATCTGCAACTTTGCACACTAAACAGAATGTGCTCTAATCTGCAACTTTGCACACTAAACAGAATGTGCTCTAATCTGCAACTGTGCACACTAAACAGAATGTGCTCTAATCTGCAACTTTGCACACTAAACAGAATATATATATATATTTTTTTTTTTTTTTGTTTTTTTCCCCCCACACCAAATAACCTGCTGCCCCCACACACAGTAGTCCTAAAAAGGACTTTTGGTTCTTTTTTTTTCACAATTTTTGTTTTTTTCCTCCCTACACTGCCTTTCCCTTCCTATCCTCAGCTCTCCCTGGCTCAGACTGAGCCGAACTCGATGGTCAGGTGCTATACAGCACCTGACCACGGGTTCTGGCCAGCCAATCAGTGTAATGCCAGCAGCCAACATGGCTGCTGGCATTACACCGATGTCAGAGCCTCCCTGCACGTTTATTGGCTGCGCAGCAGCCGCAAAACGTGCGGGGAGGAGACCCGAACATGGCGGGCGAGCACATGCGGTACTCGTACGAGTACCGCCATGTGCCGAGCAGAGCGATGCTCGAGCCGATCCGAGCATCGGCCGAGCATGCTCGCTCAACACTACCTATTACACTTTTTATGTCCCTGACATTAAGCTCACTGAATTCCTGTTTCCAGAGAACTTGCCAGTTAGGACAGGGAGAGCAGAGATATGTATACATTGTTACAGTCTCTCCTCAACACTGATTGCTCTGTAGCAGTTGAAACTTTGCTTGTGAATATCTCATAAACCATAAAGGTTTGAGAGATAAGACTTATATCATTCTTCATGTTTTTTTTAATGCCTACAAAATAAAATAAAGTTAAAACGAAGTATTACTATCCCTTTAAAGTGGAACTATCATCAAAATGAAATTGCCCCCCAATAATTATGAACATATCGATACACAAATACATACTTTTAGTATGCTGAACAAGTCCGGCATTAGTGAGAAATACAAAGGAACTCCACTCACCAATCCTGCAGCAGACTCACAGATGCCTTTTCTACAAGATGTCTGTGCAGCTGCCCGCTGATCCCTGCCGTATGAGTTGTATTTCTCACTAATGCCGGACTTATTCAGCATAATAAATGTATGGATATGCGTATTGTTATATTAATAAAGATTTGGGGCCAATTTCATTTTGACGATAGCTCCACGTTAAGCTAAAGAGGAGCAATTCTCAAGCAAACCAACTGCACCAGGGGGAGAAATAAATATTTCCAATTATTTAACCCTTTGAGTGCCAGAGGGGGTATGCAAACTCTTTTGGCAAGCAAATGGTTAAATGTGGCTTTTAACCCCTTAAATGATAGAGAGGTCTCCAATGCATTGCAAGTGCAATTGGCTTACTTCAGAAGTGCACGTCTTTAGATTACTGACTACTGTGCTAGGTTCATAAAGCATCTCAGTAGTAAACGGACTGTTCTTTTACACAAGGATGTTAACCCTTTATTAACCCTTTGAGTGCCAGAGGGGTACGGAATGCATTGCTTTGCAATGCATTCCGTACCCCTCTGGCACTCAAAAGGTTAATAATTTGCAATTTTTGTAACACAATCTGAAGTCAAAACTAGTTACTCGCATATCTGAGTCTCTGAAGAATGACTGATACGTTTATAATTCCAATGACCAATTAAGTAAAGACCTTGATTCCAATCATTCTCCAAGATCAGATGCCAACAACATGTAGCCAATGCGTGTGTCATCAGCTTGTTCTATTACAGAGACAGCATGGCACTTAATGAATCGTACCCATCAGGACAAATCAATAGGACAAGGTCTATAACTATTCCTCTTCCTCCACAGATGTCCTGCAACTTTGCTTTAACCCCTCAATGCTTCTCAATGAGTTGAAGAAGCTCTACCATTCAAGTGGTTAATTTGCCTGAATCAGGGTGAAATCTGATGCATTCTTGCAGTGTACACTGGGAAGAAATATACCTAACAATTCCCAGAATGCCTGACAAAAAATATGACCTCTACAAATGTACTGATGATGAGGAACATTACTTGATTCTCAAACAGTGTTTTGTGGAAAGTCCAGGTTTCTCTGAAGAACGAAAGGTTCCCCTGAACAAAAGTAGAAGTAATGGTAGACAGTGGAATAAGAGAAAAGTGACCATTAATGTATATGCGGTTCTGTGTCTGTGTAATAAGCCCTGCAATCTTGTCTCCTCATAGAAAAAAGCACAATTTCCTGACAAATTTTCTCCCTTAACTTATTCTTACATTGTTAATACCAACTGTCATTTAAATTAATTTGATATAGATACTATGTTAGGCTCTTGGATGCTGGAGATCTTCAGTGCATTGTATGATTGCTACTGTTCCAAAAGTATTTCATTTGAAAGTAAGGAGTTTTTCCAAGCACCAGTGGACACTCTTGTCTTGTGCCACTGGTTTAACATTAGTACATTTGTTCTGGGGAACTCTTTGCACTTCTTCATTACACAGTGAAGAGTGAAAGCAAATTGCTATATATACTTCTTTCTCCTTTATTAGTGTGTCAGTTAACCCTGCCATGGTCTGTTAATGTACTGTGGATCTATTGTGGAACAGAGTTAGAACACCTACACAGAATGTAGATAAAAGTAATATAATTTATCTAGAGGCCTATTTAGCATCAGAGAGGTTAAAGTTACCATTTTTCAACTCTCCATTAGAAGCCAATGCTAATGATGTCACACAGTATTTCAGGGAGTACTTGGGGCAGAATAATTACATCTATAATTATCAGCTTGCTTTTAAGCCCCTTTTAATCAACACAGCGCTGATGCATGGGTTACAATGATTGGACTGAAAAGGTAAGAGCCTGGGCTTTGGTTCAAGTCACAGTTGGGACTATCTGCTCGTGTGAATGCACCCAAGTCCCGCAAGCTGCAGCTTTCTGTGCTCACGTCGACATGCAAAAAAGCTGTAGCTATGCTTGTCTGCACAGCGACCTATGAAACACCTGCAGATCTTTCACAGAAGATACATTGAAGGATTTGATGCTCATTGCAACCTCCAATTAATGGTCAACCCATGATCAACAGCTAACAATATTCAGCTGATGCTGAAGTGGGCTGGCTGCCACATCCCCCTGCACTTTTCTGCAGTGTTTCTCCTTCAATCCAAATGGATAAGCTGGAGAAAGGCACGTTCAGAACAAGGATGACAGAAATGTAGAAGGGCTGTCCTGTCTCCCATAAGAAACAGGCCTTATTAGGGTGAAGATATTCAAAGCCCCACAGTAATTGATAAGAGAGGAACTATGAGATGAATGCACAAATAAATTGAGCAATAGGAGATAAATAAAACATACCATCAGTATACTGGGCCTGTTAACCCTTTGAATGTAGCCTAGCTTCCCATCTGGTATAAGATCCTAGCACAGCAAAAGGTGTTACATGTCATTTGTATTGATCCAATCAATATTCACATCTGGGAAGTCTCAGAGTTTGACCTGGAGACTCAGGGTTGTGACACAAATCTCAGGGTGAAGGGACAAATTCTCAGTCTTGATTCCAGTTATGTGACCTGCACCAATTAACTGCTCCTTTAGTCTCTAAATTAGTGTTATTTGTACCAAAAGGGCAGGTGGACATATTCTGCTTGTCTTGTGTGGGCTTGAACAATGAAATCTCTAAGCTGTAGCATGTTGAGGGTCATTTGAGGACTCTTTGGAGAACCTCTGGTGTATGGCAAGCATATTGGTTAGAAACAAACTTACTGGGAGTTGTAAGGGTTATTGTTTTTAAAGTGATAGTATTACTTCAAAATTACAATCCCTCGTATTGTAGCCCTTAATAAACTGAGTTAAATGACACCAGCGGCATCTCTCAGACCTTTATGGTTTAAGAGATAGCCGCTTTCAAAGTTTCCTCTCCCCTGCTCTCAGCGTTCTGCTGCCAGCAGGGGAATCTGGTCCCGGGACAGGTGGAGGCTCTTCAGCAGAGCCGATATCTCGTTATGGAAGGAAAAATGATTCATTGAAACAGTCTTATACGTGTTCTTGGTTACCAAGCACACATAGAAGACTGTTTCAATCAATAATTTTTCCTTCCATAACGAGATATCGGCTCTGCTGAAGAGCCTCCTCTTGACTCAGAGACCGGATTCTCCTGCTGGCAGCAGAACGCTGACAGCAGGGGAGAGGAAACTTTGAAAGAGGCTATCTCTTAAACCATAAAGGTGTGAGAGATGCCGCTGGTGTCATTTAACTCAGTTTATTAAGGGCTACAATATGAGGGATACTCATTTTGAAGTAATACTATCCCTTTAAGATCTTAGGGTCAGGTCATTTTGAAAGTCCCCAAGTATGTCAACAGCCAGGCCACGCTGATGTCAGTCAATAACATGCCCCAAGTTCCAGCCATTAGGTTCACCACTGTAACACCCCTGGTTATGGCATCACAGAGATAACCAAAGGACTACACTGCAGTTTTCACAATGGAGGTTTGAATTATGCTGCAGCACAGAACACTTAAATTGTCCATATTGCCTAAGTGCCGGGGCAATTGGTGTGTCATGGACACCAACTTAGGGTGAAACATTTCAATTAAATCTTTGTGCAAAAAGCATGGATGTTAAGTTTGAAATGTATATTCATGAACATTGTTATACTCAATATGCTCTTTATTATCATATTGATTATGAGACCTAAAAATAACTATATTTTTATTTATCGGTACTCTTTATGTAGTTGACAAATATACAATCTTATGGTTGCTGTTAAAATTCCAGAAACAGACTTAGAACCACCCACTAAGGTTAATGACATTTACTGTTAATGAGTCACTGCCTGAGTGCATACCATGATATAACAGACATATAGAAGAGATCCCAGGAACCCAATTACACTAAATAAAGAGGTCAAAAGGTATTGACTAAATTATGATCACATTAGTGGTTCACAAACTTTTTAAAGTGATGGAATCCTTTGGTTTTACACAAAATCTCAGTAGAATAGTAACAACCAACCCCTTTAACCCCTTGAATGCTAGAAAGGACTCTACACATTGCTTTCCAGCTTTTTGGCATTCACTGGGTTAAGTGCATTGGAGTTCTTTTTTGTACTAAAACTAGAATTAAAGTGGACTTGTCACCAGAATTGTTTTTACATATTTGAAAACTTCATTTAAAACTGCCCATGTGTCATGTTAACCAAAAGTCCAGAAGATGTATAGTTTACAAAATATTCACAATTTTATTTCTGGGAAAGGTGAAAGTGAAAGTATCCTGGTGCTGCACAGAGCTTCCTTAGCTTATACAGTGTCAATGAAAATATTAATTAGCAGATGAATTGTCATTAAAACGCTTAATTATCATGCAAAACATCATACATTAGCATATGTTAAAAAGTAAGAATGTCTCCTTAACTGTATGTTTTCTGGTCTTTTGGGTAACATGACACATAGTTTTTAATGCCTTTTCAAATATTTTAACACTAATTTATTAGGCAAACATTTTAGGTCATCATTACCATAATCCCCCACGTATCCACTGGTAGTCACAGAACCATATTTACATTGAAGCTGATGTAGTAAAGAACATGAAACAAATCTTTGGCAAACCAACTCCAAGTCAGGGAACAAACAGAAATTTCCCAACTTTTCATTGATTTGCACAAGGCTTTTAACCCCTTGAATGCTAATGAGGTCATCAACACACTGCAAAGTAATGCATTGGAGCCCGCTCTAACATTCGAGGGGTTAAAAGCCCTTTTTTTAGGAGCTTTTTTTTTTGGTCCTCTAGTTTGTAATTGGTTTGCCCCGGATTGGTTACTTTTCTGAACATAAGGCTCCATATCTCTCTGTCTGTACATTTCCCTGGTAGTGACGGGAAATGATGCACCACCAGTTGTAAAGTACTAACACTGAGTGCAATGCATTGGATACCTCTCTGGCACTCAAAGTGTTAACTCTTTGAGTGCCAGAGGGGTATGCAACACACTGCTTTGCAATGTGCTTGCATATATGTAATAATTTAGATACAGTGTCAGTATTGGATCATCTCACTTATCTGCTCTGTGAGTGATATATAAACAGTACAACTTTATTGAACACGTGGTTTATACAGAACACCACTAGACTGTGACAATTGTAACATACAAACTGTATCAATGTAAATAATATTGTAGTACAATTAGATGAAGACAAGAAAATGAAGACTGGGTCAATCTTTAGTGATCTACCAAATTTATTCTACGCAGAATATATACACAAATTAATGCCATGGTTTTGACAAGTATATTGTTTTAGGATCTGCCTTCAAAAAATAATTGGGTAGCAGATTACATTTATCAGTAAAGAAAAAATAATTATTTGAACGCATGAAAAAATTGAGCTTGATTGATAATAGAGAGAACTGCTATAGTATTCAGTCCTGGTTCCCTGATGTATGTTTAGCTACACGGAGCTTTTTCAAAGTGACCGTTCCACCAGAATAAAGTGTTCAGATGTTAACCCTTTGAGTGCAAGAGGGGCACGCAATGCATTGCAGAGAAATACGTTGCATGCCTCTCTGGCACTCAAAGGGTTAATGATCCAATATCTATAAACTGAGCTTATTTGATTAAATGATTATGCTTGATTTGAGCTGACATCACTTGTTTTAATTTATTGAGTTTTATACAATTTTTGGTGTAATAAAGTTTAATTTCCTCTTTCCCTTGACCCCCTTATACCTGCTGTAGAGGTTGTCCGCTGTGTTTTGGTGTAAATATGGGATCTTTCTTCTTTTTTGATTAAGTATTTCCGTAGTATTGTCATGTCGCACACAGTTCTAATACTGCCAGAGAAAGATTATTTACCCACCCACCTGTGCACAGTGTTTATACAGCTTTACAATGTGTTGCAGGCTCTTCTCAGTACAAAAACCAAGAAACAAATTGACCATTATAATCTTATCAGTGTAGGCAGATGGAGGTGAAGTGAAGATTTATACACGTTTCTGCTGAAGTGACCCACCATTGATCTATCAAGAGATAATCCATGGATGCTAGAGGTCTCATTGCAGAGCACACATGGGGTTACTGATTAGGAATAAGGATAAATGGCTCACTACTCACGTACTTTTCGCTCTCTGCCTCGTTCCTCTGCTGGAATGAGTCCGTGGAGAAGAGTTTGTTGTTAATGGTACCATGCCAGGCTTCCTCTCTCTGCAGCGGGATTCCAGCTGGAGCAGTTCCCTCTGTAGGTGTAAAAATTCACAGAAGCAGCATGACAGTTGTGCAAAGAGCAAGCACTTGTCCTCAGAGCCCACAGCTCCTGGCTAGGGTGTAAAACAATTGATCAGTTGGGTTCTCCCCCAGAACTTATGCTAGAGAGTTAATAGTGTCAGTGGAGGATTGGCTGGTCAGTGTTTGAATGTTACAGCTGGATGTGAAACTGTGAATTTAGCCTGCAGTACAAGCCTTTGCTTCCTGCCTGTGAGATGCAGTTGCTAGCAGCCTCTATCTGAATCACTCCTGGCTCCTAGTGGCAGGAATGCCTGGGAACTGTCCTAGGAACTCCATGAACAAGAGGACAATGCACTTTCAACCCTAACCAGCTTTCATTAAGTCTGCAATAAACTATGATCTGCTGACCTCTTTGGCAGAAGGGCTTTTTTATTAAGAAGAATATTGCTTAACGATAAAGCAAATTGCAAGGCGTTAACTGTTGAGTTCAATATACGTCAGGAACTACAGGGGGTTGAGCGCAAGATACATTTTTGGAACAAAAATAAAGGAATTTAGGCCTTGCATGCAGTGAAGAAAACATCAGGAATTCTGGAGTATACCAACTTCACCAAAAAGAAGCAAATAAAAATTCCCAAAATTCTGATTGATTGAAATGGGGTGCATTACCTCTTGAACACAAGAGGTGTCTCCAACACATTGCTTCGCAACACGCTGGAGACCTCTCTAGCATTCAAAGGGTTAAAATCATTCCTTAACCCCTTAACGACCCTTGACGGACACAGCACATCATGGGTTGTTATACCCTTAAAGACCCACGACGTGCTATGACCGCCATGGAATTCTGGGCCCCCCCCCCGCGGCTGCACGCCGTTCGGGAAGTCTGGAATCTGAATCACCAAAAAAAAATGCTCTGTGGTCCTTTAGTGACCGCAATGTGCCTGTGTGGCCGGTCATTAAGGGGTTAAGTCAATGGGAATTTTTCTCACCCTCTCTATGGTGCAGTTGGTTTGTTCCAGAATTGATAATCTTTATAGGGACAGTTATACCAAATATGTAAATATATATATATCTTGTAGGGTTTATCCACCTGAGTAAAACAGGGGCGTTCCCACTGCTGAAAGGTGTTTCATTTGAACATTATTTCAGCTCAAACTTGATTTTTTTTTAGGTGCAGTATCACAATGGCCTATGGGCAGCTCTGGTCAGTTGACCATAAATCTCCATAAGATGGTGTAGCAACAGAGCCCTTAACAGGGGGTTAAGTTGTTGGATATTAATGTTCCTTGAGGACTGATTGCAGTACCTCTCAATTACAGCGAGCTGAGACATTTTGCAGATAATCTATATTATGGAAACTTTAAAGGTTAATATTTACAAGATATCAGGGTCAGCTTATTTTAAACGTTCCCACATATGTAGAGTGGTGCCAGCACAGCTCAACTGGCATTAGCCTCCAACAGCAGTGGCTGCACACAGGGATATGCACTACTGGAGAACACGATCAATGTAGTACACACTGTCACATACAGCCTTCTGTGTTTAAGACTTTAACATCAGCAAATCCTGTATTGGCCTGCCCCATAGGATGCTCATGAAAAGGCGTAAAAGACAGACCATTTCTTCAACTCCTAATTAAATACATACTGTTTAAACAACTCAAATAGGAAAGGCCCTCTCATCGGCACTAGGGGCATGATGGGGAGAATTTTTTGTGTAATTAGTTTATTAAATTGGACTTAGGCAGAAGCAAGGCTAGAAAATCTATTTCTGATCCTTGTTTAGCTTGGAATGGTATTTCTACATCTTGCCCAGTGTGTTAAAGCAATAAATGCAGAAATAGGTTGAAACAAGTAGATCTGTCACAATAATTCATCTATTGATTGACCTACATGTGCTCATGTGAGTCGATCCTCAAAATTTGCACTATAAAATGCTGTTTTGATCTCTCAGCAATTGGAGTAACTTGTTTTAGTCAGTAGGAATAGCCATCTAATATAGATCCCTTATTATATTTTCCCTCAGACCCTCTCATTCTACCCACTAGCAAATTTTGCTTGGATGCCCAACAAGTTGTAGTTACAGTCAGTTTTGGGACTATGTTTTACTGTCACAGGTCCAACAGTGACAAAAATTCTATAAAAGTTGTTTTTCCCATTAGCAAATGATGTATATTATAGTCCCAAGCCACTTTCCTATCTGCCTAGTGTAACATTGTCTTCTGTGTGCTCATTGTGCCAAACTGCCGAGACAAAAAAGGAAGAAGACCCTGAGGAAAGGATATTTTGGAGCAAGAAATGTGTTGCTCTATATTTTAATTATTTAAATCATTTTTTAAATAAATTTGATTTGTGTCACATATTTCCTGTTTGCTGAGCTGAACATATCTTTCTGGTGGATCCATATACACTGGAGCACATGTACAGGGGCAGGTTAATCACTGTGGCCACATAACAGCTGGATTTCTTGCAATCAGTATATTTAATAATTCTCTTTGACTATGATATTTTATATATAATATATATGATATATGCTAGAAAGTACCCCCATCATTCTTTGTTCATTTGCTGGATTGTGTCAAACTACCCACTTATGATGCGTGACGCTGGAATCACTGTGGCTGGGCAGAGATATTAATGTGAAACTAACACAGTTAATAATGACTTGGAGGATTTTTAATTGCTTTCAGAATCACCTGTATTTATGCTATTATTGAATTAAAACTATAGTTTGAGACATTTAGATTTATTTGTTTGACTGTTTATATAACTTAGGTAGTAATTATTGGCGTACCCTGATGTATTAGATACTATCATTCCAGTACACTCCCAACTGCCATTTCCTACCAGGAAGTACCAAATAATTTGAATAAACTGACAAATAATTAAAGCTAAACATCTCACAGAGTATAGTTTTAAGTAAAGAATGGTTAATATAAGTATAGAAGATTTTGAAAGTCAGTTTTAAAATTACCCAAGTCATTATAAGGTGTTAGTTCCACTTTAAAGTGATAGTAATGTTAAAGAATAATATTATTTTGTATTGCGGATGAAAAAAAAAAATTATTATTTGCAGCAAATCCCATCTCTTAAACCGCTATGGTTTGAGAGATACACACATTGAAAGTTCCCCCCCTCCCCTTGTCCTGATGTCAGCTGTAAAGCTGACAGCAGGTGATTCAAGTCGGCCGACTCGAGGAGGCTCTTCAGCAGAGCTTATATTGCGTTATTTAAAAACAAACTACTTCACTGAATTAAGTAATTCTTTTTAAATAATGCGATTTCGGCTCTGCTGAAGAGCCGACGGCTGGTCCCAGGACCGGGATCTCCTGCTGTCAGCTAGAGCGCTGATGTCAGGAGAAGGGGAGGGAGGGGTGAACTTTCAATGCGAATATCTCTCGAACCATAACAGTTTGAGAGATGAGATTTGCTGCAAATAATTTTTTTTCATCTACAATACAAAATAATATTCTTTGACATTACTATAACTTTAAAACTGACACCCTAAGACCAGTCTAATTTGTTTTAAAGATAATTAAAATATTTCTTTATGTTGTACTAGACATTTTTCTGCAAAGTAAATAGTTTATGAGAAAGTAATCTTTGTATTTTGGTGGCACTGTGTGACATTTTATGCTAATTCCCTGAACATTATTCCAATTAGTTATGTTTGAAGCCAAACTTACCAACTGTTGTGCTGTTCATTCACCCACAACACTGTGTGTGGTAATACTGTCGTTACCAGCACAAAAGCTAATTTGCATAAAGTGCCAGAGGGTGCCACCAACAAATAAAGATTTATTTCTCCATGACTTAACTCTTTGCGCTCCAGAGGTGTACGCAACGCATGTGTGCATGTTTTCAAGACATCCTTGTAAGGTCACAGGTGGGTAATCTGTAAGGTTACAGATGGGTAATCCGTATCTCAGTGATCGTGATTAACCCATCTATGCTTACGTAGGGGTGTCCTGAAAATCTGACCTGTTGGTGTGCCCCAAGGACAAACATGAAAATCCATTGGCTCGTACAATATATATTCAGTTTTGCGCTCTAAAAATTATCTCAAGGTGAAATGTCCACTTTAAGTAAAATTAACAGACAGAGCAGGTTGTTTTTTTGGTTAAAACATCCATGATCTACCTGCAGGAGCTGAGACTTTTTCTAGGTGACCCTGCACTGTTGGTTGGTATACTGTTTCTGTCACATTTTAACATTATTTGTGGACTGCAGCGCAGAACAACTACCAATCAGAATGACGCACTGGATTCGATTAATGTTCCCAATACTACCTTTTTGTTACCTACAAGTAATACAATGTGCAGCACTTCCTACTACTATTCTTTTGATCAGTACAATTGCAAGTTTCTGATTTTATCACTGAACTCACTAAAATAAGATGTTTTCTACCAACAGTTTACTTGAATAAAATTGTTTGTGCAGCTTTCATCTGTGGTATATGACATGAGATCAAAAACAGTGAATCAGAAGTTGGGAATTGCATTAAAGTGATAACCTCTTCTTACATTTAAGGAGGGCTTTTTAGAAGGACAATAAGGTGTTATAGTCTGCGCTTAATTATGAATCAATTCTTGCAGCTCTTTATTACCTTAAAAAAGTCCTAAAACACCAGAAACCTGCCCTACAGCCTTTAAGGGCACAGTCGATAGGCAATGGATTGTTTTGCAAAGTCTCAATGTATTTTTCCTGGTAAAACATCCTACATAATAATTTGCTAGGATGTTTGTCAGAAACCATCATGAGCAGTAGAGACTGCCTGAACGCACAGAATGCTGTGAGCACAGAATTCTGGGAGTTCTGTGCAGGCAGCATTCTGTGCTTTCAAGCAGTCTCTACAGTGCATGACTGCATCGGCGGCAGGATGCAGAGTGGGACCGGCCTCTTAACCCTTTGAGTGCCAGAGGGGTATCCAACGCATTGCAAAGGGTTAACATCACCCAGATCTTGCCCATGTACACAGGCTTTTACACTAGTTTTCTAAATAAATAAGAATAAGTAGAATGTGTTAAAGGCCTCTATGGCACTGTAGGATGATATAGGAAACTTCAACAGTGAGGTGCGACTTGGGAGAGAAAGTAAAGTGACATGGGGACAGTAAGGAGATTGCAAGAGATGGTACCAAGGGAAAATGATAGTGTAAGGTGTAACGTGACGCCTTGTATCATAAGCTGGATACCTCTTTTATAGATCCTTTCTCCCCTCAGAATAACAATCCAATAGTAAACTGACCCTCCTGTTCCCAAACAGCAGCCGAGACTTGATGAAGGGAAGAACTCTCTTTTATTGAATCAAACACACAGGTTATATACACTACAGAGACTCTTATCTAGATCAGCATGCAAATGAATACTTGGGACAGTGTTTCTATGCTTGACCAATCAGCCACCAGCATCCTTATCAGGATAAGAATGCAGATTAGGAATTGAAATCCTACATTCTTAACTGGCTCATCAATAACCGCCTCTGATTGGTCAAGGAAGCACAGCAGGAATCAATTAACATTCCTTAGCACAGGCCTGGAGTATAGTGGAATCAAAGCCCAACCCCCCCACTATCTCTGCACTCCAGCAATGTACTGGAATCAACTATGGCTAAGCTCCCATAGTCACCACAGTTCTGTCACATCTCTCCCCCTTGTATCCATGTCCGGCATACCCGATTAGACCCAGTCGGGTGTAATTTAGGGATGTCCGGGGTTTTCTGCCTGTGGTTCCATATCCGTTTGTCTGGATAAGCCGTCGGCGTTGTGGTTTTGTTTCCCTGGACGATATTGCAGGGAAAAATTGTAGGGCTGGAGGGCTAAGCTCCAGCGTAGAAGTCGCGGATTGTCTCCAGCTACCCGGTTTAGCCAAACCAGCGGGTTATGATCCGTGATTAATGTAAACTGTCTACCGTACAAGTAGGGTTGGAGTTTTTTCAGCGCCCATACCAATGCCAAGCACTCCTTTTCAATGGTAGCGTAGCTGACCTCCCTAGGCAACAGTTTCCGACTTAGGTAGGCCACCGGGTGTTCGTGTCCGTCGTCTCCCACTTGGCTTAGAACAGCTCCCAGCCCGAACATTGAGGCATCTGTGTGTACAAAGAAACGTTTAGATGAGTCAGGTGCAGTCAACATGGGAGCGGCGCTTAGCACTTGCTTTAGTTGCTCGAAAGCCTTCTCACAGTCTGGGGACCACCGTACTTGTCTGGGGAGGTGTTTCTTGGTTAAGTCGGTTAGTGGTTTGGCGATGGCACTATAGTCGGGTACAAACCTCTGATAGTACCCTGCCGTCCCTAAAAATGCCAGTACTTGAGTCTTGGTTTGGGGTTGGGGCCACTTGGCTATGGCCTCTACCTTGGCGGGCTCGGGTCGTTGTTTCCCTGAACCCACCCGGTGTCCTAAGTACTGCACCTCGGCCATGCCGAGGTTACACTTGTCAGCCCGTAAGGTCAGTCCCGCTTCCCTAATCCGGTCCAACACTGCAGACAAGTGCCCGAGGTGATCTTCCCATGTGCGACTGAATATGGCTATGTCATCCAGATACGCACACGCAAAGTCCTGCAGACCCTCCAGGAGTCGGTCGGCCATCCGCTGAAACGTGGTGGGGGCATTTTTCATCCCAAATGGCATGACCTTAAACTGGTACAAGCCGAATGGGGTGACAAAGGCCGATTTTGGGATGGCCTCCTGGTCCAGGGGGATCTGCCAATACCCCTTGCACAGGTCCAGTGTGGACAGATAGCTCCCTCCCGCAATCTTATCTAAGAGCTCGTCTACCCGGGGCATAGGGTAAGCGTCTGTGGTAGTCCCGTCGTTGAGCTTACGATAATCCACGCAGAAGCGTGTGGTGCCGTCTCGTTTCGGCACCAGGACTACCGGTGAAGCCCACGGACTCTGCGACGGTTCTATCGCCCCTAAGGCCAACATTTCCCTTAGCTCTGTCTTCAGGTGGTCCCTAACTGCCTCAGGAATACGATAGGGTCTTTGCCGCAGGGGTTCCTGACCAGGTGTTTCCACCTTGTGGACCGCTAAGGTTGTATATCCCGGTGTGGCAGACAGCATATCGCTTCTTTCCTGTAGCAACTGGGTCACCTGAGTTTTCTGGGGTTCTGTGAGTTTATCCCCTAAAACCACTTTCTGTAGTGTGCTGGGGGTACTACTCAATAAGTCTGGGAGGGGCATATTCTCACTGTCCTCAGTGGCTGGCGCACATATGGCCGCCACTTCCTCTGGTCTCTCCCTGAACTCCTTAAGCATATTCACATGAAAAGTCCGCTTGACCCTTTCATCTGAGCACCGGGCCACCACGTAGGTAGTGTCACTGATTCGTTCCACTACCCGGTAGGGACCCTGCCATGCGCTTGGAGTTTATCTTGCCGGGTTGGCTTCAAGACTAACACCTTTTGGTCAATCTGGAAGACTCGGTCTCGGGCACCTCGATCATACCAATGTTGTTGGCGCCTTTGGGCCGCCTGCAAATTCTCCCGGACGAATGCCGTGAGTTGTTGCAGCCGGTCCCTCAGCTCCAAGACATAGGATACAATAGGCAACCCATCGGCTCCTACATCTCCCTCCCAATGCTCCCTGATCAAGTCTAGCGGGCCCCGGACGCGCCGGCCATATAGCAATTCGAAGGGGGAAAAACCGGTGGATTCTTGGGGTACCTCTCGGTACGCAAATAGTAGATGGGGTAAAAACTTGGTCTTGATCATCTGCTTGAGCGTGCCGTTAAAACGTTCACAGAGACCATTTGTTTGTGGGTGATAGGGGGAATTAAACAGTGGCTTTATTCCACATAGGCGCCAAAGCTGCTGGGTAACCTCCGCTGTGAATTGGGCTCCTCTGTCTGACAAAATCTCTCTAGGGAACCCTACTCGGGAGAATACTTTCATTAGAGCCTCAGCCACAGTTTCTGCATTAGTGTTGGCTAGCGCCACCGCCTCCGGGTACCTTGTCGCATAGTCTACTATGGTGAGGATGAACTTTTTGCCGGAGGGGCTGGGTTTACTTAAGGGCCCTACCAGATCTACCGCTACCCTATGGAATGGTTCCTCAATTATAGGGAGCGAGCGCAGTTTGGCCGGGGCCCGATCCCCCCTTTTCCCTACTCTCTGACACACCTCACAGGTCCTGCAAAACTCTCGTACATCTTTGGAGATTCCAGTCCAGAAGAACGTTTGCGTTAATCGGTGCCCTGTTTTCCGTAACCCTAAATGGCCTGCCAGGGGAATATCATGGCTGAGGTGAAGTAATTCCCTTCGGTATTTTTGGGGAACAACTAACTGCCGGCGGGGAACCTGTGCCAAACCTGGCCCCTCTCCTCCGGATACTCGGTAGAGTAATCCATGATGCCATTCAATGGCTTCACCCCCTTCCCCCTCATTCGGAGTGTCTGCCCTCTTCCTGTACCCCTCTAACGTCGGGTCTGCTAGCTGTTCCCCCTTAAAGTCCTCAGGGTTACCCCAGGCTAGAGGGACTGGAATTGTCTGGCTAGGGGATGGTGTTCTCACCTGTGGTTCTTCACTGTGAGAGGGATCAGTCCTTCGACTTTGTAAGCGGGTGGTCACTGGGTGAGCGGCTTCCTCGATGCAGGAACCAAACTGGGACGTCAGGTCCCCCAAATCATTTCCCAGCAGTACCTCAGCTGGTAGCTACTGCATGACTCCCACCTCTACATAGCGGGAATCTGCTCCCCAATCCAAGTGCACTCGGGCTGTAGGCAACTTGTGGATAGCACCCCCAGCCACCCTGACGGCCACGGATCGCCCCGTGCGGTCTGTATTCCTGACTCGGTGTGGTTGAATCAACGTCAGGGTAGCCCCAGTGTCTCGCAAACCCCTAGCAGACTGGCCGTTAATTTGCACAAGTTGTCGGTGATGTGCCCGGTTATCCCTGGCTGCTTGCAAGGGATTTACTTCATGTAGCACCAACCCCAACTCCTCTTCCCCCAGCAGGGTATCCTGCTGTAAACAGTGGACAGCGCCTCTAGCTCCAGTGCCTCGGGCAGGTTTGGGACAGTTACTCTGGTAGTGTCCTACTTGGTTGCAGTTGAAGCAAGTCACTCCTGTCGGCCTGCGGTTGACCGGCCGGCTGGGTCCCGGCCCCTGGGGCACTGCTCGAGACTGCGTACTCCCTGATGTGGTCTGGTTTATTGGTCTTGGAATAAACTGCACTTTGAGTGCAGCTGGTTCTGGTCTTCTGCCATCCATAAATTCATCCGCCAGCCTGGCAGCCTCTTCCACTGTCATGGGTTTTCTATCCCTTACCCACTCTTTCACCTCTGTCGTTCCCATGTCAAAAAATTGTTCCAGCAACAATATTTGCAGAACATCTTCCAAGGTTTTTGCTTGGCACCCTTTCAACCAGTTGGAGGCAGCCCGGTGCATCCGATAAGCCCACTCCACATGTGAATCTTTAGCTCCTTTCCGCATCCCCCTCAATTTCCTGCGGTAAGCTTCTGGGGTTACGGCGTAGCGGGCTAGCAAGGCTTCCTTTACTCTTTCATAACAGGCTAGGTCATGCTGGGGTATAGCCCGGAAAGCGGCAGCGGCTCGACCGCTGAGTTTGCCACTT
Organism: Rhinophrynus dorsalis; assembly: GCA_037306005.1. Classification (NCBI taxonomy): domain Eukaryota; kingdom Metazoa; phylum Chordata; class Amphibia; order Anura; family Rhinophrynidae; genus Rhinophrynus; species Rhinophrynus dorsalis. The sequence continues at coordinate 528,364,333 of CM074718.1, forward strand.
AACATGGAGGACCAGTCCTCAGGCTCTAGTCCTTGGATGCCACATTGCCTTTCAAAGTCCTCCAAAAAATCATCAATGTCATCCTCCCCATCCACGAATGCTTTAAATGCTGCATAGGGTAGCTTCCGACGGTTCCCGATTATTGAACCGGTAACGGATGCTGTCTCCCCCACATGCCCCGAGGTCCGGAATTTGAGCGCCTCTGTAGCTTGAGCCATGATTTGAACGACCAATTCTGGTGCCGGATTTGGTCCCAGTAGCGCAATTCGCCATTTTACATCTTTCTGGAACTCGGTCTCCTCCATGCTTGCGGGGGATGCGGTGCTGGCTTGGTCCGATTCCATCAGTTCTGTTATCAAAACGGATTTTGGCTTGTTACTTGCCACTCGTCCCCTTGCTTCCAGCAAGTCTTTTAGAGTGCTGCGTTTCAGCCGGTCGTAGCACTGCGCCATCCACTGCCCGCTTTGTTGCCGAGACCGGGGTCAAGCCAGCGGCTATATCTCCCCCTGGATTCTGGTCTCAGTTTCGGTTGCTAAGACCGGGGTCAAGCCAGCGGCTATATCTCCCCCTGGATGCTAGTCTCAGTTTTGCTGCTGTTTCATCCACTGCTCTGTGCGTTGCTGAGACCGGGGTCAAGCCAGAGGCTATATCTCCCCCTGGATGCTGGTCTCAGTTTCAGTTCCTTGGGATAAGCCGAATCCCGCCGCTTGCCACCAGTTGTAACGTGACGCCTTGTATCATAAGCTGGATACCTCTTTTATAGATCCTTTCTCCCCTCAGAATAACAATCCAATAGTAAACTGACCCTCCTGTTCCCAAACAGCAGCCGAGACTTGATGAAGGGAAGAACTCTCTTTTATTGAATCAAACACACAGGTTATATACACTACAGAGACTCTTATCTAGATCAGCATGCAAATGAATACTTGGGACAGTGTTTCTATGCTTGACCAATCAGCCACCAGCATCCTTATCAGGATAAGAATGCAGATTAGGAATTGAAATCCTACATTCTTAACTGGCTCATCAATAACCGCCTCTGATTGGTCAAGGAAGCACAGCAGGAATCAATTAACATTCCTTAGCACAGGCCTGGAGTATAGTGGAATCAAAGCCCAACCCCCCCACTATCTCTGCACTCCAGCAATGTACTGGAATCAACTATGGCTAAGCTCCCATAGTCACCACAGTTCTGTCACATAAGGCACAGGTAAAAGAAGGGAGGGTGAGGAAAGAGTAAGGCAAGGAATGGATTGGTAAGTAAAGATGGGGGGAAGAAGGGAGAATGAGGGATAGAAAAAGGAAAGAGTAAGGCTACGGAAGAAATGGGAAGTAAGACAAGAGGAAAAGGAGGGAGGGGGTGTGGCACGGAATAGAAGATGAAGGGAGGAAGAATGAGGCAAAATGGTGAAGAAGAATGAGACTGGAGGAGAAGGGAGAGAGAAGGGAAAGAGAGGAAACGGGAAAATAAGCGAGAGTCAAGGAGAAGGCAACGGGGGATGCTGATAGGGAGAAGGGAGAGAGGCAAGTAGGAGAAAGCAAAGGAGGAAGAAAGTCATTTGGGAAGTTGCTGATCTATCCTCATCACAATGACCTTCACCTTGTGGTCCATGCACAACCATGTCCATCTTCTCTTAGTCCAGGATCTATCCACCAGGGTATACAATCACTCATTTCCTGTTACTCTATAGTATCTCCTCACAATCTGAAGGTCATTCCGTAATGATAAAGACACCACGTAGACTTGGATAGGAAGAAAAGAGTGTTCACCCACTGGAGGGCATTATAACTGTTTTACAAATCCCATTGTTTCCATGATATGACAATGCATTCTATTAATTAGACATGCTAATTTATGTTTTAGGAAATACATATTTACTTTAGCAAACTTGCCAACATTTAAAACATAATTCTAAAGAGGTATTCATATATAGATAGTCAACATTTTAACCCCTTGAGGACCAGAGGTGTATGCAATACATTGCAAATCAACACACTGCACACCTACCTGATCCTCAGGGGGTTAATCCTTTGAGTGCCAGAGGGGAACGCATAGCATTGCAGAGCAATGCGTTGCGTGACCCTCTGTCACTCGAAGGGTTAAGGTAAAATGTGATTTTGATAGTAAATGGAGAGTGATACATAGCACAGAAGTCATAACTGGAGTGAAATACATTCCCGTTGATTTAAATAAGTCAGGGAGGTAGCTAATGCATTGCAGGGCAATGCATTGGATACCTTTTCGGTGCTCAAAGGGTTAAACCTTTGAATACTAGGAAAGTCTCTAAAGTGATGTGAGGTTTTCCCCTGAATTACCCATCTTTTTCTTTCAACGTATGGCCCTTTAAGAGGACAGATTGGCAGGAAGTGACATATGAAGTTGTTCTATTACCTTTGGTAACAGAGAGAAATTCAGAGTACTTTTTCCAGTGGCGGCTGATTTCCTTCACTGTTTTGTTCTCAGGATCCACACACTGTAGTTGCTGTAACCGGTCTTCTAATCCACGGGCTGCTTCCAGCAATGGAGCAGGATCTGCAAAAACACAAAAGGGTGAGGAGTGAAAAGACATCCTTGCTCCATCACTGCAGAATTACTGCCTCAGTTCATTTAACCTGATGAGTGTCAGAGGGATGTACAACACATTATGCAGTGATGCTTTAAACACACCTATGACACATATAGGGGAATTATCTTGGTAAGTGTCTGTCAAAAAGCAGTCTATTTCCATGCATTGGTTTTGTTTGCATTTGATCTCTGCTCACTTTTAAGGAAATATTTACTCAAAGAGCTGAGCAAAATACAAGAGGTCATCCATTAAGGCTAGAGGAAATGTGGTTTCAAATAAAACAAAGGCGGGGATTTTTTACAGTAAGAAAAGTAATGTTGTGGAATTCTTTACCTCGGGATACTGGTGTTGCAGATACTGTCGTTTTTTTTGTTTTTTTTTAAAGTAAGATACCTTTCTAGGTATTTGCTATTTGGAGCCAGGAAGGAATTTTTTTACCCACATAGTGGTTTAATTGGAAATGGCTTCCATAGGGTTGGGTTTTGTTTTTTGTTTTTTTTTGCCTTCCTCTGGATCTGTGGTTCTGAAGCTTTTTTTGACACTTTCGGGGCACCCCTATAATTTTATGTCAGTTGTCAAGGGTGTATTGAAGGTTACAACTACATCAGTATAGAGTTATTGTTAGACCTCACAACTAAAATAAACATATTGTGCATGGTAATAGCCTTAAATATACAGTTGTAAGTTTACAATCATATTTTTGTTAAAGCCTTATAGATAAAATGGGGCACCCTAAATGGATGTCTGTGGCACACCAAAGTGCCACAGCACCCTGGTTGAGAAACACTGCTCTAGCTCAAAAAGGTTGATGGGGCATGGGCTGAACTTGATGGAAACATGTCTTTTTTCAGCATCATCAACTATATTCCTATGTTTAGTTACCTGTTAGTGGTTGCAGTTTCAGTGTTAACAACTAAGGAGAATCTATTCAGGTCTATCGAAGCCCATTGTTTGTTGTGAGGGAATGTGACCTAAAGTAGACTTCACCAAAGAATAACAATATTATACAGAAAACTGCAGATGTAACGCAATATATATATATATATATATATATATCTATATATATAAAAGAAGACTTTGTGCCTGCCAAAACACACCCAGGGGAGGCATAAAGCAGGAGTTACAATTCCTATTGGGTGATTTAATCATGCAGGGAGTTGGCCCGCCCCCACTATGCAGCCCGCCCACCACTATCAAAGTCAGAAAAAAACAATATGGCCGCCACTTGCTCCTACACCACAGACAAACACACATGCCCCACTCACACAGCACCACGCAAACACACACACACATGCCCCACTCACACAGCACCACACACACACACATGCCCCACTTACACAGCACCAAACAGACATGCCCCCACTCACACACACAGCACCACATACACACACAAAGCCAGAAATACATATGGCTGACACACACACACAGTCACTCACCCTGACTCCCAGAGGCCTCAGCAGGACCTGTACTGCAGCACCAGAGGAACCAAATTGCACTCAAAGGGTTAAGGTAGGTCCTCATTGCTCAATTATTTCTTCACTGTCATCATTTGCCATGCAAGACACAGGACAGACAGCCATCAGATTCACACTTAACCCACTGACTGCCACAGGGTTGTGTATCAAGTTTTACCCCTCAGGGAGTGTGTTCAAACCCCTCACACTGTAAACTTGCATTTCTCTCCCACTTCTCCTCCTTCCCCAGCCTATTACTAACACTTTTCCATATTTATGTTAAGCCCCGCCCCCTACTCGCGATTAAGCCCCACCCCCTTTTAACCCAGATTGCCCTATTGCTCTCTCCACATCAGCACCACATGAGGGACTCCACAAGTAAAAGTTCACAGGTATAACACACACATGCCCCACTCACACAGCACCACACACCCATACACACACACACACAAAGCCAGAAAGAAAGATGGCTGACACACAGTCACTCACCTTGACTCCCAGTGGCCTCAGCAGGACCTGTAGTAAAGCCACTGAATGGTGCTGCATCACCAGGGGAACAAAATGGCACTCAAAGGGTTAAGGTAGGCCCTCATTGCTGAATAACTTCTTCACTGTCACCATTTGCCATGCAAGACACAGGACAGACAGCCATCAGATTCACACTTAACCCACTGACTGCCACAGGGATCTGTATCAAGTTTTACCCCTCATGGAGTGTGTTAAAACCCCTATCACTGTAAACTTGCATTCCCCTCCCACTTCTCCTCCTTCCCCAGCCTATTACTAACACTTTTTCACATTTATGTTAAGCCCCGCCCCCTACTCGCGATTAAGCCCCACCGACTTTTAACCCAGATTGCCCCATTTGTCTCTCCACATCAGCACCACATCAGTCCCCTCTAGGGACTTCACAAGTCAGTGTTCCCAGGTATGAACACACTTCCCACTGCTATTTAACTCTGACATGCCTCTCTATACATTAACCCTTTGCGTGCCAGAGGGGTACACAACTCATGAGCACGTGTTTCTGCTCATATATGTTGCGTGTCTGTGTGTGTACATCTCTGTTACATATGTGTGTCCATGTGTGCATCTCCAGTGTGTCTGTGTGTACATGTGTTTTGCATGTCTCTGCCGCTCACTGTGTATGTGCATACCTCCCAACATTTCACAGGGCCAAAGAGGGACACGTTAGTTTTAGGTGATATTGTTGGGGCGTGGCTGGTGGGCGGGGCATTAGTACGAATTTTTAGGTTATTTCATGACCTATTACTGGCTATTTATGTAACTGAATAAATGATTTAGTTCAAGACCAAAGTATTTTATTTGCACAGACTAATGTATAAACACATATACTGAAATTTATTGCTTTATTGCTGTAGAGCAAAGTAATACACATCACACAGTCAGGGCTGGTGCAAGGATTTTTGCCACCCTAGGCAAAACCTAATTGTGCCGCCCATTTCGCTCCGCCCCTTGTGTCCCACCCCTTTATACCCTGCCTACTTATACCCAACCTCTTTTCATGATTGTCCCCTCTCTGCCCCCTGAGCCACTCTGCCCCTGTTCTGGAGATGCCTGTAAGAGATGCCCCCCACCAGCTCCAACTTGCCCCTTATCAGCTTCACTTTGGCCCACCAGTTCCACTTTGCCCCTATCAACTCCAACTTGCCCCCATCAGCTCCAACGTGCCACCACCAGCTCCATTTTGCCCCCTCAGCTCCACTTTGCCCCCTCAGCTCCAACTTACCCCCATCAGCTCCACTTTGCCCCCCATCCTCTCCAACTTACCCCCATCAGCTCCACTTTGCCCCCCATCCGCTCCAACTTGCCCCCACCAGCTCCACTTTGCCCTCTCAGCTCCAACTTTCCACTATCAGCTCCACTATGCCCCCAGCAGCTCCAACTTGCCCCCATCCACTCCAACTTGCCCCCCCATCCGCTCCAACTTGCCCCACCAGCTCCACCTTGCCCCCCCTCAGCTCCAGCTTGCCCCCCCTCAGCTCCACTTTGACCCTCATCAGCTCCACTTTGACCCTCATCAGCTCCACTTCGACCCTCATCAGCTCCAACTTGCCCTTATCATCTCCAACTTGCCCCCACCAGCTCCACTATGCCCCCTCAGCTCCAGCTTTCCCCTAACAGCTCCAACTTGCCCCCATCATCTCCACTTTGCCCCACATCTGCTCCAACTTGCCCCCTCAGCTCCACTATGCCCCCTCAGCTCCAACTTGCCCCCCATCACATACCTGTATCTCCCGCACAGTCTTCTCTTCAGTAATGGAGAGCGCGGCAGGAGATCATGACTCCCAGCGCGCTCTGCATTACTAAAGATCTGACCAGATGAGGGAGCGCAGTAGCGACACAGACCTGACTGTGTTGTGGTTCCCGGCATGGTGTGTGCGGGCGCACCTCTTCTCCGCTGCATGCCCGCGCCCCCAGTACGTGTGCGCCCTAGGCCGGCGCCTACCTTGCCTATAGGTGGAACCGGCCCTGCACACAGTCTGACCTCCTAAAAAGAGGGACAACAGGGTGGGAAAGAGGGACAGAGGGATTTGGCCCTCAAAGAGGGACACTTGGGATGTATGGTATGTGTCTGCCTGTATGCTGCATATGTCTGTGTTTATCAGTGTGTCTGCATTTCAAACACGTGCGCCCAATGGTCATAACATGACGGGCAACGCCGTCCCATGTTGCTAGTATATATATATATGCCAAATTAATGATTATCGTGGTATGTAATTATACCATTTTTTATTGGACTAACATTCAGTTATGTAGGCAAGCTTTTCAAGTCAAAAGTATACTGGTTTTAAAAGAAAACACTGCCATGCTAAGGAAATCACCACATGATCAGTAATAAATCACCTAAGTTAGCAACAAAAGAATGTGGGGGGAGTTGCAGTGGAGGTGAGGGGGTTGGGGGGGTGAGTATGAGAGACATAGGGAGAAAGAAATATGTAGATCCATATTACATAGACATAAATAGCAAAATAATATACTAATATATAAAATATGGTAAATAAATAAAATTAGACGGAAATAATATGTGACGTTTTGGCAACGTGTGTGTGGAATCCCAAGTCCTTATTTAGTCCAGTGTGTTTGGTGTTGAAAAAAATGATCATCTTTATTTTAAATGTCTTTCTCTCCTGTGTATTTTTGAAGCTCCCTCTGAGTATTTTGATTTTAAGGTTATGGGTGGAGTGATTTATCTGGGTAAAATGATGACCAACTGGGTTATGGTCCTTTGTTTTGTGGTATTTCTCAATAGATTGTCTGTGTGTGTTCATCCTTAGATTTAGTGGTAGGCCTGTTTCACCAATACACCATCCAGATTCACATTCAGTGCATTGTATCATCTATAAAACATTTGCTGATGTACATCAATATAATCCTTTAATGTTATATATCTTGTTGTTGTGTTGTGTAGTGCTGTTTTCACAAATGTGTTGACATGACTTGCAGAGAGATTTAGTGCAAGGTTTGGTCCCATTATCAGTGTATGTCAATTGATGAGTTTTCAGATTCAGTGGTTGCCTGAATGCCTGAATAGGAGGTTGGGAGAATTGTCTTTTGAATACAACATTTTCTGTTAGCAAAGATTGTAGCTCTTTGATGATATTGTGTATTTCTTCTAGTGCAAGCTTGTATATAGTCAGTAGCGGTATATGTGTAGAGACTTTCTTCTCTTTATATTGTGACAGATACAATGAAGATGTTATTTTCTTTGTGATTGTCCTTGGTTTATAGCCTGTTTGAATGAATCTGTCAATGTATTAGATGATTATTGAGACCATTGATATCAGACCATATGCTGTAGTATGAGATAGCTTGGCTATGAATGACGCGTTGTTTAGTGTGAGCTAGGTGAAAGCTGGAGTTGTGAAGATAACTGCATCTGTCTGTGAGTTTTCTGTATACAGATGAGTGTAGTTTGCCATTGGTGGAGTGGTATATGAAGGACAGTTACCTAGGTAAGTCCAGGTGTTAAACAGATTAAGAGTGACATATTCCTTTTTAACAGCATTGAGTGGGAAAATCCACTTTAAAACTAGCGGTTACAATTTTTGCATTTTTTGCTCATTGGCCAAAATATTTCACCATTTTTTCAATGGCTAAAAAGTTTTCGGCCATTGATTTATTGATTTGTTTTTGCACTTCCGCTATAAAAACGTGATGTTTTCACTGAAGGCAGACACAATAGAAGCAGCTACAGAGCGAGATAGACGTGCTGTGCTGTTAGTAGTGAAGGAGGGGGTAATCAACAATATCCTGATATTACTAGTGACTGTGAGACTGAGGAGGAAGACTCTGCGGCTGGTGTTAGTAGTAGCATTAATGGTGAAGCAGCCAGAGTGGTAGTGGAAACATTTTACAGCATTCAAACTAGCGGTCAAGGGAGCCCACACCATTCTCCTGACCCTGGGACTGGGAGTCCTCCCCTTCTCTTCACTACAGTGTCCAGGTGGAACATGAACCTGAAGAAGCCAGAACTGGTGTTGGGGGAGGAGAGCAGGCTGAGAATTAACACCACCACCAACAGCAGGAGCACATATCAGTTGCCCGTGCCTGCTGATATTTCTGCTAGTGCTAGTCTGCCTTCTTCAGGTCAAAAGGCAATGGCAAGTGTGACATTAGGGGACCCTCTGTCACATTGCTTGTCACCTCCTCCAAGCAGCAGTGAGATGCCTGGAATAGAGCAGCAGCAGCAACAGCAGCATGTAGGGACTAGTGGCGGTGGTGGTGATGATGCTGGAGAAGCTGGGGTGGAAGAGACATTGATGGCTTTTTTAGCAGAAACTGAAAAGGAATGGGAGACAGGAATGAGGATGGGCATCACCACCACCACCACTAGCAAGGACATTTTGGAATTAGAGGAATTTGCAACTGCTCTAATTCCTTCTGATGCTGAGATGCAAGGGCAGCAGGATGCTGAGGAGCAGGTTAGTGTGCCACAGACCACCGTGGACACAGTGGGAATGGGGTCAACAAGCGATGCGGGACTAGGACAGATTCCACTTGCCAACAGTAGCAATACTCCTGATCCTAGTTGCAGTGCTGACTCTGAGGCAGTAGCAGCAACAGCAGCAACATTATCTGCTGTCACAGACAATGAAGGGGAATGTGGATTACAAGAAGAAAGAGGCCATCCTTCTCCACCTTTCCCCTTCCCTCTGAAGTCATCATGGGTGTGGGACTATTTTTCTGTTGGGGCAGGCACAGTACAGTCATCAGCAACGGCACTGTGTACAATTTGTGACAAGTCAGTGAAAAGAGGAAAGGAGGGAACACACCTTGGAACAAGCGTCCTTGTATCACACATGAAACACAGACACCATGACATTTACTCCAAACGTGTTAAAGACAAACATCTACCACAGAAATCAAGCACCTCTTTTGCTGTCCCTGACTCACCAGAAAGGCAACAAGAGGCGAGGCATAGATCAAAGAGTAGGAGGAATAGAACAACCCAGGCAGAGACTGGAAGTTCCAGGACGAGTGAAACAACTAGCTCGCCATCACCTTATAGGGTAACTACATCTTCTGCCAATCCTCTTAGTTTATTACCTCCCCCGCCAAATGATAGCCACTCTGTTGATGTTAGGATGTGGCAGTTCGTCTCTACCCATTGCACACTGTGTGGTGCACTGCCCACACATGCCAGTGTGGTGGAGGAGAATTGCAATCAGTGCATCAAGCTGCATCTGAGGAGATTCCATCCTGTAGAATATGCTAAGATGGTGGTAGTGAGGGTTCATCACTACTATTAAACTGTCAGCAAATTGTCATGTGTCCTTAGCGGGTGTGGAAAAGGGGTACAGTGACAGCGGCAGTACTTGGTTTCGGGTGTCATGGTGTTTGGATAAGTTGAGCCCCCAGATGTTATTTACCACATACATACTATGTACACTGAAGTTGCCGAGGAGACTCATTGACCCTGCTCACAAGGGAAAAAATATATTCTAATAACAACACACCCATGATGATTTTGGAGGAGAGGCAGGTGGAGAACATTTAATGGCCAACTTGTTCTTTTCTCCACAAATACTGGGGGCTACTTATTCTGCTGCTACTGCGTCGGGAGCATCATTGGAGCAAGTTGTGGCAAATGGAACCTTCATCATCCATTTTCCATGTTAATGCTATTGTTGATTGCTGCCTAATCATCCTGCTGCTTAAACAACTCAGCAGCAGCAGTATGAACAGCAGCTGCAACTAAGGAGGACATTTAACAGTGGCCACTGGCCAACATGATCTGCTGGCATTAGGCCAGTAGGGCATTTTTATTTTTTTCTCAGGGCTTGTGTTTTGAAAAAAAAATTAAATAAAGAAAATAAAAAAAACTAGTCCTAAAAAAAATAAACAATTTTTGGGGGGGTTTGTTTTTAACAACCCTAAGTCCTACAAATCAGTGTTTCCTTAGGGCTTGTGCCAAACTAGCTTAAGTCCTACAAATCAATGTTTCTTCAGGGCCTGGGCCTCTAATAAGTCTAAGTCCTACAAAGGCCTCTAACAACAAATCAACCAAATCATCCTCTACGAAATACTCTATCAAGTCAAGTATCAGTCCGCCCCAGTGGCAGCTTATGTCAGGGGCTTCCTGTCTCTGTCACTTTAAATACAAATGTCGTATTTTATTTTATTAACTGTCCCCCTAATAGCAGTCAAGAAACCCCCCCAAAACAAATTCCCTGTTCAAATGATTCATTCATTCACCAACACAGACACCCTCCTCAGACCCCTTTCTACCATGTCTTATGGTTTTTATTTTATTTAGGATTTCTTTTTTATTAAGTGCCCCCCAATCCCAGTAAATAACCCCCCAAAAATCATCCCCTGTTCAACTGATTCTTTCCCCACACCCCAACAACACAGGCACCCTCATGCTCCTTTTATACTGTGCCTTTGGGAAATAAAATATTATTTGTGATGTGTTGTGTGTAACTTCTATATTCCCATTGATTTCAATGGGCAAAAAAAGCGGAAAATCTGCACTTTTCGCGGGAAATTTTTTGCAAGCGGAAAGTGCAATTTTTCGTCGATTTCAATTAGAGGAGGAAAGTTTCTCCCATCCCAAATTATTAAGTTATGAAATAACCAACAAATTCTCATTAATGCCTCACCCACCAGCCACGCCCCCAGCCATACCCCCTAAAACAAGTGTCCCTCTTTGGGAATTTAAAATGTTGAGAGGTATGATATTCCACTGTTTGAGAAGTGCTTCCCAACTGAACTCTATCAAACATTTTAATATACTTGAATGTTTTTTCATACTGCTACCTTCTAATCTCCTAAACAATAAAGTAACCCTTTAAAGGGATAGTAATGTTTCATAATAAAAGCAGCTGTAATTAATCTTGATAGTATTTGGGCCTTGGAGAGTGTTATTTCAATTCTGTGAGAGTTGTAGTTCAAGAGTATTTGAATGATAAAGTATCCCCCTCTCGCCCCTTCTACTGATGTAACACTGCTCAGCTTAGAGCAGCAGGGAGTGTCTAGGTAGATTGCAGAGAGGCACAATCTTCAATTAAGAGGAGGGAAAAAACTGAAAAACCTGTCAATGGGGGCAGGGTTTTCATTGTTCTCACAGTAAGAATATTGAACCTTGATGTGAGCTGTCTGGTCTATGGACTAGATTCCACATCTGAGGAGTAGGGTGACCACATTTCCGTTCTGCTATTCCGGGACATGTGGTCACCCTACTCCTCTTCATCTCCACATTGCCCCTTGATGCCCTACCTTGAGTCCCTGGTAGTCCAGCGGTGTGGAAAGTGCTCTGTGCCTCCTACGGCACAGAGCTGAAGCTCCCGCGCGCTGTGCTCAGTAATGCAGAGCGCTGGGAGATGATGTCATCTCCCAGCGCTCTGTATTACTAGAGCGCTTGCCTCCAGGAGATCAGCTGGATTGCCGCCCTGGATGTCAGCCTGCAAACGGTGTGTCACATCATGGACGCCGCGAGGGAGCGCTGATTTATGCTACCAAGCGCTCCCTCGCGGCGTCCATGATGTGACACACCGCTTGCAGGCTGACATCCAGGGCGGCATATATAAAAAAAACAACACAGCAAACACTGCTGTGTGGGTGGCTTGGCTTCATTCCTGGACACTTCATTGTCCCGGTGGGAGATGACCAGGACGCGGGACATATGCTTGCAATAAGGGACAGTCCCAGACATTCCGGGACCCGTGGTCACCCTACTGAGGAGAGCGGGCTTACACTAGGTAAAAGGGGCGAGAGGGGGGAAACTTTATCATTCAATTACTCTTGAACTACAATGCTCACAGTAGTGAAATAACATTCTCCTTGGCTCAAATACTATGAAGATTAATTGGAGCTGCTGTTTTTGTGAAACATTACTATCACTTTAAGGACGGGACCAGCAATGTACTCATTGCACCGCTCAATACTTGTACACCCCACTGGTCCTTAAAAGGTTAAGGCAGTGATACTCGGCTCCAGTCGTGAGGACGTACCAACAGGTCAGGTTTTTATGCATGTCCCAATTAAGCACAGTTACTGGAATCAAAATTTCTGGGTCACTAATTCCACACCTGTGAACAAGCAGAGGATAAACTGAAAACCTGACCTGATATGACCCAAGGAATAAAACTGAAAAATCTCTGGGTTTGGTCTTTGAACTGTTCTTGTTAAGTATTAGAGTGTAAATTAGTGTACTATTTTAGTTGCTGTTCTTTGAGTTGTTTCTAATTTATTTGTGCCCTGGGGATTTGGCCACCAGAACTGTACCCTGTCCTCCTGGTGAGGTCTTAATGATCTATAAAGTGGAAAAATTCTTCCTGCTTCTAACAGGTTTTCTATACAACCTATTATCCTGCTGTCTATGCTGCATTGCTTAGCTACTATTTATTCATCTGCTGTTGTAACTCCCAAGTCCTTTCCTCTGCTGTTGCTGTCACCAGTGGGTATTAAGTCTGGTGTTTTGTGTTCTAAATGCAATATTTTTTTCACGTTATAACAATACAACTTTGATCCAAAATTCCTGTTGATTCCACCAGTTTTCTTAAATCATTATGCATTTATCACCAAGGGATATCCACACACTTGTATCCAGACCTTTGTATCATCTTCACAAGGGCATATTTACTCTTCATGGCCATTTGTAATGTTAGTAATAAAGCTATTGCATAGCTTTACCTGAGGTATTCAGCTATTAACCTGTCCTTTATCTGAATATATTCCACTGACAATGACGAACCACCAATATTCGCCTCAAACTCCTGAGCCTGCACTGTGGGGTGTGCACCAGGCTAGACTGTATGCTTAATGCATTCCAGTGCACACTCTCTTCTGTTGTTAATACCTTAATGCCAGCAAGCCCCAAGGATACTGTACTACCTGTACTGTAGTACCATACCGCCCAAGTGTCCCTCTTTAGGAGGGACAGTCCCTCTTTTAGGCACAAATCCTTCTGTCCCTCTTTCCCACCCTGATGATCCTCTTTTTAGGAGATCAGACTGGTGAGGTGTATATATAAGTGTATCACATTGCTCTACAGCAAAATAACTCACATTATTGTTTGTTTAAACATCAGTATATGTGTTTATGAATTAGTATGTGTAAATAAAATACTTTGAACTTCTTATAATTAATTTATTAGGTCACACAAGGAGGTGTCAATAGGTCATGAAATAGCCTAAAAATTCTCGGTAGTGCCCTGCCTACCAGCCACGCCCCCGGCAACACCCCCTAAAACACAAGTTTCCCTCTGGCAATTTGAAATGTTGGAAGGTATGTAATACTAGTCTTTGTCATATTGCTGGAGGTACACTGCAACCTCAGCAGCCCACATTGGACCACAAATCCCACCGCACTCAACCTGCCAGATGATAGGCGTTGTAGCTGAACAGCTAGAGAATATACATTTCAAGCATTTATCACATTTCAAGGACTTTACAAAAAAAATGGTTGTCCTTCAGGAACATTTCTGGTGTTGTGTTTGAAACAAATTGCCTTGTGTTGCTCTTCTAATCACCTTCCTGCACGGCTGGAGCCTCACACACACATTAGTAATGTTTCCTATGGCACTTCATCATTACCAGACACTGTCTGACCCCACACCCTGCATCACAAGCCATGTACACTGCTGGGAGATTACTTTGGCTCTGGTGTAACGAGGTTACACTTTCAAAAGAAGAGGAAAATAAACCACAACAAAGAAAATGAATATGACTCACTCAAGTGGTTTGTTAGGAGCACCAGGGCCTGCTGACCCTCCTTGTTTTTATCAGAGGAAATGATTTATTGCACTCTTTTCTTCAATCTGCTCTTGTAAAACAGCCCTCCCTTACAGGAACCGTCTCTAGCAATCCCTCCATGGTGCCAATATGCCTTCACTTTGTCCTAATTACATTTAAATGGCCATCAGATGGCATGGCGGTCATAAAAATCAGCCCCTGTCGGGCAGGGATTGACAATTGGGCATCAATACCCTTTTATGAAAAACAAAGTAGATCATTAATGAACACAGAAAAATACCTGGTGATTTAGTATGTGTAATCCCATACACAGGGGCCATATGTACACAGAAAAGTGGAGCAATCCTGAAACAACCTCACCACAGTTTTCTACTGTAATTTTAACAGTGTTTGAAACCTCAGGGGTTAAAATCCCCATTTAAATCAATGGGAATTTGCATTTGATCCCTAGGATGCAGTTGGTTTAATTGGTTCACTTATGACTTTGTGCATATAACTCTGTGTATCATGCGCCAATGAAGGCAACGTAACACTGAATGGAAATGAATGAGGAATCTGTAGAAGAAAAAGGAGAAACACAGGGGGTGCCCTAGAGGTGTAACTAGAAGTCACTGAGCCCTGGTGCAAAAATTGCCACGCCCCCCCACCGACCACATTGCCCCCACTGGGTATCTCCACAATGACCCCAATGTCCACGCCTCCACATTGCCCCCAATGTCCACACCTCCACATTGCTCCCAATGTCCACCTCTCCACATTACCCCCAATGTCCATCTCCACATTGCCCCCAATATCCACCTCTCCACATTGCTGCCAATGTTCAACTCTCTACATTGCCGCCAATGTCCAACTCTCCACCTCTCCACATTGCCCCCATTGATCCCCAGTGTCGATCTCCTACTTCCCTGGTGGTGCAGCGGCATGGCAGGATAGGTCCGTGCCTCCTTCTGCACAGATCTCTATGAGCAGCTGGAGCTCTCTCGCGGTCCTCTCTCCAGAGTGCTTGGAGATGTTGCTACCCCTGTGACCCCTATTGTTACGCCACTGGGGCACCTCTAGTGCAGATAAATTTGGGACACTTGTAGACCACCACCAAAAGCACATCCAGATGCACAGGTAATTCCCAGCTATATCATTTTAGCAACTGGAATTGCTTATTTTGGTATAGTCAGGATTTTCTACAGGCACCTCTTCTCAGTAGACATGTTTTCCAGATACGAAAACATACAAGACAGGAAACACAGTGAAGATACCCAATGGCATATCGCTATAACTATACTATCCGTATCGCCAGAATGTTTGTCCGATGCAGTCATGTGTAGTAGAGACTGCCCGAATGCGTTCGGGCAGTCTCTACTGCGCATGATTGCATCGTGTGCACTGCCAGTGAGGTGGCGGCAATATGCAGAGCAGGACCGACCTCTTTACCTGACCTGACCTTGGCCCGTGTACATGGGCTTTTATACTAGTTAACAATAAATAAAAAGTGGACATCCACTCACATTTTTTTCCTGTCAGGGAAACCGACAATCACACATGCAGAGATCTTCCCTTTTCTCCTCTCAGGGCTCCCAAAGTCCCGGAACACACAAATCCACAGCTGCTGGACTTTGTAATATGTAAATAATTTTAATGGTTTAACCGTGTGCGTGCCAGAAGACTACCAAAGGGTCTGGCACTCACAAGGTTAAAAGGACATCAATCTTTTCTCTGTGTTCTGCCAGTTTATCAAAGACACGGTTGTGGATTTGTGTGTTCCAGAAATTGGGGAGCCCTGAGCTTAGATCTCTGCATGAGTGATTGTCAGTTTCCCTGACCTGCAAAAAACAGATGTCCATTTTTTATTTATTCTTAAATCTGGCACTCAAAGGGTTAAATATGTGTATTATAATAATAGGATCTTTAGAAACTATAAATTATTTTGCACATTTAAGCCAGTAACATACCTCCCAAATGTTCCTCTTTAGGAAGTACAGTCCATCTTTTAAACCCAAATCCCACTGTCCCTCTTTCCCACCCTGATGTCCCTCTTTATAGGAGATCAGACTGTGTGGTATGTATATTAGTGTATCACATTGCTCCACAGCAATAAAACTCACATTATTGTTTGCTTAAACATCAGTACATGTGTTTATAAGTTAGTCTGGGTAAATAAAATACCCTGGTCTTGCTCTAAAACATTTATTCAGTTATACAAAGAGGTGTCAATAGGTCATGAAATAACCTAAGACGTCTTGGTAAAGCCACACCCCCAACAACACCACCTAAAACTAAAGTGTCCCTCTTTAGCCAGTTGAAATGTTGACCTGTCTAGCACTGCAAGTACATTACAGAAGTTTATGCACTTCATCCCCCACATTGAGGGATTCAGGGTATGTTTCCAACACACTTAGCAATCCTTAATCTTTATAGAACAGACATAATAAATTAATTGTTCTTCACATTTTGCTGATATTTATTTCTGTTTAGTTACTGGGTAATAAAAGTAAATGGAGAGCATCTACATATTATATTTACATGCTCCAGATTTATAAGCACAGATGGATGGAATATTTATGGAGGCTGTTTCTAGATAATCGGAGGCTGAAGCAGCTATAATGCTGACAATAACCCTACATCAAAACACAAAGATGTGTTAGCGTTCAGCGTATTGTAAAAAGCTTGGCAATACAGGTTACTGTGCAGGACCCCAGTTGATGGGAAAGGATAAGATGAATTCTCAAGGCTATTGTAGGTTTGAACTCAAGCAGATAAATCATCACCTTTTCTAGCAGCTAGTACATAGTGTTTATTATTATTAATTTATAAAACACCAGTATGTTCTGTAGTACTGGCCAATTAGGGAACTCATTACAAACACTTGAAACACTTAACAAATGAATGCAAATCTTGGAAACTGCCCCGCTCATGAAAGTTTACAATCTAGAGGGGGGACAAGGCAAACAAAACAGACATTCAGTTTTGTTAGGGAAAGTTTGGGCCAACTGCAGAGTTGGTCCCCTAGGTTTGTTGGAAAAGGCCACAACAAAATAGTGTTGAGGTATTGGGTATAAGCTTCTTATACATACCTCCCAACATTTCAAATGGCCAAAGAGGGACACTTTTGGTTTAGGTGGTGTTTATGGGGGCGTGGCTGGTGGGAGGGGTATTACCGAGAAATTTTAGGATATTTCATGACCTATTGGCTCCTCTTTGGTATTGCTCTAAATAATTTATTCAGTTAAACAAAGTATTTTATTTACACAGATTAAATTATAAACACATATTAACTACACATTTATGTTTTATTGCTGTGGAGCAAAGTAATACACAATACTTATTCTGATATCCTGAAAAGAGGGACAAAAAGGTAGAAAAGAGGAACAGAGGGATTTGGATCTCAAAGAGGGACAGTTGGGAGGTATGCTTTTAATAGATGGGTTTTGAGGGAGTGTTTGAATGGGTAAAAGCTAGGGGAGAAACTTATGGAGACTGGCAGTGAGTTTCGGAGACAGGGAGCTGCTCTGCACAAATCTGAACAGTGAGTGGCTGTTGCGGAACTGTGACAAGTGATATGAATTAACCTTGTGGCAGTATTCATGATCGCCTGGAGTGGTGACAGTCTTACAAGAGGAAGGCCAGCTAGGAGCATGTTTCAATAATCGAACCGAGACATGATAAGATAGTGGACTATGGTTTTTGTAGTGTACTATGTAAGATAATGTCTAGAGATGTTCCAGAAGTGAAAGTGACAGGACTTTGTTAGAGCGAATATTTGAGGAGTGAAGGAGAGGGTAGAGTCAAATGACCCCAGGCAGCGAGCTTAAAGGGATAGTAATGTTTTATAATAAAAGCAGCTCTAATTAATCATCATAGTATTTGGACTTTGGAGAGTGTTATTTAAATTCTGTCAGAGTTGTAGTTCAAGAGTAATTCAATGACAAAGTCTCCCCCTCTCACCCATTTTACTGATGTAACACTGCTCAGCCAGAGCAGAAGGGAGGTGCCCAGGTAGATTGCAGAGAGGGACAGTCTTCAATTAAGATAAGAGAAAAAGCTGAAAAGCTTGTCTAGGGGGACAGGGCTTTCATTGTTCTCATAGGAAGAAGATTGTCCCCTGCTGTTATCTGTCTGGTCTTAAAACCAGATTCCACATCTGAGAAGAGGTTTAAGAAATAAGACTTATATCGTTCTTCATGTTTTTTTAATGCCTACTAAATAAAATAAAGATAAAATGAAGTAGTACTATCCCTTTAAGTGGTAAGAGTTCTAGTGGAACTGTTCACCTTAATGGTAATATTAGGTATGGAAACAGCGGCATGAGAGGACAATATTATTAACTCTTTTTAATCAGTTTTTGCTTAACTGGCATTGGGGCATCCAGTAGAAAATTACTGGTAAACAACTGGTGACTTGAGAAAGTAGGGTAGATGAAAGGTTGAGAGAGGGGATATATATATTTGAGATTCATCAGCATACAGGTAATATTGAAAGTCATAGAAGGTTGTAAGTTTCCCAAGGAAGAATATATAGATGGAAAACAGCAAAGAGCCTAAGACTGATCCTTGGGGTACCCAAACTTACTGAGCTGGAACTAGCATCTTATAACCATGGCTTAAAATTGGAAGTCCTTTGCTACTAGCTAGACCTGAAAAGTTACTCGCCACTGCAAGCCATAACATACCTGAATTTCTACTCGACACTGCAAGCCATAACATACCTACCAGGGCTGAATTTCTACTCGACACTGCAAGTCATAACATAGCCACCAGGGCTGAATTTCTACTCGACACTGCAAGTCATAACATACCCACAAGGGCTGAATTTCTACTTGCCAGGGCTAAATTTTCACTCACCATTGGCTAGTTGTGAGTGGAAATTTTGAGCCGTGTTATAACAGCTTAATTGAATTTGAAAGAGCTTTAGTTATATGTCTATTTATGCAAATTAGGGAGTAATGGGTGTCATAGAATAGTATGACAGACACTAACATTCCACTTTCCCTCCCAGCTACCACTTCTTACCAGGAAATACTGTCTACTCTGCATAAACTTACACGTAAATGAAGCTAAATATATTGCAAACTATAATTTTAAATAAAGAAAAACTAGATATAGGGGATTTTGAAAGCTCTTTCAAAATCACCAAAGTCATTATAAAGTGTTAATTCTACTGTAACCCCTTCCGGATTGGCCGGTGACCAACTTCCGACCTTATCCATGATTACCTCTGACTTTGGCGCTAACAGGATGATGCTGAGTCTCCGCAGAATTTGGGAGTTTGGGGAATAATGAGCTTTTGGCAGTGCCTCCACTTAGCTAGGTATCTAATGATAGAGGTTTATCCCTGCTAAGAAAACAACAAAGCAATTCTAATAATAACTGCACACAGTATATATTTTAAAGGGGAATAGTACCCACAATATATATTGTAAAATGCAAAGGATAAAAACAGTGCAACAGAATAGCACAGATATTTATAACATGATCCTATACTGCACAGTGTGAAAGTTCAGCACCCATCAGTGACACCCTCCCAACAGTAGAGTCCCTATTATTTCCTCCCCCTCAGCTGATACAGACTCAGTCCCCTGGGGAAACGGTGGTGCACGTGGTGGGGCCCTTGTTGGAGGTAGCGCTACCCCTGTAGTGTGAGGTGTGAAACACAGAGTACCTTTTTGCAGCTTGTATGCTGATTGCAGGCCTTGCACCTTTGGACAGCTTTGCACTTGAACCCTCTGAGCAGCAACACCTTGATTGGCAGGCAGGTCACCTACAGGAGTTCCTCTGACAGGCGTCTGGATGGTTACTGGAGTGTCAGTTCCTTCTTCATAAGTAACATGTGGAGTAGTGCATCAAACAAGATATACTGCTAGACATTCACAAGCTTCCACACTAGGAGACTTCTGGGATCTCTCACTTTAATATACAACTCCTAGCAGACATGTGGTTTAAAATGTCTCTTATGCTGAGCAGCAGGGAGTTCTGCTCACTTCCCCTGCTCAAACCAAAACTGAAACTCCTCCAGCTCCCCTAGATCATCCTTCCCCTTCCTGGATACTCAGCAGGATTCTCATTGGCGGAGGGGAATGCTGGGGCAATGAGTCATCCACAGAGAACTCTATGGTCTACAGTGTAGCTCTGTGGTAACTGGAGGTATCTGGATACCAGGGTTACACTACTTTAAGGCCTATTATGAAGCTCTTAAAGTGGGGTTCTCACACTGCATTTTAAACAAGGGTGAAGCATTACTAAGAGGGTGCAGTTGTGCAGACCCCATCAGCTCTGTGCCATGCTGCAACCCTTACAATCAGACCAGTTTCCTATCTTGGATGGCAGCCGATGAGATCATCACACACAGCTTCTTCCAGCCAGTACAATAAAAATAACATAATATAGCCCCTTCTCTTTTCTTATTAACATTTTTAACCCCTTAAGGACCAGCGGTCCAGGGGTTGTCTGAACCAGAGGATAAGGGCCATTTCTTTTTGTGTTTGGAGAGCCAGTACATGTGAGTGATCACATATACCGGCTCTCCGTGGGAGAGGTTGAAACTGACTGTTCCAGTCTTGGAGCAGTCAGTTTTAGACTTCTCCCATGATCACAGCGTGCCTTCAGGGGCACTTTGATAAAAAAAAATTCATGACGTGCCAGGACCGTCACTGATCCTTAACACACAGACTGTCATGATGGTCCTGGGTCATCATTGATCATTAAGGTTAAGGTTAAGCACCCAAATGGTGTCCAATCAATCACAAGACAATGTGTTGATACTCCTCTGGCAAGTAAAGGTTAACATTCACCATGTGAATCAAGAGTTATGATGCAATGGCTCCCTGGAGCTGCAAACAAATAGCTTTTCCTTTCTGTCTTTCCCAGTCACATAAAGACCTTCTGAGATCTTCCTACAGGGAATTGCACCTAGGCTCTGTGTTGCAGCACGATTTAGTTTGCACCAGGACTTAATATATAAGGCTGTGTCAGTGTTCATTGTTCAAAGTTGCTCCATAAAATGTAGGGCAGGCCAGTGTCAGATTTTGCTTCAGGGCTACGTAGGTTCTAGTTCTCGTTTCCCAGAAACCATTCTCTTGTACTCGACTGCTCCCATCAGTTTAAAGAAAAACAATGCTTTTGAACTCAGTAGTGATAAATTATTAATGTTGCTGTGCCTATGTCTGGTATAAGAAACCTGTAACACTCAAGCAGTTGCTAAACTACAGTTCCCATCTTCCTCAGTAAGTCACACGCTGGCTGAAGATGATGAGAGTTGCAGTCCAAAAACTGAGGAAAATCAATGGTTACCTACTTCTGTACTTCCCAAAATTTCAAACTGTCAAGTAGATTTTAATATCAAGATTCTACCCTATATTCCATGTGTTAATAGCTTATGAGTTCCTACATAATATTGCTTTTAAATGATTTCATGTATTATTTAGTATCTGATAGTACTAGGGATAGTAACACTTATCGTTATTAGTGTTGAGCGAGCACCCCGATGCTCGGGTGCTCGGGTGCTCTGACCGAGCACCCCCTGAGGCTCGAGTGCTCGGCCGAGCACCCGAGCCCCATTGAAATGAATGGGGCAACACCAGGCACCCCCTGCTCTGATGAGGGGAGGGTGCCTGGTCAATGCCCCCTTCATCTCCGCTATGCCCCCTTCATCTCCGAATGCCCCCTTCAGCTCCGCAATGTCCCCCTTCAGCTCCGCTATGCCCCTCTTCCACAATGTGCCCCTTCATCTCCGCTATGCCCCTCTTCCACAATGTGCCCCTTCATCTCCGCTATGCCCCTCTTCCACAATGTCCCCCTTCATCTCCTCTATGCCATAGAGGAGATGAAGGGGGGCATTGTGGAAGAGGGGCATAGCGGAGATGAAGGGGCACATTGTGGAAGAGGGGCATAGCGGAGATGAAGGGGCACATTGTGGAAGATGGGCATAGCGGAGATGAAGGGGGACATTGTGGAAGAGGGGCATAGAGTCTATGCCCCTCTTCCACAATGTCCCCCTTCATCTCCGCAATGCCCCCTTCATCTCCGCAATGCCCCCGTACCTCCAGTCCCTGGGGGTCCAGCGGAGCTTCTTCGGATCTGTGCCTCTTCCGGCACAGATCCCCGCCACCCGAACATGGCGGGAGAGCACATGGCGGTACTCGACGAGTACCGCCATGTGCCGAGCAGAGCGATGCTCGAGCCGATCCGAGCATCGGCCGAGCACGCTCGCTCATCACTAATCGTTATCCATAATCCTCACACTTTTGCTGATCGTGTGGCCCACGACTGAAAAAACTTGTCCGCCCCTGATTTAGAATGTAATTTATAATGCTCCTGGACATCTATGGAAAGTATTGATATACTGTATTTAACCATCTGCAATGCGATGCATAACCCTCTGGCACTAAAAGGGTTAAACTGCAGAAGCATCAACAAATTCAACCCATAGACCTCTCTAGCATCCAGTGAGATAATACACCTATTAATCTCTTGCAATGCATTGCTCCCCCCAAGGGGAGGGCTGGCAACTTGTGGCCTGGAGGGCAAATACAATCAAGAGGCCCAATTCAACTATATCATTCCAGCCCACTGTCCCAGCCCACCCCCTTTTATTACATTTTAAAATTGCCATTAATCATTTGAGTGCCAGAGGGGTATGCAATTGTAAGCTCTGTGGCAGCAAGAAGTGGGAGTGGCCCACCAGTTCAGACATATGAATGGCCCAGGGGACAATTGCTCCCCCCTTTGGTTTTCAAGGGGTTAACTGCATGATCTCCAATACATTGTGAAATAATGCATTTGAGACTTCCCTGCACTTGAGGGTTTAAAAATCAATAGCAAATAGCATGTTCCATACCACAACTACCCACAATCATATATCAGCAGTGAGGTGAAAGGACATGAGAATGCAGCAGCACAGTCTAACACACAGCTATATCAACCCTTTAAGGAGAGGAGGATGTGCAGTGCATTGAGAAGCAATATGTTTATCACTCGTCTGGGCCTTAAAGGAGAAGCACCACCACCTAATAACAAACCCCTTTAACTTATAATGGTCAGAAAATCCCAATGACCTTTATGAATTTTTCCCTAGTTCAGAAAACAACATCTTCAATCAGTCTTAGTTCTAATGACCATGTAGGTAAACATGACAGTTACTAGCAGTACCGTAGGATCTCAAACTCACTGCACATGGCAGTCATAACCCTTTAAAGACCAGAGGGGTGTGTACTACATTTCTTAGCAATGCGTTGTACCTCCTGGTTCTTAAAGGTTCAAGTAAGCTCATGCACTTTGCCTGCTTCAGTTTTAAAAAACTGCATGCAACTGTCATGTCTGCCTCCATGGAGATGACATTCAGGACTGACTGATGTGATCTGTTAAAGAAAGTGCAAGTGCAAAATTCATAGGCATACCTGGGAACTTTTTATTTTGCACTCCCCGGAGGAAGACTCCTTTAGCGCTGATGGGAGAGCGAGAGATTACACTATTTGCATAAAAAGGGGTGGGACTTAATCATGATTGGAGGCAGGGCTTCAGAGACCTGCAAAAAATGCAATGAATACGCTGGAGAAGGAGGAGAAATGGGAGAAACAGACGGGGAATGTGCAGATGTGGTCAGAGTTTCATAAGAAACTCCCCACTTCCTGAGAATGCAGAGACCTGGCAATACAGAGGAAAAACCGTAGTGTCCAGTGCAAAACCAGAGAGTTCCCAGCTATGTTCATAGGTGCTGTTAGGATTTTCTGGCCATAGCACAGTAAGTGCAGGGTTATTTTTAGGAGATGTTAGTTCTCCTTTACTGGGATTAAGGGATTTGATACAGGTTATACATAAACCAGGTCTCAGAAAAACATGAATACTAGAGCAAAAGGACATGAAAAACAAAGAGGAAATATAAGACAAAGGTTTGCCTGGGGTGTCTCTCTTTTCTGTTTTTCTCCCTCTCCTGGGGGTAAATGTACAAATTCACCAACAGAGCTCCACTGTTGTTGGCTTTCAATGCCAGTGGCTGTACTAGGGGGTATGGACTAGAGCCTCTGATCACCATAGTGCAAACCAACGGACACACTGTGCAGTTGTTAAGACAAGTACCTTATTCCTGCTCTAAAATATGAGCAGATGGAGTTACGTTATACTATTTCTTCTGCTCCTTGTATAATACATGGCAACAAACAAGGTGCAGAGAAATGGAACCTATCAGAAAGCCCATAGACTGCTACACTGTCCTCCCCTTAGTGCCAGTGTTGTTCAGGGGAAGCATGTTCAGCACAAGTACCTTAGTAAATTAAGGCAGCAGTAGGGCCAGAAAATTTACTCTAGATCATGTTTTCATACCTCCCAACATTTTAAATGGCCAAAAAGGGACACTTGTGTTTTAGATTTTCTGGGGGCGTGTCTGGTGGGCGGAGCATTACTGAGAATTTTTCAGTCATTTCATAACCTACTGACACCTTTTTGTGTAACTGAATAAATTTAGAGCAAGTCCATAGTATTTTGTTTACACAGGATAATCTATAAACACATATACTGACGTTTAACCAAACATTAATGTGAGTTTTATTGCTGGGGAACAATGTTATACACTTATATATGCACACCACATAGTCTGACATCCAAAAAAGAGGGACACCAGGGTGGGAAGAGGGACAGAGGGATTTGGGTCTCAAACAGGGACTGTCCCTCCTAAAGCTGGACACTTGGGAGGTATGTGTTTTTGTAAAGAATAATTTTCACCCCTTGGACTCCCACTCTCTGTTTGGCTCTCTCTCAGGTATTCACTCTCTCTCTCTTTCTCAGTCACTTCCCCGCTCTCTCTAGCTCCCACTCCCTGGCTTTCTCTCTTAGGCTCTCTCTCTCTCCAGCTCTCTCTCTCTCTCAGGCACACTCACTCACTCTCTCAGGCACGCACTCAGTCATGCTTGCTGTCAGTCATGCCTGCTCTCTCAGGCGCACTCACTCTCAGGCACTCTGTATCTCTCTTAGGCACTCTCTTTCACTAAGGAAAGGAAAACTTGGTAGGTCCCTAGCAAAATAACTGTAATCCTGAGGTAAGCAACCCGTGTGTCTCTCCAGCTGGTGTTGGACTACAACAGCCCCTGCCCCTGGGTTGCTTTGGAATGATGATTATGATGGAAGAGGAGGTCCAGCAACAGGTGGAGAGCCTTTAGTTATAGTACTGTAAATTATGATTGCAATTGTTTTACTATGGGCTATATGTTCAAAGGGATATCGACAAAAATAAGTAATTGTATGTATGAACAAAAATACAACCAAAAAATAGTCAGCCGTGCAGGAAACAACTCCAGAATTATTTATTGCTGTCACCAGTGCAAGCACAATTACCGTACCTGTATACTTCTCTGAAATAGCACACTAGGGGCTAGATTCTATTACAGGTACTGATTTTATCACTGCTTTTATCTCCAGTTTTCCCCATAGACTTCAATAGGAAAATGTTTGATAGAACGGGCGTTAACATTTAGCACCTGAAATAGAATCTAGCCCTAGAGCAGTTCCACCACATTTTTGTTGTTACATTCGACAATCTCAGTCAAGAATCATACTTCAATTACATATTTCCGATCGCAACTGACACACTCTGAAAATATTACTAATCACAACAACACCATACTTTGAAATGTTGTTACAAATGACAAAAGCTATTTTGCTACTTCTTTGAACATACGGCCCTATGTCTGGGATGTCAGTAAAACTCACACATTTGTTATTAGGTTTTTTGGGGCCTGGCTCCAAGTTTCAGAAATTTTCCTACAATTGTGCTGGTACTTATATTCTGTGTTTAGGAGCTGTGGTAGACAGCAGAACAATGACTAGTAAAACAAATCCCTGAATGCAACATTCCACCATATGCAGCAGAATGTATGCTGTATGTATATTATAGACATGCAACGCACAAACCATAGGTAATTGAAGATATATAATAAAATACACATGAAATGTTATTCACAGAAAAAGCTGCATTAAGCTATCACACATAAAAGTATATAAAAACATTCAAATAAAATAATAAATTAATAAACAGATTATTCTGGGTCAGACTATTCTTTGGATATGTGGAGACAATCTAACAAACTGAACTTGGTGAGTATGAGATAAAGGAGATTTTAGGAAAAATGACAGAAAGGGTAACATATTGAGTATGTTTTCTTACACATGTCACAAGAGACTAAGGGCAAGATGTTCAAAACGTCGTCACAATGAAAACATTGTCGGATTATGAGTTGGTGGTAAAAGAAGGACAATATTTTCAGAATTAAAAATGATGGTAAGAAGATCTCATTGAATATTGCCGTTAAAAATTCTGATCTTAAAAATTGTCTTTGATTTTTTCTTTGAAACAAAAATTTTCAAAGAAACAAAGACTTTTTTTTGTCTTTGAAACGAAAAATTGCTTCTCAGTACTTTGATTTTTCTTCAAGTTTAGACCATTTGTATTAAGTCGGACACAAATGACGTTAAATCAGACAAAAAAATGACTTTTAAACGAATATTTTTTCTGAAAATACCTTACATTATGACAGAAGATTAAACCACACCCACTTTTAAGACAGCTTTTTCAATTTGATGGAGATGGCAGAATTGGATGCAAAAAAATTATGGAAACATGTCTGAGAATTGACGGATCATGGTATAAGAACTTTTTTATTCTGATTACAGACAATTTTTAGTTACCACCACTTTCTGAACATCTCACCCTAAGTTGAGGTTAATGTCATACCATTCTTAAGTAGTACAGTTATTCTCTTTTATATATCAAACAAACAATAAACTGGTCCTAAAAAAAACTCACCTAGGACATATGGGTACAATGACCAAAGAACCATGCGCTCCTCCTATCAACTAGAGCATGACAAAGTGAAATAACATTGCTCTGCTATTATTGATTTGGGCATGGTGGAGGGTTAATGACCTCCAAATTTTTAAGGCATGGGACTGGAGGGAGAGGGACAGAAAATCAAGAAACAAAGCCCTGCTCTTATTACAACATGATATTCACCCATATCCACAATTTCTATATTCACAGACATTTCACACAGAGGTTGAGGCATTACAGCCTGTGGTTGCCACAGAACCTGTTTAGAAGTTTTGTCCTAAATGAATATCATTTTTGGGGGGAGGAGGGGGGTGAGTTCACCAAGAAAATGCCCTCTACACGGACGTGTCATCTGGAACAAGCGACCCAGAAATCCAAAAAGCTCAAAACCAGCACATGAAGAAGACATTAACAACAGTTGGAGTATATGAACACATATTAATATATTTCCCATGCTGTGAATGCCTCCTAGAAGCAGTGCATCTCTCTGAGATTTATGGGAATATTACACTAACAACAGCTAGAGGATTGAATATTACTCACCCCCGCTCTATAAAACAGTGAGTACTATGTTACATGAGGGTCTGCTCTATATTCTAGAAGTGAATGTAGGGCCAGGTACATTAGAGGCATAATTGATAATGGATTTTTATCTATATTAGCACATGTGCCCATAGTGAGGTAAAAACATTAAGGAGAACCATGTCAAATGATGCGTTTTGCTAGTATATCGACAATTCATCAGAGTTGAAATAAGAGACATTTTTCTAATTTTAAAAGGTGAACTTGCAAAGAAATAGACATAGTCAAAAACATATTGATGTTGAGATCAGGGCTCTGTGGGGCCCATACCATCACTTCCAGGACTCCTTTTTCTTCTTTACGAGGAAGGTAGTTCTTAATGCCTTTGGCTGTATGTTTGGGGTCGTTGTCATACTGCAAAATACATTTGGGGCCAATCAGATGCCTCCCTAATGGCACTACATGATGGATACGTATCTGCCTGTACTTCTCAGCATTGAGAAGACCATTAATTCTGACCAAATCTCCAACTTCATTTGCAGAAATACAGCTCCAAACTTGCAAGGAACCTCTATGATACTTCACTGTTGCCTGCAGACACTCACTCATTCGTGTGCCACTCTCTAGCACTTCAGAGAACAAACTGCCTTATGCTACAGCCAAATACTTACATTTTTGACTCATCAGTCCAGAGCACCAGCTGCCATTTTTCTGCACCCCAGTTCCTGTGTTTTCATGCATAGTTGAGTCACCTGGACTTGTTTCTACATAAGAGGTATGGATTTTTGGCCATAAGTCTACCATGAAGACCACTTCTGACCAGATTTCTCTGGACAGTAGATGGGTATAGCAGGATCCCACTGTTTTCTGTCAATTCTGAGCTGATGGCACTGCTGGACATTGTCCGATTGTGAATTGAAGTAAGGATGATGTGTCTTTCATCTGCTGCACTATGTTTCCTTGGCTGACCACTGCATCTATGGTCCTCAATGTTGTCTGTTTCTTTGTATTTCTTCAAAAGAGCTTGGACAGCACATCTGGAAACCCCTGTCTACCTTGATATTTCTGCCTGGGAGAGACCTTGCTGATGCAGTATAACTACCTTGTGTCTTGTTGATGTGCTCAGTCTTATCATGGTGTATGAGTTGACATTAACCTGTCTTCAGCAACCTCACCTTGTTAGCGGAGTTTGGCTGTTCCTCACCCTGATTTATTCCTCCTACACAGCTATTTCAGTTAATGATTGTGTTTCAACCTACATATTAAATTGATGATCATTAGCACCTGTTTAGTATAATTGATTAATCATACACCTGACTATATTCCTACAAAATCCCTGACTTTGTGCAAGTGTACCTAGAAGAATTGATGCTGCTTTGAAGGCAAAGGGTGGTCATGCCAAATATTGCTTTGATTTTTCTTCTGTTCACTCACTATCATTTTGTTAATTGATAAAAATAAACTATCAACATGTCTATTTTTGAAAGTATTCTTACTTTACAGCATTTTTTTCACACCTGCCTAAAACTTTTGCACATTACTGTATATATACAGTAGAACATACAAATGTAATACATAAAGTATACACACCATAGAAAAAAACCAGAAAGGCTTTAAATTAGAGGACACACATTAACTAACAAATAACCTAACATACACTGTAATCTAGGCAAATTACTGATCTTTATTTAACATACAGATCTGGACAATTCCGTTTTGAAAAACTCAACAGCAGCACAGGCAGATCTCTGGGCCTTGCACTGCATTGTATACAGAAACAAAAAAGTTCAGCAGCTCATCCTTCCAACTTGCATGGGACAGTAATCTAATTTCCAAGGTCTAATAAAATATCCAAAACACCTACAGGTGATAATCTTCATACATCTGTACATTCACTCTGTCACTCCTCATATGGTCTCATAAGGAAATGGACTGGAGATGCTCAGTGGGTGCAATGAGGTGATTTCCCTCTAATCACATGTAATTGGTAAACCACAGCAGGAACAGTCACTTCCAAAGGCAGGACCAAAATCCAGGAATAAAATCATCAAAATGTATTAGATACAAAATAATAGAAAGTTCATACCTCTACAAACTTCACCTCACAATAACAGGAGAAACATACATAGGCAAGAGAACAGACCAGCAGATGTTACAAAGTGGTACCCCAGGGATCAATGCGTTTCACTCTTGCCACGCTTACTCTTGACCGGATACCACTTTGTAACATCTGCTGGTCTGTTCTCTTTCCTATGTAAGTCTCTGATGTTATTGTGAGGCCAGAAGATTGTAGAGGTATGAACTGTCTATTACTTTGTATCTAAAAGTTTGAAGGATTTTATTCCTGGATTTTGGTCCTGCCTTTGATAGTGTATGTCCTTGTATCGCATCACAAGCCTTGTGTAGCTTGTGTCTTAGGTCACACTTCCTTACCCTTTGGCAATCCTCAACAAAGAGCTCTCTCAAAGTTCCCACCCTGGGCATAGTAAACAAATACCTGACTCCTCTCCCAGCATACCTAATATGACACAAACAGCTTGAGTTAAATCTGATTTCATCTTGTGGAATTCTAGAAGGCAACCTGATACTTGCACCTTTAGGCCACACCTGGTAGGACATAAGCATCTATGTCATTTGTATCCTTTGGAGTTCCCCTTGTTTTAACATCTTAGCTGGCCACCAGCATCTAGTTCAGGATCCCAACTCTCTTTTCTAACTGACCTGCCATCACAGAGAGCATAGTAGTAGGTAGCCGATCCTGGAGGAGCTGTCCAGGTGGAGGTGGTATGATAGAGTAACATTTTACAGCTGGAACAGATACAGGAATAAGGCATACAATCTATAGTCACTGCAAGAGTTTGACTAAATAGAAGAAAGCAGTACTTAGCTAAGGTAATGAATGGCCAGCTTGGCAGTGGTCTTTGGGAAGGCAGTAGGCAGAGCAGTAGTCAATTACTTGGCAGATGTATTTTTGGTAGGCAGCTGACAGACCATTAGTCAGTATTTGTACTGTAGAACAAGGGTTGGACAACAGTAGTCCTATAACTGTTGATGAACTACAATTCTCATCATTTTCAGTTGGTCACTGAACTGCTGAGAATGATGGCATATGTAGTCTAACAACAGCTAGAGGTCCACTTTTTCCCATCCCTGACCTAATGGCATTGGTAAAATTAACATATCAAAATGATGCCCTCAGACGTTAGCCAATTTATTCTCTATACATCTATGCTTCTATTGTGGTAATGTGATAAAGACACAGGAGGAGATAGATATTCTGAAACTTTCATATCCCTCTGCCAACTTACTGATGCCTAAATTACTGTATTCGTTAACACCAATTCTGAGTAATGCCTGTTTATTTAAGCAAAAGAGAAAACTTGGACAAAAGCGGTTTGTGCAGAGGTAAGCAGGTGCATGCAGAGCAGTATGTCTTCCCTCTGTCAGCATTACACCGTCATTAGCTAGTGTCTGCTCAGCAGGGTGTGTCATTATGTCTCCCAGGGCTGCTGTAATTATACATTGACATAATTAACCCAGCAAGCCCATTAGGCAGCCCGTTGAAAAAATTCATCTATAATTATTTGTTGTGTGCATGCTAATGAGTCCATCTGTACTACCATTGTACAACACGAACAAATTAATTTACAAGGCTTTTTTTTGCTTGCTTTTTTTTTTTTTAAATACATGCAGGAAAAATACTTCCTACTGTGGCAATTCATAAAAATCTATGCAGAGGATGGATGGACAGACAGGACCTTGTAGGAGTGAGCATAACAACTTCATATTAAGTTCAGCTGGGTGAGAGCTCACCAATTGCTGGTTAATGCTTGCTCACAGAAACCTTGAAGGCACTGATAACATTAGAGTCACTTAGCAAAGTATACTTGGCTTTGGGTATTATTCATCTGTGTTACACCTCCACAGCATCGGTGTTTCATAGGACATGTTAATTACACACAAAAGGACAATGAGAAAGTCACTTGTGGTTTAAATCATAGTAGATCATTCCATAGTTATTGCAATGTCAAGTCTAATGTTCTAACCCTGAACATTTGAAACTTTTAAGAGATACAGGGATACTTCAAGAACTTTATTCCAAGGGTTATCTGCACATCTTTATTTTTTTTTCTAAAAGGGATATAGGTGGTTTCAGTGTGCGTTTTATAATGAATAAGAGGATTTTAGCGAATTTACTGTTAAATCATTTTCTCTTAGTCTATGTGGAACACAAGAACCGTGGGGTAAAGTTCCCTTCTCCAGAAGCTAGGGAACTTCCAAAAGAAGGCAGGGCCTTTGAGGCAGAGACTCCCCTCTTCCCTTTTAGCTTTACCCCAACCCCCCAGTTTAAAAGTAGAACAAAGTAGCAGAAAGAAACAATACCAGGAGGAAAGAAGGAAATCTGAACAAAGACCCCAAGAGGACCCCTCTGCCTGGGGGCTTAACCACATGTTTTTTTTCTCCAGGTGGGAGTACTATGTCCCACATGGACTAAGAGAAAATTACTTAATGTTAAGTTCAAAAAAATCATATTTTCTCTTATGTCCAATGTGGAACACAGGAATCATGGGGATATAGCAAAACATCCACCACAATTCCTGGAAAAAAAAAGAGAAAAAACCCTGCATCATAGACCAGTATTCCATAGTACTAACTGGTACCATATATACCTCTGGTGTTAATGGACTTAAAACTTGTACACCAAAGAATCGAACAAGAACAAAAACCAAAAGGTTTTGAGACTCTGTATAAAGAAATATAGGACATTGACATTGTATTGTTTGGTGAAGGTCTGCAGAGAGACAACCAGGTTTCCGCATTACAGAGCAGCTTGTCAGAGGCATGATTCTTGTAGGTCCAAGAGGCACCCACAGATCTGGTGGAGTACTTTGTGACTCAGAAAGGAACAAATTTTCTTTCTGGTCACATACTCCTACTAGATAGTGGCCTTGATCCAAGGAGCAATTGTCTCTTTGGACTTATCGTGGCCCACTTGTGGGGCCCTCATGAATGACAAAAAGAGACAGATTTCTTAAAAGGCTGTGTGCGATGGACATGGTACTTAAGACAATGTACCAAGTCGAACAGATGGAGCCCCTTGCCTGTTAGCAAAAAAAAAAAATAAGGACAATTTCCTGGCTGATGTGAAAATCCGAGGCAACCTTGGGCAAAAATCTCTGGGAGTATAAAGAACTGCCTTGTTATTGTGAAATACTAGTACAGGAGGTTTACAAGACAGAGCTTGTAGTTTGCCCACTCTGTGAATACAAACAAAGGCCTAAAGGATGGTCATCTTAAGCGTCAGAAGGCACGAAGAAACAAATGGACATCAGGTCCAGCTCAAATGCAAGAAGCTCATTCTTCTTGGCGCAGAAGAACATAACCTTCCGGGTTTTGCAAGAAGCCATGAGATAGAGCCACTGGTGGAAGACCCCAGTTTGGACAATCTGGTTGATTTCCCAGATTTCCAAATGTTTGTGGTTTATGTAGTTTTCTACATAATGTGAACTGGCTGTGAAGTCAGCTTCTGCCCACTGAAGAGATTCCTGAATCTCCGCCCAAGCAAACTCGCTTCTGGTTCCTCTTTGGTGATTTATGTAGGCAACTACTGTTGCACTGTCCGATTGGAACCTCAGTGATGTGCCTGACAGCACATGGGAACAGCATCAAAGCTCCAGGCAAATGGCCTGTATCTCCAAAATGTTGACTGGAAAGAGACTTTCCTCCCTGGTCCTATTGCTCTGGATGACCCAGGGTGAATCCCCATCTGTAGATACACACACACCAACAAAGAGGCTCCAGCAGAGAACGGGTAGATCAAATCAATTTCCATTCATATAAACGTGCTGCACGCACTGGTTTCACCAGAAATTACAATCTGAGATCTTGAATTACGATGTGCCAACCTGGAAATTCTCCATATCTCCATAATATAACACTGCACAAAAATGTGTATGGTTGCACCAAAGTAAATATATAAAGAGCTCAGTATCGTCATAAAAACAACTTCATCTTTATTAAGCAAATTTTAACACAAGGATATAATCATCCAAATCACATATTTCTTGGAACTACAGACCATGAGACGTCTTCATGAGCAGGTGTAGACCCCCCGATCCCCATCCGGTCAGGATGGTGTCAGTTGTGACTAATACCCAGTCTGTGCCAGGATTCTCCTGTTCACCCTTCTGGCCTGTCTGTTTGGTTTTTCCGTTTGCACCTATTTTGGTCTGTCTCTCTTTGTATCACTTCCGCCTCCTCCTGGGATCCTATTGGTCAGCTATGGTTTATAACCTTAGGCATCTAACCTCCTGGCCTGATTATTTGAGTTTGTTTGTGGACAGACCAGACTCATTTGTATTTGCAGCCCTGGCTTGTATATTTGGATTGTCCTTTTGGTTGTTTACTCCCTGGTTCACATTTACTGACTACGGATTTTTCTTATCTCTTATACCCCATTCACTCCCAGTGACCTCAGATTGTTTTGACTATTATACTACTTGATTTCATTCACACTATCAGGTATGTTCATATCATGGGCCTCAGGGCCCAGGAGGAATTTACTGTACTCACTATTTTACCTGTATACCTATGTTTCCTCCGACCCAGGCAATAGTAGCTATTATTATATTCTCCTACATACAACCCTATAGTTACCTTCGATTTGGGCCCCTGCATCTGCCTAAGTAACCCCTGACCAACGCAGTTAGACAGTGTGTTTCTACTGCAGGACAAGTCGAAGCTGGGTGTACCGCATCATTCAGTGGTCCCACCTCTTAGAGTTCAGGGATGCTCGACTAATAGCTGTGTTCCTGGCCTAGGTGTAGGTAGCAGGGTGAGTTTATTTATCCTCCTTGTTTATCGGTTACCTTGATTTTGTTGCCGTATATTCCTTTGGGTGCATGTGGCGTAGGAGTCACACTAGTATTAGTCGATAAATTGGTGGTGGCAGAGCTCCGCTTTACTCTATCTGTGGGACCATTAGAGTTTTGTCGATCCTAGTCGTATTCTGTTCAAACCGTGGTTGTATTTCCTTTACACGTCATTGCTGTCCAACTGATATTCTTTATATGTTTTGGGCAAACCTTAACCCTTTGAGTGCCAGAGGGGTATGGAACGCATTGCAAAGCAATGTGTTCCATACCCCTCTGGCACTCAAAGGGTTAAGCAGTCCCCACCTGCTACATTTAAAGGGCTAGACCCTATTGTCCTATGACCAACCTTAAGCAGTCTTAGCCTATTATCCTGGCCAGATCCTTTTCGGTTGAGTGTGAGCTTAGAAGGTGTGCATCTGGGGTCCTCGATCCTTTGTTGAGACCAACACCAGTGTGCATCTGCTCCCATCCTGATCATTCTCCCAGCTCAACTGGCATCTGACATCTGGCTTTGCAACCATAACCTTTATTTAGCTTTGGCCACAACAAGCAATAGGTGCCACCATCAACGTTCCTGAACTACACTCCCCAGCACCACTCTCCAGCTACATTAGGGTAGGACATTTGGACACATGGATACTGACCCTTGACAGTCCGATATAACAAATGGAAATCCCCACATTTGGTGAGAATGGTGAAGCCACCAGCAAAATTTCTCCTTCACTCATTGAGATAGGGACATGGCATGAGACAGGTGAGAACATTGTCTTGACCAGCTCTTCAGAATTCCAACTGCAACTCCCTTGTGTGGATTTGAACATAGGGGACAAATTGCAGATTATTAAGAAAGAGTCTATTATCAAACACCTTCCATTCATCAGGGATAACCTGTTTCAAAGAACGATGGGGAGGAAAAATGGGTGATTCCCTTTTGTACTGTTGCAAGATGTCTAGAGAGGAATACCCTACATCAGAAGGCACAGATACCTACAAAGTCTCTGATAAACCCTTCAGCAGAGGGGCAAGGGTCTTTCTCATAGTCGTCCTCAAAATACAAGAAAGAACCCATGTCCTCCTGATAAGTGTCAACCTTCTCCACAGAGGAATCTCCAACTGTTATTGGCCCCCTAAATAAAGGATCAGTGTGTGATATGGTCATGAGGCGCCAAGAATGGAGAACCCCAAGAATAGCTGAAGGGATAGAAACAACTGAAGACAGAGTTTTACCACAAACTGGCTCTTGCTCTACAGTGGAAGGCCCTGGGGAGTAGTAGGGGGCCACAATGCAAGAGGGGCATAGGGTACCTGAATATTCCTGTGGAAGCCCAGTTTGGCATAAGGAACAGTGAGCTAAAGGGGTTATAGGGACACTTTAATCCTTAGACTTGAATTTCCCCAGGTGTCCCTTGGGATCTGATATAAGAGAAAAACCCTTATAAAGTAAGACAAAGTACACATAAATATACTAAAAGGTACTTATATGACTGCAAAGGGTCCAGAGTCCAGCCTCTATGTAGCTTATGCAGTGGTAGTAGTAAGATGGCTGCCAAAGCACCAACCTGTACTAAGCAGAAAGCCATGGAAAAAAGGGAATTTGGGTAATGTAGTTTCCGATTGCATATGCCCAGCAAATGGTGGTTCTCCAGCAATTTCAAAATTGCCAAATTAATTTATTTGAACAATGTCCCCATGCTGACCATGTGAGCAGGCCCAGTGATTCATTTTGAGCACACTCTTCCCCTTGTAGGTTAAACCGGTGCACAGAAAATGTCCTTGTAAAGATTCCCCATGCAGTTATATGAAACAAAGATGTTGTTAACCTCTTAAGGACCGGCCGCTCACGCACACGGCCAGCATTTAAGGACCACAGATAATTTTTTTTTGCTCGATTCAGTTCAGGGCTCCCTGAAAGGCGTGCAGCCGCGCAGGGAGCCCTGAAATCCATGATGGTCCTGGCACGTTAGACCCATGACGTGCTAGGACCATCATGAGTCCTTAACCCCTTAAGGACCGGGAAAATCTGAGTTAGATTTGACTTAAGGACCAGAGCAATTTTGACTTTTTTGACTATGTCTTTGTTCAACCATATTTTCGCTTTAATTCCCTTTGTACACCCACACAAATTATATACTGTTTTCTTAAGCACAAGTAGGGCTTTCTTTTGATACCACAATTATATGAATACCTCATCATTTAATTTGATTAAAATAGAAAAAAAAGAGCAAAATAATTTTTAAAAAAACAACATTTTGCTTATATTTTCCTGTCAGGATTTGCACATAATTAGTTCATGACAAAAAATACCCCTAAATATATTAATTTGCTTCTCCTGAATATAAGAGTAACCCATATGCCTAGTATTTCAACCCCTTCCTCACATATACAAGGTAAATATTACAAGATGGCTGCCATTATTTCCAACTTGTAATTTTTCAACAATTGGCATGTGCGCATCATAGCTTAGTTGACGGTGCCAGGACCAAAAATGTTCCACAAAGGTATATGTTTCTGAAAACTAGACAACATAAAGTAAATAATAAGGAGAATTTTGGAGTTTTTTATGCAGCTATTTTTCAAGTAATATTTTTCAAAATTGTGGTAATATTTTTTTTTTTTTGCAGTTTTCACACTTACATTTCAGTATTACTGTTTATATCAAGCACAGGATAGTTGAAAATTTAAAAATATCCATTGTTTAGTGTTCAGCTCCTTCTTCTGAGTACGGCAATATGCATAGGTTTCTCAAGGTTTGGGGGAGCTACAGGGCCCAAATTGGAACATGTGCGTTTCCAGTTTCACAGCTTTTATCACTGGTGCCATGTCTCATTTGGGGCTGTGTAACAGTGCTCCACTCTAAGATTTAACTCCCAAAAGTGTATATTTTTCGAAAGTAGACACCCCCAGCTTTCATTTTAGGTGTGTTTTCAAATTTTTTTACACAGCCACTTTACCACCACTTTCTCGTAAACTTGACGTAAGTAAAAAAAACAGCGTTTTTTACACTTTCACTTCAATTTTGATGTGAATTTCAAGCACAGGATAGATGTAGATTTTAAAAACTGCATTGATTAATGTTTAGCTCCTTCTTCTGAGTAAGACAATACCCCATATACATAGGTTTCTTGTGGTTTGGAGGAGTTACGGGGCCCAATTTTGAACAAATTTTGAATTTTCACATCTTGCTTAACTGGTGCCATTACTCATTTTGGGCTATGTTCCAGTGCTCCACTTTAGGATTTCCCCCCAAAAGTGTATACTTTTGGAAAGTAGACATCCCAGTTTTAGGTGTGTTTTCAAATGTTGTACACAGCCATTTTACCATCAATCCTGTGAAAACTTGACTTAAGTAAAAAAATTCAGCATTTTTCACACTTTGCCTTCAATGTTGATGTGAATTTCAAGCACAGAATAGGTGAAGATTTTATAAACTGCATTGATTAGTGTTCGGCTCCTTCTTCTGCGTATGGCAATACCCCATATGCATAGTTTTTTCATGGTCTGGGGGAGCTACAGGGGCCAAACTGGAACATGTGCGTTTCCAGGTTCACACTTTGAATCTTCACAGCTTGCGTTACTGGTGCCATTTCTTATTTGGGCTGTGTAACAGTGCTCTTTTTTAAGATTTACCCCCAAAAGTGTATATTTTTGGAAAGTAGACACCCCAGGCTTTCGTTTTAGGTGTGTTTTCAAATTATGTATACAACCATTTCACCACCAATCCCTCGTAAACCTTGACGTAAGTAAAAAAAAAAAAAAACAAAACAGCGTTTTTCACACTTAGACTTCAGTGTTGATGTGAATTTCAGCACAGAATAGATGAAGATTTTATAAACTGCATTGCTTAGTGTTCGGCTCCTTCTTCTAATTACGGCAATGCCCCATATGCATAGGTTTGTCGGGGTTTGGGGGAGCTATTGGGCTCAGTTGGAACATGTTAGTTTCCTTTTACAGACATGCCATTTTTACAGCTGGTGCCTTGTCTCATTTCGAATTGTTCTTCAATGCTGCAATTAATTTTACCCCCAAAAGTATATGTTGTAGAAGAGTAGACAACCCTGGCTTTCATTCTATTTGCATCTTATCAATTTTTTCGCTGCCACTCTATCACCAATCCCTCCCAAAATCTGCAGTAAGGCAGAGAAACACCATTTTTTCACATTTATATTTTAGTGTTGCTCTGGATTTCAATCAGATGATATTTGCAGATTTTTTAAGTGCTTTACATTAGTGGTGAGTTACATCGTCAGAGTACGGCAATGCCCCATATGCATAGGTTTGTCAGGGTTTGGGGGAGCTACTAGGCCCAGTAGGGAACATGTGTGTTTCCATTATCAGAGATACATTTTGATAGTGTTAGATCTAAGGAGGGATGTGTTTTGAAAAATAAAAAAATGGATATTTCAGGGGGAAAAAGTGGCCAAATAATAAAAGAACCTTTACAGCACCACTGCATTGTGCCTGAATGGTATTCCTTGAAACCGTCACCAAGGCAGAGGCCAGGTTTGGAAGAGCAATCAGGACAGTAAGTGGTGGTGTCTGTCCGTATTACCTTTCTATAGCAAACCCTGCAGCGCTTCTGTGGTTTGTTCTTTTGGGGAGTTGGGGGGATTTTATAAATAAAATGTACTATCCTGGGTCTTGCTGGAATGATTTCTGATGCACCTTTAAATAAAAATAGGGAAATAAATTATAGCTGATATTGTAAAAAGCTACATTTTTGATTGGGATTTGCCAGTTTGAAAATTAAAAATGAATTATCTACAGCAGTCTGCATCATATAGATGGCAACTTTTTTGTACCATGCCCTACACTCTCTCATTGCGAGGTATGACTACATTAGTTGATCACACAGATCAACTCCCCCCATGTTTTTATTATAGTCCCTGATGCAGACTGGCTTTCTCAGTACCCCTGTCCTGCCATGAACAGTGACTGCCACAGATCTGTCCTCATGCATGGTGGTCAGCATGTAGACATCTTTTTTGTCCTTAAACTTAACTGCCAGCAGCTCCTGTTGGCACAAAGATAAGGACGTCCCAGTTTTCAATTTGGTATCTGCAAGTATTTTGGGCAACTCCCCGCAATTGCGCCTGACAGTGCCACAGGCCACGGTGTCAAAACAAAAAAAGACACTTAAATAAAAGGGGGCTGGTGTAATAATTATCAACGAATAAATGATAGCCTTTATTTAATAAGGGGTAACTTAAATCCCAATCGATTTTCCCATTTGTTCCCATAAATTCAGGGCACCCAGTAGGGTCAAGTTGGCTGTCCTTGCCCTCATAAATTCTAAAAGCCTGGGTGTAGCCTGTGGCACTTTCACACAATTTATAAAATTTTACACCAAACTTGGAGTGCTTTGAGGGGATGTACTGCTTGAACCCTAACCTGCCTTTATATTTCATTAGGGATTCATCTACACTAATTTCTTTTTGGGGCATATATACTTGGGCAAACTTTTTCTGTAAATGGTTTATTAGGGGACGAATTTTGTACAGTCTATCATACTAGGGGTTTTCTTTTGGGGGGCACAGGGTATTATCACTAAAATGCATAAAGTGCAAAATTACTTCAAATCTGGACCTGGTCATTGTCTTGGGGAATATAGGGGTATCACATATGGGGTTTTTGCTCCAGTAGGATCGGATACTTGGCTTTTTTATTATTCCCATTGCCATTATTAAGGCCCAGAATTGTTTAAATTCTGTGATGTCTATGGGTTTCCATATTTCTTTCTTAACTACGAAAGCTGTAGGGTTGGCGGCAATATACTGGGCTGCATACAAATTGGTTTGGGACACAATTTCACCTAAAATGTCTTCCCCTAAAAACAAATCAAAATAATTATCATAGGTAAATCCTTCCACATCAATTTGAATCCCTGGGTTGCCTATGAATTCTGGGATTTGTGGGCATAAATTGATTGGTGATACCCATTCATTAGGATCAGGAGTGGCAGGTGTTGGGGCATTTCTTTGGGCAGATCTTTTGGCAGGTGCTGGGGCAATTGCCAGGGCAGCTCTTGGGGCAGCACTTGGGGCATTTCTTTGGGCAGGTATTTTGGTAAGTCTTTGGGCAGATCTTTTGGCAGGTCTTTTGGCAGGTGCTGGGGCAATTGCCGGGGTAGCTACTGGGGCAGTTGCCAGGGTAGCTCTTGGGGCAGTACATCTTTTCTACACAGAAGGCCCAGCGTCGTCACTAGTGCTGCTCCCACTCTCTGAAAACTGCGTTATGTTAAAATCTGACGCAGTGTCTGTTGCCTCTGAGTCAGACGCCAAAAAGGCATATGCCTCTTCAACACTGCACTTGCGCTGCATTTTGTCCACTTAATCTAAAAGACTTTTTTTTTTCGTACGCTATCCCTAAACCTAAATCTAACCCTAAAACTTATCCTAACCTATGTATATCCTGAACCTACCTAACCCAAGTGAACTACCTATCTAAACTATACTTATATATATATATTTTTTTTTTTGGGGGGGGGTTTCCCTAAACCTAAATCTATCTCTAAACCTTTCCCTAACACACGTCTACACTAAGCCTACCCACCTACCTACCTAAACTGTATTTATTATTCAAATTTTATTTAAAAAAAATATATATATTTTTTTAAAATGTAAAAAAAAAAAAAAAAAAATACAAGGGGGATGGGGGGTGTCCCACAGATCAGCAAACGCTGATCTGCATCAAATTGATCACTCCAAGAGTGATCAGATGGGGGGGAACTTATTGATCACTGCAAAACAGTGATCAAAGGGTTAATTTTAGCTTTTTTAAAACCTTTTTTCCACACAGGAACGCTCTGCAGGATCTGACACGATGTCTCTCTGTCTCTCTCCACCTCAGCAGTGTGCAAGATGGAGGGAGGCAGAGATATATGACAGGGACAGTATTTACAGATACTGTCCCTGTCATTCAGCGTTTGCAACATGTGATTCGCTCATCAAGCGAGTCGCATGTTGCAACAAAGTTTCTACTGGTTGTTAGTAAGTGTCCCGGTACCGGGGCACTTAGTAACAAGCAGCCCGCGCTCTCCCATAGCTCCGTGCAGCCGCGATGGGAGAGTTTAACCCTTGTTTTACCTTTGACGGTCCTGGTACGTCAAGGGTCGCTACGGGGTTAAGGGTCAGAATTCTAAAAATGAAATAACAGAAATAAAGCTAAAATACATGTAATGAAATGAAATAAAGTGATAATGGAATAAGACTATCTGATAAAATGTGAAGAGAAAGCCTATAAACAGAGGTATGATTACAATTCAGTACAGAATAGATTAAAAAACTAAAACTAATGAGGCAGCCACCTTCAGAAACAAACAGTCAAGAACTCCATTAAACAGTGGGTGCCATGCAATAACAGGGAAATAACAGTAAAGACATAGCACTCAGATGGTTAACTTATCAGTCTTCAGGTTCCCATTATACAAATACCAAACCTCAGAGAAGTTTAATAATGAGGCACAGACATGTAATAAAGTCAACCTCCACAGGGAAATGGTGCAGAAATACAGCTGTGACTGGGCAATCCAACTCCAGAGAAGCCAGCTAATGGACGCCTGCCTGATGGGGGATTATAAAGCCCATAGCTAAGCATGCCAACTTGCCCTTTTGCTGAAGCAGGTCACTTGAAATTGAGGGGTGGGGTAAAGCTGGAAGAAATGGGGGAGTCTCTGCCTCGAAGGACCTATAAAACTAGATTTTAGGGGTAAGATTCACTAAGCGGTGGTAAGGAGGGGATTAAGTGGAGATGACTTCTCCAGTGTTGTCACTTCTCCAGTTCCTATATTATTCTGTAGAGCCTATTCACTAAGATCTCCAAAGTTGAAGAAATCTTAGGCTCCATAGAATAACATAGGAATTGGAGAAATGATCTAACTGGAGAAGTCATCTCCACTCTATCACTTCTTTATCAACTTTTAGTGAATCTCCACCCCAGTCTCAGGGAAAAAAAGAGAGAATTGTGAACATGCTATCAGGGGAACTACCACCCCGCAATAACTTTACATGTATTCAGTCTTCATCTGGCGACTAGCTACTTAGTAGCGCTAGTTGCCAGAAATATTACCTGGTTCCAAAGATTTTGCAGTTTTTCTGAGGCTCACAGGAGCAGGAAGCACGGACATCTTGTCATAGTGATGTCTGTGCGCCTGCGCTGTCAGTCCCTTTTGGAGCCAATTGGCAGCTAGTCGCCAGATGAAGACTGAATACATGTAAAGTTATTGCGGGGTGGTAGTTCCCCTTTAAGAGTCTTTAAACATTAGTTCATTTTTAATTGTTAGTGTTTCTTTAAAGGAATTCCCATCATCTTCAGCTAGTTATTCCATGCACAATAACTAAGGACATAAGTGACTAACGTAACATAATGGGCTTTGTTAGATTATTTCTTTGTGGCATTATCACTGCTTTACTCGATATGTAAAATCCCCATATAAAGATGAAGAAATAATCCTGCTTCCTAACAAACAAGCCTAGGCATTTTCATCCACTCCATTATAAAAATAAATCCAAAACGATTTTTTGAAATCTATTCTACACTTTTATAAAATCAACAAATAATGGTGGTGTACATTTTTTTGCGATTTTTTTTTATTATTTGTATTTATTAATATAATAAATATATTAAATAAAAAATGGTTCAAGCAGGCAGGGAGATGTACTATGACCTGGAGCAATTTTGGAACAAATAAAAATGTTCCAAATTCCCAGTGAATTAAATCAGTTTATTTATGTTCTGAACATTAAAGAGGTCTCCGACAATGCACTGGAGACCTCTCTAGCATTCAAGAAGTTAAAAGCCTCATTTATATCAATGGGAATATTTATTTCTCCAGTAAGGTGTAGTTGTCTGGCCTCAGAATTGCTAAAGTGCTCCAAAGTGCATCAGGCTCACAATGTCCCTATTGAAATTAAACTTATAAAGCTGCAGTTCCCCTTTTTGCCACTAGCTGATGCTCTTGCATACACAGAATTTTGTATGCATGATTTTATTTCTTCATGACCTTATTTACCTTCAGTGATTCTTTTTTCATTCACTGGAGTTTCAGGGAATCCCACTGACTAGACACAGGGCTATTTGTGCCCAAATAGAAGGTAAATGTGCAGCCTATTGTTGATGTCTGTTGGAAAGGGAGGTCTTTAAACTAAGTAGTTACAGTAGGATCTCCACAACAGAGTGAAGGGGCCTAGAACCCATCTAATGCTTTAATCAGACTTTGAAAAAAGAAAACCACTTTCATAGTGGGGGGAAATAAAATTTCACATTGGTTTAATAAGGCTTTTAACCCCATAAGAAAGGACTCCCAATACATTGCTAACAGATTCTTTGGCGATATTTTTAGCATTTAAGGGGCTAAATGCTCCATTTAAATAAATGTGAATTTATATTGTTTTTATTTGTCCCCTATTGCACAAAATTGTCCAGAATTGCTTCAGCTGTAGGTACATCAGAATCATTGGGGCAGATGCTTGTTTGTTTCTTTAAAGTGGAACTAACATTTTATAATCACTTGGATGATTTTGAAACAGCTTCAAAACCATCTATATGTATGTTTGCTTTATTTAAAGGGATAGTAATACATACTTTGTAAAAATCTTCATTTTATAGATATTAAAAATTTAAACTAAATGCCCAAAGTCCCATGAGATATTCACTGTCAAAGTTCCCCCCATTCCTCCCCTTTCCCTGACGTCAGCATTCTACGTTCCTGCAGGGGAATCCGGTCCCGGGACCAGCCGGCGGCTCTTCAGCAGAGCCGAGATTGCGTTAGTGAAACAGAAATTCTTCACTAAAATGGCCTTGTAAGTGTGCCTGCAAACCAAGCACACTTTGTACACCGTTCCAATGAAGGATTTCTGTTTCAATAACGTGATCTCGGCTCTGCTGTAGAGCCGCCCGGCTGGTCCCAGGACCGGATTCCCCTGCAGTCAGCTAGAGCACTAACATCAGGGAAAGGGGAGGGAGGGGGAACTTTGACAGTGAATATCTCTCAAACCATAAAGGTTTGAGAGATGGGACTTTGGGCATTTAGTTTAAATTTTTAATATCTACAAAATGAAGATTTTTAAAAATATGTATTACTCTCTCTTTAATTTTCAGATTATGCACACTAGCCAGTACTTCCTGGTAGGAAATGGCAGTTGGGAGGGACAGTGGAACAATAATATCAGACACACCAGGCTGCCTAATTTGCATACAATGACATAAATAAAGCTAAATATCATATAGTTGTAAGTTATCATTTTAATCCTTTGAATGCCAGAGAGGTTGATCATCCACTTTGACACTGAAATGCTTAATAAAGAATGGCTAAAATAAAAATTAAGATGATATGTTATTATATTATTTTGAAACCGCTTTCAGGATCACCCAAATCATTATAATGCACTTTAAAAGGTGAATACGGTGTACTGACTTGCAGCATATTATAGAAACCTCCCATAAGACTGTGGATCTGAAGCTACAGAAATGTACTGATAGTGTGCTCAAAATATTCATTAGTATGTTGATTTTGATGGGACTAATGTCACCTCCAAA
This sequence comes from Rhinophrynus dorsalis, assembly GCA_037306005.1. NCBI lineage: Eukaryota > Metazoa > Chordata > Amphibia > Anura > Rhinophrynidae > Rhinophrynus > Rhinophrynus dorsalis. The sequence continues at coordinate 528,409,311 of CM074718.1, forward strand.
TCTTAGCTATAACCCATACTTTACCATAAAACAGAATTAATAGTTGGGGACCTTATTGTTCTTTGTCCCAGGAGAAACACACAGGGATGGGGATAGGAGTGTGCACATGATGCGATTTGCACCATAATGTGGGTGGGGTTTAATTAGGACTGTCAGGGTTGGAAGTTGAGAGGAGTGATTTGTCCTTTAGTGGGTTGGTGAAGGTGGTGGGATGGAGCAGCAGTAGGCAGAACAGGTAGGGAAAGTGGACGGGGTTACCAATGACTTCACCGAACCAGAGAATCAGCCTCTGGGGGCAGATCCAGAGAGTTAACAGGTATGCCAATGCATTGTTCTGAAAGGTGGTAGATACCGCTCTAGCACCCATGAGTTAAAGTTGGTCAATAACCCTGTGAGTGTCAGAGGGGAATCCAGTGTATTGCTCTGCAATGTGTTGAATACCCCTCGGCTACTCAAAGGGTTAAAGATGTCAGATCTACTGACTCTATGGATGGTTTACTCAGAAAGTTTCCTGAACAGCCCTCAGATTCCATTAACGTGCTGCTAGAAAACACCTTTCCACTACAGAAATAAATGCTATGTTTAAAGCCACAACATGCGAATCTTGCGTTGTTGATGCAGGGTGAGATTCTCATGTCGCCCTTTTACTCACTGCAAAATGCTTAATGCGCTACGTAGTCGCACGTGTTTAGTGTGCAACATTTTTAAAGGATACCCTATGGACAACCCACGCTAAGTATATATATTACTCTTCTCAAAAATAAATGTAGAATACTAGTAGTAATTATGTAGATAAATACCTGGTCATGTAATGAAAATAAGTCCAGGTGGACCCTGTGGAAACATTACAGAATGAAGTCTTTGATATTACAGGAAATGAAGGAAAAGTAAATATTTCTGATCAATTTCCGAATAATGATAACATTTATAGAAAACCTATCATTTGAGCTAGGTCTTCATTCCAGGCTTCTGTAGGCAAGGCACCCTAAATGCCCCACCCCCATGGCCACATCCCTACTTGACCCTGCCACCAGCACAATCCACAGTGGTCTGGTACAGAAAATACCCTTAGCTTATAACATACAGACACAAATAAGCCCTTAACCAATGGAATGTTAGAAAGATCTTCAACACCATGCAATATTATATTCTAGAGACCTTTTTCATCCAAGGAGATGCATACATGGTAAACTATTAAATAAGAGACCAACATTAGTACATAAACTGGATATTATTGCAGTGGAAAATAAACCAGCTACCATAAAGTAGGAGTGGGTGTCTGGTGCAGGGGCATTAGAAGAGAGCTGACCACATCCACATCTCATCTGGGTAGGTGTGGAATGAAGTGAATCTTATAATATTGACCCTGTAATTGCTACATTTTGAGGAATTTTGTGAAAATGAAATTAGTTTAGTGCAAACAATCATGAGCAGAATATATTTTTTCCCAAAATGTTCCTTGTTTTATAAATGAATCAGTGACAAATGATGGATATTGGCACCAGATGAAAGCCCAAACTGCCCTGACAAAATAAAAACAATACAGAATTCTCATGGGTAAACGAAACAATAAAAAGTTAAAATCAGATTTAAGACATAAAAAAGTGACAATGTTCTTGGTCACAAATTTCCAAAACAGGGTGTGTTACAAAAGAGAGTGAGCTTTAATAACTTTTGAATGGCGCATATTCCAGAAGTTGTGAAATAGAATACAGCATATTTTTTTCAAAATAAACATTTACTAAGACTTTAACGTTCATAAGTCCCCATGAAAAGTAAAATGATAAACACCCTTAACAATTAAGTAGAAATTGGGACTGAAAAAAATAATTGGTGACACTGTTGCCATCATGTAACCAGTAAAATGATGAAGTCAGATGCGTAATGGAGAACCTGTCAGCACTGTTAAGGAAACGATATATGGCTGACAAGCCCCACGATCTGTTAAAACGCTAACGGTGTCTGAAAACGGCAGATGTGGAATTGGTAATCAAGAGCAATGTGTTCTAACTATAAAGAAGCTTCATACATTTGTATCCCACATTGCTAGACATACGCTTAGACTTGGCAAAAACTGCACAGTATTAGCCTTTTTTCAGTCTACCATCTGTGCTGTGAAATGTGTCGCATAATATTTTTTATTAACCCCTTGATGCTCAGTAAGTATCCAATAAATTGTGAAAGGGTTAACTTATATAATTTCTCCACAGGGAGTAATGTAGATTTGCTGGGATTCTCAGTGAAGGGGAAATTACCCGCATTTTTGGGCTTAGCTGACCTTGTGAGTGGAGTCAGTTCAATATGCAAAACTGTATTTCTCATTTGAAATGGCACTAGAGGGTAAACAAGTGGTACCCTGGCTCTGAGCTTTGACTAGCAGAACAAGCAAATGCTGTTTATTCTCAGTGAGTATTCACCTTTTCATGTGCATACTGACAGATAAGAAGGCTTGCCACATCCTTTATTTGTTGGATGTAAAACCCCAGATCCTCTCTGTCACTCAGAGATGGACTGACATTACCCAGGGCCCTGGGGAAATAAAGGCCATGTGTCCCTTTTATCACACCACTAGTTATATCCTGCCCCCCACGTTATCACTTCAGTCCTCAATCCCAGCCCACTCCTTTTTGCTAAATTTTATATCTGACATGAATGTTGTGAAGTAAAGCAAGTGATACAACAGAGCTTGCAACCGAAATGGAGCTACAGTAATGATACCACATAGCTTACAATGCCATAAATCAACCCAAGAGATACTACAGAGCTTACAATTTAAATGAAACTACATTAGTAATACCACAGAGCTTGCAACCAAAATGAAGCTACTCCCATGATACCACATAGATTACAACTGAAAAGGAGCAAACAATTGAAATGGAGATGCATGTAAAATGCATGTAAAATGCAGATCTCGCTTAAAGGGATAGTAATACTTCGTTTTATCTTTATTTTATTTTGTAGGCATTAAAAAAACATGAAGAACGATCTAAGTCTTACATCTCAAACCTTTATGGTTTGAGAGATATTCACAAGCAAAGTTTCCCCTCCCGCCACTTTTACCTAGTGTAAGCCATCTCTTCTCAGATGTGGAATGCAGTCCATAGACCAGACAGATAACAGAAGGGGACAATCTTCTTCCTATGAGAACAATTAAAGCCCTGGCCCACTTGACAAGCTTTTCAGGTTTTTCCCTTATTTTAATTGAAGATTGTCCCTCTCTACAATCTACCTGGGCACCTCCCTTCTGATCTGGCTGAGCAGTAAAAGGGGAGGGGGATACTTTGTCAATGAATTACTCTTGAACTACAACTCTGACAGAATTGAAATAACACTCTCCAAAGTCCAAATACTATGATGATTAATTAGAGAATTATGATGATTAATTAGAAACATTACTATCCCTTTAAGATTTTTATGGCAGGTGGAAGAGATGATATATCTATCTATATATATATATATATATATATATATATATATATATATATATATATATATATAAAAAACGGTTGCAGAGATATGTGCCAATACAGTCTGTCCCATAGAAGTCAATAGAAGAAGTTGCAGCTGGGTGGGAAAATGGGCCTTAAAGTCTCAGTACACCAAACAATACAAACATTTTTAAAGTGATTAAAAATGCCCAAATACCCAAGGGAACATGTAGGGATAAATAAAAATGGAAGATCCTTAAGGATAAGATGACCAGATCTCACCTTTAACTGGGGAAATATAGGAAATAGCTATTTTCCAGTACTTCACTAAAATCAAAGCAGTCCTGCGGTATGCATTTTTCCTATGCATCCCCGATTAAAGGTGAGGTCTGGTCAGCCTACTTAAGGGAAAACCCAAAAAATAAGCCCATAACCAGTGAAACTAGCAGGGAAGGGGTTAATCAGTGGCGTAACAACAGGGGTCACACCTGCGACCGGGCCTGTCACTCCAGGGCCCCAGCCGCCCCCTGCAACCCCCCGCAACATGCTGAGGTCTGTGCCTTCTTCGGCACAGACCTCCAGCAGCTGAGTGCCCTCTTCGGCTCTTTAGTAATGCAGAGCTCTGGAAGATGACATCATCTCCCAGCGCTCTGCATTACTAAAGAGAAGACCGCGCTGGAGCTCCAGCAGCACAGACCTCTCCTGCCACACCGCTGGACCACCAGAGATAGGAAACGGACACTGAGGGGGCAATGTGGAGTGAATGTGGAGATGGGGGACAATATGGAGATAATGGGGGGCAATGTGGAGATTGGGAGCATTGTGGAGGTGTCAAGTGGAGATGGCCAATGGGGGGGCCAAGGTGGTCAGGGGGGTCCCATGGCAACTTTTGCACCAGGGCTCGGTGGCTTCTAGTTATGCCTCTGGTTATTGCTCTCTGACTTATGAGCTCTATACACTGCAGACACAACAGTGCCACCATAAAATAGAAAGGACAAGAATAAAACTGCCATTTTACACTATAATTACTTTTTTATAAGTTACTAGTTGAACAGCCCGTTACACGGGCCACAGTGTCACTGCTACCCGGTCGCGGGGCAGTCACGCGCAGTAGAGACTGCCCGCACCACGGCTGATACAGAGCTGGACGCTCCTTCAGACCGCCCAGCTCTGTATCAGCCGCAGTACAGGCAGTCTCTACTGCGCATGTCGAGGCGTTAACACACGTTTTAGCAAATTATTATATAGGATACCCTTGCAATCAAGCTGCCCTTTTTTAATGCGAAAAAGAAAATCCCTACAAAATATATTTTCTGCTTATAATGAGTGTTAATATCCCTTTCAATTGCATTACTAGGGACGGAGTTCCATTGTAAGTTATAATGTCACCAATGGTTATATCTATAAATCCCCCATAGTTTTCAATAGGAATCTGCAAGATTAAATCAGTGATAATATTTATCACCTGCAATGTAATAAAACCCTATATTAGCCTATGGATCTTATTCAGGGAGCTAAAGATGTGCAATTCCAGACATAGACTGTGGGGATGTAGTGTATGCTTTACAAATCTTGGTAAACTCAATACTATCACGTTGTCCTTCAATATAATTTCACTACCCATCATTATGATATATTTAAAGAACTTAAGTGACTAACACTCAGATTTAGATGTACCTTTAACCTTTTTTGCCTAGTTTATAACCACTTCTCTAGAAAGCTACCAGACTACCTGAGCAGTATGCTCATTCCAGTTCTCCATACTAACTATAACCTCCACTACACTACTAACAACTCACTGAGTATCCCAGACTACAAGAAAGAAGCCGACCGATTCGCCTTTTCCTTCAGAGCTCCAAAAGACTGGAATAACCTACCAGAAAAAAAATCAGATCTTCTCCAGTTTAAAATCCCTAAAAATAACAGGTTCTTTGTATCTAAAAACAACATGTAACTGTATATATGCCCTTGCTGCCCTAGGTACAGGCACACTGCAGAAGTGTAGAAAAGCCACAGAGCGGGAAAAGCACAGTCATGGATCCCATCTGGTACTACTGAAGTGATTTTCTGCAATATATTGTCTTGGGAAAGCGGCTGCAACAGGGTTGCAGAGGTTGGGACAAATTCCTGGAGGGAGGGGGTTAAAAGGATGAGGACTACCACATTTTACTAATTCAGTTACACAAAGAGGCATCAGTAGGTCAGGAAATCATCTAAAAATTATTGGTAACTAGTGTAAAAGCCCTTGTACACGGGCCAAGGTCCTCACGATGTTACCCCTTTGAGTGCCAGAGGGGTACTCAATGCATTGCAAAGCACCCCTCTGGCACTCAAAGGGTTAAGAGGCCTGTCCTGCTCTGCGTCCTGCCGCCGAAGCAGTCATGCACTGTAGAGACTGCCCGAAAGCACAGAATGCTCCCAGCACAGAATGCTCCCAGCACAGAACTCCCAGCATTCTGTGCATTCTGGCAGTGTCTACTGAGCATGACGGCTTCTGACAAACATCCTACCGACTTATTATATAGGATGCCCTGCCTACCAGACACATCCCCAGCAACACCACATAAAATGAAAGTGTCCCTCTTTGGACATTTGAAATGTTTGGAGGTATGGAATAATAAACATTCCCCTTGCTTTAAACTGGGCTGTTAACCCTTTGAACGCTAGAAAGGTCTCAATGTGTTGCAAAGCAATGTATTGGAAACCTTGCTAGAATTCAATGTATTCTCGATTTAAATTGAAGTGAATTTTCATCTGTTAACTATGGCATGTTTGTTTTACTCCAGAAATACTCTTCCATTTATTTTGCATATTTCCTAGTGAAACAAATCATGCCACACTGGCATTAATTCCTGCTCTTTTTTGTTTGTTTTGTCACTGCCTTCATGCCACATCTGTGTGAACAATAATGAAAGGATTTATGGGGCTCTCTGGTAATCAGAATACTTGCTAAGCTATCCCCCCCAGTCACTGTTTGAACTGCAAAAGATTTCTGTTGAAAACAGACAGCTAAAAAAGCACACAATTCCCCTTACTACTTCCCTGCAGTTGTAGAGGGTCAAATATCATGCATTGTGTACCCTTCTGACACTCAAGGGGTTACCCTGTGCAAGACATTTCTGACATCAGTGGCATCAAAGTGCCCCTCTGGCACTCAAAGGGTTAATAATATGTAAAAACATTATTCCAGTTCTATATGACCTTCTAAACATACCAGCCCATATTATCAAAATTACGTGCAGTAATTCTGTGACAAAACTTCAGGGGGTGCAGAGGATGCAGCTGTGACTGGGCCAAAACTCCAATGAGGTCCATATGCCTCAGAGCTCAATTACAATTCCAACCCTGTAAGAATATTTTTGTGCTGGGGGACTCAAAAAAAGTCTTTGCTCCGGGGACCACAATTGTCTGATTACACCACTGGTAGGAAGAAAATTCCCATCAGATCCTGGGGGGGGGTGGGTGGGTTTACCAAAGAAAATCTAAGAGAGGAGGATGTAGAAGCAGGGGTATGGCCTCTCTGAGCCATGCAATGAGGACCATATAGCAAATACATTTCATTGGCTGGCTGGCTGGACTGGTACGTGCAAGACAGATGGGGTGGAGCAGGTATGCTGGTGCTGCAAGTGAGACCACATGTCCCGGAATGGCAGAATGGAAATGTGGTCACCCTAGTCCCACGGCTGAGGCTCCTGTCGGCACTGACCATCTTTCTGAGGCTGACACAGAATAAGAGTTCCCTGTGGGAACACTTACTCTGTGTCAGCCTCAGAAAGAAGATCAGCTCTGGTGGGAGCCTCAGCCGCGGGTCTCACTTGCAGCACCAGCATACCTGCTCCACCCCATCTGTCTCGCACATACCAGTCCAGCCAGCCAATGAAATGTATTTGCTATATGGTCCTCATTGGCTGGCTGAGCCAGCCAATGAGGACCATATAGCACATACATTTCATAGGCTGGCTGGACTGGTGCGTGTTGCTCCATTCCGGGACTCTTTGTTGTCCCTCGGGACATAGACACCCAATAAGGGACAGTCCCGGGCATTCCGGGATGTGTGGTCACCCTAGGCCTCTCTAGAATGAAGAGTCTGGATTTTAACTGGCCCAAGTGCTAGCTAAGGCAGGAAAGGGAAGCTGGAACTGGTGTGTGCCCTCGCCAGAAGACTAAGGGTGGCCAAGTCTTTCTTCCAGTAGTGTGCTACATGATAGGCTGTGGCAGCTGCACTCACGTAAAGTGCCCCTGATGTGCTCCTTACAAGATTGGGGGCCGTAAATCTAAACACCAGTGGCTACAGCCCAAGAATAAAAAAAGTGTACAGTGGATGATGTCTTGGGATGCATTTTCCAAACCCTCTTCCAGGACGGTACAAAGAAACTTCATGCAAGCTAGCACCTGGTGAATGTGCATTGGACTGTGTGCCACACTCTTGCATTTTTTGGGACTGCCTATCATTACAACCACTAACGTACAAAGAAGAGAATAGTAGAAGTGTGTAGATTTTATATTACCCCTATTTGCCTGTAGTTGTTGTCTTAAGTTTGTGCCATGACCCCTCTAATAAATGCAATTTATTATCCTTTGTCTGGCTGGATTGTATGCCCTTTGCTTAACCCGCTTCCCCTTTCCTGAGCTAATATCTGAACTCTTTTGGTGAGTGGACCCAAATGTTGAAGTTGTTCTCTCTTGGACCAATGCAGGAGACTAGCAGAGTAGTTATGATACCTTTATTGGATAACTGAGTGGCTCTAGGATGCAAGCTTTCAAGACAACTATATTTCTTCTTCAGGTGTAATAAAAATGATGGCTGAATGCACAATACATTACTTATTTCAAAGTGAAGAAGGTCTGGCACCCAAAGCGTTAATCATCCATCAGGCACAACCAATAACCTTAGTGGACACTGATTAAAAAAAACATCAGCAGAAAGGTAGATGCTAACCAACAGAAAACATTAGGGTTTAATTCCTTGGATGTTATAGAAGTCTACAATACATTGCAAAGCAATATGTTGAGATATCTTTAGCATCCAGAGCTTCTAAAGGCAACGTAACACCTCCTAATAATTAGCCTCCTCACATTTACCTCATGGCAAGGAATTTAACCCTTCAGATGCTAGAGAAAGCTCCAATGCATTGTGAAGCAATGCATCAGAGATCTCCCCAGTAGTGTTGAGCGAGCACCCCGATGCTCGGGGGTTCGGGTGCTCTGACCGAGCACCCCCTGAGGCTCGAGTGCTCGGCCGAGCACCCGAGCCCCATTGAATTGAATGGGAGGACTCGAGCATTACACCAGGCACCCCCTGCTCTGATGAGGGGAGGGTGCCTGGTCAATGCCCCCCTTCATCTCCACAATGCCCCTCTTCCACAATGTCCCCCTTCCACAATGTCCCCCTTCATCTCCGCAATGCCCCCTTCATCTCCGCAATGCCCCCTTCATCTCCGCAATGCCCCCCTTCCACAATGTCCCCCTTCATCTCCGCAATGCCCCCTTCATCTCCGCAATGCCCCCCTTCCACAATGTCCCCCTTCCACAATGTCCCCCTTCATCTCCGCAATGCCCCCTTCATCTCCGCAATGCCCCCCTTCCACAATGTCCCCCTTCATCTCCGCAATGCCCCCTTCATCTCCGCAATGCCCCCCTTCCACAATGTCCCCCTTCATCTCCGCAATGCCCCCTTCATCTCCGCAATGCCCCCCTTCCACAATGTCCCCCTTCCACAATGCCCCCTTCATCTCCGCAATGCCCCCTTCCATCTCCACATGTCCCCTACCTCCAGTCCCTGGTGGTCCAGCGGAGCGTCTGTAAGATCTGTGCCTCCTTCGGCACAGATCCCTGCCACCCGAACATGGCGGGCGAGCACATGGCGGTACTCGTACGAGTACCGCCATGTGCCGAGCAGAGCGATGCTCGAGCCGATCCGAGCATCGGCCGAGCATGCTCGCTCAACACTACTCCCCAGTAACCAAGCGGTTAAAATTGTTTTATATTTTTTTGTACCCCAATGGTATTTCTTGCCAGGAAACAGTGGATGACACTAGGGGTGCGGATATGAAGATTGGGGTGTGGCCATGGGTGGAGCTAAGGGCATCTAGAGTGCCTTGCCTAATGGCACCTGGGGTGTAAATCCAGCTCTGTCCAAGGCAGTATCTATTATTTAGTTCAGGAGGTCTAAAATCTAGTCTTAAATATACCATGGGCAGAGTTTTAGAACCTTCTGCACAAATTTTGACCTTCTGCACATGTGAGATAACATTTTCAGTCCTGGATACCATGTGTAAAAACTGGGTAGTGATTGTTGTGTGTGCAGCTGGTGGGAAAACAACTTCGATTATCACCTACCAACAAACCAAATAAAAGCTGGTTGGGGATGATGGAAGCTGTAGTCTGCAACAGCTGGAGGTCCAGCAATTGACTCCAGCTGGGTTAAAGAAATAAAGGTTCTGAAACTCTGCCCATGGCATATTTAAGACTAGATTTTAGACCTTCTGTACTAAATAATAGTGCCATTAGGCAAGGCACTCTAGGTGTCCTTAGCTCCACCCGTGGCCACACCCCAATCTTCATATCCCCACCCCCAGTGTCATCCACTGTTTCCTGGCAAGAAATATCACTGGGGTACAAAAAAATATAAAACAACTTTAATGGGATAGTAATGTCAGAAAAAAAAGTATTACCTATGTATATACAATTAAAAGAGAGTAATTTCACTTATTCGTATCTCTCAAAGCGTTATGGTTTGAGAGATATAGGAAAATAAAGTTCTCCGCTCTCTCCCCTTTCTGCTTGACGAGCTGTAAAGTTGTCAGAAGCAGAATCTGGTCGCAGAAGCAGTTCCGATATAACAATATCTAAAAATAAATACTTAATTTAGAATGGTCTACAAAGTGTGCCTGGCTGGCAAGCACACTTTGTAGACCGTTCCAGTGAAGTATTTATTTCTGAATAGCGTGATTTCAGCTCTGCTGAAGAGCCTATGTCTGGTCAAATGACTGGAATCTGCAGCTGTCAGCTAGATGGCAGACTTGAGTAAAACAGCCAGGAAAAGGTAACTTTAGCAAGTTATATCTCTCAAACCATAAAGGTTTGAGAGATAAGACTTACATTGATGTTAATCTCTTTTTAATGTCTACAATATTAAATCAACTTAAAATTAACCATTACTATCCATTTGACCGCTTGGTTGCTAGGGAGATATCCAATGCATTGCTTCACAATGCAATGGAGCTCTCTCTAGCATTCGAAGGGTTAAATTATAGCCTGTAAGAGAGTATAAAACGGGAGCAGGGACACTGAAATTGCTGTGGCACTTCCACAATTCAGGATGTATGCCCAGAACAGCTGAGGAACCCCTCAACATTTGGCGCTCTAGGTAGCTGCCTACTCTTCCTATTGATAAATCAGCCGTGGCCTTGGAGTAGGATATTTCAGTGGACATGGCCCTATTTTATTTTTAGGTGTTACTGTTCTTTTAAGAATATTTGAGTGATTATGAGAAAACTAGGGAAGAAAGAACCCTCTTCCACCAAAGCACCCACTGTCCAATGAGCCGCATGCTGCTTGCACTCATGCTTGTGCTCATCAAGGACTGGAGAAACTAATAGCAATTAGATATCTGTCTGAAGAGGTCACTACTAGCAATAGATTCAAAGCAAAGCTAATGAATATCTTACCTGGTGCTTCAATTAATTGCTTGTATATGCTCAGAAAGGCCGCCTCTGCTTCCTTGCTCCTTTTACTAAGTGCAACGACCTGAGGGACAAGGAACATAGACAATATGTGAAACCAGGCTACATTTCTCTTTTTTTCTGATCTCTTCATTTTTCAGATGAATTATTACTAGTTATTTTGTCAGGAAGAAAATGTTGTATAAAAGAAAGCATATAATCAAATTATTCACTTATGTTTTCTAGAATATAAGCTGTAAAACCTTAACCTTTTGAGTCCCAGGGGGTAAAGGTTTAAATGTAAGCCAACACTTCTTAATAATAACATTCCACTTACCATACTATGGCCAGAAAATCCTAATGGCCCTTATAAATGTTACTCTTCTGCCTTTGATCAAAGGGTAACCTCTTCAGTTAGTTGTGCAGGTCATGTCCATGGAAGCAAACTGCACAGTTGCTAGCAGGACCACACAACACAAACCCTGCTCACTGCACATGGTAATCTTTGCTTTGCAAAGCATTGTACCCCTCTGGTTCTTAAAGGGTTAAGAAGGTGCCCGCAACTGTCATTTTCGCCTCCGTGAACCTGAACATCCAGGACTGACTGAAAATGTTATCTCTTGAACCAAGGCGCAAAGGCAAAATGTATTAGGATTAGGATTTTCTGGCCATTGTAATATAAGTTGGTCTCCTTATTAGGAAGTGTTAGGAAGTGAGGTGTTTAATTTGACAGGAGTTACCTAGGTAGCAGTGATGATAACCCTTGGAGATAAGTGTTCGGGCAGTAATGGAAAAATTTACTAACAACCAATTTTTTTTTTTTTTTACTCACACAAATTTTCATGAACCACTGTATTATTCCTCTTCTATAATGCAACTATTTTCACTGTAAACCCTTTAAGGACCACAGGGGGTCATTAAAGGTTGGTAAATGTGGAAAATAAATTTCACAAAGGCTGCTTTTTAGAGCAACCTTTTTGGAGCCAAAATGTTGGTGTTTTTGTAGTACCACAGTGTAGCAAGGTTTTCCCAGCATTCCATGCTCTTGATAGACACAGAAGCTATAAAATCTCAGGGAAATTTCAGCTACCCACGACAACTGTGCAATTTTAACGTGATTTCAATGCAATTCCATTGAAATTAATACAACAAATTTGTAGTTGCATTATCGCACCATCTGAGGAAAGTTGCAGCATGCTGCTTCGCTCTGACAATCACAAAGAAGGCTGTCTGTGTTAAATACCTTAAAGGACACAATTCAAAAAGCAAGTTTTATTTCTTTTTTTTTCATTTTTTTTTTATGTATGTCACTGTAACAATGCCAATTGCGTAAAAGGGAAAGAAGTTTCGTTTATTTTAAATTGGATTCCAATCTGCTTATATCTAGCCATTTTCCTTTAATATATTGTTTTTAAAAATTATATATTAATGGCACTGTGTGACACTTTATGCTAATTTTACACACAGCATGCATATTAGTTCTATGACCAAACTTCTCTCTCACTGTAGTTACAAATGCCCTGAACGCTGTCTAGATTCATTCAGAACACAGTGTGTGTGAAAATTAGCCCAGCACAAAAACAAATTAACATAAAGTCTCACACTGTGCCACCAGCAAAACCTTCTCACAAACTAATTATATTAGAAACAAATGGCTAACACAATATAAAGGCAGGTTTTAATTACCTTTAAATGAATTCACTTATGTTAAGTTGACAGGTCTATTTTTAACCCTTTGAGTACCAGAGAGGTGTCCAATGCATTGCAACACGTTGGATACCTCCCTGGCATTCAAAGGGTTACACTTATTATTCCTCATATGAGAGCATGTAAACAGTCTGAATTAGAAAACCCATACAGTAAAGCGACTCCCATGACTCTTTAGGGCATGAATCATTTTTAGCAAAAATATAAATCATATACCTGACTGCTGTATGGCGTATAAGGATAGGAACATAGATGCATAATGTATGTGCTGCCAATGCAAGCCCATGGTATAGAGTGCTAGACAGACTGCAACACCAAAGAAAAGTGTCTGTCAACCAGCGACCCATGCACTCTTGTATGTATATATATATATATATATATATATATATATATATATAGAGAGAGAGAGAGAGAGAGAGAGAGAGAGAAAGCGAGAGAGAGAGATAATTTGTTCTCTTCAGGCTCCTATAATCAGCTCAGAGAAAGCCCTGAGGTAAAGTCTGATAGTGTAAGCCATCCTCTACAGAATAAGGTCCTTAAAGTCTGTGCTCTGGTCCAATCCCTCCAAGGAGGCCAAAGCTAAAAGACTGCGTAACTGGGGGAAATTCAGACCTATATCCTCTCAGCATAATATATAAAAAAGGAAGGTTAACTAAAACAGAAGCTTTGCCCTTGCATCCAACCGGTTGGAAGGTCATCTTTAAAACGAAGCATGACCAGGCTGGATAAAATAGATATAGGAGAGAGTCTCTGCCTCAGAGAGCTCTTTCAATCCTGCCCTCTTGGAGGAGGGGATTTACTCATGGTTCCTGTGTTTCTCATAGGATATAAAAGAAATATCAATTTTTAGTGGTACACTGCAGTAGAAAAAGTATGTACCCAACTTTATTTGTACAAAAGTGCACAACCTTATAGCCTTAGTGATTGTCATTGACCAAGCCTGTAACACACTACCATTCTCAAACTCTACAGTAGTGGCAGTCAGACGGCTAAGCTTTACTGACTCAGGCCTCACTGCTGGGGGTAGTGATTTGAGCAGGGAATAAAGCTCCCCTGACCAGTGCCAGTCTTATCCAACTGGTAATTACAACCCCCCTCCACTTAACACATAATAATCCTTTTTAATATCAGATGATTGTCCAAGGATTGTAGTGCATTGGGTACTCTTCTGGCACTGAACCTGTTAACATGCCATCATCTCTGGTAATAGTGTGAAATAATGCTCACCCTTTGTGTCGCTGGAACGAGAAGTGGGCTTGTCAGATTAACAGGGCTATATAGGGCAAGCATGGAGGAACGGACTGGGGCACCGCATTGCACTGCAATGCGTTCTGTACCCCTCTGGCATTCAAAGGGTTAAAGGGTTGGAAATCCACCACAGCGAACAGTGAAGGGGGAGGATTGGGGAAATGAGGTAGCCTAAAGTGTAGGGGTTAAATGGTAATAAAAGAGGGACAGTAGAGGAAAAATTAGGAGCAAGCATCTCCCCCTCCCTCCAATTAGTTTGGCTGGTGTTGGGGCAGGGTGGGGTCCTTGCCTTGTACTGGGATACGTGGAATGTTAACAGAAAATAATTCCAGATGGTTCATTAGAGAGTAAGCCTTGTGCAGGTTGGCCCTGTGCTTATGTTGCAGGCGGTGCAGTTACCCATTGGAGATGGCTGGGTCTGACACAGTTGGTTTAACTGCACATTAGGAATGTGGGTAATTGGTTTGGGTTTTTAAGCATGAGCCCATTTTATCTGGCCATGCAAAGGGTATGGTAATTAAGCAGAAATTGGGTTATGGGGCAAGGATGCTAGTACCTATGACTTATTACTTTGTGTTAGAATCAGTTTATTGATGTTTGGTAGGACGTAGTAATTAGGGTACATCATTAATAAACATGGCCTGTTCTTACCCAAGAAAAATGTTGTGTGTCTTATTCAGAGGCGTAACTAGAATCCACGGGCCCCTAGTGCAAGAATTGCCACGGGCCCCCCTCCGACCACATTGGCCCCCCTCAACCACATTGGCCACCTCCACATTGCCCCTTCCACAATGCCCCCATCACAATGCCCCTCATTCTCCACATTTCCCCCCAATCTTCACAATGCCCCTCATGCTCCACATTTCCCCCCAATCTCCACAATGCCCCCATCACAATGCCCCTCATGCTCCACATTTCCCCCCAATCTCCACAATGCCCCCATCACAATGCCCCTCATGCTCCACATTTCCCCCCAATCTCCACAATGCCCCCATCACAATGCCCCTCATGCTCCACATTTCCCCCCAATCTCCACAATGCCCCTCATTCTCCACATTTCCCCCCAATCTCCACAATGACCCCATCGCCACATTGCCCCTACTGACCCCCGTCCTCCTACCTCCTGGTGGTCTAGCATTGTGTGTGACATGCTCCTGCGTGGTCCTTAGTAATGCAGAGCGCTGGGAGATTATGTCATCTCCCAGCGCTCTGCATTACTCGAGCGCTGGCCACCGGGACATCAGCTGTGCTGTGGGCGGGTGGCGAGGGGGTTGCAGGGGGCGGCCGGGCCCCTGAGAGTGACGGGCCCGGTCGCAGGTGCGACCCGTGCTACCCCTACTGTTACGCCACTGGTCTTATTCCTTCATGCCCTCTGCCTTTTGCAAGTAAAAAGTCATTATGAAAAAATGCATATACATTATATAACATGTATATATACAAACACACACATATATAGTATATGCATACTGTAGGGCTTTTCCTTCAGAGATAAACAAGAGGAGTCCACCTGTTGGGAGATGCTTACTTTGAAAGTTACAACATTTCAAACCGCAGCACAACTGTTTCTATCACATTCTATGGAGTAGACCAAGACTCAGATCTCCTCTAAAATTCAACAGAAATACAATAGAAAATGTACTTTCTGGACACTGGGGGGTGTCATAAGGTTCATGTTTGGTGATATTATGGCAAATATTACACAACTCCATCTGAAAGGGTGACATTTAACACTGTTACAGAGACCTTTGAACTACACTATAACCGAGTAATCTGACACTAGCTTTGTTATTAATCAGACTACGGAATTATAATACTACAAAACATAGGTGAGCTTTACTCCAACATCATACGCTAACAACAAATGTCTCTACTGCTACCCTGGCATTCCTAATTCGTTCTCATTGCACTGCCAATATATTATATTACATACACACACACATACTATCGAATGCGGCACTGTGTTGCTCATGGATTTGGAGCTCTGTGTACATCGGGGGAACCACTGCAACTACTGACCAGTCATCTGCAAGGTTTACACAAAGGTGCTATCAACAAGAATGGACTTAATAAATGATGCAGCACAGCTTAAGGAACAAGCAGGCTTCAGAAGTGGTTTCAGTACAATGGACCATATCCAGAGAATGCAGCAAATTGTAGAGCAGCATAATGAATGCACCTTCCATTATGCAAAGCATTCACTGTCTACAGAAAGACCTTTGACTCAGTGAAAAAACAAACAATAATCAATACTCTGATCAACCAAGGAATAGATACAGCTTACATCAATATCCTCCAATCAATATATGAAAATGCAACTGCATCAATACAGGTCAACAATGATAAAGTTCAGATCAATATAGATCAAGGCATCCAACAAGGAGACATAACCTGCCCCAAATTATTTTATGCTTGTTTAGAAGAAATTTTCTTCAAACTAAAAGACAAAAAAAGGAATTAAGGTCAATGGAAATTACCTACATCACTTACATGTTGCAGATATATAAAATTCTTTACCAGCAGTCCTGAAAAACTGCAAGAAGGCACTGAAGAGCTACAACAGGAAAACAACAAGTCATATTAAGTCATGTTTAACACATTTACCAAGGGAAATAACAGTAGATGGACAA
Organism: Rhinophrynus dorsalis; assembly: GCA_037306005.1. NCBI lineage: Eukaryota > Metazoa > Chordata > Amphibia > Anura > Rhinophrynidae > Rhinophrynus > Rhinophrynus dorsalis. The sequence goes on from CM074718.1 coordinate 528,425,985, forward strand.
GAACTAGAGGAAGTGCACAAGTATGTTTACTTTGGACATGAAATGTTAACACATGGAAACACCATGATGAAAACTGACCGACAAATAAAATTGGGATGGCAAGCATTTGGAAAACTTAGCAGTACTGTCTTTAAAGGGATAGTAACACTTCGTTTTAACTTTATTTTATTTTGTAGGCATTAAAAAAACATGAAGAATGATATAAGTCTTATCTCTCAAACCTTTATGGTTTATGAGATATTCACAAGCAAAGTTCCCCTCCCCGCCCCTTTTACCTAGTGTAAGCCATCTCTTCTCAGATGTGAGTCTGGTTGTATGACAGTACAGATAACAGAAGGGGACAATTTTCTTTTTATGAAAACAATGAAAGCCCTTTCCCCCTTGACAAGTCTTTCAGCTTTTTCCCTTATCTTAATTGAAGATTGTCCCTCTCTGCAGTCTACCTGGGCATCTCCCTTCTGATCTGGTTGAACAGAGGGGGGATACTTTGTTTGTGAATATCTCTTAAACCATAAAGGTTTCAGAGATAAGAGTTATATCATTCTTCATGTTTTTTTAATGCCTACAAAATAAAATAAAGTTAAAATGAAGTATTACTATCCCTTTAAGACAAAGTACCACTGCCTCAAGCTACAGTTTTTGACCAATGTGTCCTCCCAGTCCTTATGTATGGCTGTGATACATGGACACCGAATTCCAAAGCCATACAAGGTCATGCAGAGAAGTATGAAATGTCAAATTTTGAACATAAAAAGAGACCGAAAAAACGTGCGCATGGATTTGTTAGAAAACAAAGGTTTATGACATCATTGGAAGATTAAAGTTTCTTAAATGGAAATAGGCAGGTCACATAGCAAGAAGTCCTGATGGTAGACGGACAATACACATTTTGGAATGGACTACACTTGATACTAAAGCCAAGAAGAAAACTAAAGACAAAATGGGCTGCTGAAATTACCAAATTTGTTGGTGCATAATGGCAACAAAATGCACAAGACAGAAGTTATTTGAGGCTTGTTAAGGTGGCCTCCATCCTGCAGTGGATCGACAATGGCTGAAGATGATGAAGATATATATATATATATATATATATATATATATATATATCCCTTTGAATGCCAGAGGGGTACGCAACATGTTGCAAAGCAACGGCTCCATAGGGGACAAATGCAAATCCCCAGTGATTTAAAAGAGGTTTTTACTCAGTTTATTATTAGAATCTTCTCTAATGCATTGCTTTGCAATGCACTGGGATCTCTCTAGCATTCAAGTGGTTAAAAGCTCCATTTCATTCAAACTATGGTGCAGTTAGTTTGCCCCAGAACAACTACATTTTTCTTTTGAAATAAGGGCCCAAAAACATTACTGTGCTTTTAATAGTGTCAACTCTTTTCTGGAGAAGGTCTCTGAAATTGCAAAGCAGGAGCCAATTGTGTATGAAGTCACTTAAGGTTCAAGTCTCTTACACCTGATTCATAAATATTTTGTAATATACCCCCAGCAAGCAGTGCGCTACTCAGACAACGCTCAATAATGTGTTCCTTACCAGGTACATGGAACACAGTCATTCTACCCAGACACATAGCATGAGTTTCTCTTCATATGATTTCCTGCAGAAGGATGCTTTGCAAGGTACAGAAGCAGCACTTACTTAGGATAAACTAGCCCATTTTATTTAGCTTTAAATTGCTTGTTGTCTTCAGTGTTATTGATCGTATGTTGTGTTGATAAGCAGTCTCCCCCCCAACTCCTGTGCTAATCCTCCCTCTCCCCGGAGTATTTATGCTTTGAGACAGCAGCTTCCCATCTGGGAGGAAGGGCTTTGAATATAATCATAAAGAATTTAATTAATTTGTTAGTGTGCAGATCTGGCATTGGATTTCCAAGAAAGCAGGAGATGTGTGGAGGGGCACACTTAGTGCACGTACAGACGACTGCCAGAGTGGGAGGATAGATCATTGGCAGATCAGACTAATTGACGCCAAAGAGAAGAAAGGGAGGGGTTCAGACTCTAGAATAAGCAGGGATTAAGAGCTGCAAAATGAGACAATCAGTATATCAAAGGGTTCTGGGTATAATAATGGTTTAGCAGCCACTGAGGCTCAAGTACTGAAAAGAACAGGAGACATTCTGGGGCAAAACAACTTCACCATGGTGGACAACAGACATCCCCATTGATTTAAATGGGACTTTTAACCTGCTGAATACTAGGACGTTCACCATCGCATTAGACGCCTAAACAGCGTTTCCATATTTAAATCAATGCAGCAGTTGAGATTGTTAATTTGATCTCTATGGTGCAGTTGGTTTGCTTCAGAACTGGTCCCATTTTGTTAGTAAATCAGCACCACTGAGACTGATGTACTAAAAAGCACCTGAGAGGTCATACACTAAGGCAAAGAGGTGATTAAGAGGAGAAGACTTCTCCAGAAACATCACTTCTCCAATTCTTATGTTATTCTATGGAGCCTATGCACTAAGATCTCTCACACTTGAGACATATCCTATACAATAATTTGCTAAAAGTATGTTTGTCAGAAGCTGTCATGCACAGTAGAGACTGCCTGTACCGCGACTGATAATGGAGCGGGCCGCTCTGAATTCAGACCTTAGTCGCGCAGACAGGACTACAGTCTGAATTCGGAGCAGCTCGCTCCGTTATCAGCTGCGGATCGGGAAGTCTCTACTGTGCATGACTGCACCGTGGCCGTTGCTGGGTGGCACTGTGGCCCGTGTACATGGGCTCTTCAACTAGTTATTGCATAAACTCCATAGAATAACACAGGAACAGCTTATCACATCTGAGAAGTCATCTCCTCTTTATCACTCCTTAGTGCATCCTCCCCTGAGGGGTGATTCTGGGTCACAGGAACTGCACCATAGGGGACAAATAAAGCATTTCTATTTACTTAAATTTGTCTTGAATGATAGAGAGGTCTCTAATGCATTGTGAAGCAATTATCTGGAGACTTTTCTAGCATACAGGGGTTTAAAAAACACGTTTAAAATCAATGGGGATATTGGAAATTTGTATTTGTCCCCTAAGGTGCAGTTGGTTTGCCCCAGAATTACAACAGTGTTGTTTAGTACCTCATCCGGACTATGTCAACCCTTTGAATGCCAGAGGGGTATGCAACACTCAGATCAGCTACAGTATACTCATTACAGCAGTAAGTATAATGCTGTCCACACAGAATAGCAATATGGTTCATGGCAAAATGTACTGAAACCAACCTAATTTTTTTTTTTTATGTCGCTGATTCCTATTGTAGTCTGTGGGGAAATCTGTACATCACACCAGTGAGGCCAACTAGGAACTATGACCTGGATCAACTACTGTGCTGCCTTTATCTCACAGATTCCTATAGTAGTCAGTGGGGAAATCTGTACATCACACCAGTGAGACCAACTAAGAACTAAGACCTGGTTCGACTACTGTGCTGCCTTGGGGTATGCAGGGAAAAGGAATTAACTGGCAGGACAGAATTCTCAGTTTCCTTGTCATCCCAGGTAGCACATGCTGAGACATACAAAATGGATAACTAGGCTTAGACAGATGAGGTTACCTCTTCTAAAAACTGCATGTCCACCCTATAGTGTTTGTAAGTGTGCAAGTTCTTCCAGGTGGCAGGCCTTCAGATTTTCTGGCGAGGATTCTTTTTCTGTCCATGATGCTGTCATACTCCTGGTGGCATGAGACTTGACGGACTGAGGAGTATCCTTCCTGGTTGCCTTATAAAAATTCCCCCTATGAATTGTTGTATACAGCAGCTGATGGTCCCGTTGGAAGCTTTTTCTCCCTTGTTTGCCCCAGAGAAGGTAATAAACAGGCTATTTGTTTTTCTCAAATCCTTCGTTCTTTTGTAGATAAATCTGCAGGCATCACTTGAAGCATAGGCTATGGAGTCTGGATTCTTCTCTCTTAGAAGGATCAGGGAAGAAGGTAGGCAATTATTTCTTGTTCTCCATGATAGGGAGTTACAACTTTGGGTTGACATTCTGGGGTAGCCTAAGAATGCTATCTTCTACTATGAGTAAGAAGGGTTCTGTGATATATAAGGCTTGCAATTCTTATAGCCAAAGTTATGGCCTTTATGGTTTTCATCTTCAAAGTAAATTCAGAGAGAGGTTCAATAGGATGTCCTGATAAGGCAATAAGGACCAAATTAAAATCCCACAGAGGAATATCTTGAGGAATGTTAGGTCTTTGTCTTGAGACAGCATTAATAAATCAATGGATGGGTGACCACTTGAAGTTTCTTATGGCACTTCTGTGAGGTGAACTGTCTGAGAGCTGCAGGCATGAAAACCTTGGAGAACACTGACTGAAGTAAATACAAGAAATGCAGAGTGCTGGGGTTCAGTGTGTAACCAGGTCTTTTGCAACACCTTTACTGGATGCTGTAATGTTAAATTATCCTCCAGAAGTGTCAACCTTTCTGCTGCTGAATTTGGTGTAAAAAAACAGATCTGAGATACCAAAATATTTTACTTTCTTTTTCAGCACCCATGCTGTAAGTTTCAGATGCTGGGGTTGCTGCAGCAGACTCATCCCTTGATCACAAGATCTGGGAATTTTGAAGAGATGCATAGGGTCTTGGAAGGATAACTGGATCAGCTCTGAAAACTATGCCCTTGGTGGCCAATAAAGGCTATGAGGATGAGATGTATTTGTTCCCTACTGGCAATCATGAAAATATGATGGAAAGAACAGATTATAGAACAAGTCTGTATCTGAGACATTGCATCCACTGCCAAATGTAGGTTGGTGGAGAACACAGAGAAAAAGGTTTCCACCTTGGGATTTTTCCTGGTGTTTTTTTTGGTCTGTCTGAGGAAGTCCCCAAGATCTGTTTACTTGGAGGAAGATGTGCTCCAGGGACCACTCCCCTTAAAAAAAGGATTAAAGTGCCTGAAGCCAGCAAGCAAAGTCTCACCTAGTAGGCAGGGGAAATGGCTTAATCTATAGGTGCAGGAATAAGCAGGAACCATGCAAAGAGCATGAGCATGCAGCAAAGATGTCAGGACACCAGTTCTTTTTAAACAGCCCATCAAAGTTCATCAGGCACCTGATGACAAAAACTGGCACGACCACCTTCACACAAAACCTTCCATTATGTCCCATGCCCTGGTGGCCAAAGAATGAAAAGCTGCCTAGCCTCCTACCATGAGGGAAAAGCTTCCAGCAGGTGGGAAACACCAAGGTAGGCCAAAAGGAAGATGCCTCCAGGCATGTGGAAACAGTGCAGCACTAACCCTAGCTACAGAACAACCTCCAGGATACCGCTGATTGCTGGCTCACTGACAGGGCATAAAGCAAAGTCCCTGGGGAATCAAGTTCAACCTAGGACAGAAAGAAAACAGATGAGGTAGCTTGTCTGGAGGAATGAGACACAGGCTTATAAGGGAGGGAGATCCCTTTTATTGCTTTGGCGGATTTTTCCAGTCCTGTTGGGGGATGGGAGGATAGTCTCAGCATGTATTAGTACTGCAGTGTTTCTCTAGGTTAGTCCTCAGAGCACACAACAGTGCACATTTTTATGATAACCAGGATTGATCGCTGGTGGGAGATCAATAGCTAGGTCATTGTAATTAATCTACCAATGCTTAATTATGGATATTCTTAAAACCAGACCTGTTGGTGTGCCCTGTAGAATGAAACAGAGAAACACTGGTGTATTGCCTGGGATGGTAGGCAAATAAAAATCCCCATTGATTTAAATGTGGCTTTTAACCCACTGAATGCTAGATATATCTCAGACACATTGCAAAGCAACACATTAGAGAGCACCCTAGCATTCCAGAGGTTAAATGCCCCATTCAAAGCAATAGAAATTTGGGGGAATTTTATTTCCCTCTATGGTGCACCTTGTTTACTCCAGAAATACTCTGGTTAGTCCAGGGATGTCCAATCCCCTGTCTCACTATGCCAACCTCAGAATGATCTAGGGTCCATTGGCCATGTATTTGGAGAGAAGTGTGGGAAAATACATCCTTCCACTTAAACATGTGATGCTGTGGCAATCCATGCTGGGATGTTCCAATCAGGGTGCAACCAACAAAAGGCGTATAGGATACGCTGTATAAATCTGTGCTGTAGCAGAGTCTCTGTCAGACTGCTGAGGGACAGAGGAAGATCCCCTATACTCCCAGGAAAGTTGAGGCCCTTTAAGGACCCTCACGCTGAACTACTAAAGGACTGTGGGACAAACCATCTGCATTACTGAGGACAAATACCCCAAATACCCAATCTTTTAAAAGGGGATTTTAACCCCTGGATTGCCAGAAAGGTCTCTATTGCACTTCAAAGGAGAAGGTCTCAGGGAATTAACCTTTTCAGTGGCAGATGGGTATTAGCAATGGTATTAGAAATACCATTGCGAAAATAAAGGGGAGTCCCATATAAATATTATTGCCCCTGTTGCAGTCATACAGTAGCTGGAGGGCCTCACATTGCCCACACCTGGGATAAACACTGTAATATATATATATATATATATATATATATATATATATATATATATATATATATATATATATATATATATATATATATATATATATATCCACCCCTGTCTTTAAGTCTAACCTGATATCTTATCTTCTGGAGCACTAGGACCATGCACTGCCTTGGGCCAAACTCAGCACTTGTAATCTCAACACTTGACACCCTCTTACCCTGTTGTCTGTCTCCTTTTACCCATTTAGACTGTAAGCTCCTTGGGGCAGAGACCTCTCTCCTATTGTTTCTATGAATGTTGCACTTATTTCATCCCGTCTTATTTATTTATTGTAACATATGTCTATTGTAAGGCGCTGCGTACACTGTGTGGCGCCATATAAATAAAGATATACATATCTATATATATATATATATATATATATATATATATATATATATATATATTTTTTTTTTTTTTTTTTTTTTTTTTTTTTTTTCTTCAATATTAAGCGTTACTATTCTTTTAAGTTCCTTACTATAATTTTATTGCAGAGATAGTTCTCTGATTAGATTTCTGAGATGATTAGAAAATAAAATCCTCATTTAACCCTTTGAGTGCCAGAGTTGTGTTGCAATGTGTTGCGTACCCTTACCCCCACTCAAAGGGCTAACTCCCTTTGGACACAAGAGATATCTCTCAGACATTCCAAAGACAGTAGTCAATAACCCTTTGGATGCCAGAGAGGTTGCCAACACATTGCTTCACAATTCATAGGAGACGTATTTAGAATAGGGGAGTAACTCTTTCAGTGTCAGAGAGGCATCCAACACATGCGCTGGATACCTCTCTGGCACTTAAAGGAGTTAACATTAGTAAGTAACCCCTTGGATGCCAATGAGGTCAACAACACATTGCTCCATAATGCAAGGGAGACTCCTCTTGCATCCTATGAGTTATAATTACCAGCAGCAGTCTTTGGAATATCTACCAAATATCTTTATTCAAAAGCCGATAATGTGTAAAAATATCCCTGCTTAGCATTGTAGATCTGATTAAAAAAAAAAAGACAAAGAAACATTAAAATACATTAAGAACGTGAAATGAGTCCTAGCACAATACGCTGGCAGTTAGGCAATGAATAATTAGGGCATAAAATACATTGTCAGCATTCGTGGAGGAAATTCCGAGGTTTTTAATGACACAAATGTAGCAGCTTGAATGTACTAATTTCCTATTGCTTAGAAATGTGTTCTGACCTGCCAGCCCAAATATGATAGATATTCCACGGAGAATTGCAATGTTGCTCTGGCCCAGCCGTTCTCACTGATACATTGTGGCTATTATAATCTTTTAATACTAGCGTAAGCAATAAAAAATTGTTTAATGAAGAGAAAGAGAGAGAGAGTGTGTGTGTGTGTGTATCTGTGTGCGTGTGTGTGAGTCTGTGTGTGCATCTGTGTCTGTGTGTGTGTGTGTGTGTGTCTTGCATGTAGATTATATGTAACACTATATTTCTGATTAAAGATTCTTTATGTGAGGGGCCTATGATTCTGGGACAAGCCAACTGAAAAAAGTTCCCATCATTTGCATTAACCCCCCCCCCTTAAATGCTCCAGAAGTCTCCAGTGCTTTGTTTTACAGTGATTTACAGTGATTTGAAGTCCCCTCTAGCATTAAAGGGGTGAAAACCTCTCAGAATCAATGGGGATTTTTAATTCTCATGTATGGGGCAGTTGGTATGTCCCAGAATTATTTCATGTGTTGTTGATACATCATTCACTGTAAAGAAACTGTATAACTGTGCAACTCTGGGGCAAACAAACTGCACCAAAGGGGTCAATCTGTCCCCTGGAGTTCAGCTGGTTTGCCCCAGAATTACATCAGGTGTTCTTAGTATGTAAGCCTCTATATCTCTGATCACAGCTGCTGCAACTATAGGGAATATTTCCAAAATCTTCATTGATGTAAAGGGGATTGTTAACCACTTGAAGACTCTAATGCACTGTTGGTCAATATGAGGGCCTCTAGATGTTGTGGACTACAACCCCCATCATCCCTAAGGTGACCACATTTCAGTTTTGTCATTCAGGGACACTGCAGAGAGAGGTGCACACCACAGAGTTCTAAACACTAGAGATATACCTCCCCAGTGTCTGCTGTGACAGAAAGTGATGCCTGTGGTGGGCTACAAGAAAATGTACATCATGCCCAAAGTCTTAAACTTACACTACATTAAATTGCATTGCAGCTCTTCATTGATGTCAGGATTAGAGCTCTGTCTGGAAGCCATTTTCTTGTAGGCCAGTAGAGACATGATATTCTGTCACAGTAGTCAATAGGAAATTCTCCTTCTAAAGTCTTCATTCCAGGACTTTCTATTGTCTCAGAAGGGGCTTCCCGGGGCAAGGGACACACATTTAAAATCTAGGACTCTACCATGCAATCTGGGACATGTGGTCACCCTAATCATCCCCTGCTGGGAGTTGTACTGCACAACAGCTGGAGGGCCTCAGGTTGGATACCACTACTCAATGAATTGCTTTGTTACTAGTTGGGGATCTCCCTAGGTTGAAAGCCATATTTAAATCAGTGGGAATTGTTATTTAGCCCTTTTTGTTCAGGTACATTGCCACAGAATTAGCCCACTTGGTGCATTTAGCCTTCTGTATGACAATCAAGTATTTCCATTTGTTTATCCCACTCTGTCCCTATTGGAAATCTAATTAAAATAAGAGGGAGAGCGCTCAGCTTGTGCAAACATTTACTGAAAAACGAAGAGAATTTGCTAGAGGTAAAGTAAACTCCTCCACCCTCTTCACACACACCCTAATTACAGCAGAACTATAATACCACAAATTTCAGATTTTCATAAATATAAATTTGACCCTAATGAGACTGTTTAAAGGAACACAAACATTTAACAATTGGGTTATATCCATTTAAATATCATGCACTCTCCACCCAATAGCCTACAGTTTCTCCCTAGCTTGCAGGCTTCTAGGCCTATTGGCTCTTTAGCTTTCTAGCTCCCAATTCTCAGCTATTGGGGGAGGGGGGTTGTATAAAATGGTCTAAAGAAATGTACACAAATAAATTGCCTAGGTATGAGTGCAACTATATGAATGTATTAAGGTGACAGAATCATTTTTATACATTAGCTGTACTGCTCCATATAACCATGTTATAGTGATGCACAATTTAGAAGCAAATTATTATGGTACAATTTGCTATAATAAATGGTTCAATTTGCAATTTTTGTACATTTCTTGTGCCTTCTTAAAATGTCCTCTATTTCAAACATTTACTAACTGTAAGAGATGCCTTAAATGAAGACATATGTTGCATAACTAGCATTTGTGTCATTTTATGCACTAACTTTGCCCTACCACCACTTGTATACATCTCTCTCACATTCCCCCCAACATTTCACTTTACTTTTAGGTGATATCGCTGGGGGCGAGGCTGGTGGACAGGACATTCCTGAGAATTTTTAGAGTATTTCATGTTCTATTGATACCTCTTTGTGTAACTGAATAAATAATTGAGAGCAGAACCAAGAGGGAGATGCATTAAGGCATGATAAATAGGTGATAAAGTGAATTCTCCAGTTATATCACATCTCCAATTTCTATGTTATTCTATGGAGTCTATGCACTAAGATTTCTTAATCTCTGGAAATTTTAGCACATAGTGTCATAAACTTTGGAGTTCTCTCTAGCAAGCAAGGGGTTAAAGTTTTCTTTGGTCCTTCCTTTTTATAGGCAAAGGGTATTTATTTTTTAGGGATCATCTAAGTAGTGGGGGTGTGGACATGGGTGGAGCTAATGCTGCCTAAAGTGCCTTGCACAGGGATGTTTGAGATGTTAATCTGGCCCTGAGCATTGGCGAGTTCATCTCACCTTAGCTTAGTGCTTAGGAAGCCTTCAGGAGGAGGAGTTTGGAGTCCAGGAGTCCTGCAAAAAAGAATTATATCTGCCTCCTTGGACATATCATTCAGTAATAACTAAAAACTGTATTTACAGAGCCAGACCACACAGCACTGATTTATTGTGGTCATTAGGATTTTTAGTCCAGATTACAGTAAATGTACAGTTGTTATTAGGAATGGTTAGCTTTCCTTTGGACTAGCAGATGGGTCAGCAAAGCACTGGCACTGAGTTGCTCACCCATCTGGTACACTTGGAGACCTAGAGAGTCTTGCAGTGCATTGAGGAGCAATGTGTTGCACAATCCCCTGGCACTACAAGGGTTAAATCTGGAACACAATTAGAAGCAACTGAGGCTATTTTCAGGGACTACAAAAACAAAAGTATAAGTAATTCTCTGGGCGTAGAACAAAACCTCTTGAAACCTGCTGAGGGCGAAATTTAAATTGCATGTCAATCAAACTGAATACAATATAGTCATTTGTAATTTACTGGGCCTTTGAACACAGTGGATTCTATCTTTCTATATAGTCACGCAATGGAGCGTATCCATTTTATTCTTATTTTCTTTCAGAAAATTGTTAAATAATCACATTTAGGTCATTTAATGCATTGGAGGCCCCTCTAGCAACAAAGGTTTGATATCACATTATTTTCAGAGTATTTTTTACAGAATTTCATACAAGAAGGTAGTAACATGCCTGAATACTGTAACGTTAACACTACTAGGTCAGTGGTTCTCAACCAGGGTGCCCCAGTTTTCCATAGAGATTTTGACAAAAATGTAAAAGTTTGGTTTCTAATGTATATTTCTGGAAATTACTATGAACAATGTGCTGTTTGTTGTCATTGTAGCTGTGAGACCTATGAATAAGTATACTTTTATGGATTCTTCCCTATGTGTGATGACTTGAAAATTCTAGATTGTATCTTAGGGGTACCTTGAATGAAAAAAGACTCAGAACTACTGCACTAGATCATAAGTTCTCAACAACGGTGCCATGGCACTACCTTAGGGTGCCACAGTTTTCCTATGAAAACTTTGACAATTTATAATTAACTATATATATGTTTGGTATGTATGTTTCATCATGTCATTGACAAGTGACCTATAAAAATGAGGTATGCCTTGAGAATTCCACTGTGTCTAATGTTGGTTCATTTAAATGTCTTGCCTTTTGCCTTAGTCTGGGAACTCCAGACTGCATATTAGGGGTGAGCCAAATAAAGTTTGAGTACCACTGCACTAAGTGCTTGGGGGACTAAATTCTCAGTTTGTGTCACACAGAGAGGCTGTCGTACTAAGAAGAACAGGGCAGACCCAGATCATGTGCAAGGTGCCTAGGGCCCGGCGAACTTGGAGGGGCCCTGGGGTACTTTGGGACAAGAAGTACAACTATGTAACAGTGAACAGCAGTAACGGAGGTCCATTGCAGCTTCCTTCACAGCAGGGGAGTCTAGCTGGACATTGGGCCCCCCAGAAAGTGTGGGGTGTTATATCAAAACTGCAGTCGTCTCTGAATTGGACACTATCTTGTGGGCAGTGCTGTAGTATCACGAGACTTAGGGTAGGCATTATGTGCAGCCGCGCTCCAGTCTCTACCAAATCAACAGAGATATGAGTAGATGGCGGGCTGCTTAAAACTAGAACATTCTAGCTACTGACTGTGTGCTGATGCTCCCCTGGCTCTGTCTTGTTTTTGACCCAGGATTGGACATATATCCAGCTCTGTCAAACTATGATGGTGACAGTCCCCTAAACCTAACTGTGTCATGACCAGGGTGGCATCTTGTTAGCTGGTGGGTATGAGCTGCTGATCTCCATTGGTACCTCTTCAAGCTCATTGCAGCCTCCAGTACATCCTATGCTCCTTGGATCTCTGGATCCTGCCATGTGAAGAACCAGATTGCATCCCCACTTCCTCCGATTTTGTTCCAGTTGAGGATATCTGGATAGACTCACTAATTTCCCCATGCATCCCATCAGGGTAGCCTGTATGGCTACATTAAAAACCCAGAGGGAGCTGGGCCTGGCAATCAATGAGAGGCCAGTGTGCACAGGTCTCAATGTACCAGTCTCTATTGTACATTTTTCCTGTTATAACAGATTTTATTTATTATATTCTGTCCTTCCGTGTATTTTACCTTTGTTTTCACATCTTTTTCACATCCTCACCATTATCATGCTTCTTCTCCTTAACTTTACCCCATCACTGAACATTGCCCTTTTACTTTATATAATTAGCCAATTTGAGATTGCATAGGGTTGATATATATTTATGTGTGTGTGTATATATGTATGCCATTTTCGTATGTATTTTTTTCCATTTTTTGTCTAAGTTTGCTATATATCAGTGGTTTATCATGACAATGTATGTATTGTGTAACATTGTTTTCCATGTTGTTTCTTTCCCCACATGCTGGCTCATACTGCTCATATTGTGGATCACTGTTAGAGTTGATAGTCTGAACCAATTGCCTTTAATTACTTTGCACTGATTTATCAATTTGTGTAGGCTCAGTCTCAGTGACCAATGACATTACTGCTCCTGTGTCTGCTTTGTGTCGATTTTCTTGATATCCAATCTCTAGTGGATGGAAAGGCCAGGGGTCACGATATTTATACCTCCCCAATAGGGGCAAGGGGGCTTAGATGTCAGTACCCAACTGCCCAACAGATGCAAAGGATTATCATATGTTTAGATCTCCCCAGTCAACACAAATGGAGCTCAGATGTCTATACCTGCCTAAATGGGGAAAAGGGGACTCCGATGTTTATACCTCCTCAGTAGAGGTCACAATATTTATACCTGCCCAACAGTGTAGGCTGTATTGTCATTACTGAAGTTATGCGACACATATAAATATGGGTGCAGGGGGGCATTTATTATGGTAAAATCTGGAAGTGGGGGGATGGGGGAGCAAATTGGGGGCCTCAAACTGACACCTTGTTAAACCGCAAGCAGTCATCTGTAGGGATGGGCAAAAAGACCTGTTTCATTCTGTAAAAATGCATGATTTGCTGCATCATCAGGAGGAATTCCTACCACTTATGGAACCCATAGATTTTCTGTCTTTTTACTAATACTACACAGTCTCATGGAATGGTTCTGTTTCCCACCTCTGTTTTCTATGATAGTGAAAATCCCCCTCCCCCAGAACATAAAAACTTGGAACTTCATGCCATGTTATGTAGAATAGACAGGAATAAATGAGGAAGTAGAGAAAGGGAGATTGAAAGAGGAGAAAAATACGGTAAATAAAGTAGCTTTGGTGCGGTTGCTTACATAATCAGGAGTATGAGAAGCTGCTGCTGAATCAGAGTTGGAGGTAACCAGCAGTAAGTAGTAGTAGTAGTAGTGAAGAAATCCCACTTCCTCCTACACATGTAAACCCCAGGCCTCCAACATCCTCTCCAGGAATTGAGGGAAACATATTAAAAGGGCCCAGTGCATTACTGTATACTGGTATCAGGAGCACAGTGCAGCTGTCTCTAGTTGTCTTTCAGTGGAGCTTTTAACAACCTGAATGCTAGATGTCACAATTCACCTTTTAGTCCTCTTGCATCCCTGCAGTAGAGTTTATCTGTTAAATATTTGCTTTTTGCACTGTCAAGTGTTTTATTTATTTTGTAGCAGTGGTATTATTTAGAGATGTTTAACCCTTTGAGTGCCAGAGGGGTACGGAATGCATTCTGTACCCCTCTGGCACTCAAAGGGTTAAAGGGACCCTACCACATAAAAACAATTGGGGACTTTTGGAATCACCTACATGTCGTATTGGACATTTTTTGTCTAGAACACTTATTTTTGATTTGTTTAGATGTATTTATTATGCTAGTAGGGTTGCCACCTTTTCTTCAAAAAATACCGGCCATGGCATTCCCTCCATAGATTTAACATTGGACAGAAGCCAATTATTTACTGGCCTGCCGGTAAAATACCGGCTGGGTGGAAACCCTATACGCTAGTTGGAACATGCAGTGCAAGCACTCCCTTGTCTTGGTCATGCATTGCCTCTCCCATTCATTGGTATTTAATGCTCTCAGTACTAGGAGATGTCAGCAATGCATTGTTGAGCAGTGGAGATGAGTGGGGAAGGTGGGGCATTGCATAGCATGCCTTGATTGGCAGGGTCTGTGGGTATTAACCATACTTCGGAACTTTTTCATGTTGACTCCACAGGGGGGAGATAAATGATGTGATTCTAGTAAAAAAAAAAAAAAAAAAAAAGGGGGTGGGGCTTAATTGTGAGCGGGGGTGGGGCTTAACAAACATAGCAAAAGTAGGAGGAATAGGCTGGGGAAGGAGGAGAAGTGGGCGGGGAATGGGAGGAACAGACTAGAAAAGGGCAGAAGTGGGCAGAGTTTCAGCAGAAACTCCCCACATCCAGAGAATCAGCCTCTGCCCTGGAGACCTGTAATGAGCAGAAAAAAATGAGTCTCCAGGGCAAATCCGGAAAGCCCCCAGCTATGTTAATAACCCTAATTTTGGTTTGATAGATAGAACATGGCTAGTGTGGCATATTGGTGATTTTGAAAGCTATTTCAAGGTACCCGAAGATTTTTTAATTTTAGTTCATACAGTCCCTTTAAAGGGGATGTATCATCTTATAAAAAGGTGTTACCATCTGCTTTGTCAAAAAAGTTATTATAGGAAAGCTGTGTTTTAAAAAAAATCGTACTGCTTATAAAGATATTCCCTCTTCACTGCAGAAGAGCTGTGCCGAAGAATCAGTGTGTCCCATTATACTGACCGGCAAAGCTCATCTGCACATCCTATTTCTCCTCCCACCTCCCTCCCAGATGCCCCAGGGAGCGTGTTCACGCTTCCCTTCGGTGTGCTGTGAACGGCTCCTAGCGTTGCAACAAGCTCCGGTAAGCATTATAATGCTAATCACAGCTTGCTGTAATGCTAGGAGCCATTCACAGCACAACAAAGGGAAGTGAGAACGAACTCCCTGGGGAAGCTGGGAGGGAGGTGGGAGGAGAAATACGATGTGCTGTAGAGCTGTGCCGTGCACATAATGCGGAAGTGCACAGCACAGAAGAGGGGATATCTTTATAAGTAGTTATATATTTTTTTTTTTAACTGCTTTTCTAGAATAACTTTAATTAACAAAGCGGATGGCAACACCTTTTTAAAAGGTGATACATCCACTTTAATAAATGTTGACTGTGAAAATAACAGTTCTGTTTTGTTTAAAAAGCCTACTCCAATGTATTTCTTGATGTGAGTCTGAAGTTGTCAGTTTTATAATCTGCTAATACCAGTGTATACAATACCTGAATAATATGACAGCTCTACTTAACCTATTGTCATAAAGTAGAACTTTCTAAAGGAACTTACCTTGAGATCTTTGAAGGATTAACGTTTAATGTATAAGTGAGTGTAGATTCTAAGTAATGTGGTCCATGCTTGCTCTAACACAGAGGTGCTCTGACTGGTCACCAGAAATCTTTAACATGATATAACTAAGAGACCTTGCTGATTGGACACACAAAAAGCAATCATGACTTCTGCCTCTGCCTCTTTGGTTAACATGGAAATACTTTTTAGGCTATAGTAGCAATACATTGATATGGATCATATTAGAAACACTGGAATTTCTTACACAGAGAATTTGGCCTTTCACCCTAAGACCCTGACATTTGAGTCAAAACCCTAAGTCTCAGGGTCAAATCCTGAGAGTCCCCAGGTGTGTCTCTTGTTTGGGGACCTCTCTGTTGTCCAAGGGGTTTATAGGTTGCATCATTACATGCATGAATGAAGAAGCTGTTTTTCTTTCTCAAACTGCTTAATTTTTGTTTTTGATAAAAATCAAATAAATATGTTGTATTTTTTTTACTGTATTTGAATTGTATTTTTATTGAGCTGAAACTATTGAATTTGTATTGAACTGTATTTTTTACTGTATTTGAATTGCATTGAAATGTATTTGCATGTGTAGTTAATTGAATATATTGAATTTGTATTGAACTGTATTTTTTACTGTATTTGAAATGTATTTGTATTGAATTGAATTTATTGAATTTGTATTGAATTGCATTTTTACGGTTTTTGAACTTTATTTGTATTGAATTCAAATATATTTCCAATTAATTTGTATTTTTTACTGTGTTTGAATTGTATTTGTATTGAGTTGAAATGTATTCACATTGAACTAAATGTACTAAATAATATCTTTTTTATGTTTAGTGTCTTTATTTTCAAAATTAAAAAGTAAACTGAATGAGAGTAGTTATGGTCATAACAACCACCATGCTGCACCACTATGGCATTCAATGGGCTCACCCCACAAAACCAAGAGAATGACACTTCCTCGAAAATGGCATCTGGCAACACATTGATGCCTAAGGCCTGAATTTGCATGATATCTTATGCATCAACATTTCATTTTAATCAGATATAACTGACAAGCATGTATTAGCTACATAATCAAACAAAATGCCCTACTAAATGAAATTATTGTATAACATTGCTTGGTCACCTATATTAGAACCTAAATAAATATTTAGCAATGAAACCAGGAATTTCCATATTTCAAGGACTCATTTTCCTATCATGGTGACCCAAAAATTAAAAAAGATAGAGCCACCTTCTGTTGGTGACTATTTTGCAGATGCCACAATGCAAAAGGTGTGTGAAGCCATTATCTGCCATCATTAAAATACAAGTTATTGTAAGGCAGTAGAAACACAAAGGAATCACAAGGTTTAAGATTTAGGAATATATTCTAGCGGTCCATTACTTATAACTGTGTCCAGGGAGGAGCATCACTAGAGGACCACAGCACTTTTGTTTTTACCATTGCATTCTGGGTTGGCAACGTGGCATGTAGCAGCCCAGAATTCCATAACGTACCAGGATCATCATCAGTCCTTAATGCACAAACACCGATGATGGTCCTGGCACGTCACCTGTCATCAAGGGATTAAATACAATCAAAATGGGACATGTCACAGATACATTTAGCAGATCCATTTGTGATCATATTTGTTTTCCGAGATCTAAAATCTAGCATTAGTCTTAGGGCTCCCTGACTCCCCATATCATAACCATTTTGATATGAGGCCTAAGAATTGATAGTGTTGTGTTTTCTTTAAATGGACTAAGATAAGGAAACAGACTTTCTGAATACAAGTGGATGGCACTAATCTCAAATAAACTGTAATAACACTTGTCTCCTAACAAACAGAAGAAAACAAATTAACCAAATGGGGTCCATACAAAAGAGTCTATGCATGGAAACAAATCCCCATTTAAGATTAGATATTAAGGATCTAACAAAAATAACACATTTTTACAGGTGTATGCTTCCAATTATTTTAGGTCTTCGTGTTCCCTTAAAGTTTGCAAAGCCCTGTTTAATTTTTAGATGCGAGGATATCAGTGCCTGTGCACAGCGGAGTAATTCAGCTGCTCTGGTATATTGACTGTCCCACCTGTGCTCAAGCAGGGATATAATTAAACCGTGGCTTGTTCTTGGCTCTGCAGGACTAGTATGAGTTGAGCTATCATTATGCATCCAACTGCGGATTCAAGTACAGCAAACAAGTAACACACAAGTGACTGCCTCACAGTCTGATCCTGTAGATAACTGTAGGCATCCTGATTTATGAGATAATTCCCATGGGAGCAGATGCACAGATTAACCCCCTTAAGGACTAGTGGTCCCAGGAAATTACCTTCCCTTAAGGATCTCTTTGAGCTATGCCAACTAACCGGCACACGTGACCTGTGACATGTACCGGTGCACCAAACGGGGGTCTGAGAGAGAGAGATTTCAGACCACGTTTCTGCTTACAGCGGTCCCACAGAAGCACTAAGTAAAAAGTATGTGACGTGCCAGGACCATCACTGGCCCTTCAGGAAAAAAAAATGGTGATGGTCTTGGCACGTCACTGGGTTGTTAAGGTGTTAAATCAAGTCTGCATTGTGAGCCCTGGCACACCAAGAAAGCAGAATGGAGGTCTGAGAAGACCCCAATTAGTTTTGCCACATTATTCCTTTAACCCCTTAAGGATCAGCTGCGCGGACCCAGGGAATTTTTTTCTTTTTCACTAATGGATTCAGGGCTCCCCGAACAGCATGCAGCCATGTGGGGTGCTCTGAATTCCATTATGTGCCGTCATCTCTGGTCCTTAAATGCAGGACAGCCGTGATGATCCTGGCACGTCATAGGTCCTTAAGGGGTTAAAACAGGACACGTAAGGCAGTTCCACGGATTACTCTTTATTTACTTTCTTGTTGCCATACACTTGTACTATCTCTTGTTATATGCATTTGCCATGTCTGTGAAAAATATCTTTCTAAAAATAAAGTTTATAAAAAAAAAAAAAAAGCAGAACAGATATGAAAAATGACTGGGAAATTGATACATGGGAACCACTGCAGCATAATAATTCACTGTGGAGCCCTGCAGCAGCCATTTTCATGTGTGTTCTCTTTAAAAGGGATGATCTGGCCACCCTACTCCAAACAGATCCCCTTATTATCTATGAATCTATGCTGCCAGTCCCATGAGATGCAGGTCCCCATGGATCTACTGTATATGGCTTTAAAGCCAAATACAGCAGGTCTACAGACAATGAGCATGCAAACATAGAGATGATGGCAGCTACATACTTCTGGTTTGCCATCCAGCTTGGAAGGGGGGGGCGGGGCAGTTCTGATGGCTCCCCACCATAGTGCTTATAAGAGCCATTTTGGTTCTAAACACTGCAGGCTGTTCCCGCTGAAATATGATAATTTCCCTTAAAATGGGGCTTTTTACCAGCTGAATACTGAAAATGTTTCCAGCTCATTGTGGAACAATGCACTGGAGACCTCTCTAGCATTTAACCCTTTGAGAGCCAGAGGGGTATCCAGTGCATGGCAAAGTAATGCACTGGACACCCCCTTGCACTCAAATGGTTAAAGGGATGAAGTGAGTGATTTAAATCAGTGGGGCTTCTAACCTTTGCAATGCACCCATCTGGCACTCACAGGGTTAATTGTCCCCTTTGCTGCAATTGGATTGCCCCATCATTTCTGCAGTCATCCTCAGAACATCAGCCTCAATAACTGAAGTGTCATTTCTATTACTGACAAATGACAAACCATAAAGCAAAATGTGGGGCTTGGGAAAATAATGTAGCTGTGAGTCTGGGGGTCTCCATCTGTCCTCTGTCAGTATTTGATTCTGACACACAGTAATATTATGTGGCTCCAAGCAAGTGAGGGAACAAAGGAAGATCTGAGGTAAGCAATATTTTGAGCAAAATAACAATGAAATGGAGGTGCTGGGAGAGGGAAAGATGCATCCGTCCAGATTTGCTTGCAGTTGCAAATAATTAATTGGATCTGAGTTGTAACTCAAATGTACTTCTTAAAGGCACAATCCTCACTGGGACCAAATTATGTACCAATGTAGCTGGGTGAACAATAGCCTATTATTGTAATACACAGAAAAAGGCACATACCTATAATAATTGGTTAATAATTGCTTGCAAATCTGTTTTCCAGTGTCTCACAGCTGTTAAATTAGAGCTGTTGAAAATATATAATTCCAGTTACCAATAACATTTCATATTAGTAACCCTATGAGTGCCAGAGAGATTGTCAGTGCATTTCTTTGCAATGAACTGAACACTCCTCTGGCATTCAAAGGGTCAATGTAAAAGAGTTAAATGTATAAAAATATATTAATATTAAAAAGAGAAGTAACACCTCCTAATAATAACCTCCCACTTATCAAACAATGACCAGATAATCCTAACATCCCCTATGAATTTTGCATTTGTGCTTTTATTCAAGAGGAGATAACATCTTCAATCAATCCCAGATGTCATGGCCATGGAGGCAGACATGACAGTTGCTAGGACCACAGGACACAGATTCCAGCCATGTACATGGTAATTGTTAACCCTTTGGGTGCTAGAGCATTCCGTACCCCTCTGGCACTCAAAGGGTTAATAGGCTCCTGCACACTTCCTTTTTCAGCTAAAAAAATCAAATACCAGCAACTGTCATGGCCGCCTCCATGGACATGACATCCAGGACTGACTAATGAGGTTATATCTTGTAAAAATGCACAGAGACAAAATTCTTAGGGGCCATTCGATGGCCATAGTAAGGTGAGTGGGGGTTATTATTAGGATTGCTACTTCTCCTTTAAGTTTTTTTAACCCCTTAAGGATCAGCTGTCCCAGGTTGTGCGGTCCTTTAAGGACCAGATATGGAAGTTTGATGTGCCTGCCCCATGTGACTGATCTCGTGTGCCAGCATGCTGAACGAGTGACTGAAAGAGATCGCTCCGGTCTTGGAGTGATCAACTTCAGTTCCCAGTATTACTTACCGTGCTTCTGGAAAGAGCGCGGTAAGTAATACTGGGAACTGAAGTTGATCAGTACGTGACATGCCAGGACCGTCACTGGTCCTTAAGTGCCGGACCACCGTGACGATCCGGCACATCAATGGTCACGAAGGGGTTAAACACATTTAACCCTTTTACTTTCTCTTTGAATGCTTGTTTTTTGGATTTTTGATGTAGACAAGTACAAGATAATTAGTACAATCTTCAAGTTGTAATATCGATATGTAGTATTTGGGTGGGCAGCAAAAGACCTCCAGCTGTGATTGGGAGGTGTAAACAGCTTAAGGGCCACAGGTTGCTTGCCCAATCAAGATTGCAAGCTCTACCACTAAAATGATTGTAAGAGCTCTCTGCCTAGACTGTAAATTATTTTTTCAAAACTTCTTCAAGTGGAACTACCACCTCCACTAAAATCGCCCTGCAGTACTTATCTAGGTGGCGACTAGCTTTGTAATCATTATTTTACCTCTCAAAAGTGCCCACAAATACAGTAGCCAGGCAGCATTTCAGACATCTTGAATGCGCGCCTGCGCTGTCAGTCCTCTTCACCCTTCACAGGCATTTCACTGGCCTAGATGGCTCCGAAAGAGACTGACAGCTCATAAGCTTAAGGATTCCTTTATTTGTGGGCACTTTTGAGAGGTAAAATAATGATTACAAAGCTAGTCGCCACCTGCATAAGTATTGCAGGGCGACTTTAGTGGAGGTGGTAGTTCCGCTTTCAAGACTCTAAACTAAATTCTTCCTTTAGATTTCAAGCTCTCCCTCTAGAATGAGGACCCCACAGCAAGGAGAAGCTCATCAGGAAGGAAGCGTGTTGACGTTGGTAGGTGGAGGTGGCACAGGACATCACTGGCTGCAAGGGATTGTGGTCCTGCAGTCATTTTAGCTACAGCCCAGGGACCGACAGGTCACTAGAAATGATAGACCATGTGTTGGTGGAGGTCCAGAATGAGGAGATACAGTGATTACAGCTGGTGGAGGTTCCCATAGAGTCTGCATGAATCTCAGGAGTGGGGTCCAAATTGTGGTGGTGGTTCCGGTGTCCTCAGGCCTACACTGTGTTCCAGGAGCCACAGGAACATGATCTGCGGCTCAGTTCTCATTGGATGGAGTCTTTGGTGAGTCCACTTCTTCCTTACCTTCTGGGGGTCTCAGGGTGGGGCTTTAGGTCAGGATAGCTTGGGGGCTTTCTAGCAGGCCTCAAGCAGTTGATAGGGCACTTGGAGGCAGGGAGAACTGCAACAAGTTCAATGGGTAGTCCTGTGGATGCATGGTGGGCCAAAGCAGAGTAGCTTTGCTTAGGACTTCAGTTTCAGGGTTGCTGGGCACTGTCATGCAGGCTAATGCAGAAGCGGCAGTGCATGAGGCATAGGAGTTCAGTTGGCAGATATGACCAGGATTGGCTCTTAAGTTTGTTTCACCAGGCCGCAGGGAATCACGTTTGGAGTGAATTGAGGAAATTGATTTGGAAAGGCTAGTTTGTGGAGCTATTTGATCTGCAATAGGACTTTGTTGACGTGCATGAATAAGAAAAAAAAAAATTGTAGGAGAAAAAGTGGTATAGCCTGATACCGAAGACATTCAGGAACTGGCTGCATACCTTATGCTTCAATGCCAGAGCAATGCTCTGCTCTCTTCTGCTACGTAGAAGAGATATGGAGTATATGCAAGGATTATGGTGGCTTGGATTGGTGGCACTATGAGGAGCATTTTCATCAAAGGAAGGCCATCTGTTTGTTGATGAACATGACAGGACCCCATAAAGAGTTGATTTTGCAGGGGAGTTCCAACGGTTTGTGTCCCAACAATACATTGGCCGGGCAGAATGGGGCTATTGCTGGCTGTTTAATATCCACATGGGTAGCGGCCGGCTGGTTTAAACATGAGTGTGCCGATTGCAGGTTACACTTTGTCCAAATGTTTCCAATAGCGGAAGCCTGGCACAAAATCGGGAGACCTCCCTACCGAGCGTGGAGGGCAACACTGGTGAGGCTAGACATGATGCTTCTGTGGCTAAACCACTATGTTAGGCGGAGGAAAACGTCTGCGGGAGGGGTTTTGCAAAGGTTTTTTTATTATATTCCTTTTTGGGAGTCCTGTGGGGCTTTTTCTGGTAAAAAATGTGAAATTTCTGGAGGTGAAATCGGCCAAGGAAATGTCTTTGGGCTGAATAGCAGGCCCCTTTTAGGTTCCACCTTTTGTAAATCTGCAGGCCTCACCTTTGGGTGTTTTGCCCAAGAAGGAAGCTGGGAAGTTTCAGCTTATCCATTATCTATCCTACACGGCTGGTGAATGACAGTATTGATTGTGACTTTTGTTCGGTCCAATATAAATCCTTCAACTGGCAAGTTGCCTTTGTGCAGAGAGCTCCTGTCTTTGTACCCAGACTGTCATCATGTGTTGGGGTGTAATTGTGGCAGCATTTTCTACATGGACCTTTGCTTGCTAATGCGGTGTTCCCTGTTGTGTGGTACTTTGAGATGTCCCAAAGAACTTTCTGATTAGGCATAAGTTGAAGGGGCTGCGAGTGACGAAAGATTTTCGGAGGCCAGTGTCATTGTTTGTGCTTCGGGGCCTGTTGCACACCTTGGCGGGGGTCTGCTCATCAGACTTTAAAATGGGATTGTTTTGGGTGACCTTGGAGGCGTGCTTGCTGGGTGAACCATGTGCTTCATGGTGATGGTACAAGATCAGGGCTCTTGGGCATGGACCTAAGGGATATGAAATTACTGTTGCTGGGCTATTACTTGCCACATTCAAATAGTTTTGGGTTGGATGGTGGCATGCCCCCCCCCCCCGTCAAGTAGTGTGTAGGTGTATAATTAATATACAATGTGACTCTGGCAGTGGTGGTGTACTAGCTAGCATTAGGATGTCTTTTATATTTATGTATGCTGGTTATTTATTTGAATTGTAATTATAAAGTTAAAGTATCAAATATTTGTTATGTTCTAATTAGTGATGAGCGAGCATGCTCGGCCGAAGCTCGGTTCGGCTCGAGCATCGCTCTGCTCGGCACATGGCGGTACTCGTACGAGTACCGCATGTGCTCGCCCGCCATGTTCGGGTCTCCTCCCCGCACGTTTCGCGGCTGCTGCGCAGCCAATAAACGTGCAGGGAGGCTCTGACATCAGTGTAATGCCAGCAGCCATGTTGGCTGCTGGCATTACACTGATTGGCTGGCCAGAACCCGTGATCGGGTGCTGTATAGCACCTGACCAGCGAGTTCGGCTCAGTCTTAGCCAGGGAGAGATGAGGATAGGAAGGGAAAGTCAGTGTAGGGAGAAGAAAAGTGTTGTTGAACAAAAAAAAGACCCAAAAGTCCTTTTTAGGACTACTGTGTGTGGGGGCAGCAGTTTATTTTGTTTGGGGGGGCAGAGATTTAAAAAAAAAAAAACGTCACATATTCCGTTCACTGTGCCTAGCCGCAGATTAGCAGCACATTCTGTTTAGTGTGCAAAGTTGCAGATTAGCAGCACATTCTGTTTAGTGTGCAAAGTTGCAGATTAGCAGCACATTCTTTTTAGTGTGCAAAGTTGCAGATTAGCAGCACATTCTGTTTAGTGTGCAAAGTTGCAGATTAGCAGCACATTCTGTTCAGTGTGCAAAGTTGCAGATTAGCAGCACATTCTTTTTAGTGTGCAAAGCTTCAGATTAGCAGCACATTCTGTTTAGTGTGCAAATTTTCAGATTAGCAGAACATTCTGTTTAGTGTGCAAAGTGTAAAATATCAAAGTCACATATTCCATTCACTGTGCCGAGCCGCAGATAAGCAGCACATTCTGTTTAGTGTGCAAAGTTTCAGATTAGCAGAACATTCTGTTTAGTGTGCAAAGTGTAAAATATAAAAGTCACATATTCCATTCACTGTGCCGAGCCGCAGATAAGCAGCACATTCTGTTTAGTGTGCAAAGTTGCAGATTAGGAGAACATTCTGTTTAGTGTGCAAAGTGTAAAATATCAAAGTCACATATTCCATTCACTGTGCCTAGCCGCAGGTAAGCAGCACATTCTGTTTAGTGTGCAAAGTTGCAGATTAGGAGAACATTCTGTTTACTGTGCAAAGTGTAAAATATCAAAGTCACATATTCCATTCACTGTGTCTAGCCGCAGATAAGCAGCACATTCTGTTTAGTGTGCAAAGTTGCAGATTAGGAGAACATTCTGTTTACTGTGCAAAGTGTAAAATATCAAAGTCACATATTCCATTCACTGTGCCGAGCCGCAGATAAGCAGCACATTCTGTTTAGTGTGCAAAGTTGCAGATTAGGAGAACATTCTGTTTACTGTGCAAAGTGTAAAATATCAAAGTCACATATTCCATTCACTGTGCCTAGCCGCAGATAAGCAGCACATTCTGTTTAGTGTGCAAAGTTGCAGATTAGGAGAACATTCTGTTAAGTGTGCAAAGTGTAAAATATCAAAGTCACATATTCCATTCACTGTGCCGAGCCGCAGATAAGCAGCACATTCTGTTTAGTGTGCAAAGTTGCAGATTAGGAGAACATTCTGTTTACTGTGCAAAGTGTAAAATATCAAAGTCACATATTCCATTCACTGTGCCGAGCCGCAGATAAGCAGCACATTCTGTTTAGTGTGCAAAGTTGCAGATTAGGAGAACATTCTGTTTACTGTGCAAAGTGTAAAATATCAAAGTCACATATTCCATTCACTGTGTCTAGCCGCAGATAAGCAGCACATTCTGTTTAGTGTGCAAAGTTGCAGATTAGGAGAACATTCTGTTTACAGTGCAAAGTGTAAAATATCAAAGTCACATATTCCATTCACTGTGCCGAGCCGCAGATAAGCAGCACATTCTGTTTAGTGTGCAAAGTTGCAGATTAGGAGAACATTCTGTTTACTGTGCAAAGTGTAAAATATCAAAGTCACATATTCCATTCACTGTGTCTAGCCGCAGATAAGCAGCACATTCTGTTTAGTGTGCAAAGTTGCAGATTAGGAGAACATTCTGTTTACTGTGCAAAGTGTAAAATATCAAAGTCACATATTCCATTCACTGTGCCTAGCCGCAGATAAGCAGCACATTCTGTTTAGTGTGCAAAGTTGCAGATTAGGAGAACATTCTGTTTAGTGTGCAAAGTGTAAAATATCAAAGTCACATATTCCATTCACTGTGCCGAGCCGCAGATAAGCAGCACATTCTGTTTAGTGTGCAAAGTTGCAGATTAGGAGAACATTCTGTTTACTGTGCAAAGTGTAAAATATCAAAGTCACATATTCCATTCACTGTGCCGAGTCGCAGATAAGCAGCACATTCTGTTTAGTGTGCAAAGTTGCAGATTTGCAGCACATATTCCGTGTAATATGAAGAAGGCGGGTAAAAAGGGACGGGGAAGTGGACGTGATCCTGATAGTTCAGGGCGCGGGTCAGGACGCGTAGAAACTGTGCCTGGTGCCAGAGCACAAGAAAGAAAGACATCCACCATACCTAGCTTCATGTCTCAGTTTACAGGGCGTCGCAGGACATCACTCTCGAGGTCAGACCACTGCGAACAGGTGGTCGGTTGGATTTCAGCTGATACTGCTTCCAGTCGGTTAAGCACCACCCTGTCTTCCACCAAGTCCACTCTCAGTAGCCAAGAGTCTGGTCAACATAATCCTCACCCTGATCATCCTTCCTCCCACCATAGAGGGTCTGGTCAAAGAAGTGATCCCACACTGGGATATAGTGAGGAGCTCGTCTCATCACCAATCCTTAATTTGAACCTCTCTCCAAGCACGCTTGCAGAGGAACATGACATCTTGTGCCCTGATTCACAACCTCTAGAGGGTACCCAATCACAAGAAGATGACAGAGGTGAACGGCATTTAAGGTCAAAGGAAGTGGATGATGATGATGATGAGACACAGTTGCCATCAAATCAACCACTTTTACTGTCTCAAGACCTTGATGAGGAGGATGATATACAGTTGTCAATGACTATGTGGTGGGATCAAGACATGAGGAGGATGATCAGAGTGAGGAAGTGGAGGAGGACTTGGTGGATGATGAGGTGACTGACCCCACCTGGGAAGGTGGAGAGCCGAGCGATGACAGCAGTCCTGAGGGTGAGCCATCTGCAGCACCGCAACAGGCTGGAAGAGGCAGTGGTGTGGCTACAGAAAGAAGGCGGACCGCACCAAACCGGCCCGCAAATGTTCCACGGAGCACCTCCTTGCGTAAATCTCCCTTGCCAAGGGGTAGGTGTTCCGCGGTATGGCGTTTTTTTAAGGAAAGTGCGGACGACAAAAGAATTGTAGTTTGCAACCTGTGCCACACCAGAATGAGCCGAGGCATGAACACTAGAAACCTCACCACCACCAGCATGATCCGACACATGGCATCCAAGCACCGTAATAAGTGGGAGGAACGCCCGGATTGCCAATCTGTGTCTGCAGGCCACACCACTGCCTCCTCTTCCCCTGTTTTCGGTGCCGGCCAATCGCCTGTCGAAGGCGCAGGCCCGCATACCTCCCGCCCTGCACCTGTACCATCTGAAGCACCATCAGCGACCACATCCACTTCCCTGTCCCAGCGCAGCGTCCAAATGTCGTTACCCCAGGCATTTGAGCGCAAGCGAAAATACCCAGCCACCCACCCACAGGCCATAGCACTAACCTCACACCTTTCCAAATTACTGGCCATCAAAATGCTGCCATTTAGGCTTGTGGAGACTGAGTCCTTCCGCAGCCTGATGGCAGCAGCTGTCCCTCGGTACGCAGTCCCCAGCCGCCACTACTTTTCCCGGTGTGCCGTCCCCGCCTTACACCACCATGTGTCCCGTAACATCACCCGTGCCCTGACCAACGCAGTTACTGGGAAGGTCCACTTAACGACTGACACATGGACAAGTGCTTGTGGCCAGGGACGCTACATTTCACTGACGGCACACTGGGTGAATGTCGTGGAGGCTGGGAGCGACTCGGACCCTGGGATGGCACAGGTGCTACCCACGCCGAGGATTGCGGGCCCTACCTCCATCAGGGTTTCCGCCAGCACCTACGTTATTGGCTCCTCCTCCTCCGTTTCCACCTCCGAATTCTCTGCGCGCAGCGCCACTCACCCATCAGCCGGTAGCTGGAAGCAGTGTAGCACTGCAGTGGGGAAGCGTCAACAGGCCGTGCTGAAGCTGATCTGCCTTGGGGACAAACAGCACACGGCCTCAGAGCTGTTGCAGGGGATTAGTCACCAGACCGAGCAGTGGCTCTCGCCACTCAACCTGCAACCAGGCATGGTTGTGTGTGATAATGGGCGTAACTTGGTGGCGGCTTTGGAGCTCGGCAAGCTCACACACGTACCATGCCTAGCGCATGTATTTAATTTAGTGGTTCAGCGATTTCTAAAAACCTACCCCAATTTGCATGATCTCTTGATGAAGGTGCGCCGCGTGTGTGCACATTTCCGTAAGTCATCTACAGCTTCAGCCGGCCTGTTGAAGCTGCAGCAGCGCTTACAATTGCCAGCTCACCGGCTGCTGTGTGACGTGAGCACGCGCTGGAACTCCACCTTCCACATGTTGGCCCGGCTTTGTGAGCAGCAGAGGGCAGTAGTGGAGTACCAGCTGTTACACGGTCGTCGCCTCTCCATTCAACTTCCTGTAATCAGAAGTGAGGAGTGGGAATGGATGTCAGACCTCTGTGAGGTTTTACGCAATTTTGAGGAATCGACACAGATGGTGAGCGGCGATAACGCTATTATCAGTGTAACCATCCCACTTCTGTGTCTACTGAAACGCTCGCTGCTCACAATTAAAACCGACGCTTTGCATGTGGAAGAGGTGGAAATGCGGGAGGAAGAGCTTACACAAGGTGATAGCCAGAGCACCCTCACTTCGTCTTCTCAGCGACAATTGGAGGAGGCGGAGGAGGAGGAGGAGGAGGAGGAAGACACGGTTGCCTCCGCTACAGAGGGTAGCCATGGAACTTTAGTTCCATCTCTTCAGCGTGGGTGGGCAGAAGAGGAGGAAGAGGATGAGGAGATTGAGAGTCATCCTCCTGGTGAGGACAGCGAAATCTTGCCTGTTGGTACTCTGGCACACATGGCTGACTTTATGTTAGGCTGCCTTTCCCGTGACCCACGCGTTACACGCATTTTAGACAACACGGATTACTGGGTGTTCACCCTTCTGGACCCCCGCTACAAAGAGAATTTCTCATCTCTCATTCCTCCGGTGGAGAGGACAAGCAAAATGGTGCAATACCAGAAGGTTCTTGTTGAAAAATTGCTCCAAAATTTTCCATCTGACAACGCTGGCGGCAGAGTACGTGCTACCTTGGCCAACCGAGAAGGGGAGAAAAGGGGAGCACACAGCAGTTCCGACAAAGGCAGGGCAACACTCTCCAAGGCGTGGGACACCTTCATGACACCCCGCCAGCACCCTCACCCTGATGCGCAGCCTAGTGTCACAAGGAGGGAAAAGTTTTGGAAGATGGTGAAGGAGTACATAGCAGACCGTGTCAGCGTCCTCAATGATCCCTCTGTGCCTTACAACTACTGGGTGTCCAAGCTGGACACGTGGTATGAACTGGCACTCTACGCCTTGGAGGTGCTGGCCTGCCCTGCCGCCAGCATTCTGTCTGAGCGGGTATTTAGTGCTGCTGGTGGCATCATAACAGATAAGCGTATCCGCCTTTCCACCGAAAATGCTGATAGGTTGACACTTATAAAAATGAACAAGGCCTGGATTTCCCCTGACTTCTCCACTCCACTGGAGGAAAGCCCCGGGGGAACATAAAGTCACTTTATATATGTTATTTACAATGATGGGAATACTCTGTATTCCCATTCACCCCTTCCACCCAAAAAACGGGTATATGGTTGACTCTTAATCTTCTCATCCTCCTCCTCCTCTTCCATATGCCCTGGATATAATTTTTATATAGGGCCAGCTCACCAGCGGGCCCTGTGATATAATTTTTATATAGGGCCAGCTCACCAGCGGGCCCTGTGATATAATTTTTATATAGGGCCAGCTCACCAGCGGGCGCTGTTTGACAATTTTTGTATAGGTCAGCTCACCAGCGGGCCTTCTCATATAATGTTTTATTGGGTCAGCTCTCTAGCGGGCCCTCTCATATAATGTTTTATAGCGTCAGCTCACTAGCGGGCCTTCGCATATAATGTTTAGGATGGTCAGCTCCACAGCAGACCCTCACCCATAATGTTTTAGATGGTCGGCTCAGCGCACGTTTCCCTCTTAATCATGGCCCCAGTTCAGAAAAATCGAGGAAATTTTTGGGAGAATTTGCCTCTGCGCACGTTTCCCTCTTAATCATGGCCCCAGTTCAGAAAAATCTAGGAAATTTTTGGGAGAATTTGCCTCTGCGCACGTTTCCCTCTTAATCATGGCCCCAGTTCCGAAAAATCGAGGACATTTTTTGCAGAATTTGCCTCTGCGCACGTTTCCCTCTTAATCATGGCCCCAGTTCCGAAAAATCGATGAAATTTTTTGCAGAATTTGCAGATGATATACAAGTAAATATACAGCAAATACTGTTTGGTAACAATTTTTCGCCTGAAGTCGTTTTTATCTTCCTTTTTGTGTGTTTTACGGTCAGTCTGTAAAAATGGCGTACTACGGGCGAAAGATCGTTCCCAGCAGCGACGTTGGAGTCCAAGATGCATCCAGACATCCTCCCTATGCTGTCCCTGAACCATTTCTGTGGTGTTTCCATCATTTTCTGCCCTTTTCCTATGGACCAGGCACCCTCTCCTCATCAGAGCAGGGGGTGCCTGGTGTAATGCTCGAGTCCTCCCATTGACTTCAATGGGGCTCGGGTGCTCGGCAGAGCACTCGAGCCTCCGGGGGCGCTCGGTCAGAGCACCCGAACACCCGAGCATTGGGGTGCTCGATCATCACTAGTTCTAATAAAATGCTGGGGCCTTTTCAACCCATCCAGACAATCTCATTGAGTAATTTTTGGAAATGTGAAAAAGGGGGGTTTGGGAGGGATGGCTTGATGGTGCTCTTTTCATGATTGTAAATTAACATCTAGTTTGTTAACTTTCCTTCTTTAGATTGCTATTTCCCCTCTAGATTGTAATCTGTCTCTCTAGACTGTAAATTATTCTTCTAGACTATACATTTCTTTGGGACTGTAAATTCTTCCTTTAGATTTCATGTTCTTGATCCAGTCTATAATAATTTGAAATAGATTGTATATCATTACTCTAGATCAGTGGGTCTCAACCAGTAGGCTGTGGTACTTTGGTGTGACACAGACACCAGCTTAGAGTGCCTCAGCTGGTGTAGTTTTCGTACCAGTCAACATTTCATATGGCCAAAGAGGGACACTTTTGTTTTACGTGGTATTTCTGGGGGAGTGGCTGGTGGGTGGGGCATTACAATGAATTGTTAGGTTATTTCATGACCTATTGATACCGCTTTGTAACTGAATAAATTATTTAGGGCAAGGGGTGTTTTATGTACACAGACTAATTTATAAACACATATTCTGAGTTGTATTGCTGTGGAGCAGTGCGAGACTGATATACACACAACAAAAGAGGGACAGAGAGGTTTGGGTCACAAAACAGGAACTGTCCCTCCTAAAGAGGGACACTTGGGAGGTATAGGTTTCTCAGTGTGGTTTGTTGTCATTTCAATTGTGAGCTCTAAAAACAACAAAAAAAACAACTATATATTTATACCTGTCATTAACTCTTTGTGCAATTACCTATAAAATTCAAGGGTGCCCTGAAAATTCTAGATTGTATTCTAGAGGTGCCTTGAGTAATAAAATATTAAGAACCACTGCTTTTAGTTATAAACTTTTCCTTTGCATTGTAAACTCTTCATCTAAACTTTAACACTTTAAACAACAGAAGGTTGTGCAATACATTGCTCTGCAATGAGTTGATCTCCCCATTGATCCTTAACGTGTTAAACCTTTGCACACTCTTACACCTAATGCTTTGCAATTCAATGTGTTGAATACCTCTCTGGAACTCGAAGGGTTAGCTGTCCTTCTATCGTATAAATCCCCATGACATTTGATTTGTTACGAACAGGTCACTTACCTCTATTGTCCATATTTAACAAGCTAAAAAGATTGTAAACTAAAAGATCGTAAACTTACCATCAATTTAAATGGGACTTTTAACCCTTTGAGTGCCAGAGGGGTACGCAACACATTGCTTTGCAATGTGTTGCATACCCCTCTGGCACTCAAAGGGTTAACCGCTGGAATGCTAGCGAGGTCTCCAACACACTGCTCCTCTTTAGTTTATTGAGCACACCACTATGTTTTTGTACCTAACATTTCTGCTCTGCCGAATATGTTGGCACTCTACTAATTATAAAAGATCTTTGTGGTGAAAAAAAACAAACATAAGATACAGACAGAGGCTTTTGAATTATATACGTACACGTTTCTTACGATAGTTTGCACCGACTCAAGGTGAGAAAATGCATCTTTTTCTGGAGCAATTCAGACTGATAAATTACATTTATGTGCCGGGTCTTTTTCATGGCTGGTGACTTTCCAGCAAAGCAATTATCACAGCTGAATACATAATAACCTAATTAATTACTATAGTCAGACTGATCTCTGTGCCATGATCATACCTTCTTGTAAAGCCTGCTTTTTAAACCATTGTTTGTGAATTATTATTCCAACTGACCAGTAATATTGTTATCTTCCCTTTAATCACACTCAAAATATATCTCTGAGAAAATATGGTTGTAATTACAATCAGTGAATGTTTTCCCTTAAAAAGTAAACAATTAAACAGGGTATTTTAAACTGGTTCAGTGCTAAAACATCTATAAATGTCACATTATTTGAAGTTATGTTCCTTTGTATTACAATGTGGAGATTGGCTGCAATGTGGAGATGGGGGCATTGTGGAAGGGGGATTGTGGAGATGGGGGGCCAATTTGGTCAGGGGGGGCCATGGCAATTCTTGCACCAGGGCCCGGTGGCTTCTAGTTACGCCTCTGGGAATGGGTTAAGGCTCCATACAATTATCTCACCCTAGTGAAAATGTCCTGCATCTCCTCAGGGTCATCACAGGCTGTAGCCGGCGAGGAGGCTGATGAACCACCTCTGGAGGTGTCTGTGTCTGCTCCTGAGGCTATGGAAGGGGAAGTGTATTGTAAGTAAAATCCTAAATCTGCTGTCCCATGTGTGTTCTTCATTGTTCCATGTGTGTTCCACCTGTCTCCTCTTCCCTAACAAAACCCCAATATCACTGTAGTCATGTGTGTTTTTGTCACACATGCGTGTGAGAGTATCATGATATGAAAAAATATCATTATGTGATTGTCATGATCTTGTCACACATGTATGCTTGTCTCCAGCCCATAGCACACCCCTACAGTTCATGTTTGCAGGCTAGCACTACATGAGCATGGGTGGATCAATCACAATGACAGTGATGATCCACCTGTGCCCAATCAGGGCTAAAGGGCAAACCTGACCTGTCAACAGGCCCGGCCCAAGACACTGTGCTGCCTGGGTCCATGGACCCAGCGGGACCCATGTAAGGGCCGGCTCTGCCTGACAGTGTGTCCATAGCAGCGGTGGTCAGTCCTGTACTCAGGCCACAACAATGCCACATGTTTGCTGTGTCTCCTCAAATTAACACTTTGGTGGGGTGATTCTCAGCATTGGTCCTGTTGTCTAGGATACACAATCATGCCGTTTAACCAAACCAACAGTGCATTTTGTCAGGATGTTCCAACTTAAAGTGGAACTTTCACCTTCATAATATTGGCCCCCAATCCTTTCCTATTGTAGCGATATGTAAAGCCATACTGTTATTATGATGAAAAAGTATGCGTTACTAAAGAATGCAAATGTCTTCTGTAGGCATCCAGGGCACAGAGCTTACAAGAGAATCTCTGTGCGCCTGCACCTTCAGCAACTTCTGTTACCTTAAGGAAATGGAATTAAGTCTCCACCAATCCGGGCAGAGCACGGGACACACAGTGCAGACTCAGAGGTCTCTTAGCTTTAAGATGTCTGCGCTGTAATCCACTGGATGCCTACAGAAGAAGAGGCTTTACTTAATGGCTACATGGAAATTTCCATCATAATAACAGTATGGCATTACATATAGCTACATTAAGAAAGGATTGGGGGGCAATATTAAGAAGGTGATGGTTCTGCTTTAAAAACAAGAGGTGTTGACATTCACTTGTGTTCAAGTGACAACATGCACTGTTGGGGTGATTATAGGGCATGATTGTGCATCTTAGACAACAGGGCCATTGCTGAGAATTACCCCTCTAAATGCATCAGACACCTGTGTGCCAGAGAGGTGCTCACTGCATTGCATTTCTTCTTTCCCCACAGCGGCATCTGATGAAGAGCAGCAGCCCCATTCCAGCCAGGAGCAAGCAGAGACCATGAACGTCCTAGCTGGGATCTCAGCTAACATCATGGGCTTAAGGCGGCAGCTGGGACACAACTGCGCTGTCAGGAGGCTGTGCTCCGACAGATAGCGGAGTACAATAGGCTAATGCTGGGCCTCCTGATGGAGAATGTCGTGCGTTCAGGGCCAGCCTCTACCTCCTGCAGCTCCTCATTGGACAGCAGCCTGGCATCATCTGCTGCCCTGCCTGCTGCACATGGTGGTAGGCACCACCTACGCAGACGGGGGCCTCGCACAAGGGGAGGAAGGTGGCCCCCCCACTGACTCTATTCCCAGCTGAGGGGGATTTTTTGTATTATTATTATTGTTGTTATTATTATTATTTATATAAAATGTATATTTCTAAATTTAAACATAGTTGTCTTTAATTTATTTCATACACAAACTGGGGGGGGGGACACACGAAAGTGTTATGAGGAGGTGATGAAGTGGAGATGAACCTTTCATTGTGATGAACGATCCTAGCCTCTTCCATGTAGCCAGTGAATCAAGATTTAACCAAGCGGTAAGTTCTTAGTGCATTGGTTTCATGGCATAAAAAAGGAATCAGAGAGTTTAGCACAACAGAAAAGTTCTCTACACCTCATAACCATTTGAAAACACCTTAGTTAGGCTGACCAGACCTCACCTTTAACCGTGGAATGTTAAATCCAATGAAACACTGCTGTTTCCTCTGGGCCAGCGTCTCAGTGTTCCATTGGACCGGGTGATATAAGACTTTGGGTGCCAGAAGTGTATTCCATGCATTGCTTTGCAGTCTCTACTGCTCATGACTGCATCATGACAAACATTCAGGCCTTTCCAGGCCCGGACTGGGACAAAAAATAGGCCCGGGTATTTAAGGCTGAGCAGCCCATGGGGGGGGGGCAGGGGACCCAGGGCCAGTGCAAGATTCTTGGTATATACAGGCAAAGGTGCATTTTGATGCCCCCACCCCCCTCCGACCCGGACACAATCCTATGCCCCCCCTTGCCACAATCCCCTGCCCCCGCCCACATAATCACCTCCACACTCTGCCCACCTTCACACTGCCCACCCCATCCTCCTCCCCAACTCCACATTGCCCACACTGTCCACCTTCACAATGCCCCTTTCATCTCCACATTGCCCCTTCATCAATGCCCCATAAAGCCCCTTCATCTCCACATTGCCCCTTCCACAATTCCCCTTCATCAATGCCCCATAAAGCCCCTTCATCTCCACATTGCCCCTTGATCCCCTACCTTGAGTCCCTGGCAGTCTAGCGCCGTGCTATAGAAGAGATCTGTGCCTCCTTCGGCACAGAGCTGAAGCTCCCGCGCGGTTCTCAGTAATACAGAGCGCTGGGAGATGATGTCATCCCCCAGCGCTCTGTATTGCTTCTGAGCCTGGGTTGCCAGACCGGCCCACTGGGCAAATGCCCGGTATGCTCGATGGCCAGTCCGGGCCTGGGCCTTTCATTATATATGGATGCTCACGTCACCCGCAGCAGCACAGAGACAGAGGGAGTGGAGCACACAGGCATGTGTCTGGTCTACCCATGAGGAGCTGATTGTGTAGTGCTGCGCACAGCAGATAGCTTGTGGGTAGCCACAAAGTAATGGTGAGCCCGCACATCTACTTACTTGGACTGATAACCAAGCAAAACTTTAATGTGGCCACTCCAGACCACTGTCAGTTATGGATATATTATTATTTGAGATTTGAGGCACAATACTTCACAAATGTTATGCACCCTCTCCTGTACCACTGTTGCCACACTCTATGCCAAGGTGGGACAACAGAGGGGGAACAAGGAATCAGTGTACTTGGTTGCAGGAGTTGGTGGGATGTTGATTGCTTCTGTGATCCACCTCTGATACCCCACTTTGACATATATTATGACATGTTACAGTTTAAATGATGTTTGCTGTGGCAGAGGAGCACTGAATACACTCATAATACCACTGTTTGGGCATAGGCGCTAATGCTAATGCGGGTGCTAATGACTGCTACCCTGATCCCCAAAACATGTCCTAATGTGTGCCCATGTGGGACAACATAGGGCTAAATCTGTCAGTAGTGTGTCACTTTGTCCAGCAAATCTGCTACTCTGATGTCCCTCTCTCATTAAATTATCTGTTATAAGAAAGTCAAGTGATTTCCACTTCATGATCTGCACTAATAAACTTGTATTTTAACTCTTTGAGTGCCATATGGCTGTGGAGCACATTTCACTGCAAAGTGTTGCACACCCATGTGGCACTCACAGGGTTAACGTGACGTATATTACTTGTTATTGAAAATAAATTCTGTTACATATCATTACATTACTCACTTGCATTACTTCAGAACATTAATGCCTGTTAGGAAATGAACAAAAGGGTTGTGCTGGGATGCTGGGCTGGAGAAATAGCACAAATGGGCCACATAATTGACAAAAATGTTGCCAGCCCTCCCCTGTTCCAGGGTGAGAGAGAGACCACATATTATTTAAATCAAGGGCAATCATGATAACATCAGACTACAGACTTGTACAGGAATCAATGCAAACCCACAGTATGAGTATTTTATAAGCTTCCCTGAAGAGATTTGTGGTCAACGTTTACATATTGATGCAATATCTTCAAAAAGACAGAAGGACAAGACCTGCTTATCCATGGGTGCTTAGGCCTTTGGGTGTCAGGGAGGTATTCATTGTATTACATTTTGGATAACTCTTGCACCCAAAGAGTTAGGCAGTGATATGTCCACGTTAGAGGCTGTTGAATGTTGTTTAGGAATAGACTGTATGACCTCTGTGTTACAAGTTGAGACATATTGTCCAGGATATACATTTTTGGGATGGTAAGGGTTAAAATCTCATGATCAGCCCACCAGTCAGTTTCACCCGTCTGATTAATCAGTAATCAGATGTGAAGAAATGCCTTTCTAATTTCCAGTCATATTCAAGCACCCTTCTGGGGCTCTTCCTCCTCTGTTCTGTTGCATGGGAACTTTGCAGACCAGAATTTGTGAGGTGAGTCCTACTACATATCTATGCACCCTGTTACATTTCCCAGTGTTCTGTTTCCACTCTACTCTGTTCACCTTTGCTGTCTTGTAACCCTTGAAGTGCCAGAGGGGTCATTGGTGTATTGCAATGAATTGGGTACCTCTCAAGCACTCAAAGGATTAATATTTGTCTCCAGGATACTTGCTTTCCGGTCGGCCTTTTTCATTCCACACCTATCCATTTGATTAACTGTGCAGGTAACCCCTATTGGTCCCCATGTCTCTGAACCCTGGTGCAGAGTTGTTGCTTCTGTCCTCAGTTCACCCTCTGTGGGCTCTTCCCTTCGACTCATTCCTCCACTACTTCGTTCGACTCTCTCATTCCCCTATTCCTGTTCGACCAACTGTGCACTGGGCTATTCGCTTCGACTCATTCTTCCATTCCTCCGTTCAACTATCTCATTCATCTACTCCCATTCGATCAGCTGTGCACTGGGCTCTTCCCTGACTCACATGCCTCTCTCTGGCCTGACTCTCTTGCCTCTCTCTGACCTGACTGACCGTGTAGGTGAGCCCCACTGTTCCCCCATGTCTCTGCACCTCACTGCTGAGTTGTGGCCCCTGTCTCAGTTAACATTATATTGTTTTTTTCTCCCCCAGGTTGATTTCCTCCCTGTCTGCCTTCTCCTCCTCCACTCTCCTCCTCCAGTTGTCTAATCCGTTCGTCTACTGGTTGACACAGCTGTTCAGGTGTGCCTTACTATTCCACTTGTCTACACACACGCACTATTGATTTGATTTTCCCTGTTAATTTAACCTTTACAATCTCATAATCTACTCCACAGGTTCTCTGGCTCCCAGCCTACCTTCACTTCCTCCTTTTCCTTCACCATGCGCCTACTCCATTCTCAACTGTTAAAGTGAGCCCTACTGCTCTGCATGTATACTCGCCCCACTGTTGTGTTCCCTCTGTCCTCTGGTAAACTTTGCTGTTTATCTTCACGTCCACAGATTGCCTCTGTTCATTACTTCCATTCGCCTCCTTCATTTGTTTCAGCCAATTGTTCAGGTAAGCATCACTGCTCTACATGTCTGTGAACATTACTTTTTGTTTTACCTCTGTCCTGTGTTCACCATCACTGTCTGTGTTTGCATCAACAGATTGTGTGCATTCGCTGGTTTGCATTCACTTGTTCTCCTCCTCCTCTTCCATTTGCCCAACTGTTCAGGTGGGTTTTAACTTTTTTTTATTTATATTTTATTATTTTATTCTGTTGGCTAGCATTTCTCTGGTTATGCAATGAGGTATGAGATGACGTGGAGATAACTTCTCCAGTGTGACTGTCTCCATAACCTATGTTCTGTGGAGCCTATGATAGTAGATGGCCAAATCTTGATGCACAGGCTCCAGAGAATGACATGGGGCCTGCAGAGTTTATCCCACTGGCAGTCCTTTCCTAGCATGCACCGTTCAGTATCTCCCTCCTTTGTCATTCTTACATTCACCTCTGTTAACCTTGTATACATCACCTATTTTTTCTCACAGGTTACTTTCTTTTACTAAATGAACCCTATTGAGGGCACCTCACATATGGACCCCCCCCCCCGCCTGTAGGAGAGCTAGACGGGGAGGTGGAGCTTCTCGTATCTCTCCAAAATGGAAGCCATGTTTCTCAGATGAGGAGAATGAGGTGATGATAAACGTGGTTATACCAGTTTATGACAAACTTTTTTGGCAGGTATGTAACATGAGCCCCTTTTCGTGAAGGCAAAATTTAGTGTTTTGTAGTACCACAACTGCACTATGGAGGAAAAATGTACTTTACTGTTGTATTTGCTTGGTCTTTTTAAACACTGAATGTTGTAGAGATCTTCAGAGTTGTGCAATTCACTGCAGAAATCTGTAGCATTCAAGGGGGTTGTGCACTTGATGCTCATGAGTTTGCAAAGCAGATAGGTCAGGCAATGAGTCAAGAGGGAAATGTTAAATATCTGGGGCTAAATTAGAAATGTGCTTAATGGGTTCATATTGCCATTTTTATTAACAGGGTTGATATGCCATGGGCTGAACATGTACATGTTTTGTCACCAACTATTACTATGGTCCATAATCGCTACAACTAACTAGGGTTGATCTGGAGTAAACTAACAAATACATGATGGGTTAACAGCAGAACTGTCTGTAACTTCATATGCACTTTAATGCAGATTAACTCAATGGTGGATATGCATTACATGAATTGGACATGACTCCTCCAGTGATATCACATCTCAAAGTCCCATGTTTGACAGAGCAACTGCATGGAGAACACTAAAATTGGAGAGATCTTAGTGCAATGGCTCCATAGGATAACTTGGGCCTTGGAGAAGTAATCTCCTTTTCATAACCTCTCCATCACGCCTTAGTGAATCCCCCACATTGACTTAAATATGAATTAAGGTGCATGTGATGGTAGGAACTGTGGTGTTGTAACCCATAATGCAGTTCTTGGTTTGCTTAAGATCAACCCCAGTTTGTTCTAATGAACATGGACCTAATAACATACTAACAAGCACAGTTGATGAGACCGAAAACAAGACATGTACAGGGTTAGATCATGAAATATCACACCTGTTAATCTGAGAGGGCACTACAAACCCATTGAAAATCCCTCCAATTAAGCCCCAGATGTTTGTAATTTCCCTCCTGTCTCATATAGCCTGAACAGTCTGCTATGCAAACCCAGGATTCTCAACAATGTGCTGAACTTGAGGGGTAGCCTCTTGTCATGCAGTGAATGTATGCATGAATCATATCATTATGAGTTTAGTACCCATACCATGGGGGTGGGGGGAAACACCTGCCT
Organism: Rhinophrynus dorsalis; assembly: GCA_037306005.1. Classification (NCBI taxonomy): domain Eukaryota; kingdom Metazoa; phylum Chordata; class Amphibia; order Anura; family Rhinophrynidae; genus Rhinophrynus; species Rhinophrynus dorsalis. Next base: position 528,465,889 of record CM074718.1, read on the forward strand.
TTGTTTTACTCAGGGGTGCCCTTGCACTAGTCCTAACGCATGATCTCTTGTTAAGGTATGCCTGCAGGACTTCTATTTCCGAGAAGGGGGCGATATGGATGCGCATACATGATGCTGTGAATGCAATCTCCAGGCATTACAGAACATTTCATAATGTTAAGAAAAGATGCTATGATGTTAAGCGAATGGCGAAGGAGAAGCTGTTAAAAATAGAAAAACACCGCCGCCACACTGGGGGTGGGGAGCCCCTGGATATTCCATTCCAACCATATGAACAGATTATGGAGTCTCTCATGGTCCCCGGATTGGTTTCTGGGATACAGGGGATGTCAGACAGTGGCATCAGGGTGCCAGTTCTTCCTGGTAAGTCCTCCACATATGACATATGTGATAATGTCATGTTGTAGTGATTAGGAGTGGCCTGCAATTGATACAGGGATTTAAACATTTTGACTATAGTATTCTGATATTTTTTTATGGGGATGTTGTGTGAAACTGAGCATATTTGACATCCTAAATGGGATTCTAAGTGTGACTGACATGTAAACCTAGGTTGCTAGTAATAGAAGCAATGAAAACCATGTTGCATACTGAATTTATTTTCCAATTTTTAACTGTCTAGGTGTAGAGGCTCCAACTCAGGCAAGTGGAGAGGAGGAGGGACAGACTGAGGAGACTGAAGACACACGGGGGGGTGATACCCTCACTATAAAGGATGAGGAGGTGATGGCAAATGAGACACCTACACAAGTGGAGAAGCTGCTGGAGGAGCTGGTGGCCCCAGAGACAGGCTAAGAAGAAGAACATGTTATTCTGGAGACCATCACCATGCCTGAGGACAGGGAGGAAAGACAGCAAACGGCTGACTCTAAGGCTGCTGGTGGTCTGGAATGGTCTCCCCCTGTGTCCCAGCCTGATGAGGAACTGGGTGAGACCATTCCTCACACTGAGGGGGTCCTGGAAGAGCAAAGACTCTTCAGGGCCTCCTTCACCCATAATATTGAAATAATGTGTCAAACGCTACACTATATTGATAGGGGAATGGAAATGCTGGCAAGTGAAATGTCTGAACAGACATGCCATTTGAGAGAACAGGCAAGGCTATCAGGGGAACGAAATAGAATCCTGTCTCGCATTGCCTGTTCCCTCAAAAGGCTTGCTGATGCCAGCCACCAGCTCCTCCATCACCACCTCCACATGTGCAGGCCAGAGCCCCACGCATGCCTGGTGGCCGTCACCAATGGGTGGGAGATAGGAGAGGAAATAGGGCAAGGAGGTGACTATTTGGATTTCTTTTTTCAATTTGTGTTAATACTTTTAAACCTAGCATGATTCATTATTTTTGCACACTAGCAAAATGTATCAAAGAATCAGAAGAGTTTAACTGCACAGATCTGATCCATTGACATATCACAAAACTATATCTGCGGCTGAATTACTGTTTGCTCACATACACCTTGGTGCTTTCATCTTCATGAGTATACTGAAATCAGTCACTGACCACATGCCACTATCAGCACTCATGGTTCACTACTCTCCCAGTAAACTCTGTGTACAGACCTGCTGGTCAATCAACTCTCACAACTGACAATGTACAAAAGGTCCAAAATATAACCACACTCTTAGGAGCAAGATATAAATCATTTGTTATGTCAGCTTTTTTTTTTGTCTCATTGCTACATTCACAATGGATTGACTCAGGGCTTACATGTACCCCACATATTTGCCATGATGCACATATGCATATCTCTTGACAATGGCAAGATTGTGGATTTATATGGCCTTTCACACACTCAATTGCATGGTAGATACATGAGTATCATCCACTGACGCTCAGTTAGGCAAATTCCATCACATACAACAGGCTCACTGTGCTAAACAGAGCTCATTTGATGTTACACATGATCCTGCAGCCTTATAGCCAGCTGGGACACATGTTGAAACAAAATTGATTTAAAGGGATAACAGGGCCTATGGATCATGGCATGATGATATCTATCACAGCATAAATCCAAATGTGAAAACACACATACAAAGAAGTTAGTTTGTGATTCAAACTGTGACAAAAAAGTAAAGACAAGCCCCACTCTTCCTAAATGAAAGGAAACAAGGAAAGGAGAGGCCAGACACTGTACATCTTGCATATGTTCCTTTTTTTTGGGGGGGGGGCTGCTAATTGTAACACGTAAACTTACATGCAAAATAATTATTAATGAGTGTGGTACGTGCAGCAAAACCATCTGCTTCATCATCTTCATCAACATCAGGCTGAGCATCAAGACCTTCATTGTCTTCCAAAGGAGGATCTGTAAGCAGATTGTGCTGCAATGCAATAATATGCAAAATGGCGTATATGAATACTATATCAACTACTTTGGTGGGTTGATATTTCAGCGCCCCACCTGTCTTATCAAGGCAGCGGAAATGGCTTTTCAGGATGCCAAATGTCCTCTCTATGACACATCGTGTACGTGGGTGGGCCTCACTGTATGTGTGTTCTGCTCTATTACGAGGATTGCTTACTGGTATCATGAGCCAGTGCTTATAGGCATAACCAGAATCACCTTGAGAGATAATTATACAGACATAAGTCCAGCAAAAAATATTCACAGATATAAACACATTAATATACATATCTGTGTCAAGAACAATTTTGATCCCTCTGCAATCCATGGATTTGAGTTTTAGCACGTCTAACCCTTTAGGTGCCAGGGAGGCTTCAACGCATTACGTTGTCCAATTCTCTGGTAACCAATATTTTGGAACAGTGGTTCTAGTGTTTTCGGGGCCACAAAGATATCTAACACACAATGGGATTTTCAGGGCAACACAGCTTTTCATGGTTCTCTCTCTCAGACCTCATGGAAGGAACGTAGATACGTATACTTGTTCTCAGTTTCCCAGTAGGTGATGAAATGACCATCTGGTGTCTGGCAATTTCAACATATACATATTGTTAACTCAAAAATACCAATTTTAGTGAAATTGTTCCCATGAAACAGGCACCCTGAACGGATTTCAGGGGCACACCATAGGGTCACAGCACCCCTGCAAGGAAACACTGCATTAAACTGAAACATGACAATTGTTTGAGGCAGGAATTTTGGATAAAACAGTGGAGGAACGCAAAATATATGAATCATGTGTACTCCCAGGATACGCTGAGAGTACATGCATGATCTTACAGGTGCTGTCGCATATCATCTGCACATTTACAGAATAGACAGATCTATAGGTAGATCTCCTCACCCTCACTGGTGGGGCAAATCAGCACATGGGTGCAATCAATGGCTCCTAGTACATTGGATAGGCCAGCAAATCCATAAAAGCCAACCTTGACTGCCTGCCAGCCAGCCCTGTCCTGTGGAAAACACACAAATGTGTGCAGATGCCTTTTTATGGCTGACATTACAGACACAAGGAAACAGGAAAATGTGGGCTGTGAAACTCCACTGACGGTGCTGAGGGTAATCTGGAATGACCCAGTCGCAAGAAAATGGAGACAGTTGAGTAGTTTCACCAACCCAGGGACAGCATGGCTGCTTCGCGACTGAGTCTATAACATTGAATGATTTCATCTTCATGCACACCATCCAGCATTGTCCTTCTGGGGAAGACCCTTGGTCTGCATACTCTCCTGGCTACAGGAGCTGCATGAGCAGCATGCTGACGCTGCCACTCCTGTGTCAATATGTTGTTAGAAAAGGCTCCATGTATACAAATGTGGGTAGGTGAATGGAGCAAGATCAGCAGCTCTGTTTATCTCACCGGTGTACTCCAGCATGATTAGTCGAAGGAAATGAACTTGCACTATGGCAGCGTTCATATGTATAACTTTATGAAGGCTCTGGAACACGTGCGCTGACAGGAAACAGGTGTCTCTCATCATATTCACTGTTTAACCTTATCCTCAATGGCTAATACTTGTAGAGATGTATAAGAAACAACGCAACACAGGGGGACACAATGCCTACTGCACTTAGACAAAGTGGATCTAAACTCATCCCCTGATAGAGATGTACATCGACACTTAGTGCATAAGTCAAAGTGTCACATTAACAACACATGTCAACACACCCCCTTGCATACGAATGTGTCTCATTATGCTTCATTTCCATCTGGAAATAAGCAATTGTCGATGCGAAGAATAAAAATTTGTAAACCAGTTGAAGGAATGTCGGATTGATGTCGATGTTGACATTTTTTGTCAGATTCATGTTGATGTGATGTCGTAGAGACTTTGATGAATACCATGGATGTGCCTACGACCCAGCTCCGACAGTACATCGACATTCGTAGCCCACTTCAACTTTTAGTGCATCTAGGCCTATATATTGTATTTGTTTATTGTTCTTTGCCATTAAAGGGATAGTAATACTTCGTTTTAACTTTATTTTATTTTGTAGGCATTAAAAAAACATGAAGAATGATATAAGTCTTATCTCTCAATCCTTTATGGTTTATGAGATATTCACAAGCAAAGTTCCCCTCTCCGCCCCTTTTACCTAGTGTAAGCCATCTCTTCTCAGATGTGGATCAGGTTGTATGACCAGACAGATAACAGAAGGGGACAATTTTCTTTGTATGAAAACAATGAAAGCCCTTCCCCCCTTGACAAGTTTTTCAGCTTTTTCCCTTATCTTAATTGAAGATTGTCCCTCTATGCAGTCTACCTGGGCACCTCCCTTCTAATCCGGTTGAACTGGGGGGGATACTTTGTTTGTGAATATCTCTTAAACCATAAAGGTTTGAGAGATAAGACTTATATCATTCTTCATGTTTTTTTAATGCCTACAAAATAAAATAAAGTTAAATCGAAGTATTACTATCCCTTTAGGTAAAGCATGGCTACTCCTGCTATCAGGAGCTCAAAGTTGTTTCTGTTTAAATTAAAGTGCCGTTTTCTATAATGGTCAGTAGATGGTGCTGTCCCTATCACTTATTACGAAGAGCAGTAGTCTGTGACGCAAGTTCTCCCATAACAGCGCATTATAATAAAATTTGCCTTTTGGACACTAGTTGGTGCTGTTGCTAGCAATTCAATAAAAACAAATTTGAGCTTTAATAACTTTTTAATGAAACATCTCCTAGTACCCTTGTTTTACTAAGTAGGAAATTCCCTGCAACATATGTGCATGAAAAAAGTTTACTGCTCTTTTAACCCCTTAAGGCAGTGGTTCTCAACCTGTGGGTCAGGACCCCTTTGGGGGTTGAATAACGATTTGCCAGGGGTCGCCTAAAACCATCAGATATTTATATTTCTATTCATAACAGTAGTAAAATTACAGCGATGAAGGAGCAACGAAAATAATTTTACTGTTAGGGGTCGCCACAACTTGGCAAATTTTATCAAGGGGTTGCGGCACTAGAAAGGTTGAGAACCGCTGCCTTAAGGACTCGCAGTCCCGGCACTTAAGGACCGACCACTGTCCTGGCATGTCATGGAAATGGAATTCGCAGAGTGGCTGCACACCGCTCTGCCATACCAGGATTCAAATCGCTTAGTGCAAAAAAAAAAAAAAAAATGTGGTCCTTTGAGCGCCAGAGGGGTAAAAGCAGTGCTTTGCAATGCGTACCCTTTCTGGCCACTAAAGGTTTAATAAAAGCAAACTGGAGTTATTATGTACTCTAGAGTAAACTAACTGCACCATAAGAAACAAATAAAAAGTCCCACATTCCTATGTACTTTTTTACCTCTACTCTAGCATTCAAGTGCTTAAACGGATAGTATTAAGCACACTTGTTAGACCATTCCAGTGAAGTCATTCTTTGTAAATAACGTGATTGCGGCTCTGCTGCAAAGCCTCCGTGTCGACCGACACAGATCTCCTGCTGACAGCTTTACAGCTGACAGCAGGAAATCACGAACTTTAACTGCAGATATCTCTCAAACCATAGCGGTTTGAGAGATATGTTTTTTTGCTCTTTGGTCAATTTTTTAAGGACTACAATTTGCTAAATATTTTTTGTGGGACATTACTATCCATTTAAAAGCCCAATTAAATTTAACAGGAAATTTGTTTTTGCCCCCTATGGTGGTATTAATTCACCCCACAATAACTTCACTTTACTTTTATAAATATGGGCCATAGACATCAAGAAACACCATATTGGGTAAGGGGTAAAAGGAACCATGCAATCCTTTGCAGCTGCTTAGATCAGTTCCCAACCCCATTATCGGGATGCCTAACAAGCCACGTCTTTAGAATTTCCCTGATTGCACACAGGCAAGCCCCTGATTAACTCACTTGTACTCAGAGAAATCCTAAACACCATACATGGGAACTTGAATGAGCTGACCCTGAGATTTTGCAGATATTAACCCATAAAGCTTTCCTTACTATAGGCTCTCGTCAATATGCCCCTATTAATACGTATCGATCCGTTCTTAACAACCCATTAATATACAACTTATAAATATCTCTGCTTTAAAGGGTTAGTAATGTCTATATCTTAAAAAGGCACCCACTAAGAACACACAGAAATAACAGAAGTTCGTAAAAAGAGTGAAATACTGGCAAAACACCACATTTCAGTAGGTACCAGTATAACAGGACTATAATGCAACTAACCTATAGCTTCAGTCATCAGTCTCCCATTTGTAATGACTGAATAGCTTCAGAGAAGTTCAACAATGAGATATAGACTTAAGTAGTCAAGTCATCCTCCACACGTTTAAGTCCAGGACAGAGCCTGTAAACTGGGCAATCCATGAGCAAGGAAGCCAATTAATAGGAGCCTGCCTAATGGGGAACAGTATAGCCCCATATTACAAAAATAAAAAAGAAGGTTAAAAGGACAATACCTGTACACCCTTCCTCGAGGCTGGTCACTTGAAAATGGATGTAGGTGGGTGGTAAAGTGGAGGGAAGAAAGACATCTCTGCTCTGAGGCTTTTCCCATTTTTAAGTGCCCTGCCCTCCGGCACAGGGAACTTTACCCCATGGTTCCTATGTTCCACATTGGTCTAAAGAAAAAATAAGTTTGTTTTTCGCCTGTTTTTATATTTTCCCTGTTGAATGAAAACTAAAACCTCCTAAAAATAGACCCCCACTTACTTTACTACGGCCAGAAAATCATAATGGCCCCTTCAAAAGTTTATTTTGATCCTTGGTTCAAGAAATAACATCTCCTATCAGTCTAGTAAGTCACGTTGGGCCTCAAACTCTGCTCACTGCACATGGTAATTTTAATTCTTTAGGGACCAGGGGGTTTGCAACATATTGCTGCACAGTGCAGAGTGCACCCCCTCTAACTCTTAAGGGGTTAAGTAGGTTCATACAATCTATGTGCTTCAGGTTGCAAAAATTTCCAGCAACTGTCATGTCCGCCTCCATGGACATGACATATAAGATGGATTGAAGATGTTATCTTAAGAACAAAGGCACAAGGATAGAAATAATAAGGGCCATTAGGATTCTCTGTGAATAGTAAGGAAAGTGGCTGTTATTATTCTTAGGTATTTTCTCATGTAATCTAATGTCTCCCAGAAAATCGATACTGTTTTTGCCAATATAATTTGGAAAAAAATACTTATAATAAAGAAAAATAAGTTGACAGCTCTCTCTCCAAAAATAGCATGCAAGACAAACGAGATGACTAACACGACGACTCTCAGGATCCATTAAAATGCAAAAACCATTAACAATTGTTAATGGAAAAGTAGATGAATTCAAGTTACTCTTCATCAACAGCCATTAAGCTCTAATAATAATCTCCCATGTGTCTATCGTACGGAAGAATATTCTATTGATGAAGTAGGCCAGATTTATCAAGCCGAATTTCTTTTTTTGCTGTAATGAATCCATTTTCACTGCTTGCTTCATGCAAAAAAAATCATATTTATGGATAAGTGAGTAGAAAAACTCATCTAGTGATGGGAGAAAAAAAAAAAAAAGGTAAAAACACAAGGAAAAAGATTTTTACTATGCAAAATGAAACATGTATTGCTGAATACTTTATATAGAGTGGGGCTGGGCAGCCTGAGACCCACCAGCTGTTGTGGACTACAAATCCCACCATCCACCCCCAGACATTGTCTGGTTAGAGGTGATAGACGTTGTAGTCCACACAGAGCCAGTGCAAGGATTTTTGTCTACACAGACGAATGTGCATTTTGATGTTCCCCCCACCCCCGAAACACCCCAAAAAATTAGCAGCTCCTCCTGTTTCGGTGCCCCTCCGCTGCGGCGCCCTAAGGCGGACGCCTAAACAGCCTTATGCTAGCACTGGCCCTGAGTCCACAAGAGCTGGAGGGTTTCTGGTTACCCACCCCTGACATAGATCATCTTTTTACCTGCAGGGGTTCACCTCTGATCCCAATGGTGTAACTAGTCATTGGAAGGCTCTGGTATAAACAACTTTTTGGGCCCCAAACAAAAATCACCATGTTCTGTAATTAATAACCTATATACTGTTTTATTGTATTTCAATATATGTTTACGGTGTACTATAATTCATATTGTTAGGTTCCTATGGATTTGCCTCAAGACGAATATTAGCCGATTCCAGAGGCTACCCTTCTGAGTAAAGCTACTATGTGTAGAACTTGGTCAGCATACAGTCTGCATATTTGAACAACATTAATGTACCCTTAAGATCTCTGAAATGCAGGTGCAAACAAAAGCTCAAACTGTGAGTGGTAATCATCCATGGAATAATGGGGTTCCAATTGTTACATTTTAATGCAAAATACAAACATATGCCAAGATGTTGTATCCCATGTTTAGACAACCCTTAGTAGTGAAGTAGGTTCCAGAAAATGGAGAGAAAGAGAAATAATAAATAGCAGGAGAGGAGTTAGTGATAATACAATTTATTGTTGAGAGGTATGCCCAGTAGTTGTTTGTATCATTTTATACCATGTTTATTTAAAGGTTTTATTTTAGTATAATGGATTAATTTAGATCTGTACAACTGAAATGTCTATATTGTCAGACTGTGGAGGGCAATCATATGTTTTGGTATTGTTTGTCTTCATTTTACTGAGTGAGAGATCAGATAGATAGAGGGAAGAGAGGAGCAGACGAATGTAGGAGATGATATGGCCGGTAAAGATCAAATGGTATGAGGAGAGAGCAGCAGAAAGCAAGGCAGATCAAATAGCAAGAGAAGAGAGGAGAAAAAAGTGAGGGCGTTAACACAACAACAGGAGAGAGAAGCAGATATTGAAGGAGAGAGGGAGGAAGAGGGAAGGAGGAGGAGAGATGATTAGAGAGGGGAAATAAGAAAGCAAGGAAAGAGAAGTAGAGAGTAAGGAATATTGGAAGGCAGTGAGGAGGGGAAGCCAGCAGGTTAAAAATAATCCTCTTAAGGTAGTTAAGGAAATAAAAAACACAGATGACTTTATATGACTAGGCCAAAATAAGCAGATAAGATCACAGAAATAGAAAAGAGACCAAGAAGGAAATAACGTGGGACTTACACACATTGGACTTCACACAGACAATAGAGTAACCTTTCCCTTTCCCACTAATTTGCTGACCAGCTATCTCCATTACTAGTTTCTGTTTATTCACTTGGGAAAAGAAAATACATTTTTAAAGGTACCAGTCTTATTTATGGGCCCTGGTAGATCATCTAAATTGGTTAAATATTTACTGCAAGGGATAGCACTGTGAAATGGGGAACCCGAGAAGGTGAGGAGTGTATAGAAAATATGTGAGGATCATCGTAGGGTCCATCATTAGAGTAGAATTTTTCTGAACAAAAAAAGGTATTTAGATATGCCATTTAGGGTTATTCTGCTGAGGGACACAAAGTGAACTCAAGCCTTCAGCGTGATCAAGCTTCTTATGGACACCCAGGAAAATAATACCTGTTGTGCTAGTGTGAATGGAGGAGTATTAATTGGTAGACCGTGTTGAGTTGGATGGGAGAAGGGGTAACCTGATTCAGTTAACTCTATAAAACAAAATACATCTGCTACCATAATTTCATTTGCTTGCTGTGCACTGCAGCCTTTACTTAATAGGTAACTATAGGGAAGTGATTTGCAAGGGCACATGAAGAGGTCTGCATGACTGAAGACTAGAGGAATAGCTGATTCTCAATTACTGGCCCTATGTAGATGTCTTTGATTTGTCAACTCATTCTTAAAGTGTAAGTAAATTTAGTTTTGAGTTTCCATATTCTTCCCATGCATAATATGTAACGTAACTCTACCTATACTTTTTTCATCATAACCTATTTTTTACAGTTTATATCCCCATACCTGCCATTTTCTGCTGCATGATCAGTGTTAAATTGTTTTACTATCCCTGTTTTCACTGTCCTGGACAGAGAGCTGCCTGGAAACCAGATTCAGGGAGTTTATTGTCAAGGATTTAAAAAGCTGTAAAAAAAACTAATCTAAGATGGAAAAAGTAATAAAATGTTTAAGTAGAATGACTTTTCAAACTAAGCAGCTACAGAATATGCAAAGTCAAAGTTTACTCGCACTTTATTAACTTCAGGCAGCAGAAACAGAAGACGAAACAGGCAAACTTCAAATGGATTTGTTTGAAAAAGTAGAAAGAGCCTGAAGAGTCAACTGATTTGCAAAACCTTTATATGCAAATTGAGGCCTGAAGCAAAACAAAAGAGGCTCTTAGGAGAGCACAGAGGCAGTAGCTGAAGAAATTTCATACATGCTTAGAGCTAGTAACATAGGTATTTGCTAGTCTAAAAGCAGAATGAATATAGGTAAATAAGTTTGTGCTGCATAAACAGCTAAATAGGTATTCTGTAAATGTACACTAATTAATAATGCCAGAACTTTTTTGCTGGTTCCTCCAACAAATGAATCTCACGAGGATGACCTTAGGGAACTGAGGTTCAAGGACAAACCAAGATGTTTGCAGTTGCCCAGAGATTCCTCGTGCAGTCTATAAGCTTTTGCGCTCCAGTGATGAAAAATGTTTGCAGCTACAATGGAATAACATAAGGAGAGCCATTACAATGTTTTTTTTTTTTTTTTGATAACCCCTCTCTGAATTTGCTCCAAAGGCTAAGTAAGTGTGATAAGACTGTGATCCCATATTGTTGCTTTCCTGTTGTAGTTCTTCAAGAAAGAGTATAATATTGTCTGTAAAAATGTAACGTATGTCTCCATTCATCTCATGTGCTTCTATATCCTAATTTAGTCTATGGAAAATGGTTTCTAAACAAGCAGAAATAGTTTTGGGGACATTGTGTCTCCTTATCAGATGCCTTCTTCTATTTTGATCTGAACTTCTTCATTATTGACCTGTATTGATGAAGCTGCGTTTTCATATATTGATTGGAGGATACTGATGTAAGCGCTATCAATTCCTTAGATGATCAGAGCGTTGATTATCGCTTGCTTTTTTAATTGAGTCAAAGGTCTGTTCGTAATCAATGAAGGCTATACATAATGGAAGGATGTATTCATTATTTCGCTCTATAAGTTGTTGCAATATCTGGGTGTGGTGCTTTGTACTGAAATCACTTCTGAAACCTGATGGTTCTTTCAGTTCTTCCACATCAAGGGCAGTGTCCATTGTTCTTGATAGTATATTTGCAAAAACCTTGCAGATGACTGGAAATAGTCTTATTGGTCAATATTTTTTTAGATCCGCCTTATCACCTTTTTTGTGCAGAAGGTTGACTTCTGTATTTTGCATGTTGCAGGCACTTTGTTGAGTAGCAGGCATATTTAAAATATTTTAGCTACAGCTCTGAATAAGGATTGCGTCAGTCATTCAACATTGCAGAAGTGGCTTTATCAGGCTTTGCCATTTTTAATTGATTTTATTGCAGCTTCTACTTCTTATACCAAAACATCAAGTACAGCTTCCGTCTATGGCATTGCATTCATTTGTTGTCCATCATCCTTATAAAGATTTGAATAAAATTATGCCACTTGTATTAGTATTGTATTAGTATTGTTGAGTTTTTGCCTTTGTATCATCTTCAAGCTTTACTGCAAATCACTTGGCTCCTATGTTGGCTCTTTTGCTTTGTTTTCTTTAGACCTTGATTTTTGTCCAGCAACTTTTTTGATGACTAAATATTGAACTTGATAATTTCTTCTTTTATGTTCTTCCTTATCTAACATTTTGGATCTTATCAAATTGAAATCTTCCATTATAAATCTGTAGTGATAATAGTCCTGTCTGATGAGGTATAAAATTCTTTGACTTCATTATCAGTGTTGCTACCTGTAGGGGCATAAACTTAAATGATTTTAAGACCATAATGACTGTTTAGTGTGATAGCCTAGAAAGCACATAAAAAAGATAACGTCCTTAATGATGTTATTCAGTTTTTGTAGTAGCTCATCTAGGCATGAAATCATAATTATAGACCAAATGTTAAGTGTTCCAATGTCTATGGTCCAAAGGCAGCCTGACAGAACATGGCAATTTTTAGCACATCTACCATTGAGCTGGTCTTCCCACTGCTGTATGTAGTAGCATTCAAAAAATGCTCCAGAAAATGAGGGCCATTTATTTTGTTGTGAAGCCATATTGAGGGAATGGACCATAATCAGCCAGTCTGGTCCAGTGTCGGTTGGCAGATTTTGGATCAATTAAAGCGGAAATACTACCCATCTTAAACTTTCTGGCAAATAATTACCTATCTGGTGATTAGCTGCTCAGTAGTGCTAGTCGCCAGAATAATTACCGGGTTAATGAGAATTATACCCTGCTCTGGGGCTGACAGGCAGTAAAGAGTGCAGACATCTTTCTATAATGACGTCTCCGCGCCTGCGCTGTCAGTCCCAGCCAGCTCTAGGAGGAGTTGCTGGGAGCTGTTTGGCTCCAAAAGGGACTAACAGAGCAGGCGCGCAGATGTCACTATGGAAAGATGTCTGTGCTCTTTACTGCCTGTCAGCCCAGGATCAGGGTATAATTCTCATTAACCAGGTAATTATTCTGGCGACTAGCACTACTAAGCAGCTAGTCACCAGATGAGTAATTATTTGCCACAAAGTTTAACATGGGTGGTAGTTCTGTTTTAAGTCTAGTGTCTTATCTTTGATGTGTCCACCATGAGTGACCCTGCCAGAAGCATATGCTCCCAAAGGCATAGTTCTCAGATTCACTGACACACGCAAATACTCCCACAAAGATAAGGCATCAATCAATGGAAGTCCCGTTTAAAAAATTTACCATACCAAGGAAAAATCACAATTGATGTAAAGGAACTAGAAGAAATGGACAAGATGTTTTACCTTGGACAAGAAATGTCAACAGATGGAAACACCATGATGAAAATAAGGGACAAATAAAATTGGAATGGCAAGCATTTAGAATGCTTAGTAGTATTGTTTAAGACAAATTTTGCTACTCTGCCTCGAGTGAAAAGTTTTTGACCAATGTGTCCTCCCATTTCTTATATATGGATTCCATTACCAGATTTGTTGGTGCATGGTGGCAGCTAAAAGCACAAGTGCAAACTTGTAATAAACTTGCTGAGATTATATATATATATATATATATATATATATATATATATATATATATATATATATAAATATATGTTATTTTTTTTTACCATATTTCAGAAATTAGTTTGTTTTAGATTTTTATAATTATTTAGATTGAAAAAAATAAATATATTTTGCATGTATCTGTAGGAATGTAAATTAAATTAATAACTCATTGATAGAATAACAATATCTCAACAGTTTTTTTATTTTTTTTAATTTTTTTTAAAGAAAAACTGGTAGTCACTGATGCGTGCCGTTTTGTCCAGGGATACGCAATAAAAGTAATTATAGAGATAGAAGGAAAACAGTCTCAAACAGGAAGACACAATTTAAGTATTATGCTAGTTCACACTACTTTTACAAACATCATTATTTTCTGTGTGGCAGTTTTCATAGATAGCTTTTTCCCTCTACAGTTTCAATGGCAATCTTGTGCTGCTGAAACATTCTGCCAAAAAATCACCAGTGTGAACTTACAGAGACAAGCAAGCACAATAAAAAATGTATTCAAAGGAACAAGGATAGTGAGACATGTAATTTTAAAGCCCGTTGTGGAAGAAGTTGCTTGGGACATGTAGGGACTCTGAGTTGAGCAAATGGATGATATGGAAGGGGCAGGGTAATGTACATACTTTTTTTTTTTTTTTTTTTACTTTTTAAAGATGAAATGTACAATAGAAAAACAATTGTTATCATGTAATTAAAGGGATAGTAATACTTTGTTTTATCTTTATTTTGTAGGCATTGAAAAAACATGAAGAACAATATAAGTTATCTCTCAAACCTTTATGGTTTGAGAGATATTCACAAGCAAAGTTTCCCCTCCCTCCCCTTTTACCTAGTGTAAGCCATCTCTTCTCAGATGTGAATCTGGTTGTAAGACCAGACAGATAACAGCAGGGGACAATCTTCTTCCTACGAGAACAATGAAAGCCCTTCCCCCTTGACAAGTTTTTCAGGTTTTTCCCTTATCTTAATTGAAGATTGTCCCTCTCTGCAGTCTACCTGGGCACCTTCCTTCTGATCTGGCTGAACAGTGTTACATCAGTAAAAAGGGGCAGGAAGGGGGATACTTTGTCATTGAATTACTCTTGAACTACAACTCTGACAGAATTGAAATAACACTCTCCAAAGTCCAAATACTATGATGATTAATTAGAGCTGCTTTTATTATGAAACATTACTATCCCTTTAAAAAGTCAAGGGCAAATATGTTTCTTTTTAAAAAATGTAATCCAATGAAAATGTAAGGCAGCTAACTGTGCTCTGGTCCTTCTGCACCCGTGTATTCATTCCTTGGGGGGTTATGTACTAAGGTGTAATAAAGAGGAGATAAAGTGAAGATATCTTCTTAGGTTCCACAGAATAAGATATGAATTGGATATGTCTACATAATCACCTCTTTATCACACCTTATTGCATAACCCACCTGGTGTGGTACATAACGCTGTATTTCAGAATGTGTAGCACTTTTATGATAAAATATTATCTGAAACCAGAGCTACAACTTCAGACCCCTATGTATAGGTGCTCTGAGTGTCAGTGTAACAGTAGGGTAAAACCTATACCATACATCACAAGGCAGCAAACAGAACTTACCGAGCACATGTAAAAACTTGGAAGCTTGATACTTCTCCAGTGGATAGCAAAGCAATGCACTGGAGAACTCTCTTGAATCCTTTGGGTAATGGACCTATATACTTGCAATGTTAACAGAAATCCAATCAAACCACATCATCATACACTGAAACAAATTCATGAACTCTCTGGCACAATGCAACACACCCACATTCAATTTACAAACTGCAACCAAGCACACTTTTAGATTTGTAGTCGATTACACTCTCATAAATACACTTCTAATGCCAGAGCGATGCACTGATGGGTTATACAGAAACATTAATGTACCTACTGCATCCAGCAGCTCAGAGCTGAAGTATTTAAGACACAAGCCTGGAAAGCTTGATTCACACTTCAGAGGTGCATTTGGAGCAGGGATGGGCTGATAGAGGCCCTCCAGCTGTTGTGGACTGCAACCATGCCTATATCTGACTTAGTGCCTTATGCATTAACCTTCTGAGTGCCAGAGAGGTATCCAACGCATTGCTCTGCAATGTGTGTATCCAATGCATTGCTCTGCAATGAGTTGGCTACCTCTGTCTGGCACTCAAAATGTTAAGCAGAAGATGAACAATTCTGGGGAATTCATATGAACTACAGCGTAGAGATAAACATCCCTAAAATTACCATTTCCATATACAGTAAATGTTTTTTTTGTTTGTTTTTTTGTTTTTTTTTTTAGAAATTAGCTGGTATTTTTGGTTGCCCTTTATCCTAATTAGTTTCTGTGCTGGGCCAATATTACCACTCGTTGGTCTATGTATGAATCTAGTCAGCGCCCACAATGGAGGTATTTTTAATACCACAGTGAGAGGTAAGTCTGGCCTAGAAATGGGGCTTTAAATGCCTGCATGCTAGAGAGGTCTCCAACACATTGTTTTAAAAATACATCCATGTGAGGTAAAAAAACATAGCCGAGAGATCAGTGAGCAAAGACTGGTCAGACCCTGGGAACATAGATAACAGCCAATGGTCTCATCTGGATTGGTAACCAACTCACTGGAATAGATGTAGCCTAGGTGTTAAGTCTTTATGGACCGGAGTGGTATGCAGTATATTGCTTTGCGCACAACTCTGGACCTTAAATAGTTTAACCCTTTGAGTGCCAGAGGGGTACTCTTCTCGGAAACTCAAAGGGTTAACCGTACAAATACTAGCTCTGTTATGTTACCACTTCAAGAACCTGACACCCATACATACATACATACATACACCCTTACATATTCAAACCTCTATGATTATTCTAATGCGCCAAGGAAAAGGGGAGCAATTCTGGAGCTGAGCAACTGCACTGTAGGGGACAAATGGAAATATTCCCAAAACACACAATGGTTTAAAAGGGAATTTTATCCATTTTGAGTGCCAGAGGGGCACACAATGCATTGCTTTGTAATGCGTTGTGTACCCCTCTGGAATTTAAAGGGTTACCTTTTGAAAGCTTTTCTTCTCAATGTGCGAAAATCCCCATTTTAAACAGTATAACGTTTCATTTATCCCCTTATGGTGCAGCTGGTTTGCTCCAGAATTATACTTCTTTCCTTTTGTATACATCACTCCAATGATTTACATAGGGTATTTAACCACATTGATGCTAAAAGAGGTTGCCAGTGCTGTGCACTCAAGAATTTAAAGCAAAACTACCACCTTTAAACAACTTTAGCTTCAATAACTCCCCATCTGGCGACTAGCTGCTTAGTAGTGCTAGTCGCCAGAATTATTACCTTGTTTAATAGATTTATCAATTCTTGGGGGGCTGACAGGCAGGGCGGATCGCAGACATCTTGCTAAAGTGACGTCAGCGCACCTGCTCTGTCAGTCCCAGCCGGCTCTAGGAGGTGTTGCTAGGAGCCGTTCAGCTCCAGAAGAGACTGACAGAGCAGGCGCGCGGATGTCATTATGGCAAGATGTCCTCGATCCGTCCTGTCTGTCAGCCCTGGAAGAATTGATAAATCTATTAAACAAGGTAATAATTCTGGAGCTCGGGTGCAGCACGGGAGTCCTGAAGACAGGAGTGGGAGGATGTGATGAGCGCTGTGGAGAGGAGAAGGTCGTGTGCAGAGCCAAGATGGCGAGTGGGAGTGTATTTGGAAATGAGAGATGAGATATAGGGTGGTGCAGTGTTAGTGAGGGCTCTATAAGTTAGCACCAGAATATTGAATTTAATTCTATGTGCTAATGGGAGCCAGTGCAGGGATTGGCAGAGGGGACTGGTGTTGGAGAAGCCATGAGTGAGGGAGATTAGTCTTGCCACAGAGTTCATTATGGACTGTAGTGGGGTTCGTCGGGTGAGAGGAAGGCCATTTAGTAATGAGTTACAGTAGTCAAGACAGGACATGATGAGTGTTTGGATTAGAGTTTTTGTAGTGTAATGGGTGAGAAAGGGTCGGATCCTGAGATGTTGCGGAGGTGGAGGCAGCATGAGTTGGAGATTGACTGGATGTGAGGAATGAAGGATAGAGCGGAGTCAAATGCGGCCCCCAGGCAGCGTGCTGTAGGGATTGGTGTGATGGGAGTGTTGTTAATGGTGAGGGTAATATCTGGGGTAAGGCTGGTTGTAGAGGGAGGGAGGATGATTAGTTCGGTTTTGCCAAGGTTAAGTTTCAGTTGACGGGAGGACATCCAGGAAGACACAGCAGACAGACAGTCAGATACCTGGGACAGGAGGGAAAGGGAGAGGTCTGGGAGGAAAGTGTCATCAGCATAGAGATGGTGGTGAAACTCAAAAGAGTTTATTAGTGTGCCAAGGGACGCAATGTAAATTGAGAAGAGCAAGGGTCCCAGGACTGATCCTTGAGGCACTCCGACAGACAATAGGAGGGGTGGTGAAGTGGAGCCGGAGTAGGAAACATTGAAGGTGCAGTTGCAGAGATATGATGAAAACCAGGAGAGTGCAGTTTCGTAGAGACCTAGGGAGTGGAGGACTTGGAGGAAGAGTGGGTGGTCTACTTTGTCAAAGGCTGCTGACAGGTCCAGGAGAATAAGCAGGAAGTAATGACTTTTTGACTTTGCGAAGAGCAGGTCATTGGCCACTTTAATGAGCGCAGTCTTGGTGGAGTGATGAGGGCGGAATCTGGATTGCAAGGGATCTAGCAGGGAATAGGAGGAGAGGAATTGAGTGAGCCGGTTGTATGCGAGGTGCTCAAGGACCTTGGAGGCGAATGGGAGTAGAGAAATGGGCTGGTAGTTTGACCAAGAGTTTGGGTCCAGGGATGGTTTCTTTAGGACGGGAGTGATTAGTGCATGTTTGAAAGAGGATGGGAATGTGCCGGTTGACAGAGAGAGGTTGAATAAGTGAGTAAGGGTTGCAGTTAGTAGAGGAGAAAGTTTTTGAATGAGCTGGGATGGGATTGGGTCAAAAGGCATGTGGTTAGGTTTGGCGAGTGAGGAGAAGGGACATTTCTTCCTCGGTCCTGGGTGAGAAGGAACTTAATGTGTATATGGAGATGTGACAGGGCTAAGCTGGCTGGGTGGGGGTGGAAGTGATGAAATGTCTTGTCTGATGGAGTCGATCTTGTCCTTGAAGTAGGTGGCGAGATCATGGGCGGAGAAGTTGGTGGAAGGTGTTTTTTTGTTGGTGGGTGTAGAAAGGATTTGAAGGTCGAGAAAAGGCATTTTGGGTTAGAGGAAAGAGTAGAGATTAGAGAAGAAAAATATGACTGTTTGGCCAGGGAGAGGGCAGAGCTATAGGAACGGAGAATTAATTTGTAGTGTATGAAGTCAGCTGTGGAGTGCGATTTCCTCCAGTGTCTTTTGACAGGGCGTTTGTCTTGTGTGCCAAGGTTGTAGTGGGGTTGTGCGTGGGTGGTGTAGAGTTGCAGATACAGCAGTGTCAAGGGCTGTAGTGAGAGTGCTGTTGTAGAGAGTAGTAGTTTGTTCTGGGCAAGTGTGAGGATGGGGTTGAGAAGAGGTTGCAGGGATGTGGAAAATTGTTGCAGGTCAAGAGCATGCAGATTTCTCCACATGTTCTTGATCACGGTGTGTGGGGGGGATGTGTTTGTGCGGTATTATGAGGTTTCCGGGTGAAGAGGTGGTGGTCAGAGAGGGGAATGAAAAAACTGGAGAAGTTGGAGGTGGAGCAGAGGTTAGTAAAGACCAAGTCAAGGGAGTGAACGTCACTGTGCGTGGGAGAGCTGGTCCACTGACATAGGCCAAAGGAGGTTGTTAAAGGAGTTTGAGGGCAGGGGGGTGTTATTATTATCTACAGGGATGTTGCAGTCTCCCAGGATGACAGTAGGGACATCAGAGGACACGAAGTGAGGGAGCCAGGAAGTGAAGTGGTCAAGGAATTGTGCAGTAGGGCCGGGTGGTCTGTATATGGTGGCAACACGCAAGGGGAAGGGAAAGAAGAGATGAATTGTGTGAGCTTCAAAGGTAGGGAAGGAGAGAGAGAACAGCAGTGATAACCTGAAATGTATGGTTGTGGAACAGCAGGATGCCTACTTCACCCCCCCGTCTGTTGCCAGGCCTGGGTGTGTGGGTGAAGTGAAGGCCGCTATGTGAGAGTGCAGCAGTGGAGGCAGTGTCTGATGATGTGAGCCAAGATTCAGTGATTGCTAGGAGGTTTAGGGGGTGGGAAATGAACAAATTGTGAAAGGGGGCCTGGGTTAGATGAGACATCACCCACAGCGAGCAGGAGGGACAGGGACATAAGGTGGGAGACTTGAAGCAGCAGGGTTTTTTGGGAGGGGTAGAAGGAGATGGTGGTGATAGGGAGTGGAGGAATGAGAAAGGTTCAAGGGAGCAGAGAAGTGGTGTGGAAAGGAGTGCAATGTGAATTGAATGACAATTAATGTGGACACAGGAGGAGGAGAGTCTTATGCAGGTAAGAATGGTGATGAAAAAGCAAGGAGCCAATTTGGCCATAGTGGGGTTAATGTGCGGGCCAGCAGAGTTTGTGCGACAGTCTGTGTTCCAGAAGAGTACAGGTGATTTGGCAATCAAGGGTCAATCCATGGTGCAGAGGGTGTAGGTGCCAGGAACTGGGAGGTATTTGGAGAGGGTAGGAGTCAATGATGGGTTAAATGAAGTAATCCGTTGTTGATCAATAGAGGAAGATGTTGTAATGGTTAGTGGTAGTCAGAGAAGAAATCAGAGACATGTTGATAGCAGTCTGTCCTCAGTTCTTCCTCTGTCCAACTCAGTCTAACTTGCTCTTCTTATGCAGACTTGATAACCAGACTTAAGAACCAGGGGACACTGCAGCAGTAGAGACACTACTACTTCCGGTCAGTTATATAGGAAAATCTAGATTAGGTTAGAACAAACAGGTATACATTGTACTAGCAAACTGGACATGGCGTTGCCCTTGTGTTTGGTTAATATTAATGAAGTATATTTAAGAAAATGTATTGTGTGTGTTGTGTTTATTTAAATGGGTTGTGAGGATGTCAGAAAACTGCATTGGCTGTTTGTGAAGTGAAGACAAAATGCCATATTGTGAATGTATGTGTGAAAAAAGTAACACAATTGTAGAGAGTGCTAAGGAAGTGACACCGTAATGGTATTTGAATGCAGTAGGCGTTTAGTAAAGATTAAGTAATGACCGGTGGTTAGTGGTGTTTAAGCGTGTGGAAGGAGATGCACATAGTTTGCATTAGTAAGATGTTGCGATTTGTATGAGGGTCTGGGAAAGTGGCAGCATGGGAGTGATGCAATGTGTTTTGCATGTTATGTGGTGTTGTGAATGATCCTTGGAATTGTGGGCTATGTGTTTGCATGTAAAACAGTTCATACTAAAATGATGGTTTACAAGTGAAATCAAAGTGTGTTCAGATACTGAAAGCGGTGGGTTATGTGAGAGAGCGTAATAAATGTGACATGATGTATAAATGAAGGAGGAGGAAGGTTGTCAATCGTGGCAAGGGGAAGAGAGGCAAAGATGAACTGCTAGTCAAAGGGGAAGAGAATGAAAGATGAACTGCCAGTTGAAGAGGAGGAGATTGAAAGATGAACTGCCATTCGAAGGGGAGGAGATTGAAAGATGAACGGCCAGTCGAAGGGAATGAGACTGAAAGATGAACTGCCAGTCGAAGGGGAGGAGATTGAACGATGAACTGCCAGTTGGAGAGGAGATTCAGAGATGAACTGCCAGTCGAAGGGTAGGAGATTCAAGAATGAACTGCCAGTCGAAAGGGTAGGAGATTGAAAGATGAACTGCCAGTCGAAGGGGAGGAGATTGAAAGATGAACTGCCAGTCGAAGGGGAGGAGATTGAACGATGAACTGCCAGTCGAAGGGGAGGAGATTGAAAGATGAACTGCCAGTCGAAGGGGAGGAGATTGAAAGATGAACTGCCAGTCGAAGGGGAGGAGATTGAACGATGAACTGCCAGTTGGAGAGGAGATTCAGAGATGAACTGCCAGTCGAAGGGTAGGAGATTCAAGAATGAACTGCCAGTCGAAAGGGTAGGAGATTGAAAGATGAACTGCCAGTTGAAGGTGAGAAGATTGAAAGATGTACTGTCAGTTGAAGGAGAAGAGATTCAGAGATGAACTGCAGGTTGAAGGGGGGGAGATTCAAGGATGAACTACAAGTGGAAGGGGAGGAGATTCAAAGATTAACTGCAAGTTGAAAGGGAGGAGATTAAAAGATGAACTGCCCGTCGAAGGGGAGGAGATTAAAAGGTGAACTGCCAGTCGAAGTCGAGGAGATAAACTGCCAGTCGAAGTTGAGGAGATAAACTGTCAGTTGAAGGGGAGGAGATTGAAAGTTGAACTGTCAGTTGAAGGGGAGGAGATTCAAAGATGAATGGTCAGACAAAGGGGAGAAGAGGCATAAATGAACTGGGAGGGTGGGTACAGAAGAGAGAAGATGTGTTGTGGGGTTGAGAGTGAGAGGATAGGAGGTGACGTTGGAGGATTAATTTGTTTGTGTGTTGAATAGGAGGGAGGCTGTGTGGTGAGGAGGTGTGTACTGTGTAGGTGTATTGTGTTGGAGGGTGAAGTCCTTGCAGAGATTTCCACTCCCCCCCAGCCACTCCTGTGAAAATACCACCCCATGCTTACACCAATGGGACAGGCAGTATAGAGAAGATATGCATAACTCCCTCTTACTGCCATCCCTGGGTCTGTTTGGCTTCGGACAAAGCTTGTTGGTCACATGATGCTTCCTCTTTTAAATATATAGATAAAATCTACATTATGTGAAGCTTTAACAGTTAATATTTCAAAGATCTCAGGGTCAGCTCAATTTGAAAATTCCCAGGTACGACTATAGGGGCATTTAACCCCTCGAATGCTAGAGAGGTCTCCAATACATTTATCTACATCATCCAAAGGGGTCGAGCCCCATTTAAATCAATTCAATCTGGGGACTTTTATTTGCCCAGGTGATGCAGTTGGCTTACCCCAGAATTGTTCCTTCTCATGAGTGTTACTCTTTTCTGATTTGCCAAATAAAAAAGGTACATTTATTAAAGTCACCGACATTTCAACAGTGACCAGTAACCTACGTGGCCCCTACCAGCTCAGAATTGCAGTGCCTATTACCAGGACTGACTCAAGATCACTCTGCAGTCAAACAGGTGACCACTTATGGACTTCTCATTGAGATGGAATTCACACCTCACTGCAGGTGGAATTTACCTCAGAGGTGGCAGTAACCCCAACTGCTGGAGAATATCTGGAATATTTATCAAACAGCAATAGTTACTGAAGAATCAAAAAAGCAGTTTAGAAAGCTTTGTGCATTCTACAGCTTTTCTTTTCTTGTTTTTCTAATAACTGTCGCCCTAAATATTTGCCTCAAAATCCATGCCATTTCTGATCTTGCAGGATGTCTTCCTCGTCATCTTCCATAAAGAGATCATCACTCAAAGTATTGAGGCCCCATTTCCATTTATCTTTCATACCCATTCAAGTATGAATTATTCTACTTATTGATTACACACATGCCTTTTCAGGCACAATGTGAAGTAGTATTGAGTTCTACAGAATGCTCTCATTTGATTCTTGTTTGACCTCGGTGGTTCCCAACTCCAGTCAATACTTTGACTGGCCAAGATTTAACCCCTTGACTGCAATAGAAGTCTCCAACACATTGCAAATCAATGCATTGGACACCTCTCTAGCATATAAGGGGGTTAAAGATCTGTCTCTGAGCAGAAGTAGGTCATTCAGAAGCAAAACTGTCATTTAGTTCACAATGTCTCTACACTAAAAGCAAATTTGATACATATGACCTGGCATCCTCAAAGGCCTTGTTACAACATACACAAGGCACATAGCATTGCATTCTGCCATTTGCACATTCTTTTAATCTAATGTTACAATAAGTCATATCTCATGCCATCTAATTTTGCATAAAATTTGTTGACTCATCAGAACAAAGGGCCATAATTAAGCCTTTTAGTGCCGAAGGCAGTGTGCAATGCATTGCACACCCCTCCAGCAATCAAAGGGTTAATAAATTGAAGAGGTGCGATCAAGAATGTTTGAACCCATTGAATGCTAGCAAGGTCTCCAATGCTCTAAATCATTGTATATTTACATTTCACACCTATGGTTCAGATGCTTTGCTCCAGAATTGTAACTCTTTAGCTTACTGAGTATGGCCCAAAGGCCTTCTTGCTTCTAGA
Source organism: Rhinophrynus dorsalis (assembly GCA_037306005.1). Lineage (NCBI taxonomy): Eukaryota > Metazoa > Chordata > Amphibia > Anura > Rhinophrynidae > Rhinophrynus > Rhinophrynus dorsalis. The sequence goes on from CM074718.1 coordinate 528,489,518, forward strand.
CAGAAATATTTGGGTGACCACAGAAGGTGACAGATACAGTAAAGCACTATTACAGGTCTTGACTTTCATTGATTCATTGGGGGAGGGGCATTTCAGAATGTTATTGACCCTGCTCCTCCGTCTTGTAACATAACCCAGGATTGTCTGACAGATTTATAACTGTGGACCTGTATGTATAAACTGTGTATATTTGTGAATATTTACTATATTTATGCAATAAGCTATTTATCTGCAGATTTTATTCTACCACTTGCTGTTATTCCCTTTTTTAGATTAATCTATTGGAGAGAGGACTAAGTAAAATAAGGTGATTTCTAGTTCCAGTCCTCAGGAAAAACCAAAAGGTTAGGTTTAAAGGACATCCCTACTTAAGCACAGGTAGATCATTCACAAGTCCAGGGCTATGGATTACCCACCTGTGAAAAGCAGGCATGTCTTAAAAAATCCAACCAATATGTGTATCCTAAGGACCAACATTGAGAACCACTGCTCCATACTAGTGGTTCTCAAGCTTGACCTCAAGGACCACTAACAGGCTAGGACCTGAGGATTCCATGCATGAGTACAGCTGAGTTAATCAGACGTTCAGTCATTTTGATTAACTTGCTGAGAAATCCTCATGTATTGGTCTGGCCTGTTAGTGGCCCCTAGGAACAAGCTTGAGAACTACTGCTCTATTAAATACCTGACAATACACCACACTTATTCCGTATCATATTCTGATCCATCTGTGTTTTCCTCATTCAATATTAAGTTCACAGTTGACATTTTAGAGGGGAGCATATTTTTAAAGTGATAGAAACACACACACACTCTCTCTCTCTCTCTCTCTCTCTCTCTCTCTCTCTCTCTCTCTCTCTCTATATATATATATATATATATATATATATATATATACCAAACATAAAAGTCCTAGCACTCTTCCAATAAAAATCAATGGCCTGGGTGCCTGGTTCCATCAAAGATACATACAGTTTTTTAGTTCAAGGACCGCACTCACAGGACTTCCAGTTGCTTCAAAATTGTGCAAAGTTTATTATCACCGTTTCGGTCCTGACTTGGGCCTTTGTCAAGGTGATGTAGGTATAATCCATTTATCTTAAGTCTTTTCTTTGTCCCAATTTGATTTGCAGAAAATTTCTTCTAAACAATATGAAAATAGTTTTGGGGAAACTGTGTCTCCTTGTGTCATGGAGGCCAAAACAACACAGTAGTCAGACGGTAGATTGATAACCTTTATTAGGAGCGATAATAAACATCAAAATATCACAGCAAGGAGGAGGAAGGAGCAGAGGGAAATCAGAGAAGCCAAGCTTCTTTCAGAAATAGGAGGCCACCCCTAGGTTCCCAAACTGCAGAGACTAGGCCGAAGCCACTGGTATTCTCATAAGCCAGAGAGGCCCCACGTACAATCAAATGGTCTATACCAAGAGGAGGCAGAATGAGACTGACTCACACCTGCAGTCAATACTAGAAAGGCCGTCACTCCCAAATGATGGCAATGAGAGAGGCTACTGACGCACGCCTGCCGTCACTCCCAAAGGATGGCCACGAGGGAGACTACTGATGCACGCCTGCCATCAGTACAATAGAGTATACCAGAGCCACAGGTCTGCAGCAGATTGGTTATCTGACTCTAAAGGAGGATCGAACTGTGGAATAGTCAGACAGAGCCACAGGTCAGCACCAGAATGGATGGTCAGATGAGCCAAAGGACACAACGCAATGAGTAGTCAGCCAGAGCCGCAGGTCCACACCAGATTGGTTGTCAGACTAAGTGAAGGTCATCCATGGAGTAGGTAGTCAGACAGAGCCACAGGTCAGCACCAGAACGGATAGTCAGATAAGGTCACACTATGACACCTTGTTGGGGCCCCTTTTTCTGTTGATCTGGACTTTATCATTGTTTACCTGTATTGATGCAGTTGCTTTTCCATATATTGATTACAGGATACTGATGTAAGCTCTATCTATTCATTGGCTGATCAGGGCATCAAATATTGCTTGCTTTTTCACAGAGTCAAAGGCCTTTTCGTAGTCAATGAAGGCTATGCATAATGGAAGGTTGTATTCATTATGTTGCTCTATAACTTGTTGCACTGTCTGGATGTGGTCCACTGTACTGAAACTGCTCTTGAAGCCTGCTTGTTTAAGTTGTACCACATTAATTACTGTATCCATACTTCTTGATAGTACCTTTGTGATAACCTTGCAGACCACTGGCAATAGGCTTATTGGTCGGTAGTTTTTTTACATCCTCCTTATCACCTTTTTGTGCAGTAGCATGACTTCTGCAATTGTTAAAATTTCAGGTACTTTGCTGAGTAGTAGGCATTTTAAGCACAGTTTAGCTTGGGCTTTGAATAAGGGTTGAGCTCTGGCTTTCACCATTTCATTAGTAACTTTATCAAGTCCTGCTGCTTTGCCATTTTCACTGATTTTATTGCAGCTTCTACTTCTTCTACCAAAACTTCTTTCACAACTTCAGCCTCTGACACTGTATTCAGTTGTTCTTCATCCTTATAAAGATTTGAATAAAATTCTTATACTCGTTTTAGTATTTGTTGTCGAGTTTTTGAGTTTCAAGCTTTAATGCACATATTTGGCACCAAAGTTTCCTCATCTTTTGTTTTTCTTTCTTTAGCCCTTTATTTTCATTCAGAGTCATTTTGATGAGCTCAACACTGAACTTGCGTGCTTCTTCTCTAATGCAGTTCCTTATGGTCTTGCAAATTTCTGCATATTCTACCCAATTTCTAACATTACCGTTTTGCTTCATTTCTCATTGCTTTTTCATTATGGCAACTGTTTCTTTTGCTATTCGGTTTGGTTTTTCTTGTTTTACAGTAGGTGCAAGAGCATGAGCAGTGTCTGCAATAGCCTCAATAACTTCATTGTGGGTTGAAAGGTCTGTCTCTGGAAGGTCTTGCAACATAATGAAGCGATTAGACAGTGCTATCTCAAAATTCTTATGATTATTCAATAGCTGGCTAGAATCGATCTTCATGTTTGTTGATTTGATAATTTTCTCTTTCTTTCTTTCTTTCTTGCAGTCGATTTTGATATTTGCTTTTACTATATGATAGTCAGTTCCAGTGTTAAAATTATTTCAGACTGAGCAGTAAAATTGTTTTATCACTTGAAAGTCGATTTCACATGTATTACCATTATGGCTTTTTCATGTCCATTTTCTGTGGACCTTTTTCCTGCAGAAAGAATTTATGATGTACAGATTTTGTTCTTCTGCAGATTAGATCAGTTGGTTGCCTCTGTCATCTCTTTCCAGTTCCATGTGATTCGATTGGTACATTTTGGATCTTAACAATTCTTGCACCGGAATCTCCCATTACTAATTTGTAGCGGTAATTGTACTGTTTGTAGAGGCTTACTAAATTACTATAAAATTATTCAACTGCATCATCACTTTGGCAGCTTGTAGGGGCATAAACTTGCATGATTTGAAGAACATAGCGACTGTTTATTTTGATAACACAGGAAGCAATTCTTTCTGAAATACTTTCTACTTTTACATCTGAGTCTGTCAGTATTTTGTTAATCAAGAACCAGATTCCTCCACATTGTCCATCATTGGTTCCTTTATAGTATAGCCAATGTCCATCTTCTAATTTGACTAAAGCTTCATCTTTTTTACAAGTATCACATAAGTCAATAATGTCCCAGATGATGTGATTTAGTTAATGTACAAGATCCTTTAAGTGTGAAACCATACTCATAGATGAAATGTTAAGCGTTTTAATGTCTAAAGACCAAAAGGCAGCCTGATAGAGCCATTGAGCTGGTGTTCCCACTGCCATAGGATATAGCTCGCAAGCCTCCGGAGATTGAGGGCCACTGCTGAGGGAATGAGCTGCAGTCTTCCACACTCGTCCAGTGTGGGCTGGCTGATTCTGGATCAATTTAATCTGGTGTCTTAGCTTTGATCTGTCCACCCTGGGTGACCCTGCCAGGAGTATATGCTCCCAATGACATAGTTCCTGCTTCATTGACACACGCAAACACTCCCGCCATGATAAGGCAATGACCCATGGGAGTGAGATATATATATATATATATATATATATATATATATATATATATATATATATATATATATATATATACACACCCACACACACACACACATAAATAAATACATATACACAGACTTTAGAAAGGATTCACACGGAAGGTGAACATTTCCCCTAAAACGTATTTAAATAATTTTTGGAGAAATAGTCATATATCTTAGATTTATTAGGGTTGATCCTCCTCACTACAACAATGGTATTCATACTTCTGAGAGCTTTATATTCAAAAGTTATTGTAGCTCAAACTTGATTTCTGTAGATGTAGTATCTCAATGGCCAGAAATTGTGCAGTGACTGTTTTGCTAAACCACCCTATGGACAGCTCTACTCAGTTGGCCATAAACCACCACTGGATGTTATAGCAACAGTGATAACTTTTGACTAAAACATCTCTCAGCAGTGGGAGTACCCTTGTTTTATTCAGGAGGATAACCACTACTATATATTTTTTTTTACATATTAAAGTATTACTATCTCTTTAAGTATATTACATATTATTGAAGATATACTGAATTACAAAATATTGTAGTATACACTAATGTTACATTATAAATGAGAATGCATATCAATACAGCTCTCTTTCATCACTATACAGTCATTCTGGTATCTCTTTATATGTATAGACCAATAACCAGGCAGGGGTGGATAAGGCTGGGATGTCAGCCTAAATAAAGCATTGTATATTGTCATCCTAGTGTTTGATTTCTAATGTACCCAGTAGGTTCCAAGCAAGACTCTTTGTATTTAAAGGGATAGTAATACTTAAATATTACTTCCCCCATCTTGTAGCCCTTCAAAAAGGAATAAAATGAGCCCAGCGGCATCTCATTTTACTTAGTTTTTGAAGAGCTACAAGATGGGGGATAGTAATTTTTAAGTATTACTATCCCTTTAAGTGGGAAAGGGTATTTAAAAAAAAACCAAAACAATTTCATTAGGCTTGTGATTAAAGGTAGCTTTCAATTTTTTCCAAATGGGTGACTAAGCTTTCAAGAATATTTCATGCTTATCGGAGATAAGACTTACAAATACTCATTAATAATGTAATTAATTTTGATTTTGAATTTAAGGAATTCAATTTCAGTCTGGAGGCAGAAGGTGCCAGAGAGCATTCTGTTGCCAAGAGATTTAGGAAAATGGCTGTCCAGTCTTTATAGGTGCAGGAGTCTGGTTTAATACCCAAGAGATTTGAGTCTGGGTTGGAATATTATGAACATTAGTTAGAATTTCAATATATTCATATACCTTTTCTATAACCGAGATGTCTGGCAGTTCCACCGGATATTAAGTCTACATCTTGTTGTCAATCTCTAAACCATTTTGAGGAGAACTAAGGATTTATTTGAAAAATGTATTCAGGTGTTTTGTACCATTTCTTGGTATTACTAAAGTGAAGTATTATTTTTCACTTGTGAAACTGCACACTGGATTATTATTTTTTCCCACTTGGTCCCTAAACTGTAACACTCTGAGTGCCAGAGAGGTATCTAATGAGTTGCTTTGCAATGTGTTGGATACTTCTCTGGCATTCAAAGGGTAAAAAGCATTTATCTGGCACTAATTTAAGCTTATATTCCATTGTAAGGAAAATATTTTTTCACTAGTTTTATCTCATGGATTCCTATTGATGTATATTGGGAAATTTCTATCACAAGATCAACTGCAATGGAATCCAGACCTTGGCTAATAATGTTAAATATTATTATATATTTTGTCTTTTGTGAATCTGTCCCAAATCACTGTAATTTTCGTGGCATACCTCCCAAGTGTCCCTCTTTAGGAGGGACAGTCCCTCTTTGAGACCCAAATCCCTCTGTCCCTCTTTCCCTCCCTGGTGTCCCTCTTCTTTTTAGGAGATCAGACTGAGTGGTGTATATATGAGTGTATCACAATGTTCCACGGGAATAAAAATCACATTACTGTTTGTGAACTTCAGTATATGTGTTTATAAGTTAGTCTGTGTAAACAGAATATTCTAAATGTATTCAGTTACACAAAGAGGTGTCAGTAGGTCATGAAATAACCTGAAAATTCTCAGTAATGCCCCACCCACCAGACACAACCCCAGCAATACCACCTAAGATACCAGTGTCCCTCTTTGGTCATTTGAAATTTTGGGAGGTCTGTGTGGTGGTTAATAGTGGTTATATTTTAAATGGAAACAAGAGAACTGCTTTGGTCTTTATTTGTAGCCCAGTATTTAAATCACTGAATATCAGTGGGTGATGCAAACTCATTGAGGCTAGCATACTATGAGGAACTGGAGTGTACCACCTACACCAGGGGAGACCAATAAACATTCCCTTTGATTAAAATGTAGCTTTTAACCCTTAAATGCTAGATAGCTTTCCAACACTTTGTTGACATCCCTAGTATTCAGGTATCTAAAATCCCAATTTAAATGAATGGGAATTTGGAGCATCAAGCTAAAGGGGTGGAATACTGGAACAAAACAAATGTGCCGCGGGGTGGGGAGGGTTGACATGAACTTTCCATAGGTTTCCATTTATTTAAATAGATGATTTAACCCTTTGAATGCTAGTGATGTCTCCAACACATAGCTCCGCAATGTGCTGGAGACCTCTCTAGCATTCAAGGGGTTGAAAGCCTTATTTAAATCAGTGAGCAAACCCCCATTTGTTTAATGCATACTCTGGCTCTTAAACAGTTAACCCTCTGAATGCATAAGGGATGTGCAATTCACTGCGCTGTTCTAGCCTAAAGGACTGGCCCATGGATTCATTAACCCCTGATGTGTTGAGAGGACCTGAAAAATACTACAGCACAATGCAGTACTAATTTTCTAAACCATGAAGAGGTTAGTGCATGGAAATCTCAGCTTAACATGGAGTGATGGTACGTAAGCTTTCCAATATGATAGGGACTTTTCACAGAACATAGGAAAAACAAAAAGTCAATTGCTTCTTGTTGTAGGAAACCCAGAATCCAGCGACCAACTGGCCAGCAGTTCAATGCAAATGAGCCCTGCTTTCTAGACTGCTAAGCCTCCTGCTGCGGCCCACTGGCAGTAGGTTTTATGAATGCTCTGTCTTGCCTGAGGGAAGCAGAATGGAGATATGATGAGGTGCTGATTGCAGTGGTCAGGTTTTCTTCACCAGAAAATACTTATGTCAAATAAATGGAAGATGTCATAGTAAGACAGCGAGCAGGCTCACATATCAGAGACAAAATTTCAAATGCCTGGGATGGGGGGATTTACTAGGGAATCACACTATGATCTGGAATCAATGGCGCAAAACTAAGCTCTGGTGTGAGGTACATTGCAATGGATTTTAGAGAAACTGGCTTTAAAGGAATAGTAATGTTTCAAAATAAATGCAGCTCCGATTATTCTTTATAGTTTTTTGGCCCTGTAGAGTGTTATTATCATTCTCTATGATGTGATGTGTAGTTCCAGAGTAATTGAATCATAAAGTGTCCCCCTCCCACCTAGGGTTGCCACCTTTTCTTCAAAAAAATACCGGCCATGACATTCCCTCCATAGACATAACATTGGACAGAAGCCAATTTTTTACCGGCCTGCCGGTAAAATACCGGCTGGGTGGCAACCCTACTCCCACCCCTTTTACCTATGTAAAGCTGCACAGAAAGAACTTCCAGATGGATAACAGCAAGAGACAATCTTCTGTTAGCATAAGGAAAAACCTGCCCGCCTTCTTCAAAATTCCACATCCATACCTCCCAAGTGTCCCTCTTTAGGAGGGACAGTCCCTCTTTTAGACCCAAATCCCTCTGCCCCTCTTTCCCACCCTGATGTCCCTCTTTCAGTGTGGTGTGTATATAAGTGTATCATAATTGCTCCACAGCAATAAAACTCACATTAATGTTTGTTTAAATGTCAGTATATGTGTTTATACATTAGTCTGTGTAAATAAAATACTATGATCTTGTTATAAGTCATTTATTAGGTTACACAAGGAGGTGTCGATAGGTCATGAAATAGCCTAAAAATTCTCTGTAATGTCCCGCCCACCAGCCACACCCGCAGAAACACCCCCTAAAACACAAGTGTCCCTCTTTGGGCAATTTGAAATGTTGGGAGGTATGCACATCTGACGGGAAAGCAGCTTGCAATAGGTAAAAGGGGCAGGAGGGGGACAATTTATAATTCAATTAGTCTGGAACTACACATCATAGATAATTATAAAACTGCTCTTCTTGCCCCAAACTATAAAGAATAATTGGAGCTGCATTTATTTTGAAACATTACATTACTGCACTATTGTACTTATACAGGAGGGTGCATCTAAAAGTCAGCTGTAGCAGTTATTGTGGGTTGTATCTGAAAGCCTACATTACCAGCATACCTGGGAACTTCTTCACTGGGGCTGCCCGGAGGAGAGCCCTCTGATGCCAAAGAGGGGAGAGAAATGAGGCGACTCGTGTCATAAAAGGGGCGGGGGTTAATCGTGAGGGGGCGGGACTTCAACAAAAAAATAGCTTGAAGAGGCTGGGGAAGGAGGAGAAGAGGGCGGGTAGTGGGAGGAACAGGGTAGGATTGAGCACAAGTGGGCAGAGTTTCATCAGAAACTCCCCAGATCAGGAGAATCAGACTGCCCCGGAGATCCGGTAATTCAGTGTGAAAACCGGAGTCTCCAGGGCAAAACCAGAGAGTTCCCAGCTATGAGTACCAGTGCAGTTATCGAGAGGGGGGTAGCAAAAAGGCACTAAAGGGTCTAGTAGTACAAGGTAAGGATCTTATGCCATGCCTCTGGCAGATCTTTGATCTGCAGGGCTGGTGACATTGCTACCCTCCCTGTTGAAGCCCAGTGTTGTTGAATTCAAATTAAAACTTTGTAACATCTTTGCCTACAAATCTTTTGTAATATAACATCGTGTATTGGTAAGTAGTGTTTTGTTTTTTTTCTGAGTTGAAGTAACTGTGACAGAACTGTGGTGACTATGGGAGATATTGGTGTGTTAGAGACTATTTCTACCCAAAAGACTAACATCCATAGACTGAGTTGCTTCCAATACATTTCTGGAGTGTAGAGATGGTGGGGGTTGGGCGTTGCTTCCACTCTACTCCAGGTATGTGCTAAGGAATGTTAATTGATTCCTGCTGTGCTTCCTTGACCAATCAGAGGAGGTTATTGATGAGCCAGTTAAGAATGTATGATTTCAAGTCTTAATCTGCATTCTTATCCTGATAAGGATGCTGGTGACTGATTGGTCAAGCATAGAAACACTGTCCCAAGTATTCGTTTGCATGCTGATCTAGATAAGAGTCTCTGTAGTGGACAGCGGGCAGTGGATGGAGCAGTGCTACGACCGGCTGAAACGTAGCACTCTAAAAGACTTGCTGGAAGCAAGGGGACGAGTGGCAAGTAACAAGCCAAAATCCGTTTTGATAACAGAACTGATGGAATCGGACCAAGCCAGCACCGCATCCCCCGCAAGCATGGAGGAGACCGAGTTCCAGAAAGATGTAAAATGGCGAATTGCGCTACTGGGACCAAATCCGGCACCAGAATTGGTCGTTCAAATCATGGCTCAAGCTACAGAGGCGCTCAAATTCCGGGCCTCGGGGCATGTGGGGGAGACAGCATCCGTTACCGGTTCAATAATCGGGAACCGTCGGAAGCTACCCTATGCAGCATTTAAAGCATTCGTGGATGGGGAGGATGACATTGACGATTTTTTGGAGGACTTTGAAAGGCAATGTGGCATCCAAGGACTAGAGCCTGAGGACTGGCCCTCCATGTTAAGTGGCAAACTCAGCGGTCGAGCCGCTGCCGCTTTCCGGGCTATACCCCAGCATGACCTAGCCTGTTATGAAAGAGTAAAGGAAGCCTTGCTAGCCCGCTACGCCGTAACCCCAGAAGCTTACCGCAGGAAACTGAGGGGGATGCGGAAAGGAGCTAAAGATTCACATGTGGAGTGGGCTTATCGGATGCACCGGGCTGCCTCCAACTGGTTGAAAGGGTGCCAAGCAAAAACCTTGGAAGATGTTCTGCAAATATTGTTGCTGGAACAATTTTTTGACATGGCAACGACAGAGGTGAAAGAGTGGGTAAGGGATAGAAAACCCATGACAGTGGAAGAGGCTGCCAGGCTGGCGGATGAATTTATGGATGGCAGAAGACCAGAGCCAGCTGCACTCAAAGTGCCTTTTATTCCAAGACCAATAAACCAGACCACATCAGGGAGTACGCAGTCTCGAGCAGTGCCCCAGGGGCCGGGACCCAGCCGGCCGGTCAATCGCAGGCCGACAGGAGTGACTTGCTTCAACTGCAACCAAGTAGGACACTACCAGAGTAACTGTCCCAAACCTGCCCGAGGCACTGGAGCTAGAGGCACTGTCCACTGTTTACAGCAGCATACCCTGCTGGGGGAAGAGGAGTTGGGGTTGGTGCTACATGAAGTAAATCCCTTGCAAGCAGCCAGGGATAACAGGGCACATCACCAACAACTTGTGCAAATTAACGGCCAGTCTGCTAGGGGTTTGCGAGACACTGGGGCTACCCTGACGTTGATTCAACCGCACCGAGTCAGGAATACAGACCGCACGGGGCGAACCGTGGCCGTCAGGGTGGCTGGGGGTGCTATACACAAGTTGCCTACAGCCCGAGTGCACTTGGATTGGGGAGCAGATTCCCGCTATGTAGAGGTGGGAGTCATGCAGCAGCTACCAGCTGAGGTACTGCTGGGAAATGATTCGGGGGAACTGACGTCCCAGTTTGGTCCCCGCATCGAGGAAGCCGCTCACCCAGTGACCACCCGCTTACAAAGTCGAAGGACTGATCCCTCTCACAGTGAAGAACCACAGGTGAGAACACCATCCCCTAGCCAGACAATTCCAGTCCCTATAGCCTTGGGTAACCCTGAGGACTTTAAGGGGGAACAGCTAGCAGACCCGACGTTAGAGGGGTACAGGAAGAGGGCAGACACTCCGAATGAGGGGGAAGGGGGTGAAGCCATTGAATGGCATCATGGATTACTCTACCGAGTATCCGGAGGAGAGGGGCCAGGTTTGGCACAGGTTCCCCGCCGGCAGTTAGTTGTTCCCCAAAAATACCGCAGTGAATTACTTCACCTCAGCCATGATATTCCCCTGGCAGGCCATTTAGGTTTACGGAAAACAGGGCACCGATTAACGCAAATGTTCTTCTGGCCTGGAATCTCCAAAGATGTACGAGAGTTTTGCAGGACCTGTGAGGTGTGTCAGAGAGTAGGGAAAAGGGGGGATCGGGCCCCGGCCAAACTGCGCTCGCTCCCTATAATTTAGGAACCATTACATAGGGTAGCGGTAGATCTGGTAGGGCCCTTAAGTAAACCAAGCCCCTCCGGCAAAAAGTTCATCCTCACCATAGTAGACTATGCGACAAGGTACCCGGAGGCAGTGGCACTAGCCAACACTAATGCAGAAACCGTGGCTGAGGCTCTAATGAAAGTATTCTCCCGAGTAGGGTTCCCTAGAGAGATTTTGTCAGACAGAGGAGCCCAATTCACAGCGGAGGTTACCCAGCAGCTTTGGCGCCTATGTGGAATAAAGCCACTGTTTAATTCCCCTGTTCACCCACAAACAAATGGTCTCTGTGAACATTTTAACGGCACGCTCAAGCAGATTATCAAGACCTTCAAGAAACCTATAAAAACTGGGAAAAGTTTTTACCCCATCTACTATTTGCTTACCGAGAGGTACCCCAAGAATCCACCGGTTTTTCCCCCTTCGAATTGCTATATGGCCGGCGCGTCCGGGGCCCGCTAGACTTGATAAGGGAGCATTGGGAGGGAGATGTAGGAGCCGATGGGTTGCCTATTGTATCCTATGTCTTGGAGCTGAGGGACCGGCTGCAACAACTCACGGCATTCGTCCGTGAGAATTTGCAGGCGGCCCAAAGGCGCCAACAACATTGGTATGATCGAGGTGCCCGAGACCGGGTATTCCAGATTGACCAAAAGGTGTTAGTATTGAAGCCAACCCGGCAAGATAAACTCCAAGCTGCATGGCAGGGTCCCTACCGGGTAGTGGAACGAATCAGTGACACTACCTACGTGGTGGCCCGGTGCTCAGATGAAAGGGTCAAGCGGACTTTTCATGTGAATATGCTTAAGGAGTTCAGGGAGAGACCAGAGGAAGTGGCGGCCATATGTGTGCCAGCCACTGAGGACAGTGAGAATATGCCCCTCCCAGACTTATTGAGTAGTACCCCCAGCACACTACAGCAAGTGGTTTTAGGGGATAAACTCACAGAACCCCAGAAAACTCAGGTGACCCAGTTGCTACAGGAAAGAAGCGATATGCTGTCTGCCACACCGGGATATACAACCTTAGCGGTCCACAAGGTGGAAACACCTGGTCAGGAACCCCTGCGGCAAAGACCCTATCGCATTCCTGAGGCAGTTAGGGACCACCTGAAGACAGAGCTAAGGGAAATGTTGGCCTTAGGGGTGATAGAACCGTCGGAGAGTCCGTGGGCTTCACCGGTAGTCCTGGTGCCGAAACGAGACGGCACCACACGCTTCTGCGTGGATTATCGTAAGCTCAAACGACGGGACTACCACAGACGCTTACCCTATGCCCCGGGTAGACGAGCTCTTAGATAAGATCGCGGGAGGGAGCTATCTGTCCACACTGGACCTGTGCAAGGGGTATTGGCAGATCCCCCTGGACCAGGAGGCCATCCCAAAATCGGCCTTTGTCACCCCATTCGGCTTGTACCAGTTTAAGGTCATGCCATTTGGGATGAAATATGCCCCCGCCACGTTTCAGCGGATGGCCGACCTACTCCTGGAGGGTCTGCAGTGTGCGTATCTGGATGACATAGCCATATTCAGTCGCACATGGGAAGATCACCTCGGGCACGTGTCTGCAGTGTTGGACCGGATTAGGGAAGCGGGACTGACCTTACGGGCTGACAAGTGTAACCTCGGCATGGCCGAGGTGCAGTACTTAGGACACCGGGTGGGTTCAGGGAAACAACGACCCGAGCCCGCCAATGTAGAGGCCATAGCCAAGTGGCCCCAACCCCAAACCAAGACTCAAGTACTGGCATTTTTAGGGACGGCAGGGTACTATCGGAGGTTTGTACCCGACTATAGTGCCATCGCCAAACCACTATCCGACTTAACCAAGAAACACCTCCCCAGACAAGTACGGTGGTCCCCAGACTGTGAGAAGGCTTTCGAGCAACTAAAGCAAGTGCTAAGTGCCGCTCCCATATTGGCTGCACCTGACTCATCTAAACGTTTCTTTGTACACACAGATGCCTCAATGTTCGGGCTGGGAGCTGTTCTAAGCCAAGTGGGAGACGACGGACACGAACACCCGGTGGCCTACCTAAGCCGGAAACTGTTGCCTAGGGAGGTCAGCTACGCCACCATTGAAAAGGAGTGCTTGGCATTGGTATGGGCGCTGAAAAAACTCCAACCCTACTTGTACGGTAGACAGTTTACATTAATCACGGATCATAACCCGCTGGTTTGGCTAAACCGGGTAGCTGGAGACAATCCGCGACTTCTACGCTGGAGCTTAGCCCTCCAGCCCTCCAATTTTTCCCTGCAATATCGTCCAGGGAAACAAAACCACAATGCAGACGGCTTATCCAGACAAACGGATATGGAACCACAGGCAGAAAACCCCGGACATCCCTAAATTACACCCGACTGGGTCTAATCGGGTATGCCGGACATGGATACAAGGGGGAGATATGTGACAGAACTGTGGTGACTATGGGAGATATTGGTGTGTTAGAGACTATTTCTACCCAAAAGACTAACATCCATAGACTGAGTTGCTTCCAATACATTTCTGGAGTGTAGAGATGGTGGGGGTTGGGCGTTGCTTCCACTCTACTCCAGGTATGTGCTAAGGAATGTTAATTGATTCCTGCTGTGCTTCCTTGACCAATCAGAGGAGGTTATTGATGAGCCAGTTAAGAATGTATGATTTCAAGTCTTAATCTGCATTCTTATCCTGATAAGGATGCTGGTGACTGATTGGTCAAGCATAGAAACACTGTCCCAAGTATTCGTTTGCATGCTGATCTAGATAAGAGTCTCTGTAGTGTATATAACCTGTGTGTTTGAGTCAATAAAAGAGAGTTCTTCCCTTCATCAAGTCTCGGCTGATGTTTGGGAACAGGAGGGTCAGTTTACTATTGGATTGTTATTCTGAGGGAGAAAGGAACTATAAAAGAGGTATCTAGCTTATGATACAAGGCGTCACGTTACAGTAACTATTTTCATCGTGTTTGAAGGACCTTATTCTATATCCATGGTTCTCAAACTGGGTTGTCTGAATATATATATAAGGGTTTCCATTGAGAGGATGAAAGCATTAACAGACAGAGGAACAAGTCTGAAGCAGTAGACAATGTATATAGCAAAGTTTTTTTTACATGAAGCACTGCTGTCTTATGGGAAAGACCCTGGTAAGTTTTGTTTACATCATCAGAGTAAGACACATTCTTTCAAGATTTATAGAACAGAAAGGAGAGAGACAACACCTAAACAAATAGTGAAGCAATAATATGAAATTTATGTAAACTGACACTGCTATGCAATATAAAATTATCCTATGTGGTCTGCTGCACAAAGGGCATTTTGGGAATTTTTATTTTTCCCCTATGGTTCAGTTGGGTTGGCCAGAGTTGCTCCCCACTTTCTTTGTGTATACAGCCCCATAGAATCAGATGTATGGCAAATGGAAACTTTTCATAATTTATAAAAGTTCTCCAGTTGCAAATAATCTTTATAGGCATAAGGCTTGATACAGTTTCACAAGGACAGAAAGCAATACGCATCAAGAGGATCAATATTTGGAAAATAAAGCATGAGAACACTAGTTAAAAGCAATGGAATATAAATATGCCTTTCACGTTCATAATTTGAGGATGTACAAGAAAAATCAATAGATTTTTTTTTTCTTTAGATTAAGTTATTTCAAATAAATGCAACAGGAGAAGTGCAAATAAGGGTTTAACTGAGAAAAATACATTCATAATTCATTGCATAAATACAGTATTGTGTATATAAAAGCAAAATACTGCAGCTTCATTTTACTGATATACTTCCTAGGTAGCACAATAATGCTTTGGCCAGATTCCTAAAGCCATAATTATACTTATTGTTTGCTGAAAGTAGTACTTCATGCCAAGTGTAGATGTCTGGCCCTGGTTTTCTTAAAGGGATAGTAATACTTAAAATGTAAAAAAAAATATGTTGTAGAGTTTATCCCCCTGAGTAAAACAAGAGTACTCCCACTGTTGAACGGTGTTTCATTCAAAAGTTATTAATTTTCAAAGTTGAATTTTTTAGGTGCAATATCACAGTGGCCTGAAATTGTACAGTGGTGCTGTTGCTACACCATCCTATGGAGATTTATGGTCAACTGACCAGAGCTGTCCATAGGATCGTGTAGCAACAGCGCCACTGTACAATTTCAGGCCACTGTGATATTGCACCTAAAAAATTAAACGTTGAAAATTAATAACTTTTGAATGAAACACCTTTCAGCAGTGGGAGTACCTTTGTTTTACTCAGGGGGGTAAACTCTACAACATTTTTTTTTTTACATTTTAAGTATTACTATCCCTTTAAAGGGGAACCAATATCACATTCCTAATTTTTAACAAATTCACTGGGAATTGCTAATTTTTGCTTTCCCTCCAAAAAATCCACATTTACCCAGTTGCACGCCTTCTGGTCCTGAAATAGTTAAGTAAGAATATAGAGGTAAAAGCTCATGTTCTTGCCAGCATTAGGAAATCATCAGTTACTGCCATCAACAACACTAATGAAAGTTTGCAGTAGCATATATAGCGGTGACAGGCAAGGGGATAAGGTGGGACAGTGTAAGTGTAAAGGATATGCTCTGACAGAAGATGATGTGTGTGTGATTTGCTGTGAAAATATGCAGTGGTTCCAAATCTTGCCCTGAAGCCTCCCCAGTAGTGACATTTTCAGAATAACCTTAGTTGAGCACAGGGAGGAGGATGTGTCAGAAAACCTGAAAACATGCACTTTTGGGAAGGTTTAAGGACAGGTTTGGAAACCAATGTGGTAAAGGGGAAATTATCTAAATGACAAATAAGGTCCACCACTGAACTACAGCAGTAGCAGCAAAAGCGTTATAAGCTGCCTTCTGCATTATGAATCATAATGTTGCCAATACGTTGGCTTCATTTCAGGAAGAGTCTCTGGAAACTATCCTAAAGCCAGTGAGCTTTAGAATATGTGAGGGGAAGGATATATTAGTTATTTGCTTCATGAGCTGGATAACTGCAATGCATTGAAAAATAGGTGCATTTTTTTCTGGCAAAAACAAAAAAAAAATACTAGAACTTTCCAGATAAGTTTATTTGTTCTTAGGATGACTGGCATTTGGCAGTACACATCATGGTAAAGTAGTCTACAACTGTACTTTTTTTTTAGGTTGGCATCCACTGTGATGGGTAAGTAGACCTGCTATTTTAAGAGACCATCTGACCTCATCCTACATCAACCAGCTAGGACCGTACTTGTTTCTATTTATTTAAATGGAAAAGTAGTCTGGCTGTTGCTTGAAACCTGATTATCTGCTGGCTACTCTTCTAGTTTCAGTTACCGGCTAATGGTATCACGTGCATTGCCACTAAAGTGAGCTGCAGCCACAAAATGAGCTGGTGTCCTGTTGGAAGCTGGGAGGGTTCCCATAGCTCTTTGAGGCTATGGGAGAGTAGACAGGTACCAAGGGGATAAGGAGAGAGTTGCTATTGCCAGAGTGCTAGTATTTAGGTGCAGATTAGTAGTGGCTAGGCCACTTTTTAGTATGAGTGAGTGAAAGAGGTTATGCAAAAGAGCTAGTCAGAGACGCTCAACTAGGAACGAGCCTACCCTCGAAATGATGAGGATCTGTATGATGTGCTTCAGGATATTTCCTCTTTGTGAAAGGCACTAGTGAGCTAAAAGAGATTGCACCCTAGGTAGGATACTTATCCTATAGAGCCTCATCATTTCGAGGGTAGACTCGTTCATAGTTGAGCGTCTGACTAGCTCTTTTGCAAGTGAAAGAGGTTAGCCAGAACAGCAAGTGACCTATGTTAGTGAGCTGATCATTGGAAGTCCAGCCCTCACTCTCCCAGGTAATTAGACTAGAAAAGATAGTATGAAATAAAGTTAACAGCAGAATACACATATCAATGTTCTATGAAGCTATGTGGTGATCATCTTGATTGATGATGGATCTCAGCAACCCTGGAAGATTAGCAGAGAACAGGAGCAGCATATCATCTATGGGGCCTGGGCAAAATAAACCCTCTGCACTTATCAGATGCTCTGGAAACCAGCAAACCGTGCAGGAGATTTACTTTAAGAGTTATCCCCTGAACTGTATTGCTAGCAGGGATTCATCTATAGCAGGCTATTTCAGGCTGAAGGGTTAAGGATATCTGTCCCTATTATACACAAACTGTGCCAACACAAATGCCCCTAGGCAAGGTTCCCCCTTAGCATCACCCCCCATTTCTCAAGACTGCCTCCAGCCCCATCCATTATAGCCTGGGTCAGAAAAAAACTGTTTTCTATAACATACAAAAACATCTTAAGCCGATGGCTACTAGAGATGCCTCCAACACACTGGTTCATACTGCCTGGAGATCATTCTAGCATGTAAGGGGTTAAATAGACTAAACAGTACAGGATTATAAAATCTTTTGCCTGGTGCATTAATATAGGGATTGCTCTGGCCACACCCACAATTCAGCTTAGTGTCCAATACCCTGGAGGTGCACAATTAGGTGCTCTAGGCACATGCCTACTCTGCTTAATAGAAAATTCGGCCCTGCTTTTCCATAGTGTAAAGTGATACAGAAAACCTCTTTTGCTGAATATTGAGTAAGATGTTAATAATAGATTTAATCTTCAGGGGTAACCATCCCTGACTAATGACAAGAAAATCTATACCACTTGCTACATTTTCTTTGTATACATAAGGCTGGCAGTAGTAAGTGTTAATACATTTCCAAACCATGCATATTTTCTGGCAGCAATACAGACAGACAATAGGGAGCAATAGTCACAAAAATCTAGTATGACATTAAAGCGCAGAACCAATATATACACACTGAGGCTAATGTACTAAGAACTAAAGTAATTCTGAAGGAAATAATATTTAACATCTAAATCCATTTGAGTTTGGGCAGTTTCAATGTCTTCTATAGAGCAGTTGGTTTTTCCCAAAAATTGCACCTCTTTTGCATCTGGAAAACAACTCATTAATTCATATCTAATCACACAAGTCAAAAAGGAATAATATGGCCTTTACTTCTGTCATAACAATGTCACTTACAGTCATACCAGACTTGGTCTCAGGGTGATGGGCCAAATTCTCGTGGTGAGAGAGCCTAGTGTTACCTATTATGATCTGCATCAATTGACTTCTTGCTTAGTCTTAAAATTGCTACCAGAAAGGCAGTAAGTTTGTCCACCCATTGATATCTCTAAGTTGTAAAGAGAAAAAAGGACAGGAGGCGCTCCTAGTGTATTATCGTGAGAATGAGCTCACCGGCCCTCTTATATGTCCACTAGAAATAGAGCCGGTGGGATAGTTATACAGCCCCAAAAACAGTGCCAGTGTTCATCCAATTTCCTCAGTGATCTTTAGAACAGGCAGCATCTCAGTACATTTGTGAAGAATTTGTAAAAAAAACACACACAAGAAGAGGGCACCCAATAGTGCTTAATGCATGACCAACTTGTAGACAGGAACAATTAACAAATACTCACAATTGTGGTGGTTGAGATGGGGCAAACTCCACCTCCCAACAATATAGGCTTGCAGAGCGATTAATCCTGTCTCTGCTCAGGTAACCAGGATGAATATTGTTGAAATCAAGGTGCTGCTTCAAATCTTTGTGTAAAAATAATTTAATACTTAATATCACAATTACAATTTTATAAAAAATGACAAAATTTGCCAAAACTGGTTAAGTTTGCCAGAACGGATTAATGTGTTTCCAGTACACACTGCTTTTTCAAAATCAAATGGCAATCTCAGATACAAATATTCTGTGCATTTCACAACCACCAATATCTCATCATCAAGAAAGTTTCCAAGCTTAATATCTTTTATTAAGTCTTTCATTCTGTGTACTGTAAGCAGAACTGTATTTTAGTATTTAATGCACCTAGTGGTTTAAGTAGTTAATCCTTTCTGAAAGCACATTTATATATATATGTATCGAGAATGTTTTAGGTACTAAGACAAATCAATCATTCACTTGATCTCATAGATTAATCTTAAGAGTTTGATATACTGAGCAACATTAATTTGACACAAATTAGAACGGAAGATGCATTTCTTGACTTGTGACAACGTTGCTTCAGCAGACAGGCAAAAGCTTTGCACTTTGGAACCGGTTTCCTGGGACTATTAAGGTAGTAAGTAGAGATGCTGTCTAATAGCAATGCATTCTGCCAACATCATTACTCCCACTTCCAATAAACAAAGGGAGTGTGGGGAGGCTAATGGCTACCAATCAATCAATACTCATTGGACAGAGGACCTCTAAAAGATACAGTAACCTTTATTTACAAATTCTTCACTTACACAAGATGCATTACATTCAGGGCACACACTTACTGTGTTCTGCCACAAGGTAGCACACTTCAGAGGTGGTTGTACTAAGAATATTGGAGCAAATCTGGGACAATCCAGCAAAATTAAGGGAAAAATTCCTATTGGTTAAAATTGGGTTTTAACTCATTGAATGCTAGAGTCTTCAACTAATTGTTTAAAACAAGTTGGTGACCTCTCTAGCATTCAGGGGATTAAAGGAGCAGTAAACTTTTATTTATGAAAACACATAGAGCTTTTCCTGCTGAGTAAAACAAGGTCACTCCCGCTGGTGTCAGATGTTTTATTCAAAATTTATAGCCGTTCAAATAATCAGGAAGTGAATTTACTCTGTTTACTTCCTGATTGTTCTGACAGGAAGTGACAGACAGTTTCTATCACATTCTATGGAGAACTGCATGTCTCTGACTTTTCTGACTTTCCTCTCCATTAGAATATAACAGGAAAACGAATTCGAATTTGACCACTAGAGGGCACTGCTAATGTAAAAAAACATGGGTTTAAACCATAACAACTCTGGAAATATAAATCTCTCAACAGTGGGAGTACCCTTATTTTACTCAATAGGAAAATCCCTACAATATATATTTTTTCATAAAAAACGTTTACTGCTCCTTTAAATGCCCTATTTAGATAGATGGGGATTTGAGGAATTATTATGTGTGCCCTCTCATGCAGATAGTTTTCTCCATAACTACAATTCTTCTTAGAACATCAACCTCTCTGTGTAGTAAGTTTAGGCCATAGGACAGTAATGCCATTAAAGTCCAGTGCTCTTCTATACTAGAAAGAAGGCATGGACAGAGTAAGTCCACTTAGTTTGAGTGACCTTAACCCCTTAATGACACAGGACGTACATGTACGTCCTGTGTGGCTGTCACTTAGTGACAGAGGACGTACATGTACGTCCCGGAAATCCGGCTCCCCGCGCGGCTGCGCGCCGTTCGGGGACTCCGGATTATTTTAAAAAAATAAAAAAAAATGTTAGACGGACGTTAAGTGACGGCCGCGTCTGCACGCGGCCGTCACTAAGGGGTTAAACATATAGTGGAGAGGTTTATATCCCACATCTGCCCCTGCACATAAAATCATATAGGAAATGAGTGGGACTGGATATGGAGAAAGAAACAGCTAACATCACCATGGATTCCATTGAAATTGACAACTTTATCAAAGGCTTTATCTACGTATTTCTCTATGGACTTTAATGAAAATCTGTTGCATAAATCAGTTGGCATTACCCATCAACTGTGGTGTTATTTAGGGCAAAGTAAGGAATACATCTGTTTGAAACCAAAGTATAAGTAGACAGCTTGTATGAAAATGGGCTTCAGCATGTAATAATATTTATGTTTTAGGGCTTGAACTGTATGAGTATGTCACTTCCCAACTTACTATCATGGCTGAACCTCTGTACTACAAAATTGCCCATCAAGTCTGGGCTACACTTGGCTCTGGTTCCAATTTGAACTGATGACCCGGTGGCAATGAATCTCTCTTTTCAGATTGGCCACTGTCAGAACTTTCTTCAGCAGACTTTCTGTAGTAGTAATGTCCTTGTTTGCTGTTTTATGTACCTGTCTTCTGGATCTTTCTCTGTCACCTGACTGGATAATCATGTCCATCTGTCTCTTGGCGGGAGGCTAACCCAGCATTCCTCAGCACCCAGTGCTTGGGAGTCTTGGCCAGTTCTTAACACTCAGAGGACCAGATTTTATAGACTACATGGTTTTCTGACCTTGACTTGGGTCCTGCACTTCTGTCTGACTTCTTCCATGAACTCTCAAATGTGTTGCTTGCTGCTTGCCTATTACCATTGGACTTGCTACATCACTCAAGAACCTCTGTAGCCTGCCTAAACCTAGATTGTGTGACTCAGATTCTGCATGCTGTTTTGGTACCTCATTTTGTACTTACAGAACTATGATCACGGTACCACAAAATGAGGGGCTTATCTCTGGTGAGCGATTGCTTCTTATAGCTACTTAGGCTGCACTTGTGCTTGACCAGAACAGTTTAACCTTGCCTTATCTGGTGAGTTGGTACCCCACCCTGAAATATCCAGTGTCCTGTTTGTAGCCTCACAAACAGAGGTTCAACCTCTGGGGGCAAGATGTTGCTTTCACAGATACTCTGAGTTGTATCTGGACTTGAACCATGTTTCCTGACCCTCTCCATGTTTGGTGACCTGGAACCTTGGACTTTTGGACCTGCCCCTCTGCAGACACTAACTCAGGGGGAGGGGGGTTCTGTCTTCATCCTCAGGGCTTTCACTAGTGTCCTTTTACATGGGTGTGCACCTCCTCTTAACTGGACTCAGACTACTTGATGAAACCTTCCCGCAGGTACGTTACATGAAAACTGAGGCATCTATGAAGTCTGCAGATATGAAGCCAGACAGTATGAGAACTGCAGCAAGGTTTTGCTCAGCTCAAGGAAGAGCAACAAGAGTTGCCTTATGCACAGAGTAAATCCATTAAAAACCCACCCCACCCAAATCCCTAGTACACCCAAGAGCATCTCCTGCTGAGGAGATATCACAACCAACACAAACTGGCATCAGGAAGATATCAGTTTCACTGGAAGAAAAGAACCAGAGGATATCCAAGTCTCTGCTTCTACTGTAGCAGACTTGGACATTTCACATACTTCTGCCAAGCACTACTATCGTTGGGATCATGGGGTCCATGGGTTAATGGGATCTCGCACAGCTGAGTGACCTTTTCCTACTATGCTTCTTCAGTTCCTGTGGCATCCTCTGCATTTCTTCTTCTACTGTTGCTGTTGCTGTGCAGGTAAACCTGATTTTCAGTCTTTCTGCTGTTGTTGCTACCCATATACCAGTGATTCCAGCTCCAGTCCTTCTGCTGTGATCCAGGTACTAGTTTTTTCCCTATCCAGTCCTTCTGCTGATGTTGTGCCCAGGTGCCAGAATACTATGCTGCTGATCCTGCTGCTGCTACTGCCCAGGTGCCCATGGCTTCCAGTTCTCCTACTGATGCTGCACCTCATGTGCACAAATTCCCTGCTTCCAGTCCTGCTTTTTCCAGTCAGGTGTCAGTGGCAGCTGCTTCAGGTCCAGATACAACTGCTACCCAGGTGCCAGCAAACTCGGATTCCAATCCTGCTGTCACATTCAGGTGCGAGTGACCCTGGCTTCTGGTCCTCAGCTTCTGCTGTTGTTACTGCTGCAGCTGCTATTAACCAGGTGTCAGCTACCTCCTTCCTCTCTGGTCCTATTATTCCTGCCGCTCAGGTGCCTGTGAATGTTTCCAAGCCAGAGGTGAGTACTGAAGGTTCCAGCCTTATATAGAAATATGCTTGGCTGAAACTTGTGAAGCCATTAAGGCCTCTGGTGGCTCTATCTTGGAGCCCAGTTTGGCTCAGAATTCTATGATGAGATGAATGACAGTTGCTCCCACAGATGAGATACTGGCCCACACTGAGTGTGTCTGGGAACAGCAAATATTTGGATACAAGTATCAGTCTACCACTCATGTTGCTGAGGCCACCCAAGTACTAGTTACACCAGTTTCCAGTTCTCCGTCTGCCATCCGTGTGCCAATGGGGGTTTTCAATATACTGCATATCTTGCAGGTAAACTGGCCAAAAGACATTAAGGCAATCTTTGAGATTTAACTTATTTCAAGCCCCTCAGCCATTCATTTGGAGCCCCTTAGGGGGCCTGCACACCCTAATCTAGAAGATATTGGCCACTACCCAAAACTAATCAAGATATGGGGATCCAGCATACAGAGATTACATCGAGCTCCATGCTTAATTTCAGAGCATTATAATGTGCTGTTTAAATGGTATTATGTAATTATGCTATGAATAAAAAAGCTGCATATTCACACTGAGAAAAGAGCTCTGTTATTTTATATTTCATGCGGGCATTTTATAGAAGTTTCATCAGTGAATTACCATAACAAAACCTATAATTCTGATGTTTTCAGCCATGTATCAAGCTAAAAAAGTATGTTTAAAATAATGATTATAATAAATGGAGGTAATTAATTGTATTTTTTTCCTTTACAGTCTAGTCAGCTTAATTTTACCTTTTCAGCTAATAATGAGAAAATAATTTTTATGCTCTGGGGGTTAATGATATGTAACTGCAAGAACTGCTAATTGCATGTTGCAAACCATTCATCAAAATTCCCATCTGTGCTACTTGATTATGTTTGCTAAATTATTGCTTTGAATTATCTTTTGTAAAGCAACTTTTGTAATTAGCAGGGCTCTCGTCTTGCTTTGGTTTTTCTATGCAAGGATATTCAAAGTTTGTCCATTTCAAGCAGCCTTCATTCATTCTGTCAATTATACAGAAGCAGTATGTACTTTTCTTCAGCTCCAGGAAAATACATGGTTCCCTTTATTATGACAATCAGTGTGAAAAGGAAAAAGGACTTTGTGGGCTTGACTGTTACTGCAAACACTGTTTGCTGTGTGCTAATGGGTCTATGTATCCAATGGCCTCTGCTAGCACCACACAGAGAATATGTAATTTTCTATTCTGCTTGCAACTACCTTATAGGCACAGCCGCTATTTAATGTCAAGTTCAAGCTCAGTCTAACAACAACAATTTCTCTGCTACCAGATCTGCAGTTGGAAGAGTGAAAGACTTGGGCATTGCTAGGTATAGGTTTATAAAGCTCAAGGCTCTGGGTCATTGGAGTTGCTAGGTACTGACTAAGAGGGCTAAAGCTCCAGGTCCCTTGCTGAAAGCCCTGGGTCTTGTAGGAAACTTACAGTGTGTATTGGTCATATCTGGGAACTTTCAACTTTCAAGCTGAATCCAATAACTCAGAGGTTCTCCAATCAGTCATTAGGGAACCCCAACATGCTACAACAGAACAGGCACATCAAACTCAAATAGAGTCCAGGGTAGCATTAGCAACATTATTCCCTATGTAGGGCCACATAAACCGGCCATATTACCAGTCAACTTTTGTATGCACCGGTATGCACTAAATGCTTGTGTCAGACAGTGAGTAGTTATGTGACTACAACTGCATAACAGAACAAGGTCCATTGTATGAATGAGTCAGTGGAACAAGGCTAATATGGCAGACAGTGTATGTGAGGATCTGCAGCTACCAGTGGCAGAAGGAGTAAGACTGTGACGTCACATCATGTGTGTGTGTGTAGTTCTGTGACTACCAGTGGACAGTGGAACTAGGCTGGGGATGTACAGGGCTGGATTTGTAAATAGGCTGAATAGGCACTGGCCTAGTCACGCCCACCAATGCGCTAATTTAGATGCCCAATTGCCCGTATTATTATTTTACAAACAAATGGTAGTGTGCAGCTTGCTGGTGTGTGCCTGAGAGGGTGCTTGGTTTATAACTGCTGGTGCCTGAACCACCCCACTTTGGCTGCCCCTTCTGACTCTCTCAGTACCAATATTGATTTGTTCAGAGCTCCCCAGCCTCCCCTGACCAGCTGGATCCAGTTCCTTGTGTTGCTGCAGTGAAGTGACTGTCATGATGTCACGTTGCATGAATTGTCATACGAAGCCACACTCTATGCCTTTCATTACAGTGTAGCTTTTGCAGGCTGCAATCAACATGAGGCTACACAATAGGGAAAAATAGCAACCCAAGAACATGAAAGGAAAGGCCCATAAATGAGGCACTCAAACCAAGTGTTACGGTTTTCAGACACTCAGACCAGAGTTAGAAATAAAACACAGGAATAGCGCCTCTGAGGGCCAGAATCCGTAACACAGTAATGAGTGATATACAGGCTCAATATAGCAGGAGCAGGTAGAATATAGCATAAACACAGGTAAGGGTTAGCACTCAAGCTGGTAGTCAGTCTCTGTGGTGGTGATTAGCCAACGCCCGGTACATAAACAGTCCCAGTAGTAGTAGTGCAGCTAGCTAGCTCAAGCAGAGCGACCGAACTGAATCACAACCAGATCTCGGTCTGGAAATGTCCAGGAGTATAGGATAACCAATTGTAGCAAGAGCCAATACCCCTACAGGGGTGTAGCAATAGGAAGCACCCCAGGTGCGGTAGGAGAGGAACACTGCATGTGCCAATGGGACCTGAGCCTAGCACCCCTTAGGTGCTGTATCGGAGGAAGCACTGCCCAAGCTGAATACTAGAGCCAATGCACTATCAAGTGCAAATGGATGGAACCACACTGTGAGCAAGAATGGACCAGAGCCAAGGCACCCTTCCGGTGCCGACACGGAGCACACACTGCCAGAGTATCAGAATGCCCTTTGCACCGCGTGGCGCAACACTACTGGTAAATGGCACCAAACAGATGTACAGCTCTGCAGTTGTAATAGCTAGGCTCGGTATAGAAGGCAACAGCTCAACAAGTGTTAAAGTGGCTCAGTGAGGGAGGCAACAAGCTTGGCAGGTGTATGCAATGGGCTCGGTAAACGGAGGCAACCGGCATAGCAAGTGTTCTAGACAGGCACTGAAACAACAGCCACAGCTCGGTAGTAATCTCTCACAGGCTCAGTAGACGGAGGTAACCAACAGGCTCAGAAACGGAGGCAACAGAGTAACGAATGTGTGATCAGTCAGTGCTAGCTGCGAGCAGGCTCAGAATGTCGCCAGGCAGAAACGAGAAGCAGAACTGGAAGGATCACGGAGCAGGAACGTCAGCCAGAGCTGGTTGATCAAGGAGTAGGAATGTCAGCCACAGCCGGTCGATCACGGAGCAGGAACGTCAGCCGGAACCGGGTCTATCACGGAGCAGGAAGTCAGCCAGAACTGGGTCAATCACGGAGCGGGAAGTCAGCCAGAACCGGGTCAATCACGGAGCAGGAACGTCAGCCAGAACCAGGTCAATCACGGAGCAGGAACGTCAGCCAGAACCGGGTCAATCACGGAGTAGGAACGTCAGCCAGAACTGGGTCAATCACGGAGCAGGAACAGCAGAGTAGTCAGACGAGCCGAGTCGGTACACAGGAATACAGGATCACAGCAACAATAGCACAGGAACAGGAACACCACGAAAGGGCACCTGACGGGTGCCATAAAGCCCAATATAAAGGGACACCCTGGGCGGGCCAAATCAGCTTCCTCCAATGGACGAGCACCAGCACAGAGAGTGACAGGAAAGCACGGGCACCATGATAGCAAGATAGTCAATAGCAAAACAAAATATTTTATTGATACAAAAGACAAATACTATGACTCGATTTAAAACACAATTAAAAACATATAATATGAGGGGGACAATTGTGGACAGAAAATACAATATAATAGAGCACCCAATGAAAATCAATGCAGATTTAATGATAAAGTCACAATAATTAGTGTCCTATAAAATATGTATATTCACACTAGTAAAAAAACAAAACAGGTATAGCAAGTGTAAACACTGTCTACAATAAATTGCAGAGTGCTAGACAAGGAAAACTAGGCCAAAAATTAGGCCACATAATAAAGTGTACAATCTGGTGCAACAGATATGTATACTTATCAGTGAATCAGAGATGAAAAAAGATGAAATGCAGTGGTAAAAGCCTCTATAGGAATCAACCCTCTGATAAACCGCTCATCCCAACGGGTGTCACAGTTAGGAGGACATCGACTGATAAAGCCTCTCCGGCAACACTCGTTGTGACTTTATATTAAATCTGTACTGATTTTCACTGGGTGCCCTATTATATTGTATTTTCTGGCCATTATTGTCCCACTCATATTACATTTTTAAATTGCGTCACAGTATTTGTCTTTTGCATCAATTGTGTGTTTCCAGGATTCCCAGTGGAAAGCAGAACAAAGCTGGTGTCATACAGGTGCAATTCTACATCAAACGGCACCATGGGAAGCAAATAAAAAATCCTCATATTACCTCTGATGTTAAAGAGGCTTTTAACCATTTGAATGCATTTGAGGCATCTGAAATATTTAAAGAGTGAAAATCCCTAATGAAATCAATGAGGATTTTTATTGGACCCCTATGGTACAGTTTTGTTTGCTCCAGAATTACACCTCTTTTAGGTTACTGAATAGGACCCTTATAGAGCAACTGCAGTGTACAGATCTACACTTTGCAGGGCACTGGAGACCCTTCAAGCATTTAGCATGTTAAAAGTACCATTTGAATTTATATGTGTGTGTGGGTGTGTTGTACTAGGTTTAAGGATGGGGTCACATGACACAGTACTATGGACCGCTAATCACGCTCAGTCTAGGGACAAAATGTTCATGGGAATATTTTAGAAATGTCTTGTCGGGCTATTTTGCAAACATTAAAAGAACATTAAGGGTTAATATACTCCAATCTGGAATAGCTTACACTATACACAGGGTAGTAGCACATTTTTGATCATTTTTCACATTGTATATACAGGGAGATGGCCTATGTAGGGGACATTAGGCTTTTCTGTCTATTGTAAGGTAAGTGAGGATGTTACTATTAAACGTTATAACTTCTAATTAAACTCAATGAGTGGAATGAGAGATTTTGCCATCTTACCTCAGCCTGAAAGCTCTTCAAAACAGGGGCTACTATTTCCCGGATTTCCTGTAAAAAGAGATTGAGAAGGTTGAGAAGAAAGGAATAGTAAGGAGCCAGAGAGAGAGAGAGAGAGAGAGAGAGAGAGAGAGAGCTGAGAGGAGCCAGAATACATGAAAGAGGAGAAAAGAGTGGTTAAGAAAGGGAGAAGCGAGGGGAAGGTTGGCCAAGAATGTAAGGCTGCTTAGAAGAAGGGGCTTGAAAAGGGAGGTAAGAAGAAAGATTGGGAGAGGGGGGTTAGGCTAGACGGTTAAAGATCTGGGTTTGTAAACTGGTGTGGAAAAGTAAGAAATGAGAAGTTATTAAGAGCGATGTGAGGACATATGGGGCAGTTGAAGGGAGATACAATAGATGTGTGGTGGGAGAGTTGTGAAATGAAGCATAGGAGACAGATGTGGACTAAGGGTTAGGAGAGAGGGGTGTGTGATGGGGTTAGGAGCTATAGGTGTAGATAATTGGCATACCTGGGAACTCTCCGGATTTGCCCCGGAGACTCCGTTTCTGACAGAGCTTTACCGGGTCTCCGGGGTAGAGGCAGATTCCTCCGGATGTGGAGTTTCTATTGAAACTCTGCCACATCTGCTTTTTCTCCCGTTGTGCCTCCGTCCCCAGCCTTCTGTGTGACACATTTAACCCTCTGAGTGCCAGAGTGGTACGGAATGCATTGCTTTGCAATGCATTCCGTACCACTCTGGCACTCAAAGGGTTAAATCCCCCCCAACACTCGAGGTAAGCCCCGCCCCTTTTTGACGCGATTAGCGTCATTTTTGTTACCCCCTGCTGAACAGAGGACTACCCTCCGGGTAGCCCTCAACTAAAAGTTCCCAGGTATGATAATTGGTTATTAGAGGAAGTGGAGGAAGGGGTAGGAGAGACAGGTGTGGTGAAGGCTTAAGAGAAAGATGTGTGAAGGAAGAAATAAGGATGTAGAGGTTAGGAGGGTGGGTTAAGGGGGTAAGGAGGGAGGGGAGAGAGAAAGAGGTGGAGACTTAGAAGGGAGATATACGGAAATACGTTTTGAAAGAAAAGTGTGGAGGGAGAGGCAGGAGTGAAAGGTTTGGAGGAAGGTTAGGAGAGAGGATGGAAGGTCAGGAGAGAGAAGAGGAGAGAATGCACCATGGGAGAGAAGGAAATGAGAGAGAAGTGAGTAGTGGGTAGGGTGACAAGAGAGATTAAAAAAAAAATTAGAAAAGTAATTCAAGACAGATAGCGAGAAAAGGAGACTGATGTAAGGAGAGGGGTATCAATCATAGTGGCAAAAGTGAAAAGGAAGATAGAAAGAAGAAGAGAAGAGACAAATGAGAATAAAGTAGGCAACGGAGAAGATGAGAAGACAGGAACGATGTAGATAGAAACAAAAACAAACAAACACAAAAAAGATGAAAGATAAAGGTGATACACGGATGAATGCAGAGAATACACATATATACAGAGGCCTAAGTTCTTTGTAGCTTCAAATCACATTATCCTGATCCCAACGATACAAATCACTTTGGTGAGCTCCCTTGAAGACTGCCATTTTGCTCTTAAGGGATTCTCAACATAATAAATAGTGACACAAGTTTCCTGGTTTGTATTCAGGAACATAGGAGATTAAACCTGTAATCAAGCCCCCACCAGTGTAGAATTTCAGGATTTCATCAGTTCAATACAGATGAATGTCATTAACACAGGAAGATCCTTCAGAATGAAAGACTCACTCATTAATCCCCTTGTGTTCATGTGAGGAGATCCTGGAAACCAGCACTGTTGGGGTCTCCCCAGGGACAGGTTTGGGCATCTATGTAATAGAAATATATATTACAGTCATAGTAAAAACATGAGAAAGAAAAACAAATCTGCTTAACCCCAAACAGTGCAGCAAAGACCAGCAAAGAAATGCCTTGTCAGTACTGAATGTGTCAAAGACATAATAGGCAACTACATATAAGTCTCAGTGGCTTTCTTTAGTACGGTGGGAGATAGTGGAGTAAAAATTATACCTTTATTGGCCAAGTGGCTCTAGGATGAAAGCTTAGATCCTAGAGCTACTTGGTTAGCCAAGAACTTGAGGGCAACATTTGCGGCCCTAGGGATGAACCTGGTTGCCTGTTATTTACTTAACCCTTTGAGTGCAGAAGGTTAAAGAGGAACTTCATCCTAATACGTGGCTTTTAATTTGATGACCACAGAGACTTATCCAGACAGGTGTCCTTCAAACAACAGTCTGTTATTTCTATTCACTGTTTTTTCAT
Source organism: Rhinophrynus dorsalis (assembly GCA_037306005.1). Classification (NCBI taxonomy): domain Eukaryota; kingdom Metazoa; phylum Chordata; class Amphibia; order Anura; family Rhinophrynidae; genus Rhinophrynus; species Rhinophrynus dorsalis. The sequence continues at coordinate 528,519,912 of CM074718.1, forward strand.
TTGATCTCTTTTATAGTCTACTGCTAAGACTAGTGTCCATTACAAGTCATTCAGGTCTATTGCCTGTTGTGCAGAGTTGTGACCTAAAGGCAGAATCCAGCTAAAGACCACTATATACAGGAAACTGCAGATATAATGAAACAAATTTACCAACAGATATAACTGACCGCTGTAAAAAAGAACACTTCTATGGGCCCTTTATTCAAAACAAAAGCGGAAAAATCCAGAGTCCAACCAAACATAGCACAGGGGAGAAATATAAATTATCATTAACTTAAATGGGGCTTGTAAGTTATTGACTGATAGAGTGGGGTCTCCAACACGTAGCAAAGACATCTCTAGCATTTCCAATGGGAATTGTTGAAAACTGTATTTTACCCTGTGGTGGAGTTGGTGTGTCCCAGAATTACTCCAGTTTTCTTCTGAACATAAGATCCTATTTGTTAAACAGATTATTCCTTGGTTACAAATCCCTTTTAACTCTCTGAGTGCCAGAAGGATATGCAATATATCACATAGCCACCTAGAACTCAAAATTCAAAGTTGCAATCATGTTCAATAAAAAAACAAAAAAATATATATACGAACAGTATGAGATATATACCTCTGGAACGTTCTTCTTAAACTCCCGGCTGAGTTCAATAAGCTGCTTATGGGAATGTTCACTCTCTTCCTGCCGGGCAGCCAGCTCAGACGCCAAGGAATTTAGTTCTTTCTGCAGTAAGAAGAATAAACAACTGGGTTGGATTTTTTTTTTTTTTTTTAATTTAATAACCATATACATAACCCGTCTTTTGTCCAAGTTTGCAAACTTCCAATTCTGAGAGACAGCCGCAATATCGACTGGGAGCATGAATTATTTACGTTTGAAAACTATGTATTCAATGCAAAAATCGGCCCGGCTCTTTTAGATAATGAGAAGCTGCTATAATCAATATCCCTCCTTAAAGTTTCTTTCAAAGGCTTTTTCAGGGCCTAAGTTCACTAGTAACTTTTTTGAAGCTTTGCGGGATACAATATACTGTTCTCTGGAATCTAATGCAAGGAGAGCTTTGCTGCCAGCTACCATATATCAACAGAAAGGAATGAATCCAGCTCTGACTTACTTATACTTAAGTGTTCATAAATAAGCTTTTTAAAGATATATATGGCTTTTTAATTTCAGCACAAAATGGGAAAATGAATGAGCCCGCATACAGTAAACTGACCTCTTGTACTTTACATATTAAATCAAATGCAGTTCACAGTAAGTGCAAGGGATGTTTAAATCCTTGAATCTTTTGCTAGAGCAGCAATGTGTTGGTGACCAGTTGGATTCAGGGGAATTAAAGGAAACAAAATATGATCCTTTAATGCTAGTTTGAGCAGGTTTTTGTTCTTTCGCCAAACTGAAAGAGTGGGGTGTTAAACACATTTCTAAATGATGTGAAGAACCTAATGATGTATCATATGAAATAAAACTAAAATGCTGTGGTCATGCATAAAAAAAATGTTATATTAATGCATTAGCAAATAGTTGCCTTTTTCTTTCTTTTTGGTATTTTATTTAGGATTTATGAATAGGGAAGTGATGGTCACTCTAGGGATCTCTTTATTCCAAGACCCTGTTAATATTAGCAACATTACCTCAGGATTTCTAACATTGTGCTAAAAGGCCCAAATTAGTTCAGGTTGCTGCCAGGGGAGGACTGGCAACTTTTGGCCTGTCGGGCAATACAATCAAGGGGCTTATTCCTACTATAACTGCAGCCCAATGTATTAGGCCACTCCCTTTTGTTAATTTTAAAGCTGGCATTAATGTTATGAAGTTAAGGCAAGTGATACTACAGATATTATAATTGAAATTAAGCTACACTAATGATACCACAGAGCTCACAATACAAATTGAGCTACACAAGTCATACAACATCTCTTAAAGGGATAGTAATACTTCGTTTTAACTTTATTTTATTTTGTAGGCATAAAAAAATTATGAAGAATGATATAAGTCTTATCTCTCAAACCTTTATGGTTTAAGAGATATTCACAAGCAAAGTTTCCCCTCCCGCCCTTTTCACCTAGTGTAAGCCATCTCTTCTCAGATGGGGAATCTGGTTGTAAGACTAGACAGATAACAGCAGGGGACAATCTTCTTACAATGAAAACAATGAAAGCCCTGCCCCCCCTTGACAAGCTTTTCAGGTTTTTCTCTTATCTTAATTGAAGATTGTCCCTCTCTGCAGTCTACCTGGGCACCTCCCTTCTGCTCTGGCTGAACAGTGTGACATCAGTAAAAGGGGCGGGAGGGGGACACTGTCATTGAATTACTCTTGAACTACAACTCTGGCAGAATTGAAATAACACTCTCCAAAGTCCAAATAATATGATGATTAATTAGAGCTGCTTTTATTATGAAACATTACTATACCTTTAAAATTGATATTGAGCTACAATAGTAATACCACAGAGCTTAAGTTGAAATGGAGCTATACTAGTGATATCACAGAATACACAATTGAAACTGAGCTATACTAGTGATACCACAGACATTTCAATTGAAATGAAGCTACACTACTTGTGTAGCTCTAAAAAAAAAACTATTTTCTCCATTTACAGCAGCAACTAGGCCTGCCAGCCCAGACTTATGACCAACCTGGGGGCAATTGTTCCCCTGCCCCCCCCCCAGGCCAGTCATTCTCTGGTTCCTGCCTATGACATGGTCCACACAGGTAACTGTCTCCTCACATGCCAGAGCCCCAACACTACATGCAGTGAAGCTGCAGCAGAGATGATCTTCATGTCAGTCTGTGGGGTCTTTGTGAAGGTTGTTCAAGCAGAAGCAGGATTGCTGGGGGCAAGACAGAAATATCAGAGGTGACTCAAGTTACCTGTGTGAACCTAGTATTTATCAAAGAGCAAACATAACATCACAAAAATAGCTCTTAAAAGGAGCAGTCAACTTTTTAATGAAAAATATATGTTGTAGGGCTTCTTCTGCTGAGTAAAACAATGCAGTGGGAAATGTTTCACTCTAAAGTTATTACAGCACAAATATTTTTTTAGTTAAACTGTAAGCAACAGCACCAAATGGGGTTATTCTGGAGTAAACCAACTGTGAAGCAGTGCATTGGAAATGTGTCTTGGATTCAAGGGGTTAAAAAGTGAATGGGAATTTAGGAATTTTTATTTGTCCCCTATATTGTAGTTGCTTTACTCAAGAAGAACTCCAATTTGCGTTTATAACTATGGGCCAAAAGGTTAACAGTACCCGGACCTTGGCCCGTGTACACGGACTTTTACACTAGTATGTAATATACAGTTATTCTTTGGTGCATAAAAATGTCTATAAATATACATCTGAAATTCAACATTCACATTTTTTGTCAAAGACTTTATAGAAAACACGAGGCACCCTAAGTGGATGTCTGTGGCACACCAAAGTGTGGTTGAGAATCACTGCCCCAGACACTCTGGGGAAGAATTATAAAAACTATTCAAAGTTGTTTTAAAAGAATTGTTAAATCATTACAACTGGTGGTAAAGTTAACCCTTTGAGAGCCAGAGAGGTTCTCAACTATACCCCTCTGGCACTCAAAGGGTTAAGCATTATTTATAAAATGAGTAAGGGCACCATTATATTTATGGTGCTATTCCTTGAATTAACCAATGAACCCTTTGAGTGCCAGAGGGGGTGCGTACCACTCTGGCGTTCAAAGGGTTAATGTCCACACAGTTCCTAAGAACAAATTATACTTGGCATTAGTATTCTGAGGAAAACTTTGTCGCTAAAATATCGCATTTAGTAACATTTCTGTGTAAATTCGCTGCACCAGAATTTTCTCCTTCACTAACGTCACGTCTCCAGAAACACAACTACATAGCGATAATACTTCCAAATCTGGTGTTAGGGGATTTTTCATATGCAGAGTTTAAGGTTAATCCAAGAATTATGCCACATTTCTCATTACTCCGTTTTGATAAATCTCCCCCAGGGGCCTTATGTATACAAAAAAGTGGAGTCATTTTGATGCAAACATCTGCACTGTAGGAGACAAATAAAAATTCCTCAAATCGCCCCTGATTTAACCGTTTGAGTGCCAGGGAGGTATCCAACGTTTTGCAATGGGGTTAAATGGGTTTAACCTCCAACATGCTTTGAGAAGACTCCAATGCATTGCGAGAGCTCTTTAGCATTCTAGGGGTTAAAATAATTTTTTAAATAGGTGGAAATGTTTATTTCTTTCCTATGGTGCAGTTGGTTTGCACCAGAATATCTCCACTTCTTCTTCAAACATATGGCCCTAATTATACCTGGGAAATTACTCTTCTTGAGCCCCTGGAGAGGGCTTGTGCTGCCAACCAGGGGGAGGTAAATGGTGTGATTCACATCATAAGAGGGTGGGGCTTAACTGAGTGAGTGGGGATTACTACCCACTTGTCATTAAAGGGGATCTATTACCACTATACAAGTTAGTTTTATTAGATTATTTAGCTCATATGTTTAAAACTGTATTTTTTTTAAAACACTATTTGGGGCGAAAATTAATGTTTAAAGAATGCCCTGCACCTTACTTCCGCATAGACTGCTGTTACCAGCTCTGTACTCCAGTCTGTCACTCTGCCTCCGCTCCCCTCCCTCTATCCAGCCTCCTCTGATGACTGGAGGGATCTCATTGGCTAGATATCGATCTCTGCCAATCAGATCGCTCTAGTTTACAGACAGAACCAGAGGCAGAGTGACAGAGTGGGGTACAGAGCTGGTAGTAAGGTGCAGGGAACTCTTTAAACATTAATTTTTGCCCAAATAGTGTTTTAAAAAAACAAATGAATCCAGTTTTAAACATATTTGCTATATAAGCTAAATAATAAGACTAACTTGTATGGGGTGATAAATTCCCTTTAAGTGTGTTTGGAGTGGGTGTAACAGGGAGAGAAGGAGGAGAAGTGGGCAGAGTTTCAGATGAAACACATCTCTGCTGGAGAATCAGCCTGTGTCCCAGGAAACCCGGTAATTACCCTTAAAAATCGCAGTCTCTGGGGCAGATCTGAACAGTTCCCATGTATGGCCCTAATGCTGCACTCGGAGCAAGGTAGGAGAATGACCCATGTCTGTTCTCCCATTGCACCAGGGATGTGATATAAGCGAGTACCGTACACAAAGTGGTAAAACATAATATACAACTGACGGATAATTATTATTATTATTCTTTATTTATATAGCGCCAACTAATTCCGCAGCGCTGTACAATTGGGAATAGACATACAGCGGAATTAAATAGTACAAATCAAATGTCCAGAACAGAAAGATCAGAGGGCCCGGCTCGTGATAAGGCAATAGCACCATCAGGGTTAACACATAATTGAAAAATAACTATGGCTAATAGGGACAGAATATTCATGAATAGGCCTCTAACCTATTATGGTTAAATTATTCTGGGCAAGGTCATGCAAATGAGAGCCCTCTGGGTATTTAAGTTGCAGGCCACTGTATTAAATTACAATAAAATCCTAACATAGCCAGAACATTACTGACACACCTTCTAAGGTAGATACCCTCCATTTCACAACGCTATCACTACTAATTATTTGATAAGCTTTTAGTATTACCTATAATAAAAAGACAATTGGACTTAATTCAATTCAAAGTTGCAGGGCTTCTGAACTCTGCTCTCAGAATATTATATTGTGAAACATCTCCTGACAGTTCACACTTTTGGCTTATGTTCTAAGATGATCAGGAGCAAACCAGGGGCAAACCAACTGCACCATAGGAGACAAATACAATTGCCAAAGTTTCTATGGAGTTAAATTGGAATTTTAACCCCTTGAATGCAGAGAGGTTCCATGCATTGCTTTGCAATGCGTGAAGACCTTTCAAGTAATCTAGGGGTTAAATTCCCCTATTGAATCCATGGGAATTTGAATTTCTACCCTATGGTACAGATGGATTGCTCCAGTTCATCTCATTATATCATCCTCTGTGTCCCCTTCAATCCCATAACAAGTCTCAGTGCGATGAGTAGGAGCATGTAAAGTTGCTTTTGCATATCTCCCAACATTTCTAATTGCCAAAGAGGGACAATTGTGTTTTAGGGGGTGTGGCTGGTGGCCAGGGCATTAACGAGAATTTTTAGGCTATTTCGTGACCTATTGACACCACGTTGTGTTATCTAATACATGACTTATAACAAGACAAAAGTATTTTATTTAAGCAGACTAATTTATAAACACATATATTGATGTTTAAAGAAACAATAATGTGAGATTTATTACTGTAGAGCAATGTGATACACTTATATACACATCACACAATCTGATCTCCTAAAAAGAGGGACATTAGGGTGGGAAAGAGGGACAGTGGGATTTGGGTCTAAAAGAGGGACACTTGGGAGGTATGCTTTTGGCCCAAACACAGTTGTTAGGAAGAGGTCTGTTCCATAGTATGAACTCTATGCCTCAAGCAGCGAATGGGTGAATGAGCATGGAAATTACTCTGACTGCATTGCACATTTACTATTTGTTAATTCTTCAGCAGATGGGTCAGTTGTCGGTGATGCCAGTTCTGTCCTGCACATTCAGTAATTCCCAAACTGTGGGGGCATGACCCCCTGGAGGTGGTGTGAAGTATTACCAGTGTGGCGGGTGCAAGGCTTTGTTGCAGTACCAAACTTCTGAGTGGCTGAGCAATAATATCTGTATTATCAAAAAACTATCATGGTAAGACATTTGAGAAAGGCTAGTTCAAATAGGTTAACAGCAGAGTCTGCATTGTTTGTACCAGAGACAGATTACATGAATGTATGTAGATCTCTAATGTTCTGAAAGGGTTAGTAATGTCTTATATAAATAAAAAGTAATATTGTAGATAATCAAAAAAGAAATCCACCGATACCAGTCAGTTTGAGAGATATAACATTTTAAACTTTCCCCCTCCCTCTGCTTTCCCTGACGTCAGCCTCTAGCTGGCAGAAGAAGATCCTAGTCCAGGGCTGGCAGGTGGCTCTTCAGCAGAGCGGAGATACCGCAATCTAAAAAGAAATACTTCATTGGAAAGGTCTATAAAGTGTGCTTTGCAGTGTGTGGGGACTTTATCTCTGGCCTCACACCACTCCGGGGCGGGGCAGACAGAGAACCAGAAACCACTTCAAATTTTATATATATATATATATATATATATATATATATATATATATATATATATATATATATAGATGAGTGGGTTTCTTCAAAACATATTATAAAATAAATGTTTGCAAAGGGTTATATTTATTTAAATAAAAAGTGGGGGGCGTCAGTTTGGTGAAAACCGAAAGAGGGCTTATTGTTAAAAAAAATTTGGGGACAACTGCCATAGAAATCTGATATGCCGGCCTTCTTGCACTTTGATGAATGGTAGTCTATGTGTACACTGACTCACTGAGTATAAACCTGAGTGCACCCAAACACTTGCTGGCACCAGCTAACATCTGGCTCATGACATGAGACTTGTGCTAGCCCTTTAAGGACCAGAGGATTGTACAAGGTGTTGCTTAGCAGTGGATTGTACACCCCTCTGGTCCTTCACCGTTTGAATGCCAAAGGGGTGGCCAGAGCATTACAAAGCAAGATGTAAGACTGATTACTAGCACCAACATGTGCCTGATTTGTGAATGTGGAAAGATTAACGAAATGCCTTTCAAAAACTTTGGCTTGCTTAAAATGTCCTCTGTTTCATGAGACGATTAGTGATTGAGCCTGATTCATCAATGCAATTTGCACTAATCTTCCTGACACACTAAATGTGGCTTTAATGTAGGAGCATGTATATTCAACATCAAGGCTTCATATGACCAATATCAAACCACGAGCGACTGCTAACAGTGCATATCTGTATGGCTTTAAAACCATAGCAAATGCTCCATTTTCTTACATGCTGCCCAAGGTTCCCCATACACTGAAATTATTTCTATGGCCTCCAGACACACAGGCCCCTGAATCTTATCGGAATGGCATCCCAAAGTGATGTCACTGTCTGGAAGAGTAGGATTGTACAGCTAATTAAATAGAAAATGTAACATTTGTTTTTACACACATCAGTAGCTAAGGAAAATCTATACAGATTAACCCCTTGGGTGCTAGAACAATACATTGGAGGCCTAGTTAGAATCCAAGTCATTAATTAAATAAAAAAAAGTATGGTACTCCTCCCCTTTAAATTAACTAAGCACTTACTATTTATACACATTTATACAACTTTCAAGCTGAAAGATGGACTGCAAAATTAAAATCCTACTGAGCAAGACTATGTGCTAAATCCTTCACCTATTTTATATCAAAGCATAACGATACAACATAAGGTATTAGACCAGTGGTAGGGAACAGGGGGCCCTAGAGACGAGTGAGGCCCTCAAGATGGAGACCTCTCTACCATCCAAATAGGTAACCCTTTGAGTGCCAGAGGAGTATACTCTTCTGGCATTCAAAGGGTATCTACATTTTCAACACTTATTTCTAATTTTAACCATAGTATGTGGCTTTTAAGTGAACTTTTAAAGTGTTAGTAATGTTTCACACAAAAAAGCAGCTCCAGTGAATAGTAATGGGCCATGGAGGGTGTTATTTCAATACTGTCAGAGTTGTATTTCAAGAGTAATTAAATGATAAAGTATCCCCCTCCTGCCCCTTTTACATAGTGTAAGCCACCTCCCCTCACATGTGTAATCTGGTCTTATCAGACAGCTCACAGCAAGGGACAATCTTCTTACTGTGAGCATAAGGAAAACCCTGCCTCCGTAGACAGGTTTTTCCCTTATGCTCACTGAAGATTATCCCTCTCTGAGATCCATCTGTACACCACCTTATTGCTCTGAGGTGAGCAGTATTATATCAGTAAAAGGGGAGGGATGAGGATACTTTATCATTCAATTACTCTTGAACTACAACTCTGACATGGAGTCTGGAAGGTTGCACTCCTTAAACCTCTAAACATTTACTTACCATTATCCTATATAATCATACCTGGGAACTTAACAGGCAGGGCTACCCGGAGGACAGCCCTGCCAGCGCCGACCGGGGAGTGAAATGACGCGATTCGCGTCATAAAAGGGGCGGGGCTTAGTCGTGAGGGGGGGCCGGACAAAATTTTTTTTTAGAAAAAGGGGTAAAATATATGTGGAATGCGGGTAAGAGGGCGGGGAGTGGGAGGAACCTGTGCGGGATGGAGAACAAGTGGGCAGAGTTTTGCCCGCCCGGAGATTGAGAGACTGCCCCGGAGACCCGGTAATTACCTGTGAAATCCGGAGTCTCCGGGGCAAAACCGGAGAGTTCCCAGGTATGTATATAATAATTAGCTAAATGTGTGTTTGTCAGAAGCAGTGAAGTGCAGTAGAGACAGCTGCGCACGCTGCAGTCATGCGCACTACAGACTGCCCGTGCTGCGGCTGATAACGGAGCGGGGCTCCGAATTCAGACTGCGCAGAGATGACTACGGTCTGAATTTGGAGTGCCACGAGGCTGTTGCTGGATGGCACTGTGGCCCGTGTACCCTGGCTCTTCAACTGGTTAATAAATAAAAACACAAAACTTGAAAGATGGTGGAAAGGCCGCAGCATTTATTAAATAAATAATTATTCAAATCATCTTTATTTTTTAAATATCAAGCATTTTTAATAACCACCAAATCTTACCAGCCATACCAGCCTGATAAGCCAACATGTAACCAAAATTAAAAATGAAATAAGTCTCCGCCCTACCAGCCAGGAGCCTAACAAATATTATAATGAAATAACTTATAACACCTCCATGCTGCGACTACCTTATAATATTTAACACAATATAAATAAACCGTATGTTACTACTTATTTATTTATTTATTTTTTTTTTTGGAGGGAGGGGCAGGAATCTGCGCAGGACGTCTGACAGCGCAGGATGTCTGGTGCCATCATGAGGTAAGATTTGCGCTAAATGGGTATATATACCCCGTCTTCCTGCCCAAAGACAGGTATCTTACAGCCAATCACCCTGCTAGGTGAGAAAGAGGGAAAATCCAGAAGATTCCTGGCTAAAAATAGAAATACCTGACAGGGACTTAAAGAAATACCAACCTTTACAACATTATCTCACTACACCATTTTTATTTATTTATTTTATTTTTTATTTTATTATTTTTTTTTTAATAAAACTAAAGAGGCAACCCCCAGCTCCATGGGGTCCCTCCTAAATATTTCGGTTCCCTTCAGTATTAAAATAACACTCTCCATGGCCCAAATACTATGAAGATTAATCAGAGCTGCTTTTTTTTGTGAAACATTACTATCCCTTTAAGGGTCACAGATGCATCCCTTGGGGAAAATCTGGTTGGCTCTCACTAGATTATACTAAAGATGCATTTAAAAAAAATGGAAGAATCGAAAACGTTACATTTGTACTTAAAGGGATAGTAATACTTAAGTATTGCAAATCCCTATATTAAAGCCCTAGTAAAAAAAAACATATTGCCCCCAGAGTCCTTTATGGTTTGAGAGATGAACGCTTCGAAATTTGCCCTCTCCCCGTAGTCAGCATTCTAGGAGACTGCAGGGAACAGAGTCGTACGACTTTCAGACAGCTCTCCAGCACAGCCTGATCGCATTACTAAAAAAGAAAACTTTCACTGAAATGGTCTTCTACGTGTGCTTGGTTTGCAAGCACACGTAGAAGACCATTTTAGTGAAAGTTTTTTTTTAGTTAACGCGATCGCAGTTCTGCTGCAGAGCTGCCTGATGATCTCTGACCGGATTTCCCTGAGTCAGCTAGAATGCTGACTACGGGGAAGGGGTAGGGAGAGGGCAACTTTAGAAGCGTTCATCTCTCAAACCATAAAGGTTTGAGAGATGACACTGGAGGCAATACATTTTGTTTTACTACGGCTTTAATATTGCGATTTGTAATACTTAAGTATTACTATCCCTTTAAATGTGAAGAAAGGTTCATCACCATTTAGCACCTTGAGTGTTCCAAAAGCAATTAAAATTCAAGCCAATTATTTGCTCACCCCCACTGGCATTCAAAGGGCCAAAGTCAGAAAGAAAGAATTGCAGCAAATCAGACATCTTCTTGATATCAGTTTTAGAAAAGTAGGTTTTAATTACTTTAGGAACACTGATTGTGCAAAACAATTAGAACATTAACCATATCTATTAAACATTTAAAGGCCAATTAAGACAATATAAGAACAATTAAAGGCCCATGTGATTTTCTAGCAAAGGACTCATGTGCCATAATGTTGCAGTTCTCCAAATGGTGACTAACGTTCTGAATGGTGATTGCCACTTTAATTGGCTACATGTATAAAAAAAAATGCATACTACACAGCCGCACTGAATCTTATACATGTATTTCTGAGACATGCATTACATGAAATTAGCAAACTTGCCATATTACAGATAGTTAAAGTATAACTAATACCTCCTAAAAAAACATTTTCCTTTCTATTGCCAGAAATCCTAATAGCCCCTATGAAGTTTCCCCTTGTGTCTTTGCTCAAGCAGTCATCTTCAATCAGTCATGGATATCAAGTCCATGGAGGCAGATATGTTGCTGGCAGGACCTCAGGACCTCCAACTGTACTCACTGCATGTAATAATCTTAAAGGGATAGTAATGTTTCATAATAAAAGCAGCTCTAATTAATCATCATAGTATTTGGGCCTTGGAGAGTGTTAATTCAATTCTGTCAGAGTTGTAGTTCAAGAGTAATTGAATGATAAAGTATCCCCCTACCGCCCTTTCTACTGATGTAACACTGCTCACCTCAAAGCAGCAGTGAGTGTCCAGGTAGATTGCAGAGATGGACAATCTTCAATTAAGATAAGGGAAAGAGCTGAAAAACCTGTCAAGGGGGGCAGGGTTTTCATTGTTCTCACAGTAAGAATATTGACCCTTGATGTGAGCTGTCTGGTCTATGGACTAGATTCCACATCTGAGGAGTGGGGGCTTACACTAGGTAAAAGGGGCGGGAGGGGGAAACTTTATTGTTCAATTACTCTTGAACTACAACTCTCACAGTATTGAAATAACACTCTCTATGGCTCAGTTGCTATGAAGATTAATTGGAGCTGCTGTTTTCATGAAACATTACTATCACTTTAAGTGGGCTCATACACTGTACCTCAATTTGAAAAAATATCAACGAACAACTGACATGTCTGCCTCTATGAGCATGACATCATAGACAGATTGAAGAGAATATCTCTTGAACAAAAGGCACAAAGGCCAAATTCATAGGGGCCATTAGAATGTTCTGGCCATAGTAAGCCCAGTGAGGGTTACTAAAGGGACACTGATGTCCCATAAAAAATATTCTTGTTTTGTAAAAAAAAAATAAATTATGTGGCACAAATCCTATCTCTCCTTTACCTCAGACTCATACACTGTTCTTCCCCTGTCATGTTAAATTGTCACACCTGCAGCCACAGAGCCTCACATACACAGCTTCTTCAGTCTTATTTCATTGGTTGCCACAGAACCACATATACATTGTATGACACCCCAGCCTTGTTCCACTGATAGCCATAGAACTACATGTTTATTGTCTGCTAAGCCAGCCTTGCTCCACTGGCAGACATATGCCAAAATACAAGAAGTAGTTTCTCTGTGTTTTATGAAGGTTTAATTATATATATATATATATATATATATATATATATATATATATATAATAATATTCAGCATATACCCACCACCATACCTGCCAACTGTGTCCAAGGACAATTCCTGGTTCTGGTTCCCTGCCCCTGGATCCTGCTGTACCTGTTATAGTCCCTGGCTTTAAAGTTTCGTTCTCATATTCTATGTGCTTGTCATTTACTCTTTGAATGCCAAAGCAATGCCAAGCAATGAGTTGTAAATTTCTTATTCTATAGGATCCAAGCGGTTAACCCTTTGACTACCAGAGAGCCATAGCTGAGAACTCTCCAGATTTGCCCTGGAGACTCCAGTTTTGGCTTCTAATTACCGGTTCTCCGGAGCACAGGCTGATTCTCCGGATGTGGGGAGTTTCTACTGAAACTCTGCCCATTTCTGCTCTTTCCCACCCTGTTCCTCCCAGTCCTTACCACTTACTTCTCTTCCTTCCCCAGCCCATTTTACCACTTTTCTCACGCCAGCTAAGCCTCACCCCCACTCGCAATTAAGCCCCATTTTTTAAAGCAAAAAGTGTGTAATTTTTCTCCCCTCAGCGGCACCACAGGACTCCCCTCCAGGGAGTCCACACATCAAAGTTCCCAAGTATGCAGAGGGTTACGCGACACATTGCAATGCACTGAATACCCATCGGCCACTCAAAGGGTTAAAAGGCAAGTAATCAAAATTTGGGGAAGTTTTATTTTCCCCCATGTTGTAGCTGTTTGCCTCTAGTCTGCTCTACGGTTTCCTTTATGCATATTATGATTGAGCTCCCTCTCTGTATGTCCTGCCTCACCTCTATTCCCTTCTGTTTTGTCTTTAATATGTATTTATATGTATATTTTATGACTGACAGCTGATGTTACGGCCCTCTATTCCTCCATTCAGCATGATAAGAGACTGATTGCTCTCTGTGTGCAGTTGGGATGTTTTTCCAGTTATAACTCTGCGCTTATTGATTTCTTGGTCTCAGCGTCGATGTACCTCCTGTCCCGCAATTTCTTTGCCTTTGATGGGGTGTTTTACCTCCAGAGATATGGGGTCGCAATGGGGGCAAGTTTTGCCCCCTCTTTCACCAATTTATATATGAATTTGTGGGAAGTGACCTACATCTTTGGGGGTGATAACCGTCATTGGGGCTTGATTTTGTGGTACGGGAGGTACATCAACGACCTCCTCTTTGTCTGGGGGGGGGTTCTAAGGAAGAGGCTCAAGAGTTCATGTTAGAACTCAATTATAATGACCTTAACTTATGATTTACTTACTCCCATGAAGCATCCGTGGTTTCCTTCTTAGATCTGACCCTTAAAGGAGATGCCCATTTTCGAGGAGTCCATACCAATGTTTACAGGAAACCAACCGCTGGAAACAGCCTTTTACATGCGAAATCTGCCCATCACAGGTCCCAAGTCAACAATGTTCCGAAAGGACAATTTCTGTGCTTGCGCAGGAATTGTTCTATGGATGCTGAGTTTGAACAGGCGGTGGTGGATTTGAAGCTAAGGTTTGTGGACAGAGGGTATAAAGTGAAGCTCCTGGATGAAGCACTCCTTTTTGCGAGATCACAAGATAGGGCGGATCTTATTAGATCTTATCACGAGAGCCTCTGGGTCTGAGAAAAGTGATGTCAGGTTCATTACTAGATATAGCTCTGCATAAGGGAACATCTGGGTCAGATAGAACATGGGAGAACGGAATCTGCAGTCGCTAAACATATTTTGGAATGCCATGAAGGAAGACTTTCATCCTTTGAGTTTCAGGGGATCGAGAGGGTCAGACTTCCATGGTGTGGGGTGATATATTATCTCTCATCAACAAGCATGAGGCGTACTGGATTTTCCATCTTGGGACACGTGTCCCACAGGGGCTAAATGCTGAATGGGACATTAGTGTCACTGTTAGTAAGACAATTTGGTAAGGTAAAATCAGCTTTATTAAGAATAATAAAGAACACAGGGTCCCTTTTACAGGTCCAGATTCGACAGTACCGTGGCACTTCCCAAATCTGACACAGGTCAGGGTACAGAAATAAGCAAAACAGTAAATACAATATTGTCAGGAACAGACGACAGGAACCAGGAACAGAACCTCAGCAGTACCACCAAGGAAGCGGCCCAAGAGCTAGAAGGTAGGTGACTGCAGGGCAGAATCCCCAGGAACTGGGGAAGTAATTTCAGACAACCAGGACACTGGAGAGTGACACGGTCCTGGGAACCTGAGACAACACTGACAGACAATAGCCTGCATTATGTCTTAAAGGATAGGGAGACCGAAGGTAGAACCGACATGCTCGGCAGGGAGAATCCCTGGAGACTGGTAATCGTGAGCAACACAGACAGGCCCAGGCACAGATCCAGTCTCAGAGGTCTGAGGAACCACAGGCAATACTGACAGGCACAGGCACAGGAGGTAGAGGTAACTGAAGGCAACACTGACATGCACAGGCTCAAGCTCAGGAGATAGAGGTAACCAAAGGCAACACTGACAGGCTCAGGCTCGAGCGACTGAGGTAACCGCAGACTAAACTGATAGGCACAGGCTCGGCACTAGCCTCGGAGGCTAGGATAATGGGAGGCCACGAATAGTACACTGCCACAGCCAGGATCAGTATAGCAAGCGTTGTCAGTGAAGCCCTGATATGTACACAGAGAGCGATACTCAGCCACAGCCTGGATCGGTACAGAGAGTGGTGGTCAGCCACAGCCTGGATCGGTACAGAGAGTGGTGGTCAGCCACAGCTTGGATCGGTACACAGAGAGCGCTAGTCAGCCACAGCCTGGATCAGTACACAGAGAGCCCTAGTCAGCTAAAGCCTGGATCGGTACACAGTGAGCGGTAGTCAGCCACAGCCTGGATCGGTACACAGAGAGCGGTAGTCAGCCACAGCCTGGATCGGTACACTGAGAGCGCTAGTCAGCCACAGCCTGGATCGGTACACAGAGAGCGATAGTCAGCCACAGCCTGGATCGGTACACTGAGAGTGGTAGTCAGCCACAGCCTGAATCGGTACACAGAGAGCGGTAGTCAGCCACAGCCTGGATCAGTACACGGAGATCAGTTAGACACAGCCAGGTTTGGTAACAAAGCGTAGTCAGTCGCAGCCAGGGTCGCTAGACAGAGCGAATCAGCCACAGCCAGAATTGGAACCCAGAGAGCGGTAGTCAGGCAGTCTGGGTCGGCAACTGGAACAAGGAAACAGAGACAGGAGCAAGGTCAGTCAAAACCGGATCATACACTGAACAGGAAACACAGCAACTACCGCCAGATATAGGAACACCACGAAAGGGTGCCTAAGAAACGACAGGACTCAGTTTAAGAAGGCTCACGCTAGGCAGAGCAGAACCCAGTGACCAATAAGAGTCCAGCAGGAAAGAGGAAGTAGCAATGTCGCCAGAAAGGGAATCACGGGCACCGTGATAATTAGCCATATTTTCTGATGTGATGGGGGAGAGTACTGGGAGTCTGACTTAGGTGACTATATGTAGTGATTATTACTATTATTGTTCGTAATGTTACTATTATTATGGATGCTTTTGGAATATTATTACTTTTGAAATTTTGTTTTTGTTATACTATGTTAGATTATTTTTGTTATGTTATATATTTTATATATTTTTTTATTATCATTATTGCTATCATAATAGTCCCTCCTTTCAGACTGGTCCCGTGAGTTTGCACCATGGAGGTATGACTTTTCAGGAGTAACGCTCATTGATTATTATGGCATATTATTATGAGTTATATTGCATCATTTATGAGGATTAGGGTGACCACCAGTTATGTTGTGATCTATGTGTGATTATTATTTTTATATCCTCAAGATCTCAGTATCTTTAGACTGTAAATATTTTTGGATTGTCAATGTAGAGCTTTTGCTTTAAGTGCTCTCTCTGGATATCATGGGGAGTAGTGAAGTGGTTATATGGGTCTATTAACCACTACGAGATCATCATTTTGAGATCCGGTATTTGAGTTTATAGCCTCTTATTTCAATAATTTCAGCACTATTTAGCCCCTTTTCCCACGGTCCTGTATGTGCGTGTTTTCACAAATAGCGATCTTTACGTGTGTGGGGGGGTTTCATCCAGACTATTCGTTATTGCAATGACAAACAGAGAAGGAGTGTCTTAGTGTGGGATTCCCTAATTGAGGGATTCCATACCTTTTGAATTTTAACCTATTACCCAATCACAGAGGTTATTTTAATGGGTTGTTGGTGTTACTGTTCTAAGTCCATGACTAAGCGCTGAGTAGTGCAAAACATGTTGGGCGATTGAGCTCCCTCTCTATATGCCCTGCCTCACCTCTATTCTCTTCCGTTTTGCCTTTTATATGTATTTTTTATTGAATCCCAATACAGGAATTCAAGTTTTAATGAGAATTACAAAGCTGATATTTCCTGGGTTGCAGTTGAATCTTTACATTGCCTTTACGCATAACCTACTTTCTATTTCATGTATATTTAAAGATATAGTAATGTTTCAAAATAATAGCTGCCATGGAGAGTATTATTTCAATACTGTCAGAGTTGTAATTCAAGAGTAATTGAATGATAAAGTATCCCCCTCCCGCCCCTTTAACTGATATAACAGTCTCTCTGGCCAATGAAAGTGCTGCAGCTTACACGCAGAAATCCACTGTCATCGGAGGAGGCTGGATAGAGGGAGGAGAGCTGTAACTACAGTCTGTCCGGAAGTAAGGCGTAGGGTAGTCTTTACACATTATTCCAGTTAGTTGCTATATAAACTAACTTTTTAGACAAACTTGTATAGGGGTGATAGAGCCTCTTTAAATGGTTAACGTGTCCAGCTCATTCCTCTTCTCCTTGATTTCTCACATGCTGTTTCCATCTGTTACAGATGTTGCTGGACTACAATTCCTTTTTGGCATACTCAGAATGAGTGTGGGCCAATAGCAGCAGGCAGCAAGTTGCCCAACCTGATTTGCAGTATATGCTACCGGTAAGCAGCCAGAAACCGTCCAGCTGTTGTTAAACAACAACTCCCAAAAACCTAGCTGGCTGACTGACTCCCGAGGCAGTCTCAATATAGTAGTGGTAATGCCTTTATTTTTGTCAAGTTGCCAGGCTATAAACTGAAATTATTTCAAATACAGCCAGTTTATTAGCCAGATAATAAACCCCTATAGAGGACAATGTATTTATACTTGTTTGGTGCTTTTAAGTTAATACACTGTTCCAGGCAACTGTGGGTGGGCTGGGTCATGTGAGAACCTTTGATGTGGTCATGAGTAAAAGCTAGGAACCCAGGGTAAAAACAATGGATGTAAGTGCACATCTAAATACATTCAAGACTAACTCTATGTACTGCTGCATGTATTCATTGTACAAGATTTGAGGTTTTCAATACATAATATGGTCATAGCATGCAAAGGTTGCCAATACCCCAAGGTAGCCCATATAAACCAAGACACACAGAGTCTGCTTTTTCTATGGCTGATCACTGCTCAGAAAAGCCATAATTTGGCACTCTAGTGCCCTTAAAGAGGAGGACTTTCCATGTGTAAATCAGACTATTCCAGCCCAAACAGGCCACCCAGTTCAAAAACAGGAAAGTCTCCTCTTCACAGGAATACCAGCTGACTTTGGCCTTGTTTGGACCTTGTCAGTGAGGTGCAGCTAGCTGGTTTCTCTAGGTCCTGAGGCTTGTTACCACTCAGAAACATCACATTTAGGACAAGGCAAGAGACTCTCTGACTAGCCTTTTACAATGTCCTAAAGATAACCATCATTGGATCATACTGTATCATCATTTGATAACCAAAGCCCTAAACCAGATGATTGTAACAAATATAAATCTTTTCACTATACAATCAATTACAAGACAAAAATGTAATAATATTCTCATTGTGAATGTTTGTTCTGTAAACCTGCATTTTTTTTTCATAGCATAGAAAAGAAATTAAAATAGAAATTGAAACCAATTTCTGGAGGGCAAGAAGGCACGTATGATCGGTAATAGTGATTTCCAGAGGAAGGCAACAGACGTAGCTGATCATTATGATCTGGCATTAATCGGCAAATCATGACCTATACACATCAGCCTGATGTTAAATGTAACTTAATTGGGATATTAGCAATCAGCGGTGAAGATCAAAGCCCATCACGTGCATAGACTTTGTATCACTCTGAGGATCATGACGCCTGATGTAAGCAGGCTCAAACAAGGACCAATATTCCAGATATAATTGGGCGCATTAGCTTGCTAATGTAAGATGACCCCAGGGAAGGAAGGGATGTCTGCAGCCTTACAGCCCTTTCATGAAAATAGCATCACGAGAAGCAAAGAGCAAGAAAATTCCCCATCTATTCCTTATGTGTAAACTTATAAAATAATCAATAAGCACAAAAAGCATACACTGGACCTTATGTATAAAAGCAAATGTGAGCAATTGTGGGGCAATTCGGCTACACCTTAGGGGCTCAAATAACCCCCTATAATTCAGTTGGTTTTCCAAAGAATTGATCTACTTTTTATTTATTCCTAAAGCTCAATGAACATTAAACTGAAAATATGAGTTGCTAAAAGACTAGTAGCTACTCTAAGAAGATTAATAGGCACATGTGAAAACAGAAGGTAATTAGGAGGATAAGGATGATTAAGATTCATATTAGTCTAACACAAATAAATATTTTATTGATAAATGTGGCCCAATATATATTACTGTGTGAATGTATGGAAGAAAGAATTAAATGAAGCACGGAGCAGGTTTGCTGTCCCCAACCAAAAAAAAGCATTGATTGGCCTCTGCTTCATTAATGTTTTAGGTTGACCACAAATTCTATTAGCCTGCAATTAAATATTGCTCTAACTGTGCTTTAGCATAATATGCATTGTTTGGAGTTTAATCATTGGAACAGAAGTCTGAGCTGCAGAACTTATTCCAAAATCATAATTTTTCTTTGTGTTATACCACTATAAGTCTAGGATTTTGATGAAGAACCAATTAAGGGTTGAAACACAGATATAAGACAACTATAAAATTATGACTCTTGTCCTAGGTACATGAGATCATATAACTGCCCTGATTCCACTTAATTTTATTGTTCTATCAAGTCAAATGTATGAAACATATAGTGACTAACAAATCTGGGTTAACTATAACGATGCAATTTTTATTAATATGCTATATAAAGCATTTTATTTCTTTGTGCATAAGGCCCAGTATTTGAATAAACCATACCACTGCAGGAATATGCTAATGATATACCTTATTAAAGAAGCAATGCTAATCAGTGTGAATAGAATAGGCAAGTATTACCACACTGCAGCTTTACAGTTCTTTGGTTGCGCTAGTACCAATGTACTATCCCGGTTCGCTCAGGTCCATGATTGTGCCTAGGCACTAAAAGTGCCCTTACCAGAGTTTTGTAAACTGTGATTCTCCAGATGTTGTTCGACTACAACCTCTACCAACTAATGGCCCAGCTACGGATGATAGGAATTAAAGAAGACAGAGATACATTGTCACTTAAGGTCAAGAGTCACATCATCACCTTAAAGGGATAGTAATACTTCAGTATTACAAATCCCAATATTAAAGCCCTAGTAAAAAAAACCATATTGCCCCCAGTGTCATCTCTCAAACCTTTATGGTTTGAGAGATGAACGCTTTTAAAGTTGCCCTCTCCCTCCCCCTTCCCCGTAGTCAGCATTTTAGCTGACTCAGGGAAATCTGGTCAGAGATCATCAAAAACTTTCACTAAAACGGTCTTCTACGTGTGCTTGCAAGCCAAGCACATGTAGAAGACCATTTCAGTGAAAGTTTTTTTTTTTTAGTTAACGCGATCAGGCTGTGCTGGAGAGCCGCCTGAAAGTCGTACGACTCTGTTCCCTGCAGTCAGCTAAAATGCTGACTACGGGGAGGGGGGAGGGAGAGGGCAACTTTAGAAGCGTTCATCTCTCAAACCATAAAGGTTTGAGAGATGACACTGGGGGCAATATGTTTTTTTTTTACTAGGGCTTTAATACACAGATTTGTAATACTGAATTATTACTATTGATTTAACCCTTTGAGTGCCAGAGGGCTACGCAACCCATTGCAAAGCAATGCGTTCTGTACCCCTCTGGCACTCAAAGGGTTAAAGGTCAGAGAGTGAAATGATGGCCATGTTGTTTGAATTAGTACACTAATGCACACTTTTCTCTCCGTTCAATTAAAACAGTGTGCAGGTATAAAGCATGTTGTGCATTTGACACAAGTGTGCACTGCAGAATTTAATGTCTTTTAGGGAACTACTTTCAAAAGAAAATTGTAGTAATTGTGGTACAACCAAACATGCTGAACACTGCCACTCTACTGTCAGCTGCACCACCAACTCCCCTCTTTCTGACACACTGATGCATGCTTACTTTAATTCTTCTTTAAACCAAAACCTTAGAACAAAGCAGGACTCAGTGGTGCATGACGATGAGATTCCTGCCCCAAAAACATACCGGCGGAGACATAATACAGTATAAGCATAATGTCACATCTCAGTGGGTGAGTGATACACATACACTGCTATGTCCTGTGCCTAAACCAGGCAGTTCATCAGATTAACCATTTGAGTGTCAGCTGATTGGCAGGGAGGTGCGTAACCCCACATCCCAGCCAGTAGAAGCTTGGGAACCACTTTGAACAGAGAATGGACATATAAAAGTCAGTCTCTGTTCAAATTTCCCTCAGTATGGCTCGAGCAACAGTGAGAGGTATCGGGGTGGGGGTGGGGTTTAGGAGATTCAAGCTCTGCTTTCCTGCTGCTGACGTTGGCTGCGGCAGCATTTTATTAAATGCCAGCACATCTTTGGGAGCATCAATAATTTCAACATTTCATTATTTCTTTATAGTGACATTTTTCGGAAGAAGTTATGAAAACAAGATAAAAGAAGACAGAAGGTAGAAGATAACAGAAGAGAACTTACAGTGGATGACCAAGGCGCTGAAGACACTACTGGACATCAGACTTGCAGGTAAGTGTTAATTTAAAGGGATAGTAATACTTAAAAATTACTAATCCCAATATTGTAGTACTAAAAAAAGAGAAATTAATTGCCCACAGTGTCACTGGGGGCAATTAATTTCTTTTTTTTTAGTCCTACAATATTGGGATTAGTAATTTTTAAGTATCACTATCCCTTTAAATGCAATGTTGTTAGCTTTAAGGAGGTTAACCCTGTGAGTGCCAGTGGGGTATGTAACACTTAGCAATGCATTGCATACCCCACTGTCACTCATAGGGTTAATTTTCTTTTCACTCATATTTTTAGATATATTGATATGGGGCTTAGGGACCCACATTCGTAAGTGGTTTTTAACGCACGTTAGGGACTCAACACCTAGGTTTGCTAGGTTCTATTTTAACTCAAAAATAGAGAGTCCCTTAATGTGTTACAAGCCACCACGTCATTGAATACCAAATTCATCTACTTTTACTCTCTGTACAATGGGCGCAAACTTAGCACCGGTTGTGCATTTTTAACTGTTGGTAGTTCGTCACAGCACAGGTCATAGACTACCTGATTATGACTTAAAACTACAGTCACCACTGGGTTTTTTTTTTAATTAACAGTGGCCATAGTATTAAGCCCCTAGTGTCGTGAAAGCTTGCATTATATAGCTACTCAGTTAGCCAATAAAGGTATCAATTTACTCTACCAGCCTACTGCTTTTTCTATGGCTAACACAGTACCATCCTTTACCTAGAATACATTGTAAAATATTAATTCCAATCATTTTAGGAAGATAGACAAGAGGTGAGATAGGTCTGTAGTTTGAAAAAATGATAGGTCCAAGGAAAGATTTTTTGAGAACAGGTATCACGAGGCAGATGGGGAGGTACCAATAGGCTGGGAGAAGCTGAAGAAATGAATAAATGTCATGCATAGGATGAACGATAGTGAAAAGAGAAGTGAGTAGGGGCATGTTCTAAGATGAGGGGGAGAGTTAATACCTCATCATCTGTGACGAAGGGTGTGAGGACTGTAGGAGAGGGTAATTTAAGTGTAGAATTTGTTGAGTAAACAGCTTGTGTCTAATGGTGATGATTACAGCAGATAATTTACGTCCAGTATTTCAGTGCACATAAACACATTAGCTCTGTCATTACACTGACTGGCTGTATATTAGTTGTACATCTAAAAACAGGATTGGGTATTTCACTTTAGCTCCCAGACACTTTTTAGAACCTTATTTATTGATACATTACTTAGGGTACTCAGGAAATTGATTACATAAATATATTTGTTGCCATAAAACTGCATAGAAACATCAATTAACATACGTATAAAAAAAATCACTAAGCGAAGCCCAAGTACAATGAGGCAATTGTTGTGGGCTTTGGGAGTAAAGGGCAGCACCCATAAACATAAAACATCCTATTAACATTTTCTGCAGACAGATTAGCTTTTCCCATAATGCTTTACTTCCAATGACATTGTTCACACTTCCCAGCTCACGTCCCTATGATGTTCCTTTTTAGGGAGATTGTTTTCTTCCAGCAAATTGAATTCTCAACAAAATGAAGAAACTCCTCTAGATTGTAAGCAACATCACTTGTTTTGTGCTGCGGAATAAAAGATAATAATACCTGCATTTTGCACAATTGTGACTCTGATGAAGGTGACATGCATATCCTATCCATCGTACATGACATTCATGTGTTTTTGTACATTATTATTGTAATCAGCATACTCTGTTACTGTTTCTTTTTTCTGTTCTGCATGTCAAGTCATTTTACATCCAATAATGCCCTTTCAAAATAAATAAATAAATAAAAATAATAACAAATCCAAATAATAAACCCATGCTTGTTTTTATCTGGGTAGATTATCATTATGGCCACTAAGAATTACTTATGCATAGAATAGTTCCCAGAAATGAATCTTTAATTAGTTTTTAATATTATGTCGATAGAA
The DNA here is from genome assembly GCA_037306005.1 of Rhinophrynus dorsalis. Lineage (NCBI taxonomy): Eukaryota > Metazoa > Chordata > Amphibia > Anura > Rhinophrynidae > Rhinophrynus > Rhinophrynus dorsalis. The sequence goes on from CM074718.1 coordinate 528,543,448, forward strand.
GTGGACAAGATTCTTTGTTCCCGAACTCCGGGGCACCAGGCTCTTCCTGCTTAAGTAAGCCTTTCCTAAGGACACAGTGGAAAGAATCTGGAATCCTGGATTCCTGCAACATGGAATCATATCCTCCATCATGGATTTAATATCCATTACTGGCTACATTTTACTTTTGGAAACTAATCTATGCAGAATTTACTGACAATGATCATTAATATTCTCTACCCTGATTAAGGTAGGTGGGGCTTTCGTAAAGTATTAACCCTTTGAGTGTCAGATGAGCAAGCACTCAAATATAATACATTGGAGTGACTAATGCATTGACATTCAAAGTGTTAATCTTTTATTTCTCTATAATAAGTTGTAGAAATGCAGTTTATTCAATATAAAACAGATCTCTGAAAAATGTTCAATAGCAAAATGTGTTTTTAACACATCCCTACAGGAAAAAAAAAAATCTAGTAAATAATGCTTTAACCAATCTAAAATAGACTAAGAAGTGATTGATTGCATTCCACTAAATACAGAGGTCTGGAACATAATGATGCATTAGGTTGTAGCTGCAGCAAGATGAAGACAAAGACCAAGATGTGTCTTTTATAGGTTCCAAATAATAGCATGGATGCAGATGGTTTTATATTTTTGTTTTGCATCTAATTGCAATCAACAGCAGACATCTGACACATTGACAGCATCAGCAAAATTGCTGCTGAGAGCACAGAATCTTTGTCTAAAAATAATCAGACATTCTGTGCACTACTGTTTGTTATAATGGTAATCGATGCTGGAGGCTTTGAATTCCATCAATGTATAGATCTGTTCTGTTCTGCCTGGTGATTGTGTTCTGCACACACATACTCTCCCAGCTGAAGGCAGAGCAGACGCACTGTGTGATTAAGATAAGCTCAGATTCTTTTCATACATTCCTTATCAGTTCTAATTCTCCACCAGCCAGAGATGTTTCACAGCGGTTAAAGATTAGTTCAGCTTCTCAGACGCCAAATCTGAGGGGTATTGATCAATAAATCAAATCAGGGGCAATCAATGGCCCAATAAGGAGAGTCTAGCCAATGCATTATTAGTGGCGCCCACAGACCAGGAGCTTTCATCAAAACATTGCTTTTTTGGCTCCTTTCCAGAGTCTGGCTAATAGACTCCCACAGCAGTGAAGCTCCATCCCAGCAGAACAGCAATAAATTTCTCATCAAACAGCCGATAGAGAAACAAGATGAACATCTGTTTTGCTGCAATGAAACTCCTATGTTCTTCAGAATAAAATGCTACCTGCAAACCAGGTCTGACAGACCACCCCAAAGGCAGATTTCGCTTCCACTGAGCACAGCTCTTTTAATTTGCTGGTTATTTCAATCCGTTAATTTAAGGTGACTTTGTATTCTTCACAGCTGCCTCTACAGTTTTATCAAAACATATTCCGACTCAGTCAATATTAAGAACCATCCAGGGATCTCAAACTATGAAAGCAATTTTATGATACCCATTATGTGACAATGCAACTTTATTAACAACTGTTTATTCCCTCTAAGTATTTTAAAGCACTATCCCTCAGCCATGAAGGATAGCCTTCCTGGAGACCTGTTACTGCAAGAGCTTTTTTTCATACAGAATCTCCTTGCAATATGTCTTTCTCTGCAAGACAAGAAATCGCTGTGCTTTATTTAAGAAGTAAGCGCTGGAAGATTTTTTTTACAGTCATCTGACTTGTAGTTATGGCTGTTCTCTCAGTAACCTTTAAAGCACCACAAATCCATGTCTTCTGTTGGAGCACTGTGACAGAGAAAATAAGCAAACAAATGTTTCACCTTCTGACAGGCAAAGATGTTTATGGTCCACTGCCGAGTTTGCCTTGATTATTAGTCAGATGTGCATGATCAATGAAGGGGAAAGGGCAATAACCCCACAAAATTACTCCATTTGCCTCCAAACATTTTTTGTTTTATGGGGTGTTGCTAAGGGTCATGGCTGGTGGATGGGACATTACTGAGAATTTTTAAGGTTATTTGATGACCTATTGGCACCTCTTTATGTAACTGAATAAATAAGTTGGAACAAAACCAAAGTATCTTATTTACACAGACTAATGTATAAACACATTTATTGAGGTTTAAATAAACATTAATGTGAGTTTTATTGCTGTGGAGCAATACCACCATACCTGGGAACTTTCAGTTGAGGGCTACCCGGAGGGTAGTCCTCTGTTCAGCAGGGGGTAACAAAAATGACGCTAATCGCGTCAAAAAGGGGCGGGGCTTACCTCGAGTGTTGGGGGGATTTAACCCTTTGAGTGCCAGAGCGGTACGGAATGCATTGCAAAGCAATGCATTCCGTACCACTCTGGCACTCAGAGGGTTAAATGTGTCACACAGAAGGCTGGGGTCGGAGGCACAACGGGAGAAAAAAAAACAGATGTGGCAGAGTTTCAATAGAAACTCTCCACATCCGGAGGAATCTGCCTCTGCCCCGGAGACCCGGTAAAGCTCTGTTAGAACCGGAGTCTCCGGGGCAAATCCGGAGAGTTCCCAGGTATGAATACCACGCATACCACACAGTCTGATCTCCAAAAAAGAGGGACATCAGGATAGGAAAGAGGGACAGAGAGATTTGGGTCTCAAAGACTTTAGGATTAACCCATCAGATGCTACAGAGGTTTCCAACACATTGTGAAGGAATGCATTTCAGACGTCTCTAGCATCTGAGGAGTTAAACAACGTCATAGTGAAATTTAGTTAAAATTTTCATATTTGCTTAGATAGTATTAACCTTTTTGGAGTGTTTTCCAACAACTTTCCACTCCTCAAAAAAATGATAATAAAAGAAACAGGTCTTCTCCAGACTCCCAAACCAGTCTTATTAACCCTTTAGTGGCAGAAAGGTATCCAACGCTTCTGGCACTCAAAGGGTTAACAGTGTTTTAGGGGAAAAATAACGCTACAAAATGCTAGCTTGCCTTATAAAATGCATAGTCCTACTCACATATATATCTGTAAAACTAGCTGTAACGTGATATAACTCGGGTAAAGGGTGGGTACTTTGTTAGCCATAGAAAAAAGCAGGCAAGTAAAATGTTACCATTATTTGCTAACCGAGTGGCTCTAGGAGGCAAGCTTTCAAGATGACTTGGGGAGTTATGCACTAAAGTGTGACAAAAGTATGACTGCCTCCATAAACAATATCACTAAGAATCACCCCTTGCCTTGACCACTGCACTCAACAGCACTTCTCACTCCCACCCACTGACTGGCAGGTCAGGTGGCAGGAGGCACTTACACCCAATAGCCCTTACTCCTTCTGTGTCATACCTACCTTCCTCTAGACTGTAAGCTCTCACGAGCAGGGTCCTCTGATCCTTCTGTTCTACACATTTGATTGTACTATTTAATACCTCTGTATGTCTACTCCCTACTGTAAAGCGCTGCAGAATTTGTTGGCGCTATATAAATAAAGATTAATAATAATAAAATGGAGATAACTTCTCCAATTATATCACTTCTCCATATTCTGTGTTATTCTATGGAGTCTAAGATCTCCAAAGTTGGAGAATACTTAGTGAATAGGCTCGATAGAATCACATAGGAATTGGAGAAGTGATATCACTGGAGACATCATCACCACTTTATCACCTCTTAAAGTCTCTTCTTCAGACATAATAAGAATGAAGTCTGTGTACACAATACATGACAGGCTAAATAACCATGCAAATTATTTTATCATTTAAATTCCATTGGTAGTGAATATTCTTATCAGTATTTTCTATAATTCATTACCTAGTTTACAATAGAGTATCTTTGTAGTAGAATAAATACAAACAAGATTATGACATTTTTAATGCTCCAGTGAATTTTAGTATTTAGCCATAGAATGTGTAACTTGCGACAGACAGCCAAAATATTTGATTTACAGAGTTATTTAAACACGTTGGGAGAAGCCACTTTCCTCTGCACTCATCACGTCTTAATCACAAAACTGTACTCAACTACGCAAGACAGCCAGAGGTGAGGAGTGCAAAGAAATGGCTTCCACAAGCTTGCTGAAAGGATCCCCATTCAATATCAAAAGTCCTTATTTTATTGAAACAATAAAAATGTTTCTATATATATGTTTCACCATGATCATGTAATGGTAAGTTGTAGCATACCCAACTGCAATAGGTTTCATACAGTGTTACTCAAGCAGGATCTCCTTGACAAGGTGACCATTCTTAAAGCTCAACAGCATATTTCCCCACTGGATATTGGAAAGGAACTATGGATATATTTATGAAAGTAAACTGGAGTTATTCTGGAATAAACCAACTGCACCACAGGGGACAAATAATAATCACTACATTTCCATGCTGTTGAATAGCGCTAATATGAAGCAATGTACTGGAGACCTCTGGCATTCGAGGGGTTAAAAAGCCCAATTTAATTTAACAGAAATTTTTATTTGTCCCCTACGGTGCAGTTGGTTTACTCCAGAATAACCCAAGTTTTTTTTTATAAATATGGGCCTATGAACTATAAACTTAATAATAGAGGTTTTAAACCCAGTGGCCTACTACTGTAATTAACCCTAAATACACTGAACATAACTATATGTACCCCCCATCTCCACCCCGATGACTGTTTACTCGTACCCAATTCCTATCTATACTATATATCTCATTTTTACTGGATATATACCCCTCCTGCATTTCCTAGTTTAAAAGCTCCTCCAGTCTTCTATGCATTCTATCCCCAGCAAAGCAGCTCCCTTTCCATTTAGGTGCAATCCGTCACTACCATAAAGACAGTACCCAAGAGAAAAGTCTACCCACTGCTCTAAAAATCACAAACCTCCCTTCTTACACCAGTTATTAAGCCATGCATTAAGGGTACCTGAGCATCCTCTCCCTACTTGCATTGGCACATGGTATTGTGGTATTTCAGAAAATAATACCCTGGAGCTCCTTGCCTTGAGCCTGTCCCACACATGCACAAATTATTTTAGGGACCTTCACCTCCCTCCAGCTTTGTCATTGGTATCAATATGTATGACAACAGCTGAACCCTTTACATACTCTCGTAATAATATGCTACCCTCTCCATAACGTGCTGAACACGAACACCCACAAGAAAACATACTGAGTCTAGCTTTAGCCTCTTCACAAGGTGAGTAGGATTCTTATTTTTACCAAGTAAAATTTCTACTGTTGCACTATACTTTTTGAACGTCCCGGTTCCAGAAAATGACTACTGATGGCCTTGCTTTGGCATATTTTTGCATTTTTTTTTAAAAGATTTGTTTATTTTTATGGTGTTTCTGAAGCAGTGATATTGTGCATTTTTCTGAATAGACAGAAGAGAGTTCTCAATGTTAATAAGATAGAAAGTGAAGGGATATCTGGATTGAATTCACTTTCACAGAGACCTGAACACAATAACTCATTCACGCAGCTAAATCTACTCCCAACCACTCTTCAATTTGCTTTAAAGGGATAGTAATACTTAAAACGTAAAAAAAAATATGTTGTAGAGTAAAACAAGAGTACTCCCACTTTTATTCAAAAGTTATTCATTTTCAAAGTTTAATTTTTTAGGTGCAATATCACAGTGGCCTGAAATTGTACAGTGGTGCTGTTGCTACACCATCCTATGGAGATTTATGGTCCCGGGACCAGAGCTGTCCATAGGATCGTGTAGCAACAGCTCCACTGTACAATTTCAGGCCACTGTGATATTGCACCTAAAAAATTCAACTTTGAGAATTAATAACTTTTGAATAAAACACCTTTCAGCAGTGGGAGTACTATTGTTTTACTCAGGGGGATAAACCCTACAACATATTTTTTTTTACATTTTAAGTATTACTATCCCTTTATATTTTAGTATGACAGACTAGGTACAGATCTTTCCAAGTCCTGTGAACATCACCAATAAGGTACTTTAAGCCTCGTCCCTTCAGACGGATCATCTCTGTCTTCACTTTGAATATTGGACAGACCAACATTGGGCATTTTCCTGTCATATACAGCTGATGCCACTGCCAGCTGGTTCTCAGCAGAACTCAAATACAAAGATCATCTCAGGAGAGCGTTGGCATGTAATACTGGTTTTTCCATGGAGACAGTTCTTAACTCTGTGGCAAATGCCTGCATATAAACAGGAGTGAATAGTGACACATTAACTCCTTCCTGACAATGGACGTACATGTACGTCCCGCACAAACTGTCACTTAGTGACAGAGGACATACATGTACATCCAGGATGTCATTGAAAACAATGAAAGAAAAAAGTTCAACGGGTGTTAAGTGCAGGACGCATACGTGGACAGTCACTAAGGGGTTAAAAAACGCCATTTACACATGGATTTGAGCTTCCTCAGAAGATAGGGAAAGGACAGAGCTGCTGGGTCTCTCACAAATATGGAATTAACCATTTGACCACCAGAGTGGTGAGCAATGCAATGCTTTTAGTCTCATTGTGGAACAATGAGTTGCACGCCCCACTGGCACTCAAAGGGTTAAAAATGTTAAAAGAAAGTGAAAAGTGGAGAGACGCATTTGGACAGAAATGGATTTGCAATAAAAAGCTGTTAACAAATGAAATGTGTTTTATTGACTTTATACTCATTATCTTAATTTAAGGAAATAGCTTGCAATAGTATACATACAGCCTTCTGTTTACACAGTCCTTTTATATTTAGAGCATTGTATTTCAGGGAAAGATTGCTGACCCAGTAGGTTTCTATACAATGAGTTGTGTACAAATATGGTTCGACTAAAGCAGCCAGTTGCCAGTGGGAGAAAAATGGTTGCCATTCCTCTTGTAGCGTCTAAATTTGCCAATACAAACAAAGCAGGCTTCAGACACTGGGTGAAATTTACATTTCAAATGCCCAACACATTTCACATTCAGCTCTTGGCATGTCAACGGGAGCACTGGCCCTGCAGCATTCTGAATTCCCAGGCTAATTATATGATTCAGAATGAAAAAGGAAACTCATTTTAACACATACCATTTTCTATGTTTAATGCCTTGATGCTAGAGATATCTTTAGTGCATTGTTATACATATAAGGGGTTAAACCTTTGAGCACCAGAGGGGTATGCAACACATTGCTTTGCGATGCATTGCGTACCCCTCTGGCACTCAAAAAGTTTAAAAGAGAAACACAGAATAACCAAAAGAACCAAGTGGCCCATCTCCTATATATGTAAAAAGCACATACGTGAGCCTCAGAGACTAGCCCTGTCTATCCCTATGTTATTATGATCCATTACTTTATTAGCCCCTACCACTTCTTCAAGCAGACATTATAATTTTTCTACCACCCTGTTTTTAAAGTAGTTCTTATACGTAATATTTCCAATTCAAGTTCATATCACATCTAATATTTTTCGTAGCCTATTAAGGACCAGAGGGGGTGTGCTTTATTACATCTCTAAATTTCCATGAAGAGTGACTAAATTCAAAACCAAAATGAGCATTAAACTTCATGACATAGTTACAACCTACTAAAAATCTGGCCTGCTGGTCTTCACATCATATTATTGTCAAATCCATTTGCATGGGGTTCGAGGCAGCCATAGGAAGTGTTGAAGGCTCAATGGCTAGGGGAAGACACCACCAAAAACATATGCTTATTAAAGGGATAGTAATGTTTCATAATAAAAGCAGCTCTAATTAATCATCATAGTATTTGGACTTTGGAGAGTGTTATTTCACTACTGTCAGAGTTATAGTTCAAGTGTAATTCAATGGCAAAGCGTCCCCCTCCCGCCCCTTTTACTGATGTAACACTGCTCAGCCAGAGCAGAAGGGAGGTGCCCAGGTAGACAATCTTCACTTAAGATAAGGGAAAAAGCTGAAAAGCTTGTCAAGGGGAGCAGGGCTTTCATTGTTCTGATAGGAAGAATATTGTCCCTTGCTGTTATCTGTCTGATCTTACAACCAGATTCCACATCTGAGAAGAGATGGCTTACACTAGGTAAAAGGGGCGGGAGGGGGAAACTTTGCTTGTGAATATCTCTCACACCATAAAGGTTTGAGAGATAAGACTTATATCGTTCTTCATGTTTTTATAATGCCTACAAAATAAAGATAAAACGATGTATTACTATCCCTTTAATTGTGAGAATACAAAAAAAAAACTAGGATTTCTCTTCAATATTCCTTTTATTTTGTGCAGTTGCAATATTCTGAGTTTTATAAGCGAGGTCACTTATACAAGGCATTGTAAGAGTGCTGGATGGTGCAGTAACATTCTTGCTGAACTGTGGCACTGAGTCACTAAAGGTCAAACTAAAGCAAGATTTACTGCTTAAATTAATAGTAATGGGAGATATTTCATTCAAATGTTATAACAGTTCAGTTGTTTCACAAGGAGATGGGGGTGTTACTGGCACATTCTATGGAGTACTGTAAGCAAAGGCTCAGTTTTCCTATAGAAAGAAATAGGACAAAAACGCTGTTGCCACACCAGGTGCCACTATTACCAAGTTTAATAATAATATTAAATATCTAAATACATTTTGAATTGAACATCTCCCAACAGCTTACACTCAAAGCAAATCCCAACAAAGCAGATGTTTTTCATAAAAAACGTTATTGCTTCTTTATTTTTTTCCCTGGAATCATCAGGCCAATATATCATGAACATAACTCATAAGTGTGTCCAGGGGAGAGCTGGCAACTTGTGGCCAAGGGGGCAAATAAAATCAAGTGGCCCATTTCTATTAAAGTTTGAGCCCACTGTCCCCGCCAACCCCTTTTTGTTAATTTTAAAATTGGCATTAATGTTTGAAGTAAGGCAAGTTATATCACATAGCTCACAGTTTAAATGGGGCTACAGTAGTGAGCTACTACACAGCTTAACATTTTAAGTAAAGCTGCACTAGTGATACTACAGAGCTTACAAGGGAAATGGGTTATGCTGCTAGTATAGCTCCACTTGGATTGTAGCTCTGTGGTATCATTTGTGTAGCTCCATTTCAATTGTAAGGTCTGTGGTATCACTAATGTAGCTCCATTTACAGCTGCATTCGGGAGATTTAGTGAAGAGCAGTGGCCCACCAGCCCAGACATATGACTGGCCCAGGAGGAAATTGCCCCCTGCCCCCCAAGCCAGCCATCCCCTAAGCTTATCAAAGGATAATATGGCAAACAGCAATATTTGCATAAGATTGCTGTATTCACTAATGTGAACTAATGTACTATGGCCAATAAATTCTAACGGCCCTTATAAATTTTGCCTTTGCAACTTTGTTCAAAAGAGAACATCTTCAATCAGTTCTGATGCCTTAGTACAAGGAGGCCAACATGGCAGCTGCTAGTAGGACCACAAGATACACTGTGCATGGTAATCGTAACTCTTTAAGGGCCAGGGGGTGTACACTCTGCTCATGCAAAAACTGTCAGCATTTGTCATATAACTCTATATAGCTCCTTGGTGAGACCTCATCTAGAATATGGAGTACAGTTTTGAAAACCAGTGAACTGGGAAACGTGCAGAGGAGTGCAACAAAACTGATAAAGGAATTGGAGGATCTCATTTATAATGATATTTTAGCTAAACTGGGCTTTAGAGAAGAAAAGCCTGAGATGATATGATTACCATTTACAAATATATTCAAAGTCAATACAAAGAACTCCTCAATTAACTATTTACTCAGAGAGCTGAGCAAGAGGTCATCCATTTAGATGAAAGGAAAGGCGATTTCAAGTAAAACATAAGGTAGGGATTTTTTTTACAGTAAGGGCAGTAAAGTTATGGAATGATCTGAATGTAGATACTGTAACTGCTTTCAAAAATGCAATGGATAACTATCTAACACAGAGCAATATTGAGAATTATGACAATTGGCTTCAAAGCAGATAGGATGTTGAACCAGGGACATTTCTGACTGCCATTTGGTGTCAGGAAGGATTTTTTTTACCCACTTATGGCTTAATTGGCAATGGCTTCAATAGGTGGTTTTTTTTTTTTTTAACCTTCCTCTGGATCAACAGGGTGATTAGACATGGGCTGAACTTGATGGACATGTCTTTTTTCAGTCTCGTCAATTATGTTATATGCCACTATATCCACCTCTATGGAGTAGACATCCAGGACAGATTGAAGATGTTATCTCTTGAACAAATGCACAATGGCAAAATACGTAGGGCCAATGGGATTTTCTGGCCAAACTAAAGTATGTTGAGGGTTCTTATTATGAAGAATTATTTTTCTTTTCAGAGTCCAGATTCCAAGCCTACTGGGATTTTTCTACCCTTATTTCTAACAAATTCCTTAGCAAAGTTTTTAACCTATAGTTTGTATACGAAGCAGGGTTTTATAAATATGGTTTATATTACTAAATTACTAATAGGCCTGATAAATGTTATATTTACTGCTTTGTTTTATCTCAAAACTTTATATTGCTGCATGATTTGATATGATCTGACATTTCCTCTCACAAGTTATGATGAATCCTGCACTATGTTCAATCAAGTGGTATAAAAAAACTGGACAAAGCTACATAACTTTTTTTTTTTTTTCTTTTTTTTTTTTAACATCTCATTGAACTTTAGAAAATCTGAGTCCTGAGTTTAATTACTGTATTTACAATTGGGTTGTTCTGTAATAATACTAATTGATTAGACAACATTTTATGAGCAACTGCATCACCAAAATGAGGAAAAAATTTCAAATTTTTGTAGTTCTATTAATGTAAAATTGTGTTTAAAATGTTATATTAACTACAGATAATACAGACTTCTGTTTTTACATTGACATATTTTGTTCAGATGTGTATTTTTATTTTTTTATGTGCTATTAAGACTAACATTTATAGCAATGTGCACCATTAGGACCACAAGGTATTCTGGTTAGAGGTTGATTTTGTAAACCCTATATATTGTTCAGAAACACCCGTTGCATTCTATTGCCCCTTCAGAATAAAATTATCACGGTGCCCATGATCCTTATCTGTCACTCTTGGTTGTGGACGCTCAAATTGGCTGAGCTTGTTTGGCCCGCCCATTGTGGTCTTTTTATACCTGGCCTTTGGCACCTGTCAGGTGCCCTTTCGTGGTGTTCCTGAGCCAGTGTTGCTGTTGCTGTGTTCCTGCTTCCTGTGTACCGATTTGGCCTGTTTGACTACGCTCCTTGTTTCCTGCTCCGTGATTTGACCCGGCCTGGCTGACGTTCCTGCTTGTGACCTGATCTGGCTTGTCTGGGAATTCTGCTCTGTGATCTGACCTGGCCTTGCTGACGTTCCTGCTTTGTGACCTGACCTGTCTTGTCTGAGTATCCTGCTCCGTGATCGACCCGGCCTGGCTGACTTCCTGCTCCGTGACCTGAACCGACTCTTTAGGAAATGCCTGAGGCGTTAGTTCCAGAAATATCTCCAATTGATTAATAAAGCCTGTGCATAGGGTAGGTTCGCCATCATATCTCAACGGTAACTGCGGTGCCGCCGTTAGGCCTCTGGTATGTGTAGTAGGAACTAACACCTCAGGCATTTCCTAACGAGCCGGTTCAGGTCACGGAGCAGGAAGTCAGCCAGGCCGGGTGGATCACGGAGCAGGATACTCAGGCAAGCCGAGTTAGGTCACAAAGCAGGAACGTCAGCCAGGCCGGGTCAGATCACGGACCAGAATTCTCAGACAAGCCAGATCAGGTCACAAGCAGGAACGTCAGCCAGGCCGGGTCAGATCACGGAGCAGGAAACAAGGAGCGCAATCAAACAGGCCAAATCGGTACACAGGAAGCAGGAAAAATGGAACACAGCAACAGCAACACTGGCTCAGGAACACCACGAAAGGGCACCTGACAGGTGCCAAAGGCCAGGTATAAAAAGACCACAATGGGCGGGCCAAACAAGCTCAGCCAATTTGAGCGTCCACAACCAAGAGTGACAGATAAGGATCACGGGCACCGTGATAAAAATGTAGTGAGCCCAACTGAGGATGATGGTAATTGTAGTAAAAAATCCACACGAAGAGAGCCATGGGTTCTCACTTTTGGTCTAGGCTCAGGAAGCAATAATAGCTTTTGGATGCAAAATCCCAGAAAATAAATTCCAGGCATTGTAATTGCACACTAATTTTATTTTTTGGAAATCCGTCTCTGGAAATTGTGGGCTTCACATTGCAGCCTGAATCCTGACAACGAGGTATCTATGTGCCAAGAAACAGCTGTTGGCCGGCGTTATCTGTTCCACACGCTTTTCACTCTGCATTACTCCAATTGGACAGTTTGCTAATGGAGTGAGTGTCTGACTCATTCTTTCTCTATAGTATATTGTGTCAAAGATATATTCAATGCATTGTGTTAGAGACATCTTTAACATTCATAGTGTGAATACAAATATTTTGTGATACCTCCATTTTTATATGTAGAAAAAGGACAGATTAAGGATAGGATAGATGCAATTTTAGGTGCAATGTGACAGTTCCATCATTATTAAATATTTAAAGCACAATTAGTATCAGAATTTTTTTCTGCTCTGCAAATTAAAAATGTGAAGTTATTAAAAATTTGCACCAAAATTCATTAATCATCCGACACATCATTATGAACATTCCTTCACTTTTCAAGAGTGATGTATGTTATACGCCACATGGCTCCTCCAAAAGGTCGCAAACAATAAAATCCTTAATAATGCAATCCTACAATCTTAACTCTGAGGCAAATGAGAGGTTATACTTTATTTTAATTAAATTAACTTAAAGTCATAGGACTGTATGTTTAAAAAAAAAGTGGAGGCGTTCTGGGGAAAACCATTTGCACTATAGGGCAGAACTAAAAATTCACAAAGCTCTCACTGATTTAACGCATGCAGGCATGAGAGATGTTTTATTCAACATTTATTGCAGCTCAAACCTGTAAATGTTTGGTGCAGTACTTACATGGCCTGAAATGTCATGATGTAGCTGTTGCTACAGCACTGTATGGAGGACTACTGCCCGGAGATGTCCATAGACTACTGTAGGAACAGCTCCACCATAACATTCAGGCCAGGGAAGTACTGCACCCACAATATGTAGATTTTCAACTGCAATAACTTTTGAATAAGACATCTCAGCAGTGGGAGTACCCTTGTTTTATTCAACACGATAAACCCTGCACTATATACACATAAACTAGCATTCAAAAGTTTGGGGTCACTTAGAAGTTTCCTTGTTTCTGTTATGGGAGCAGCTTGACTGTATGGTACGTAAGAAGTGCCCATTAAGCCAATCCAAATTGTGGGAGGTGCTTCAGGAAGCATATGGTGAACTCTCTTCACATTATCTCAACAACCTGACAACTAGAATGCCAAAGATCTGCAAGGCTGTAGTTGCTGTAAATGGAGGATTCTTCAAAGTTTGAGGAACACAATTATTATTTAAATTAAAAATCATTAAAGATCATTAATTCTAACCTTGTCAACATCTTGACTGTATTTCCTATTCATTTTGCAACTCATTTGATGGAAAACAAGGACATTTGTAGGTAAATGTTTTCAATATTATGTGATATGATCCTGAAGATACTATAGTATTGTCTATATTTCCAGGCCCTAGAACAGGGGTGTCCAAGTTCAGTCTTCAAAGGCCACCAACAGGCCAGGATGTAAGGATTTCCCTGATTAAGCACAGGTGAGGTAATCAGTAGCACATTAATTTTGACTGGCTCACCTGTGCTTAAAGGGATAGTAATGTTTCACAATAAAAGCAGCTCCAATTAATCTTCATAGTATTTGGGCCATGGAGAGTGTTATTTCAATACTGGCAGAGCTGTAGTTCAAGAGTAATTGAATGATAAAGTCCCCCTTCCCACCCCTTTTGCTGATTTTAACACTGCTCACCTCAGAGCAGTAAGGTAGTGTCCAGATGGATCTCAGAGAGGGACAATCTTCACTGAGCATAAGGGAAAACCTGAAAATCCTGTCAAGGGGCGCAGGGTTTTACTTATATTCTGAGTAAGAAGATTGTCCCTTGCTGTGAGCTGTCTGTTCTTAAGAAAACATTCCACATCTGAGGGGAGGTGGCTTACACTAGGTAAAAGGGGTGTGTGTGTGTGGGGGGGTACTTTAGCATTCAATTACTCTTGAACTACAGCTCTGACAGTATTGAAATTACACTCTCCATGGCCCAAATACTATGAAGAATAATTGGAGCTGCTGTTTTTGCGAAACATTACTATCCCTTTAGTCAGGGAATCCTTAACCCTCTGAGTGCCAGAGGGGTACCCTCTGGTGCTCAGAGGGTTAAATCCTGGCCTGTTGGAGGCCCTTGAGTACTGTACTTGGACAACCCTGCACTGGAACTCTCTCTCTAGAATTCAACAGGTTAAAAGCTCCAGTATAATCAATTGGAATTTGGGGACTTTTTCTGGAGTGGTTTATTTGCACCTCTCAAGATCCGTTTTCTTCTCCTTCATCACTAAAAGCTTTTAACCCGCTGAATGCAGAGAGTTCTCTCACTCATTTATTTCCAGTGTATTGGAGAACATCCAGTGTGTTCACTTATCTTCCTGAATGTGTTAAAACGGATAAATGTGTCAGTTTTACATTGGCAAATGAACCTCTACTGAGGATTTGCTAAATTTCCTTGGAGAAAACTAAGTACATTTTCGCCTTCAGTTGCATTCCATTTTTATTCTCCGAGGACCCCTTGAAGACCAAAAAAATAGCCAGCTGTTCTACAAAAGATGTTAAACAAATGTTGCCATCTCACTGGGGATCTTCAGAGCTGATTGTGTTATATCTGCAATGTACTGTACCCTGAAGATACCATCACAGGAGGTACATACAGTACAGTCCATACGTATTTGAACAGTGACACAAGTTTTGGCCCTTTTCTCCAGCACATTGGATTTTTAAATTAAACAATGACTAAGAAGATAAAGTGCAGACTATCAGCTTTAAGGGTATTTACAATTACCATAAACTGTGCACCGTGTATGCATTCTAGCTCTGTAAAATAAATAGTTTTTGAGAAATTAACCTTTATGTTCCTGCACAGTATGATAATTACTGTAGTTCTTCCCTAGACCACTCTTATGATGACTTATGATGAGCTGTGATCTTACAAAACCCCCCAACGTGCATCCCTGGGAACTTTGTGTCCCTGGAGGGGACTCATGCGGTGCAGCCAGGGGATGCTCTGTGGTGCGGCCGAGGGATGAAAAATTATGTGATTCACATTAAAAAGGGGCGGGACTTACTCACGGGTGGGGGCAGGGCTTGATGAGAGTAACACAAAGTGGGCAGGAAATGGGTGGAACTGGGTGAGAAAGAAGGAGATGTGGGTGTGAAGTAGAAGAAACAGCAAGTAAGGAGGAAAAGTGGGAGAGTTTCATCAGAAACTGCTCACCACCTGTGTATCTGCCACTGTCCGCCAGAGACCCAGTTATCAGCTACAAAAACGGGAGTCTCCGGGGCAGCTCCGGAGAGTTTCTAGCTATGCCAATGTGAGTTAATAATGGCCTAGTCCATGAAATGCCACACTGTGTCACTAACGAATACAAATTATTTTCTCAAAAGTTGTTTATTTTACAAACAAGTGGCTAATACCACATATACGCAGTTCTTAATACTCCTTAAAATTAACTAAATGTATCTTATATTGATATGTCTACTTTGTGAAAATTCTTGTGGATTCCCCACTTGAAATGTTCATGGTTCCTTAACTGAAGCATTGTCTGCTGTGTCAGCCATCTGAGTGGAAGAGGGAAGTGCAATGCATTGCTCTGCAAGGGTGTTGCACATCAATCTGACACTCAGTTTATTCACAGCACAATTATTTTCCTTGATTCATGTACATTGAGATCAACAGCCCCTCATGTATCTGATATCTGTACACATCTTCAAATCCACTTCATTTACACCATGGCCATGCATTCAAAAAACAGAATCTGCAATTTAAATATATTATAATGCTATTTATTTAAACAGTATTATTTAATCAGTTTTTCAGAGCTCTCTCAGCCTGCACACAAGCTTATGTTGTGTTCCCATAATTAAGTTCCCAATTTTTTTGTAATTAGAATTTCAAAATATCCCTTTGAGTGCCAGAGAGATATCCAACGCCTTGCCTTGCAATGCATTGGATATCTCTCTGGCACTTAAAGGGATAGTAATGTTTCATAATAAAAGCAGCTCTAATTAATCATCATAGTATTTGGACTTTGGAGAGTGTTATTTCAGTTCTGTCAGAGTTGTAGTTCAAGAGTAATTCATTGACAAAGTGTCCCCCTCCTGCCCCTTTTACTGATGTAACACTGCTCAGCCAGAGCAGAAGGGAGGTGCCCAGGTAGATTTCAGAGAGGGACAGTCTTCAATTAAGATCAGGAAGCTACACATGTGAGGGCTGCACTGACTTTTTATTGATAACAATGGTGAATAATAGCCTGTCAGATATTCAAACATACATATGTATTTATTGATCAAGCCAAGATAATACTGATATTTAATAGTCATCGATTCTTGAACTGTGCAGAATTAGCAGACGCGTGCCAATTAGTGCTAGTTAATTAAGTAAAAAAAAAAAAAATTAATAATAATAATAATTATATATATATATATATATATATATATATATATATATATTTTTTTTTATAAATCTCAGGTGGTGCCGCACCCTTGCTTCAGGCGTGCCTCATTTGGCCCATGGGCCACACACCGGATGCCCAGGGCTTAATGGGTTAGGAAGACTCATGTACTTCACCTGGTTCCGTTTAAAACCCCCCCAGTAGATGTGACACATTAAAGCGGAAGTACCACCCCTTTATCCCAAATAATGGTGACTAGCTGCTCAATAGTGCAAGTCACCAGAATTATTACTGCGTTATTGAGAATTCTATACTGTTCCCAGACTGACAGCCAGGAAATAGCGCAGGCATCTTTCCATAGTGATGTCTGCGCTGTCAGTCCCTTTTGGCACCGAACGGCTTCTAGCAACGCCTCCTAGAGCAGGCAGGACTGACAGCGCTGTTACCTGGTTGTCAGTCCGGGAGCAGTATAGAATTCTTAATAACGTGATAATAATTCTGGCGACTAGCACTATTGAGCAGCTAGTCGCCAGATGGGTAATTATTTGGGGCAAAGTTTACAAGCGGTGGTAGTTCTGCTTTAACCCCTTAAGGATCCATGACGATCCTGTTCCGTCATGGGTTGTTATACCCTTAAGGACCCATGACGAAACTGGACCGTCATGGAATTCCAGGCTCCACTCGCGGCTGCACGACGTTCGGGGAGTCCGGAACCCAGCCGCGGAAAAAAAAAAAAATGCTCCGTGGTCCTTAACGGACAGCAAGGTGCGTGCGCGGCCAGTCGTTAAGGGGTTAAGCTTTGTTACAGAACACTGTTTTTTATAAATAAATAAATAAATAGTGGATGGTGACATCACTAATATGCCACTAA
The DNA here is from genome assembly GCA_037306005.1 of Rhinophrynus dorsalis. Classification (NCBI taxonomy): domain Eukaryota; kingdom Metazoa; phylum Chordata; class Amphibia; order Anura; family Rhinophrynidae; genus Rhinophrynus; species Rhinophrynus dorsalis. The sequence continues at coordinate 528,560,810 of CM074718.1, forward strand.
TATGCAGGAGAATATTGATGGAATATTTAACTAAATTACCAAAATAATGACACTTTGGTTTAAAGGAATCACTATTGTCAGAGAGTCTGCCCTGGAAAGCATAGTAAATAGGTAACCTATTCTAGAAATACCAGGATTATCTGTTGAAATTCTCTATTACATCTGTGTGTGTATTAACTGAGACAACAGACCCTTTGCTTGAATTGGGGAGGTGAAATATCTGAGTGATTTTATAGGGATTGATAGCTGGATTTTGTCTGAGGATTTGCTCTCTATCTGATGTGAAAATCTAGGGAAGGATTAAAGTTGACATGTTGGCATAATTTATTGGTTACATCCCAGCCATATCAGTTTTGACATAATACAAACCTGGGCTGTCAAAATATATAGTTTTTAATATGGTATTGGTGCATCATCTTCTGGAACAAATAAGTATTGCTACTGGGGGTTTAATTTTAATTTAAATCTTATCTTTGAGTAACCAATCAGAAAGTCTAGAAAGTTAGTCTGACATCATATTATAATGAGCTGTCAACTCATCCTATCAGAGAAGGATGGTCGTGTCTTTCTGATAAGGAAATTTGGTAGTATAAAATATAGTGATTTTGTATGCGGAAGCTATTTGTTCTGACTTTCATGAAGTAACCATCTGGCCAGAGCCAGAGAATCCTAAGAAAACAATGCCTTAAGTTTGTTTGTAATTGTAAATTTATTTACTATTAATTCTGTGTAGCCCTAATAATTATATATATTTCCTCTATATTTAAGGCAAAATAATGTTATAATAATTTTTGTATATATAGACTTGGCCAATCTATATAAAGAAAATTATTATAAAAAGCTGTATTGGCTTTAGCTTATTCTGGGGATCTAAACAGAATTAACTAGCAAATTCCAGATAATTGTGAGATAGTTTGATAGCAGTGTAGATCAAAATAGCATTGTATGATATCATGGGCCTAAATTTAGTTCTGTTGAGAAAGTTCTTTTGGACAATCTCTCACAGCACAAAAGAAGCTGCCATCTTGGGTGGGTCGACAGTGTAACCTATAATCTCTAGTTAACCCTTGTAGTGTTCCATGGTGTAACAAACATGATATTGCCATTGTAATTTTTATAGTATATGTTGCATTAAATGTATTAGTTTTAGCTTTGCTTTCTAGATATATATTTTTTTATTATTATATTATTGGTATAATCTGTTATTGGCAATAAACTATTTGCAATGTTATATCTCATCCAGAAGGAATGCAATATTAAAAACAGTAGATAAATTGTTAAATTTGATTTATCTGATCTGGGACATTTTTATCCCAGATAAAGCTATACATTTTGAAATATTTTTATGTGGTACAAGGAAATTGTTATGAGACTTGTGTTTTAAATTAGAACTAACTCACATAACAAAATCCCTGATACCTAAATTACCATAGTTTAAACAGGTTTTGGGGCAGATCTTCATATACACTGCAGTCAAATATATTATCATGAATTGTAAAGAACCCTTTTTATGCTGTTTTGTTCAATTATTGCTACACAATACCTCTGGATACACCTATATAAGGTTTAATCCTGTTTATGCTGCGTAATTTAATTAAAAACATTATTTTGTGATATTGGTTATTAATTTACTATACGTCCATTCCTTTAGATATAGCTTAGCATATGACTAAAGTCATATTAGAAGGTATATTTTTATATTTTTGTATATATATATATATATATTGTAACGGATCCTACCCATTACTGAGCCCTTGTCTGGACCTCAAACTATTTATTCAAAGACTATGGACATTTATTACTGTTTGGACTCTGTGCTGTGCCTTGGTGTACAAACTGGCCAGCTATTCCCTAAGAGAAAGACTTAAATTCATAGACTTTGGATCACATAGTATGTTTAATGTATGGCGAACGTTTTAGTTATTGTATGTGGTATGTTGAGGGTTTACTCCAAGGGAATAGGCAGTGAGGGGTTAATTATTTCATTATGTATTGCAGACTCCCAAGCCTTTTGCTTAATTATTCAACCCCTGGCCATTGTTAAGGAAATGAATATTCTGGCCACTCAAGTCCTTGGAGTGAGAACTGTCCTGAGACCCCCCTGCTGTGTGTGTTAATCCATTCACACCCCTCAGTCTGTGAGTCACCTATTGTATAGCCTGAAACTCTGTTGCCAGCCCTTTGTATTATGTTGTGAGTTGATTACCTCTGTGAATGCTCTCATTGTGTCAGCCCTTGCCTTTTGTCTGATGTGTTTGATTTAATCAAGTTCCCTATTGTATCAGGTTTCCCCATGTGATCCAATGTACTGTACTGTATATAAATATCTGTAGTTTGTGTCAATAAAGTGAGTTCTGTTTTGGAGTGAACAAGGAGTCCTGGAGTCTTGTATTGCTTATGGTCTAAAGTATCCACTCTGATACCCATCTGCGCCAAGTATCCTGAATCGCTGACCGCCTGCTGCCAGTTTCCTGCGTCCTAGCTTTGTGGACTGTCAGGCGGCGACGTGGACTCTTCCCTGCTTCCCTGCTTCCAGTGATCCTGTGGCTGTTTCCAGTGACCGTCCATACTCCAACCAGTGCACCTGACGGCGCTTATCTGCTTTGAGAAGGAGAGACCCAGGAACGACGGCGGAAGGTGACGCGGTCCCTTCCCAGCTTCCGTTACATTGGTGGCATAGCGGTGGGATTTCTCCTTCATATTGGGTGCAGCAATTGAGGCATGGCAGATGAAACAGTGCTGGCAGACACTCTAGGAGCATACGAGGATCGCTACAGCGCCATCCGAATACAGTGGTGGACCCAGCTGGGTGATGTTATCTACGACTTCGTTCCAGAGTTGGATGCGTGCATTACAGAGGAGCTCAGAGTACAGGAGGAGTACTGGGACTTTGTTAAATACCTGGACCAGGAATATGGATCCGAGGGCCTTTTTGACTGGTGCCCAGCCCGCTTGCGATGGGACATCCAAGGGCTGGTATGGAACGCCTACCACATGGACTCTACTTTTGGGTGCCCTGACTCCAGCAGGTACTGGGAGATCCGGGACAAAAGAGAGGACCGTTTTGGTGGATACATTCCTGCGGACTGCCAGGGAAATTTGGATATTCTGGCAGGATGTGAATGGGACCTGGAGCAACTATATGCTGGGTTCATTCGAGAGGTCCGGGAATTCCAAAAAGAGGAAGAAGAATGGGGGGGTAACGCATCTGAGGAGGACTTCAGCGACATTGAGGGCCAAGATTGTGTTACCCCTGTTCACTCCACACTGGTGAGTGGGAATTCGTTCCTCACCAGTGCCCCTGTTGTTGCCCCTGCATCAGGAAGTGGGAAAATTGCCCTGCCTGATACCCCTTTGCCCCTGGACTGTTTGTTGCCTGAGCTGAGGGGTGGGAATTCGTTCCCCCTCAGTGAAGAGAATGCCTCTGCATCAGGGGATGGGACGGACGTCTCCCCTGATAGGCATATTGCCCCTTCCCCTGTGTTCCCAGCTGCGGTGGACGAGACGCAGGTCCCCGCCAGCAGCAATTGTATGCCCCAACTGATGGGTGGGAGAGAGCCCATCAGTCCCTGTGAACCCCCTGCTGTGGTGAGGGGAGAAGAGCTCACCAGCAGCCCCAGAAAGATGCCCCCTGTTCTATTGGAGAATGCCCTGGGAGCAGAGCAGTGTGTGCTCCCCAGGGTCACGGATAATGCCGCCTTGGGGGATGGGACTGCGGTCTCCCTCAAGGCAGAGAAGGCCCTGGAAAGTGATGGCCTACAAGAGGAGGACCCCAGCGGACTGGAAGAGAGCAGTGCTGCTGGCCCTCCTGAGGATATGTTGTGTGAACTGATGGGGGGAGAAGAGTGCCCCATCAGCCCCCCTGTAAACCCTGACCTGGTGAGTGGGAGCGAGCTCACCAGGGTCTGGGAAACCCCTGCTGTGGTGAAGGAGATGCAGGTCCCCACCAGCAGCCCCAGTCCGTCCCCTGTTGCTACTGCCCTGGAGAAGGGGAAGAGTGTGTTCTCCAGGTATGTGACTAAGATTGCGAGGAGGATTGAGACTGCCCTCCTCCAGAAGACAAGAGATGGCCCTGATGTGAGGGGCCAAGAAGAAGAGGGGTACAGCAGGCTGCCACTCTGCAGTGCTGCTACTGCCCCTGGAAACCCTGGATGTTGCCCCAAGTTCCTCATGCTGGAGAGTAGGAGCGAGCTCTCCAGTCCCCCTGTAACCCCTGGCTTGGTGCGTGGGAGCGAGCGCACCAGGTCATGTGAAACCTTGGCTGGGATTAGTGGATCAACAGTCCTCATCCCCAGCCCAACGATTGTGTTCCCTTTCCCTGTGACCCCTGGCTTGGTGGATGGGAGCAAATTCACCGGGTCCTGTGAACCCCCTGCTGTGGTGTGTAGGAGTGAGCACACCACCCCTTGTTTTGCCCTGACACTGGTGAGTGGGAGCAAGCTCACCAGAAGCCCCAAGAAGGCGCTCCCCAACAATTCCCCTTTGAGCCCTGATCTGGTGAGTGGGACCACCGTCCTCATCAGGGATGTTGCTGGGGCCCCTGAATTTCCTGAGCTCTGCCTGGAGGGTGGGAATGTGTCCCAGAACGTTGCCCCAGCCCAGGAGAGTGGGACAAACATCCTCTCCTGTTCCTCTGGGGCAGTGGCCCAACTAAATGGGGGAGATATGCCTCTCTCTCCACACTCTGATGCACAGAAGCCAGAGACACAATTGCCCCAGGAAGATCCCCCTTACAGACTGGCTTTGGACCCTGAGCCCCTGGCCCCAGACCCAGGAACATTGAACCCCAGCTCTGCATGGAGCATGGCCCAGGAGAGGCCACCCAATTTGATGATTGCCAGGACAACCAGGCACCAATTTCCCTGGCCCAGGATTAAGAACCGAGGCTGTACCCCTGGTCCAGGACAAGAGACCTGCTTTCTATTTCCAGGCGTGGACAAGGGGCTTGCATTTTCTCCTGGCACAGGACACCAGGCTGAGTCATTGTTTCCCTGGCCCAGGACAAGGGGCTCCTCCTTTAAGACTGGCCTAGGACTAAGGCCTCCAGACTAATGAACTATCCAGACAAGTGGCTCACAACCTCAATGGTCTCCTACAGCTCCAAGTCAGCGTTTACTACTGTCCCCGCTGGCTTGGTACAAAAAGGGGGAGAAATGTAACGGATCCTACCCATTACTGAGCCCTTGTCTGGACCTCAAACTATTTATTCAAAGACTATGGACATTTATTACTGTTTGGACTCTGTGCTGTGCCTTGGTGTACAAACTGGCCAGCTATTCCCTAAGAGAAAGACTTAAATTCATAGACTTTGGATCACATAGTATGTTTAATGTATGGCGAACGTTTTAGTTATTGTATGTGGTATGTTGAGGGTTTACTCCAAGGGAATAGGCAGTGAGGGGTTAATTATTTCATTATGTATTGCAGACTCCCAAGCCTTTTGCTTAATTATTCAACCCCTGGCCATTGTTAAGGAAATGAATATTCTGGCCACTCAAGTCCTTGGAGTGAGAACTGTCCTGAGACCCCCCTGCTGTGTGTGTTAATCCATTCACACCCCTCAGTCTGTGAGTCACCTATTGTATAGCCTGAAACTCTGTTGCCAGCCCTTTGTATTATGTTGTGAGTTGATTACCTCTGTGAATGCTCTCATTGTGTCAGCCCTTGCCTTTTGTCTGATGTGTTTGATTTAATCAAGTTCCCTATTGTATCAGGTTTCCCCATGTGATCCAATGTACTGTACTGTATATAAATATCTGTAGTTTGTGTCAATAAAGTGAGTTCTGTTTTGGAGTGAACAAGGAGTCCTGGAGTCTTGTATTGCTTATGGTCTAAAGTATCCACTCTGATACCCATCTGCGCCAAGTATCCTGAATCGCTGACCGCCTGCTGCCAGTTTCCTGCGTCCTAGCTTTGTGGACTGTCAGGCGGCGACGTGGACTCTTCCCTGCTTCCCTGCTTCCAGTGATCCTGTGGCTGTTTCCAGTAACCGTCCATACTCCAACCAGTGCACCTGACGGCGCTTATCTGCTTTGAGAAGGAGAGACCCAGGAACGACGGCGGAAGGTGACGCGGTCCCTTCTCAGCTTCCGTTACATATATATATATATATATATATTTTTTTTTTTTTTTACTTAAATAAATTATAAATATTTTTGCACAAATATGTGTAATTGATTATTTTAATCAATTATGTACTGTGAAGTAGTGTGTCAATAACTAGTTTGTGTAAAGATATCAAATTAATTTAATTACCCATTTCTATCTATTTATGTGAAGATATACAACAATAATTGGATCTTCTGTTAACCCTTTCCTGTATATCCTTGACAATATCCAATACCAATTGCAATAGTTTTTGTTAGTGCTGCCACACATCAAAAAATTGATGTGATGATGGAGAGGTATAAATAGATTTCTTACTGGCAAAACAGCTTATACCATAAAATAGTATATGCTTCTAACCAGAACAAGCAATTTTTAAGCAATGTGCACTGTTGTATTGCATATTGGCCTACAAACAGGATGTTTTGTATCATAAATTTGTGTTTTGTACATGTTGCATTAATGGAAAGCTTAGTGTTAAGAGTCTATATAGACACAAGGGAGGAGATTCACTAAGTGGTGATAAAATGGAGATAACTTCCCAGGTTAATCACTGCTCCAATTCTTACGTTATTCTATATAGAATATGCAGTAGTGCATAGGCTTCATAGAATAAGATAGGAATTGGAGAAGTGATAAATTAGAGAAGACATCTCCACTTTATCACCTTCTTATCTCTGCTTAGTGAATCTCCCCCAAATCATGTAAATGTGACAGAGTGCTCAGGGCCATTTGAATGAAAGGAAAGAGGAGCAATTCCTAGGCAAACCACAGGTAAGAAAACATTTCCAAAATTCCAGTCGATTAACCCTTTGAGTGCCAGAGGGGTACCCCTCTGGCACTCAAAGGGGCGATCATGCTTTCAAACCTTTGGCTAGTAGAGAGGCGCAATGCACTGAGGAGCAATGCACTAGAGCTCTCTAGAATTCAAGGGGTTAAGGATCAATTGAATAAATGACAACTTGTATTTGCGCCTTTTTTCTTTTGTGCATAAGGCCCAAAGAGTGCAGACTGCATCCGGAATCATGGGAATAACATTTACCTCATGCAGATGCTACATGCTTCTATATATGAATTCTGCTAAACATCAGTCTCACACTTGAATTTGCTGCAACACCATGTTATATAATGTAACTGTATATAATACTTCAGCTCAGTTATAAAGCATGGACTCTGTGGTCACATCAAAGGATGTCATCCCAAAGACTGATAACATGTTATGAACCATCAACAAGACTGAAGACTCTCTGTATTATTATACCACGGTTTATACCACACCTCCTAAAATGGATGCAATGACCATAGGTACGAATGAAATGGGAAAATAAGGATTTATTTTCAATTACACCTCCATTTCTACATAAAAGTGGGAAAACTATTCTACTCTCCAGCTCTTGTTGGACTACCATCCATTGGCCAGCTGAGGATTGTGGCAGTTGTAGTCCAGCAACAGCTACAGGGATGCAGGTTGCCACTCCTCTTCTACACAAACATGCTTAGCCATCTAAAGGCCTGTATTACTTCAATAAACAACATAAAACGTAAATGAGCACATAAAAGCATCACATTTAGCAAATTCATTGCTGTAGAGCTAAAGAGAGTCTCTGCTACAATCACGGCAAGCACAAACTGAGATATAATTGCACTGTTGCTGCATCATCTGTAATCGATACCATCCGGGTCTGCCACCTCTCGGAGAGTCCACATTGGATTCTGAGCCAGGAAACAGCAGGTTGTTAAAAAGTCCAATAGCTCTTTCTCACTAATGGGTGGCCTGTTCCCTCGACCCTGCTGTTTTTTTAAATAAACCTAAATTCCAATAATTGTTTAATGTTTATTTTCTGTTTTGTTCTGGTTCAAATCACTTGCCTCCGTATGACAGAAATTGATATTTTGAGAAGGTTGTAAATCAGGAAATTGTTTATTTTATCTCAAAGCAGTCGGAATATGCTCATAATAAAGCCATTTATAATCCAGAGTCTACTGGGTTCCAAATATATTTCTATGAAATCTCTGTGCAGATTGCACTGTGGGAAATCATATTACAATGTGTATTTTGGGTATACATATCATTTGACACTAAACCATGAGAGGGAAATGTGTGGCTCTCCAATTCATTAACCTAAGCCATTCATTTACTGTGGTGGAGCCCTTTTGTTATGTATAACAACCCACAGAACCCTAACAATCATCTTCAAACAGATTTCTGGATCTTGGACATAGACTTGGCCCTTCTGTGAGCCAATTTAAAGCAGATCTGTCACCTTAATACAGGTTTAGCCTGTTTTACAGAAAGTTAAATATGCCTTTACTAGTGTAAAAGCCAGTGTACACGGGCCAAAGTGCGTAACTGTCTACACCTCCCAGCATTCTGTGCGTTCAGGCAGTGTCTACTGCACATAACTGCATCGACCTGCATTAAGGCAGTCTCTACTGCGCATGACTGCATCGGAGAAATGAATAGTTTTTAAAAAGTCAAACTTATGTTTTTATGGCACAGTATGGCACGTTATGCTAATTTAGATTTGAGACCAAACTAATCACTTGATCTGCTGTGTTTTGGTTCTGTCTAGATTCATCCATAGCACAGTGTACTGCAGAACTGGCCCAGCACAATAACTAATTAGCATAAAATGCCACACTGTTCAACCAACAAAAATACATTAATTTATCCCAAACTATTTATATTACAAACATATAGCTAACACAAGATATAGGCAATTTTAAATTCTCTTTAACCCCTTAAGGATCCATGCCGTGCCAGGACCATCATGAGTAAACTTGCGTTAAGGACCAGTGACGTCCTGGCACGTCATGGAATTCAGGGGTCCCCTGAATCAGAATTGCAAAACAAAAAAAAAACAAACAAAAAAAAGCTCCATGGTCCTTAACTGACGGTGGTTAAGGGGTTAAAATAAAGTAAGCTTAGGGCAATGTGCCTACTTTAATGAAGGACTTCCATTTTGAGATGTTTGATATATATGTATTATCTGGCTTTGTTTTTTACAATGAGAAAATTAAAGAGATAGTAAAGTCTGTTTTTATGAAGATCTAATATTGGTTTGAGAGGTATACAAAGATAAAGTTCTCCCCTCCCACCCCTTTTACTGACATGAGCTATAAATCTGTCAGCAGGAGATTCTGGTTGAGCGACCAGACGAAGGCTCTTCAGCAGAGACAAAATAGTGAGGTCTAAATACAAATACTTAATTGGAACGGTCTACAAAGTATGCCTGCAAACTAGCAGAGCCGGATTAACTCCATGGGGCCCTAGGCATAGCACCAATTTGGGGCCCCCTCCCCCATATAGTAGCACCACCCCCCAATATCACCCTAACCCTAGCTACCTACACAGTGTTTAGTTTACACTACAGTTTTGTGAGCAGAGGCACTCAAAGGGTCAGGTAAACACTGTGTAGGTAAACACGGAAGGAGTCCAGGATATATTAATTTATGTTTGTCCTCTCTCAGCCCCCTGGGGCACTGTAAAATAAATATCTGTTTACTGTGCCTGCACTAAAATTAACCCTTTGAATGCCAGGAAGAACCTCAGAGGTACACAACTCATTGATTTGCAATGCAATGCATTGTAAAGCAATGCATTGCATACCTCTCTCTGGCATTCAAAGGGTCTATTTTAAGTTTAGACACATTTTTCAGGCATCTCGACTCCAGACCCGGGGCTGAGAGGGCAGAGACAGGGCCTGAGTGGGCAGGCCGCGGGAGCTACTTTAAATGATAACGTCACTGCTCTACCACCTCATGATCAACTCATCCGATCCCATAAATGCCGGGATCCGATAACAGGAACATTTCCTGACATATGTGCCCTTACCACTATGCAGTGCAGTCAGTGGTAATGCCAAGCTTTTAGTACCCCCTGTGGTTGGGAGGTGGCAATTTTGTGTGGAGCCAAACCATGGAGGAGGTGAGAGGGGGTGGTCTCCATTGGGCCCTCTCAACTTGACCGGGTCCTAGGCAGGCGCCTAGGGTGCCTTGCCTGTAATCTGACTCTGCAAACCAGGCACACTTTGTAGACCAGTGGTTCTCAACCCGTGCCCTCAGTGGCCACTAACAGGCCAGGACTTAGGAATTTCCCTGCTAGAACACAAGTGTGTTGATCAGAGGCTCAGTCATATTTAGGGTTGCCACCCAGCCTGTATTTTACAGGCAGGCCGGTAAAAAATTGGCTTCTGTCTAATGTTAAGTCTATGGAGGGAATTCCATGGCCGGTATTTTTCTGAAGAAAAGGTGGCAACCCTAGTCATATTGATTAATTCACCTGTGCTCTTAAAAGGAAATTCTCAAATCCTGGCCTGTTAGTAGCCACTGAGGGCATGGGTTGAGAACCACTGTTGTAGACCGTTCCAATTATTTGTTTTTAGATCACACTATTTTGGCTCTGCTGAAGAGCCTCTGTCTGGTCCTGGGACCAGGGTATCCTGCTGTAAGCTACAGCGATGACGTCCATGAAAGGGGTGGGAGGGGTGAACTTTATCTTCATATATCTCTCAAACCAGAAAGGTTTGAGAGATGGGACTTATATCGGTTATTTTATTGTTGCAATAGCTACAATATTAGATTTTCATAAAAACAGACTTTACTATCCCTTTAAAAGGATAGTAATACTTCGTTTTAACTTTGTTTTATTTTGTAGGCATTAAAAAAACATGAAGAATGATATAAGTCTTATCTCTCAAACCTTTATGGTTTATGAGATATTCACAAGCAAAGTTTCCCCCTCCCGCCCCTTTTACCTAGTGTAAGCAATCTCTTCTCAGATGTGGAATGCAGTCCATAGACTGGACAGATAACAGAAGGGGACACTCTTATTCCTATGAAAACAATGAAATCCCTGCCCCACTTGACAAGTTTTTCAGCTTTTTCCCTTATCTTAATTGAAGATTGTCCCTCTCTGCAGTCTACCTGGGCACCTCCCTTCTGCTCTAGCTGAACAGTGTGACATCAGTAAAAGGGGCGGGAGGGGGATACTTTGTCATTGAATTTCTCTGGAACTACAACTCTGACAGAATTGAAATAACACTCTCCAAAGTCCAAATACTATGATGATTAATTAGAGCTGCTTTTATTATGAAACATTACTATCCCTTTAAGTCAGTCTTGGAAGAAGAGCATATTAATGTGCAGATTAGCTCAATGAATGCTAGAGAGATGTCCAACACATTGTGAAGCAACGCATTGCCTATGTTTCTACCATACAAGGGGCTAATTAATGTTATTACAATCTACTCTAACTAATTCTAACCAATAATCAAAAATGTGCAGCTGTAGTTCCTGGATGCAAAAACAATTTTTTTCTGGATACTCAAAAATCCAATTATATGGTAGCTGACGTAAATTTGAAACATTGTTTCCGTGCACATCATAATAAATTAGTAACTGCCATTTCATACAGTAGATTTATTATAACATCATATTAATAGGCATTTTCACTAAAACAAAGCTACAGCCATTTCCCAATGAGTGACTTTCTCATCGCGTTACCAGAAATGTAAATGCAATATCAGTGACAAGACATGATGGAAAATTGCTAATACGACAGGACTAAGAGACTGCTCTGCTGCTGCCAGTTGTAGATCAGTTTTAAACCTTGCAATCTAAATATGAAGAAACAGCAGGGGGAAAATAAATCTCAGAGTATTTCGTTTTAGGGGAAATGTGCCCATTTGCTGATAAAACTCCTTTAGTTGTGTCAGCAGGAATGCTTGAGGGAGCTGGCATTTTTCTGCCTTTGAAAGCTTAATGTTAAACTTTAAATACATTGCATCAAACTATTTAACATAATTCCCTTAGTGTTCCTGCGGGAAGAACGTTCAATGAGCATGTTTGTTGTGATTGAAGGGGGAATTGCTTTCTTTTTAAATGATAATAAAAAGGACTCATACCTTTTAGTGCTTTTTCACACTGGAGACAGAAACACAGTGTTACTAATGCTGAATTTTTCACATTAAAATGTAACATACTAATGTCTATAGGCTTGTTCACATGGGTCAGTAATACAATGATTGCACAGAGCATATTGCAAGCTGTTGATTTTGGCATGTTCATGGTACGTGACTTTGGTAGGCTCATCATAAACACATCCATGTTGCACCATAACAATGGTCTATGGGACTATATACAGATTGTTAAATTATTTGCATTTAGTCCTGACTACTCCTGTCTTAGGCCTTTGTTACCACTCACATTGAGTTTCATGGAAATTATCTGAACTCACATAATCCATTCTGCAAAAGTATTTATTTTTACAGCCATGTAATATTGTAACATTATTGTGCTGGTCTGGCACGCTCTGTTGTTGCCTCTGCTCTGCTCTCCTTCCCTGTCATCAGGTTATTCTATTTAAGGTGTAGTTATTCTACATCTAACTCGCTATCAAATCGTTTGGTGTGTATCCAGTTACAACATGTGTTGTATTACTTCCATTTTCTTGTCTTTAGACTCTGCTCTAGCTTACTGTTTCTGCCCAGCTTACTTCTTGTTGCCAATTTTTTCTCTGTTCCTAACCATGCCCGTTAGCCAATTTTGCTCCTTTTGATCTCTTGCTCCTGACCTGCGCTTGTTTTAGACCTGTATACATCCTTCCAATTTTGCCTCAGTCCTGACCTCCAGATACTGGCCTCAGCATGTTGTCCTTGTCCTGCTTGCTGTTTGTATTCCAGTTCCTCTGTAGTCCAGCCTGCTCTAGTCCAGTGGTCTACATCCTTCAGTAACTTTATGTACTCCAGTCTTACCATCCTGGTAAGTGTTCCTGTACATATCTATTTCTTCTGTAGCTTGATTGTTTTCTCCCTGTAGTTATTAGGGTATACCCTAACTGTGGTAGGGTATCTTGAGTCACTTTCGGCTCCTCTGAAGGTGGCCATCTAGCACCTTTCTCTGTCCTAGGCCACAGCACATCCTACCGCTGTAGCCTAAGTTTCCTAGCCCCAATCCTCAACTTCCCCTGCTAGCTTCTAGCCCTAATAACCCTTGTTGGAGGAGTCTACTCTTCCTGAATCCATACAGTTCAGTGTGCTGTTCTGCCATAGTTGTGACAAATATCTTGTCTTCATAAGCACATGGAAATGTTCTATTTAATGGAATTGTTCTCTAACATATGGACTGGTTTTCAGGAGAACATATTCACACTCAGATTGACAAAAGCAGGCACCCCTGTGGCCCTCTTACCTTTCTGTCATTTGTCTTTATGTAAACACACTTGTATCCATTCTACCCTAATTGTACATTTGCACTTATGTCTTCTTAATTCTTATAAAGCAGCAGAAAATTAGTTGATTCTTTAGAAACGCATGATAAAAATAATATCATACGCTGTGATGGTTTTAAATGCTTGAGAACTGAGAATTCAACACATCCTCTTGATTTGACTGAATTTTCACTAATAGCCAACATTATGGGTTTAGTGCGAGGGACACTAAAATAGAACTATACCTAAGGAACTTTAGAAACCCTGAGGCCCTGGCTGCATTCAGAGTGGAGGCCCCCAAGAATAGGTTATCAATTTCAAAATGATGAAATTTAACTGGAAACTTCCTTTTCTTCCTTTACTATTTGTGGTATTTGTGGGAAAAACAGAAACGCTGATGTGTTGTAACCAGAACAGCCTCAATCTTCTCTGACAATCTGTCCACAGGATTAAAGGGATAGTAATACTTTGTTTTAACTTTATTTTGTAGGCATTAAAAAAACATGAAGAACAATATAAGTCTTATCTCCCAAACCTTTATGGTTTATGAGATATTCACAAGTAAAGTTTCCCCCTCCTGCCCCTTTTACCTAGTGTAAGCCATCTCTTCTCAGATGTGGAATGCAGTCCATAGACTGGACAGATAACAGAAGGGGACACTCTTATTCCTATGAAAACAATGAAATCCCTGCCCCCCTTGACAAGCTTTTCAGGTTTTTCCCTTATCTTAATTGAAGATTGTCCCTCTCTGCAGTCTACCTGGGCACCTCCCTTCTGTTCTGGGTGAACAGTGTGACATTAGTAAAAGGGGCAGGAGGGGGATACTTTGTCATTGAATTACTCTGGAACTACAACTCTGACAGAACTGTTATAACACTCTCCAAAGTCCAAATACTATGATGATTAATTAGAGCTGCTTTTATTTTGAAACATTACTATCCCTTTAAATAGGTACTTTTCTGTAAGGTGGGACTGTGGGGAACCCAAGATGAAGTCACCTGAAGTTGATGATCCCCCAGTGATTCTGAGTGTGTCCATACTTTAAAATGCCCTTGAATATAGCTATTGAATAATTAGCCCTTAATTTGTTTAATAGGCCGACTTTCTTGGATAGATGTTCTTTATACTGTGGTCTGTATTCATTTTTCTATACATTATTTGCATATTTAACTGCAGTACCCTCTATTCCCTAAGCACTTTTTACAGCCTGTATCTAGTTTACACCTCTGTCCAATAAAAACAGGATTCATCAGTCTGAAGGAGATGAGCTGTATTTAAAGCAACTGCTTATGGGATATTTATCTTTAATTATTTGTCAGTTTGTCCACATCATACTATACTGGTTGTCATGCCTGTCAGCTTCTATCATTCCACACTTCTCTCCATTCTAATCGATCGCTGCAGGCCAGTACCAACTCATTTGCATAAAATGACAAGTAAGGCTAAGTATCTCACACTATTATATTAAAAAATATGGATAAACAGGGCTATAGAAATTTTTGAAAATCTTGTTACAAAAAAAAGACAATTCTACTTTAACCCCTTAAGTACCCATGACGCTCCTGGACCCTCATGGGTTGTTATGCCCTCCGTGCACGCTGCTATCATTAATTCCAGGCTGAGACTGAATGCTCCAAGACCAGGGCGTTCAGTCTCAGCCCTTCTTGCTTGTGCCGGTTCATGTGATCGCCGTAGCAGCGATCACATGTACCGGCATAGTGAGAGACAGAGGCAACATGCAAAGCATGCTGCCTCTCTGAGTGTCTCCTCTACCTCTGTCTCCCTTGCTATCAAAGTAAGGGAGAGAGAAGTAGAGAGGAGACACCTAGTGGTAAAAGAAAATACAGCAGCTGGGGGTATTAACCCCTTTACTGCTGGTGCAGGAGGCTGGCTAAATGCAGGTAAATTTTTGACCTGCAATGATATACGTTTTTTTTTTTTTTTCTTTAAACACAACACACTTTTTTTTTTTTTTTTTTTTTTAACAAAAAAACAAAAAACAAAAAAACATATCATTAAACAATATTGGAAGTGTGATTGTTGTGGAGCCATATAATACACTTATACACACCGCCAAATGTCAGGGATAACAGTGTCAAAATAGGGTGGGAAAAAGGGACATGGGGATTTTCACCCACGGGGGACAGTGGCCACTTTAAACTGCGCATAACAACTTCCATAATTATACATCAGAAACACTAGGGCACACTAGTTGAGAATCACTGCACTACACTCCAAGCTAGATCATCATATCAGTGTCACTTAGTTCCTGTCTCCCCTTATCCTATAATTGAGTACATGGACTTAAACCCCATGGATGTGAGAGATGCCTCCAAAGCATTGTGAAGCAATGCTCTGTAGAAGACTATCATCCAATGCCTTAACTCATTGATCGCTATAGACGTATCTGCTTTGGCGATCAAAGAGTCGGATACCTTTGGATACTCAAAGGGTTAATCAGTGTTTTAACTTGATTTAAATAGATGTAATTAATTTGAATCAAAACCGTCATGGATGGCAGATAAAAAAAATATTAGGTCAGCGGTTCTCAACCAGGGTGCCATGGACATACACTTAGGGTGCCTCTTCTTTTCTTTTACCCTTTGAGTGCCAGAGGGGCACGCAATTCATTGAAAAGCAATGTGTTGAATACCCCTTTGGCACTCAAAGGGTTAAACGTGAAAACCTTTGACAAAAATGTGAATTTTGAGTTTGAAATACTTATTTATGGAAAGTGCTGCGCATACTATGTTTGTTTTTGTTATTCTTTTTGTAAGACCTAAAACAACTATATATTTAAGTATTTCTATCCTTCATTATTCCTTGACTAATGACATACAATGCTAGGTGTGCCATTGTAAATTCAGGCTATGGGTTAAGGGTGCCTTGGGCAAAAAGGTAAGACTGAGAAATGCTGCATTAGGTTTACCTATTGTGTACATTTCATGTCCCTTCTGAACAGTGATGATAGACATCCTTCCTTTGAATTACTTCTTTCTGTCTATCTCAAAGATTTCTGTGCTTTTCCTTGCTATAGGCTCTACAATCCAACAGTAGGCTATTAAACAGAAAATCCTCCATTGTGACAGAGCAGTGTTTGGGATGTCGTCCACTACTCAAAACGCTCTGTAAATTGATGCCAGCTTCTTCCTGGCAAGCGTACCCACTGTTTGTCCAACAACACCAAATGTTTAGTAACTGTAGAATGATTTGGCGGAAGCAATGCATTTTCTAGCTCCCCATAGCACACTCGAATCATTGTAGTTAGTGTTTATTTAATTATAACAAATCAAAAGGATCTGAAAAGCTATTAACAGAAAGTATGTGTATTCATTTAGCGGTGGCACATGTATATTTAGAGTAGTATTAATCAACCTCTGTGGTAGTCTAGAGCCCCTGGATTGGTGGTGTGCATGACTAACCATTCAGATGCTTAAGTTATTGCATGATACCCCTATAGCATCCAGGGGTTAAGATAACCTTGTTATCCTTAAAACATATGTGTACATTTGAAATCTATATAAAATTGCCTCATAGACCTAGGGCGCGCTAAAATGCTATAAATGGCTCAGTATTAAAGACAGTGATACATAATATTTGATCCCTACCGCTTTAGGTGATATCACTTGCACTCTTTGCTTGATACTATATATAAATTAACTTTGTTATATAAAGTGGAATGAAGAGAGGGGAAGTGGCCACATGAGGAACAACATCAGGAAGGCCATGGCTGCTTTTTTTAGCCCTCTGCTAACCCAACACATAACTGCTTACAGTAGGAGAGGGCATCCTGCAGGACTCTAGTTGTTGCTGTACTGCAACGTTCATAATCCTTAATGGTTGTTGGCCAATATATCCTTTGGCTAGGTCAGTGAAACTGATTGCCTAACCATGGTCTATAATCGTCCAGTGGCAGCACAGATAAGGTTACAAATGAGTGGTGGCTAAAAATCAAAGAAAACTTCTAATGTATCACAAAGCATAGGCACTTGACCTTAGGTGTTTCAATTGCTACAGCTGTTAGTCATAGGTCTAGTGCAAACAACTTCTGGTGACACCTAAGAAGCCAGACCAACCAATTAAAATCAATGATATCACAATCAGGATAGAATTTTCATCCACTGCACATTCAGAATTGTTGCCATTGCGCTCCCAATTTTTATTTGAAGTAGAACTGTCTCTTTATAATCAATATTCAATTTTTAAAGTGCATTCAGAATCATCTGTATTTATGTTAGCCATTTTTTATTTCAAACAGCTTATGAGATGCACAAAATGACAAATAAACAAATATACATAACTCAAATAGTATTTCTTGACACTAAGCAGCAATTGGTAATGAAAAGCAGTGCAATTTGCTATTATATTTGCATTAACTGACAAACAAACAAAGCTAAACATCTATTGTTTAAATATATAATGGATAACAAACTTATAGTTGCTTCTGGAATACATTCCAAAATCCTCTGTTACAAAATGACAGTTCCCCTTAAGGAAGAGGATTGCACCCAGGCTTGAAAACCAGGTTTGGAGTCAGGGTGAGCAGCACATTTACACATTATACGTACACTATATTTTAAATCTAGAATAACTGGCTACAGAAATAACTACATTTATATGTGGATACCCTTCTAGTTAGTGGAATTGGCTAACTGGCTACTATAGGTATATAAAATCAAGCACACAGCCATGCAATCTCCATAGAGAAACATTGGCAGCAGAATGGCCCATACTGCAGAGTTCATTGATTTTCAAAATGACACTGTCATAGGCTGCCACCTTTCCAACAACTCAGTTCATTAATTTTATGCCCTGCTAAAGCTGCCCAGGTCAACTGTAAGTGCTTTTATTGTAAAACAGAAATATCTAGGAGCAAAAGCAGTTCAGCCACAAAATGGTAGGCTAAACAAGGTCAAAGAATGGGACCATAGAGCGCTAAAGCACATAAAAAATAATTTGTGCTTAGTTGCAACATTCCCTACCGAGTTCCAAACTGCCTCGTCGGGAGCTTCAACAACCATTCGTCGGGAGCTTCATGAAATGGGTCTTGATGTCTGAGCAGCCACACACAAGCCTAAGAAGACTACTTGCAATGCCAAGCACCAGCTGCTGTGGTGTAAAGCTCACCACTCTGGAGCAGTGGAAACACGTTCTCTGGAGTGATAAATCACGTTTCATAATCTAGCAGTCTGAAGGAAGAGTCTGAGTTTGGCGGATGCTAGGAAAGGGATACCTGTCTGACTGCATAGCAGCAACTGTAAAATTTGTTGGAGGAGGAATAATGGTGTGGGGCTGTTTTTCATGGTTCAGCCTGGGTCCCTTAGTTCCAGTGAAGGGACATCAGAACACTACAGCATAAATTTACATTCGAGATGATTCTTTGCTTCCAAATTTGCTGCAAGAATGTGGAAAAAGACCCTTTCCTGTTCCAGCAGGACAATGCCCCTGCACAAAGTGAGGTCCTTACAGAATTTGAGTGGCTTGCACAGAGCCACAACCTCAAGCTTTGGGATGAATTGGAACACAGACTGTGAGCCAGCCCTAATTGTCCACCATCAGTGCCCGTCCTCAATAATGGTCTTGTGGTTGAATGGAACCAATCCCCAAAACAATGTTCCAACATCAAGTGGAAAGCCTTCACAGAACAGTGGGTGCTGTTATAGCTGCAAAGAGGGGGTGGGGAGCAACTCCACATTAATGTCCATGATTTTGAAATGAGATGTTCAACGAACAGGTGCCCACATGTTTCGGAACAAATGCAAAATTTAATGAAAATCGAATGTTTCATGATATTCAATTTAAATAAGAAACCAATGGAATGGAACATGCAATTCCAGAAACATTCAACACGGTTATTCAATTTAATTTGTTCATTCACTTGCTTACACACACTTCCACCATTAATATCATGTATTACAATTACCTTGATGTCTGAGGTCCTTGCTGGAGGGATGATATTTCCTGCATCTGTGACTCTGCCAGCTAGATGCCGATTGGCTGAGTTTTGAGTTTACTACCGGGAATGTTCCATATCCTGTGTAATTCCACACTCCCTGTGAATGGGAGCATGGGAATTCATGGGAAATCTCTGTTCAATTTATCTGTGTTCTGGCTTGGGCAATGCCCCGAGCAGGATTAAAGAGGGGGTAATTTTGCAGGGGGGAGGAGGGGACAGTGGCAGTAGGGTTTTAGTTTTTTGTTTTTTTTTTTTACTTTTTTTCCCCCAGACACCACTGGACCTCCGACGTCAAGGTAAGGCACAATATCAATGGAAATCTTCATAGACCTTATTAATAACCAAATGGGGGGGGGGGAGTGAACGAAATTCATTTCATCCAAATGGGTAAAAAAATGATCATTCAGACGAAACACATTTTTTTGCTGTGTTAAGTCTTCCATTGGCCATGTAGTTTAGTTTTCTGTTTTTTTTTCACAATCAGTACAATAGAAATAGCCCTTAATATTAGTTCCATACAAGAGCACATCTGTCTCCCTCTGACCTCGCTATCTCTTCGTCAATGGATTTGCTTTTTGGTTTTCTATGTGGCCTCCCTAATGCAGCCTCCCTCCTAGTTTGAGTTCACTTAAAAGCTATTTCAAGCAGGAGTGTGTTCCAAATGTATAGCATAATGTGATCTAAAAGCCACTAATATGATTAGCCCTCTTTTTATATCAGATTCTAGAAAATGAATACTAATTGAATAAAAAGCACTAATTCACTGTAACAGGAATGCTAAGAGAATACAGAATTGTCAGAGTAATAAACATCATTGCACTGCAAGGAGAACTGCCTGGTTTTAGAGGATTTGCTTCTGTGTTATCTTGCTGTTAGATTCTCTTTACATGGAGCAGAAATCAGTATTTTCCAACTGTTAATAAAATAGTGTTACTCCGTGTAACACTTTAAGGACCAGAGGTATGTTCTGGAAGACCTGGTTCTTTTGTTCCATAAGGGCCCTATGTGCCAATGCACTGAACACCCCCTGAGAGCAAAGGGGTCTTCACTGCAGGGTGTTGCAGAAATCTGTGGCACTCAGTGGGTTAAAGGGAAAGTAATGTTTCACAAGAAAGCAGCTCCAATTAATCTTCATAGTATTTGGGCCATGGAGAGTGTTATTTAAGTACTGTCAGAGTTGTGGTTCAAAAGTAATTGAATGATAAAGTATCCCACGCCTGCCCCTTTTACTGATGTAACACTGCTCACCTCAGAGCAGCAAGACTGTCCGGATGGATCACAGAGAGGCACAGTCTTCAGTGAGCATAAGGAAAAACCTGAAAAACCTGTCAAGAGGGACAGGGTTTTCCTTATGTTCACAGTAAGAAGATTGTCCCTTGCTGTGAGTTGTCTGGTCCCAGGACCAGATTCCACATCTGAGGGGAGGTGGCTTACACTATGTAAAAGGGGTGGGAGGGGGATAATTTATCATTCAATTACTCTTGAATTACGACTCTGACAGTACTGAATTAACACTCTCCATGACAAAATACTATTAACATTAATTGGAGCTGCTGCTTTGTGAAACATTACTATCCCTTTAAAGGCAAACAAACTCACACAAAGGAATGGGCTATATAAACGTATAACGAGATGGATTTTGTTCAGTTCTGCTTCATTTTAAGCCAAGGCCAAGCGCACAATTACAAGGGGAAAAAAACACTTTTTGTTGAAGTCAACATTTACACTCGAGAACAAACGCAAGGAAAGTCACTGTTAAAGTTTTGCAATCATTAACACTGCCCCCTTTGTACTTTGTTTATGAGATTATAGATGACATAACTGACAAAATTATCTACATTAATGTAATTAATAACATAAGTGAGATAGCTGCTCCTATTTTGAGCACTAGTTGTACTATTTGTGCCAGAGATTTAGAGGTTCCATCTACCACTTGTTCTTTGCCAGCTCCTCCTCCAATTTAGGGGCGAAACCGCCAAGGACATACTCTGCTTAGGGATCGTCCATGGTGGAAGGATCAGTACATGTTTTTTACCTTTGAGGGAGGAGAAGGTGAAAAGACAAAACCCAGGGGATGTAGAGGGAGAGGGAGCAATTCCAAAAGATCAAAACTAGAAGAAGTATAAACAAAACTAGTTCAGTTAATCTTTCCAAATATAAGCTAGCTAAAGTTGAACTATATTTACTTTCTAAAGACTTTTCTTTTTTTGCTTTAAGTAGTCCTGATTTATTTCAAATATTTGCTGATTTACATGACTTTGAAGAGGTATTTTGCCAATAAGGCACTGAAATCTATTTCTGATGCCCCTGGTATAGAAACTAATCAGCCGTATGTTGCTCAAAATGGCAGTGTGGCATCAGGATGTAAAGGTAAAAGTTTAACTCAATCAAAGGGGAGTTTTTGGGAAAATTTTGAATCATTAGTGATGGATCATTTTCGGGTACTAGTAAATAAAGATAAAAAAGTTTAAACTTGTCTTTGGGGAAAATTGAGGCCCTTCATAGTCTGACAAAACAAGTCTACCATTATAAAATCTGCCAATAAGGAAGGAGCCATTGTAGTTCAAGATACAGAAGCTCATGTTGAGGTAGCTAATAGAATTAAGATTTTGGGGGATGTTAATTACTACAAAAAAAGAGAAGCAATGCAATTATTACATTTATAGGAGAATTTCGCATTTTTATATAACAAGCTTATTACGATGGATCATAGTGAGAGCAGAAAGTCCTTTTTTATATTTTATTCAACTGAAGATGGCTATCTATTACCATCTTCCTAAAATTCACAAGTCTTTCTCTCTCCGCTCCCCCGGGAAGACCCATCTTATGGGGATAGATTCCTTACTTTGAATGCATCTGAATTTATAGACTTTCACCTTCAGAAATTAGTTGCAGTTTACCTTAATATTTGCTTGACTCCTCCCAATTTTTATCACTTCTAAAAGATTTTGTGTGGTTAAAGGACCTCAGTTCGGGTTACTTTAGATATAATTGCTGTTTATTCTAAAATACCCCACAAAGCTGGCATATTAGCCGCTAAGCATTTTTTTTTTACTGCAGGATCTTCTAATACCAACTACTCAAACTGATTTTATACATTAGTCAACATGATTTATTTTAACCCATATCTTTGACAACACCTTTTATTTATAAATCAATGGAATGGCAATGGGCATCAAATTGATGCCAAGTTATGCAAATCTTTTTATGGAATATTTTGAAGAGAATATGATTGGTACATGTAACACCTCTGGTGAGAATCTGATGTTCTATCTTTGTTTCATTGATGATATATAGATCATATGAAAGGGAGATAATGAGAAGGTAGCAGACTTAGCTAATTACTTAGTAATTCTTGGGGTATTCAGTTTACCAGTACTATACACCATAATGCTACTCAATTTTTTATTTGGAATGATCAGGTTCTCTGATGCAGATGGTTACATCTTGTACTTATTTCAGATCTGTTGATAGAAACAGTTATTTGGGTTTTCAAAGCCGCCACCACAAAATTGGCTTAAAAATATACCTTATGGCCAGTTTCACCATACAGGATTTTGATGAACAATCTAAAGAACTGTTCAAATGTGTTGCTGATAAATCTTATCCTAGTAATCTGGTTTTAGATTCTTACCAACGAGCCAGAAAAATGTAACTTACTTTTGTATCAACAAAATCATCTGTAAATCCTATACAACAAACACATTTGTTACTAAATTCAATACCTAAATATATCTAAAGATATATTTAAAATTTTGAAAAAACATTGGAGTATATTTCAAAATGATCGTATTTTAAAGAATTAAATCACCTCATGTTTCGGATAGTAGAGCCAAAACTTTGAAGAATGTTTTATCCCCTAGTGTTTTCCAAAAAGATAGGATACCTTCTAAACCTATGATTCAAAGTACCATAACACCATTTGTAGTTAACCATAATTCAAATAATAATTCACCAGCTAAAAACCTTTGTTCAGTTAGAGGATCCTATAAGTGTCTGACTGATAAAGGTTTGACATGTCCATATATTGGCAATGGAGTAAAGCAATTTCCTTCTTTTGTTACTTTAGACACTTTTCAAATAAGGAACACTGATTTGCAATTCCAATTTCGTTGTTTACCTCCTCAGCTGCAAATGTGGTTTGCAGTATGTGGGTTTAACGACACAAAAGTTACATGTGTGGTTCTGACAACACAGAAGAAAATCAGAATGGTTTTGCTTTTCATTGTGTGTAGTAAATCTTACTGGATTTTTCGTTTATCTGCATTAACACCTTTAGGTCTAAATGA
The DNA here is from genome assembly GCA_037306005.1 of Rhinophrynus dorsalis. Lineage (NCBI taxonomy): Eukaryota > Metazoa > Chordata > Amphibia > Anura > Rhinophrynidae > Rhinophrynus > Rhinophrynus dorsalis. Next base: position 528,584,370 of record CM074718.1, read on the forward strand.
CAATATCCTTGCTCATAAATGTATCCACTTAATATGTTATTTATCTATTTTATTAACATTACATTTTCTCGTAGCATAATTACGTAACATATTTTCACTTTTCACACACATCACTATAAATTAATATATATTTTTAGTATTATTTAATACAAATTCTTATATTTATAGTATATTTGATTCTATATAACTCCATTATCATAAAACCTAAAAACAGATCAAATATAAATGTATAATGGTTGGAAATGTGTGTGGACCCCTCTGGCACTGAAGGGGTTAAACCTCTTGAATCAGGAGTGACCAATAATTAGATTGCAATCCACCAGTAGATCACTAAGTGATAAAAGTAGACCAAGGAACATTCATGCTTTCAATTTGTCTCTAGCATTCAAGGGGTTAAAAAACACATTTAAATCAAGAGGAAATTTGGAAAATGTTTATTTGTTTCCTATGGTACAATTGATTTGCCCAGAATTACATTTAATATTTTGCATGCTGTCTTGGACCAATTGATTTCTATATAGACATGTAATATAAATATATACTAGTACTGGGAAAGGCATTGACATGTGCTATAAGGTAGCAGATCATGTTAAGGTAAATACAAAAAAGTACACCCATATCCCTAAAGTCTGGTCATCCCTGTTTTAATGCTAGGCAGAGGCGTAACTAGAAGCCACCAGGCCCTGGTGCAAGAATTGCCATGGACCCCCCCAACCACATTGGCCCCCTCATCCACATTGCCCCTTCCATCTCTACATTGCCCCTTCCACAATGCCCTCTTCATCTCCACAATGTCCCCCCTTCATCTCCACATTGCCCCTTCCACAATACCCCCTTCATCTCCACAATACCCCTTCCACAATGCCCCCTTCATCTCCACATTGCCCCTTCCACAATGCCCCCTTCATCTCCACATTGCCCCTTCCACAATGCCCCCTTCATCTCCACAATGCCCCCATCTTCACATTTCCCCTTTATCTCCACAATGCCCCCTTCATCTCCACAATACCCCATCCACAATGCCCCCTTCATCTCCACATTGCCCCTTCCACAATAACCCCTTCATCTCCACAATACCCCTTCCACAATGCCCCCTTCATCTCCACATTGCCCCTTCCACAATGCCCCCCCTTCATCTCCACATTGCCCCTTCCACAATGCCCCCCCTTCATCTCCACAATGCCCCCATCTTCACATTTCCCCTTTATCTCCACAATGCCCCCTTCATCTCCACAATACCCCATCCACAATGCCCCCCCTTCATCTCCACAATGCCCCTTCCACAATAACCCCTTCATCTCCACAATACCCCTTCCACAATGCCCCCTTCATCTCCACATTGCCCCTTCCACAATGCCCCCCCTTCATCTCCACATTGCCCCTTCCACAATGCCCCCCCTTCATCTCCACATTGCCCCTTCCACAATGCCCCCATCTTCACATTTCCCCTTTATCTCCACATTGCTCCTACCTCCAGTCCCTGGTGGTCTAGCGGAGCCTCTTTACAGATCTGTGCCTCCTTCGGCACAGATCTCTGTAACTGGAGCTCCTGCGCGCCTCTCTAGTAATGCAGAGGCTGGGAGATGATCTCCGAGTGGGAGATCAGCTGAGGACTGCTGCGGGCGAGGGGGGTCGCAGGGGGCGGCCGGGCCCCTTGAGTGACGGGCCCGGTCGCAGGTGCGACCGCTGCGACCCCTATTGTTACGCCACTGATGCTAGGGAGATCTCTCTAGTGGTTAAGGGTTAAAAACCCCATTTCAAATGAATAGGACACTTTATTTGTTCCTTATGCTGAAGCTGGTTTACCCTAGAATAGCTTCACTTTTGTTTATACTGATAGGTTGTATTAACTCTTTGAGTGCAGAGGGGAACGCACTCAAAGGGTTACATTCCAGAGGGGTGGTGTGTACACTGCACTCAACCTGGCAGTCAAAGGGTTAAAAATGAAATCTGTAAACCCCTGATCAAAAATACAACTAAATAAGTTTCATTTTGTTGGGCAATCAAAGGGTCAATAGTGTCTTCAGAACCAGTAGCATACTTCCAGAAAGACTGTCATAATATCCTATATAATAATTCGCTAACAATGGTTGTCAGAAGCCGTCATGAGCAGTAGAGACTGCGCGTGTTCGGGCAGTGTCTACTGTGCATGAAGCGGCTGCTTAACTCATTGAGTGCCAGAGGGGCAAGCAACGCATTGCAAAGCAATGCATTGCGCACCCCTCTGGCACTCAAAGGGTTAACATTACCCGGAGCCTTGGCCCATGTACACGGGCTTTTACACTAGTTTATCATAAAGGGAACGCTTTGTAGTCTTAGATGGTACAGCACTGTGTAGATATAAATCAGCTGGGCTCAGAAACAATAATGTTCCCTTCTATTAATTTCTTCCAGCAATAGAACTGTTGCATTATAAATGTATCTTTTATTAAGAATATATATATAGATCAACTGTTAAGTATATTATATCAAGAGGCCGAGTTATTTTAAAAGGGCTGTTCTAAAGTTAATTGGGTTCTTTCTATAATGTATTTCCTTTCATAATTTAATGTATTAGATTTAAAACCCCATCAGATCTTAAATGACCATCAAATATCCTTTATAATAATCTTACCCTGAGCGCTGCAGGGCCAATATCTTCTGACCAATTGGTCTGACCCTGTCTGCCCTGATTAACCCTTTAAATGGATAGTAATAATATGTAATAAAATATATATTATTCTCCTGGGTAAAACATGGGTACTTCACGCCATGGGTACTCTAGCATTTGAAGGCTTAAATGAATGAATATGCAGGATTTTTATTTGACACAATTTTTTTTTTACTTAGAATTTTGGATCCTCGGGTCATTGAAAACTACTTAAAGGGATAGTAAGGTTTCACAAAAACAGCAGCTCCAATTAATCTTCATAGTATTTGAGCCATGGAGAGTGTTATTTCAATACTGTCAGAGTTGTAGTTAACACATTACATTCAAGATGGCTTGCATGCCTTGGACACCAGTCTGCTGTTCAACAGCCACCAACTTCAATCATTCTGTCATTTTACTACTCTTTTTCTCTACTATTACAAATTACATGTTAAGCCCTGCCCATCATAATTAAGCTCCACCCATTTTTACCACGAATCGCAGCATTTTTCTCCCCCAGCAGCACTATAGGACTCACCTCTATGGAGTTGACAAATCAAAATTCCCACGTATGGATTTAATTCACACACATTCACTACTAATACCTTACCTTACCTTACCTAGCCATTCTCCAATCCTCATTACATCAACTACATTACACTTGTCGTTATAACATACGAACTTCACATTATTTTTTTTCTACTTTTTGTTTTTTCTTCTTCCTTGCACTGCAAAATTGTGCCACACACATTCTGGATCATTTCATACTACCCACTGTTTCTCTCACACATACTACCAGGACAAATACTTTAATCTTTATATGAATCTGTTCTATTTGTAACTGTATCATATGAATCTTAGTGCTAACAACACTGTTTATTGCAATTTTGCAAGATACTTTTTGGATGTCTTGGCTTCTTTTTATTTTAACATATGTCATTCATATCTTGTGACAAACTCCTACCAACCAGCATTATGCATTTTGTGTGTATAGATTTCTGTTTGGTACACAAAAACACACTCTACCAAATGTTGCATGGTGTTGCCCGTGTACTAGCCAGCTAAAGATCACGGGGTGGGGGACACCATATCATTGCCGCAAAACACACTGTAGCACCGGGGGGACCTTCCTACAACCACTCACACCATACACTTGCATATCATGTGTCCTGCAAGCAATATGAAAGGGTATGCTGTGAGCAATTGTACAACGCTCCCCCCGGTGCTGCACTGTGTTTTCTGTGCAAGATATGCAAGTCTGTGGTGTCACCAGTTAATAGCAGGATGCTCGCACCACTGCTGCTGGTGTCCTGTGCCCCATAATGACAAGCTCATAAAATTGACAAATTAAATATAACATTGATACCTTCTGCCCTTCCTTAACCCCTTGAGTGCCAGAGGGGTATGCAACACATTGCACAGCAATGCATTGTATATCCCACTGCCACGCACTGGGTTGACGTATTAGCAGATAGGGTACACAACAGCCCTCTGGCATACAAGGGTTTACTGACTGATGAATTCTGTCACTGAGGCATTATGTAACTCCTCCTATACCTGAAAGGTGCACAGCAATGTATTTTATACTCATCAACCCTTTCATTGCACAAGGATTTTAAAAAAAAAAAAAAAAAAAAAAAAAAAAAAGACGTGCAACGTCATCCCACATTGCTAGTATATATAAGCTAGTTGGTAAAAGTATATTAAGAATGCATTATTTGGCACAAATTTACCAGGTATTAATGATTATTTTTTTCTTAGAGGGAGTTGGATTGCATTGCTTATTGGTAGATGGAACACTGTAAAATGTTTAAATCTTCCACAAATCCACTTGTACTTGCGGCTTCCAGAGTATTACCTGCTGGAAATGGATGGTGATAAGAATGGACGGCAAGTTATTTGGCTTTCTCCGAGTACTATGCCCCCGGAGGTAGACTTGACGTGGTGAGTCTGATTAGAGGGCCCATCTTAGGAATAAATTGATAAAAGGGGGCGGGTAAGTGTAACTGGGGAAGCTACTGAAGTAGTGAATCCCAGTGGGAGAGGCTGCTGCCTTGCTTCTAACGGCTTGCAGCCCCTCCCACAAATCCAGGCCAAGCCTTCCATTTGTACTCAGGGCTTCCAGAGTATTACCTGATGGAAATGGACGGTGATAGGAATGGACGGCAAGTTATTTGGCTTTCTCCGGGTACTATGCCCCCGGAGGTAGACTTGAAATGGTGAACCTGATTAGAGGCCAAAAAAAAAAAGCTAAAGTGAATTGGGAGAAAATTTGATACTTGCGCAAAAATGACAGTGATTAACTTTGAAATAATGAAACGTGTGACAAGAGGACTAGCCTGATTGTAGTACGGGTATGCATACGATGTGTAATGCCGTGGAATGTTGGGTGATGAGGGGAGGAAACAGATTGTTTAGATGCTATTGAGGACTGTCCCCCGTGCTGTGTTGGATTGACACAATGCTGGCCAGCAGTAGCCTGATAATTGTGAATTAGAGATAGAAAATAGACCATAGGAATGAGAGGACTAGGAGTGGTATGATGCTATGATTATTGATGTTGAGATGGGTATGATCGGACTTGGAAGAATGGAAAAATCAACCTTATGGATGATTTGGAAACCAAAATTGTAATTGCAGTAGTCTTGGAGAAAGGACGGCTGAGATTGGTAAAATAGTAGAGGAATGCGAGTGGGCTGCTAACTCTATTGACTGAAGAAACCAAGGAGGGCAACTGACATTGCTGCCGCTAAGATTTAGCTTGACTGGTTGTCAACGGGGTATGTGCAGCATGGGTAATGGAACAACCTTTGGCCTCTGAAAAGGTAGTGCATTGCGGCTAAAACCTTTGGCCTCAAAGAGGTAAGGCATGAAGGCAGAAAGACCTTCAGTCTTCCATGAAGAGGTGAGGTAAGACGGATGAAAGAACCTTTGGTTTCTGTGAAGAGGTAAGGTATAGCCGACAGAAAACTTACGGCCTCTAAGTAGAGAAACAGTTCTGGCGGCAGAAACCTTGGTCTGTGTAAGAGGTAGGTCGTGACTTGATGGATGGGCATGCTGAAATGCCCGATTAAAAACTGTACCCTAGACCTAAATTGATGAAGTGCAGAAGCTGCCTGAGAGATGAGATGACAATGATTGCTGGAATAATAAGATGGAAATGGTCCTCGATTATAGAAGGATGGCCCCAGAAGCGTCTAGCAATATGGGTGCATACTTAATGAAATTTATAGTACCCGAGCTGGTACCTGGCTGTGAATCTGAGGAGCTGATTAGAGCCCTGATAGAGGGAGCCCTCTCTAGGGGCGATCGTCCAGCTTAAATATCGGGAAATGCTGAACTCAAGGCTATCTGGGTTGCTTTGGATGACTGAGTTAGGGAATGGACTGAGATGGTGGGGTAGTGACTGGGGAAGGAGTTAACAGGAGAAAATAGTACAACCTTCATGGCTGAGTCCTGCTTCGGAAAGGTGAAAATTTGTGTGTGGGGTGGTTTGGTTACCTTCAAGGCTGATGTAATCCACCTTATGAAACTGCTGACTTCGTAGTGTAGACACTAGGCTAGCGACTAGGAAATGAGGTTGATGTGAAGGAGTGGAGTGCTGAAAAGAAATTGCTATCCTGGAGCTGAGGGTATTGAAAAAACCCTCTGTTTCAGAGGCCAGGAAATCGTACGGGGGGGGGGGCTCCCACCTGCACATAGAGGAACGCGCGTGCGGCATTAGGCCTTTTTGGATGTAATCCTTCGAAACCTCAGGCCACTATGAAGTCGTAGCATCAAGGGAGTTACAGATTCTGCAAAAGGGGGTAAAAGATGCAGGGGCCTACAGTTGAGAAGAGGACTTACTGCTTCTACAAAGAGGTAAGTGGGGTAGGAATCTTAGTACTGTGCAGATGTAGGCGTGGGGGACCTTCAGCTTCTGAGAAAAGGTGTGGGGGACTTTCAGGCTCTGCAAAGAGGGTAAGGCATGGGGGGGACCTTTGGCCTCTACGAAGAGTTAAGGCTTGTGGGGGAGCCTTCAGCCCCTGTGAAGAGGTAATGTGCGGGTGACCTTCAGCCTCTGACAAAAGAAAGGCGTGGGGGACCTTCAGCTTCTGTGAAAAGGTAAGCAGTGGGGACCTTTGGTCTCTGTGAGGAGGTACGGTTTAGGGGACCTTCGGCCTCTGTGAGGAGGTAAGGCCTTGGGGGACCTTGCCCCTGAGAAAGGCCTTTGGTAATAGGTTTGGAAAATAGAAAGTGACTGATGCAACGGCCTATTGAGTATCAGCTGAGTACTGACTGATCAGTATGAATCCTGTGGAAAGATAAGTTTAGAAGGTATAGACAGTTAGACGTAATAATTGATTGTAGAGATACTACTAAAACCTAGATTAGCAGATACTGTAGATACAGCGTACTTAAAATATTAGCCAATAGAAGTAATGTAACCTTGAGGAGCATTGTCGGGATACAAGTAAACTTAAGAAAGTAGTGCTGCAAGTGCTGAGGTTAGCATACAGAAAGTGTGGAAAGAATTGTGACAGTATGCACGTGACCAATAGCGAAAGTTGTGGAAAGAAGGATGACTGAATACTGAAGGTGCTATCAGTACCGTATGAGCACGAGGATTGTCGTGGGGAACGATTGCTAACAGGCTCACGAGAGGATAATGCGAGGAAGAAAACGAGGAACGTTAACGTCTCCCATTCTACTAGCTATGCTGGGGTGGGATTATAGATGTAGAAAGCAGTATGAGCCGATAGCAGCGGGCGCTGAAACGATAGCTGAGGGGAGGAAGTTTGGGGGAGGAAGTGACTGGAGACTGAAGGTGCAGAACACATTGTTTGTGAGTTGCGGAAATGCCGTATGCATGTAAAGCGTAACTATGGCTAACTGTGATAGTATCTACAAAACTGCATTCACCTTTCTGGTTTGAGCTTAAAGTTTCTAAGGACAAGCTCTCCCCAGCCTAGTGTTCCACTGTAGTTCTGCGAAGACTGACAATAAACACCGAGTCTCGAATAAGAAAACATGGAATTGTCATAACCGAATTGCCAGATGTTATGAATTCAGATTACTAGATCTAACTATAAGAATGCAATTACTTTCATCAAGTAAACCTTGAACACTTAGTTATACGATGCTAGAGGATTGCATAATATAGCAAAAACTTGTTAAAGGCGCTTTGATTACTAATATGAGATCCAACCATTGCTCTACCATTTACTTAGAAAGTATACCTATGTGATTGATAGCATAATAAAATCGGAGGTTGTTGCAACTCTATAACTGGCAGTTTGTATGCATACATGTATAGTAATATGAGATTGCTGGCAAGTTTACAAGCCATGGACCCAAGTCGTTTCTCACTCGTAATGTAAGACGTTAATTCCAATGGAAGCACTTACCCCTAGAAAATTATATGGAAAATAATTCTATAATATCTGAGCAATGCATGGATAATATGCCTGATGGTGAGGCAGTCGGAGAGAAGATTATGAGGGAATGATTTAGAACAGTGTATGCATGATTGAGACAAGGTGTAGTTGTTAATTACCATCGTCCTCCTTCCAGTTGTGGATAGTACCGGTGGTGCATCCAGTAAGAGGATGATGGGAGAGTGAGTACTGCTGTGTAACGGTTTTACCGACACTCAGACCAAAGGTTAAAATAAAACACAGTTTTATTGAGGTAAAACAAGGAACACTGCCCCCTAGGGCTAGAATAGGTAATAGCACATATCAAACAAGTATAGGACTGTAGTACAGGACCAATATGGCTAGTAGCAATATAGCATACATCAGGCAGCAATAGAGAAAACAGGGTAAATGCCAATACAAATAATCAGTCTCTGTTGTGGTGATTAGCCAACGCCCGGTGGATATAAACTGTCCAGGTAGTGGTGCAGAGAGGGAAGGCTTAGCAGTGCGACTGAACTGAAACACTACCAGATCAGAAGTTTTGTGATATGCCCAATACTATAGCAAGAGCTGACTAAAGCCAGAGCCAATAGCACCCCTTAGGTACTGTAAAGGAAGAGAGACACTGCAAGAGCAAACTGGGCCAGAGCCTATAGCACCCCTGAGGTGCGGTAACGGAGTCAGAGACACTGCACAAGTGAATGTAACATGAGCCAATCGCACTCACCGGTGCGGTATGATGGTACAACACTGCGAGCAGAATGAGACCAGAGCCGAAACGGACCTACACACTGCAAGAGCTAACGGAATGATCATGTCAGACTAATTTACTTGCATTTTATGAAAGAGTGAGTAGTAATTTGGACAGGGGAATTGCTGTTGATGTAGTATACTTGGATTTTGCAAAAGCCTTTGACACAATGCCTCACAACAGGTTACTGCATAAATTAAAAGGCTTCAGTTTGGGTGGTGTTATCTGTACATGTATTGAGAACTGGTTAAATGATAGATGGCAGAGAGTTGTTGTAAATGGAACTTCTTCAAATTGGTCTAGGGTTATAAGTGGGGTGCCGCAGGGTTCAGTCCTGAGCCCAATGCTTTTTAATTTGTTTATTAATGATCTAGAAGTGGGAATTGAAAGTAGCATCTCAATCTTTGCTGATGACACTAAGCTATGTAAGGAAATACATACAGAGCTGGATGTTTTTTCCCTACAGAAGGATTTAGATAAACTAAGTGAATGGGCAGAAAAGTGGCAGATGTCATTTAATGTAGATATATGTAAGGTTATGCATTTGGGTTGTAGAAACAAATTTGCTACATATACTCTAAACAGGAAACAACTTGGGAAATCCTCATTAGAGAAAGATTTAGGCGTACTGATAGACAATAGACTTCACAGCAGTGTGCAGAGTCACTCAGCTGCTGCAAGAGCAAATAGAGTACTAGCCTGCATAAAAGAGGTGTAGAAGAAAGGGATGCTAATATTATCCTACCTCTGTATAAATCCTTGGCCTCATCTAGAATATGGAGTACAATTTTGGGCGCCTGTTCTAAAAAAAGACATTACTGAACTGGAAAAGGTGCAGAGACGTGCAACAAAACTGATAAAGGGATTGGAGGATCTGAATTACAAAGAGAGACTAGCCAAACTGGGTTTGTTTACATTAGAAAAGAGACGTCTAAGGTGTGATATGATTACCATTTACAAATACATTCAAGGTCAATACAAAGAACTATCCAATGAATTATTTATGCGAAGAGCTGAGCTATGAACAAGAGGTCATCCATTAAGACTTGAGGAAAGGCGCTTTCGACTAAAACACAGGCAGGGATTCTTTACAGTAAGGGCGGTAAGGCTATGGAATTCTTTGCCTTGGGATGTTGTGCTTGCAGATAATGTAACTGCATTCAAAAAAGCAATGGATGCCTATCTAGCACAGAACAATATTGACAATTATGACAGATGGCTTCAAAGCAAATAGGATATTGAACCGGGGAAGTATTTGACACACACACACCTACACTGGAAATTGCTCCAGAGGGCTTTTTTGTTGCCTTCTTCTGGATCAACAGGGGTGTTATTGGCATGGGCTGGACTTGATGGACGTGTGTCTTTTTTCAGCCTTATCTACTATGTTACTATGTAATGCCCAATAGCACCATGCGGTGCAACGGCTGCAAGGGTAGAAGGTGGAGGCACGATTGCTCTGCTAGTGTTAACGGATAGGCTCGGTAAAGGAGGCAACAAGCTCAGCAAGTGTTAATGTCGGGCTCAGACTCGGAGGCAACAAGCTTGGCAAGTGTACATGGACAGGCTCAGTAACGGAGGCAACAAGCTCAGCAAGTGTTCTTGGACAGGCTCAGTAACGGAGGCAACAAGCTCAGCAAGTGTTCTTGGACAGGCTCAGTAAGGGATGCGACAAGCTCAGCAAGTGTACTCGGGCAGGCTCGGTAACGGAGGCAGCAAGCACAGCCAGTGTCACAGACAGGCTCAGCAACAGAGGCAACAAGCTCTGCAATGTACAGAGAATGATCAGTCAGCACAGCACTGCAAGCACAGTTCAGAATGTCGCCAGGCGTAGAGTACAGAATCTCGCAGGAACACTGGAAGCAATCACGGAGCAGGAACGTCAGCCAGAGCCGGGTCAAGCATGGAGCAGGAACGTCAGCCAGGGCCGGGTCAATCACGGAGCAGGAACGTCAGCCACAGCCGGGTCAATCACAGAGCAGGAATGTCAGCCAGAGCCGGGTCAATCACGGAGCAGGAACGTCAGCCACAGCCGGGTCAATCACAGAGCAGGAATGTCAGCCAGAGCCGGGTCAATCACGGAGCAGGAACATCAGCCGGAGCCGGGTCAATCACGGAGCAGGAACATCAGCCAAACCAGGTCAACCACAGAGCAGGCACAGCAGGAGTAGTCAGACGGGCCAAATCGGTACACAGGAACGCAGCAACAAATACACAGGTACGGGAACACCACGAAAGGGCACCTGACAGGTGCCAGAGGCCCGGTATATGGAGGGACACCCTGGGCGGGCCAATCAAGCTCCGCCAATGGGAGAGCACCACAGCAGAGAGTGACACAGGAATCACGGGAACCGTGATATGCTGTAGGGTGGTTGGATGAATTTAATAAACAGTAAGTGTGATAGAACGATAGGAAACCCCTATAGTTGAAGTAGGGTGGATGGCTGTTTGATACGCCAGATATGGAATGCATGAAGGAGGACGCCCGCTAAGCTGTAGTGTAATGCTTCTAGATGGAAAAAAAAAGGGTAGCAAATTAACATGAGTGAATCAGAGTGGATCAGGAAAATGGAAGTGTACCTTTAACTATGTTCAGATAATGAAGAAATTGGTGGGTAATTCAACGAATTAAAGGATATAGGCAGTAAATACTCCGTTAAAAAAGGAGTGGATGGATGTTTACAAGCGAGGAATATAACAGTAGCTTATTGTGTTGGAGGGACAATAGTATAAACCGTGACCTTTGCTATATACTTTAATGTACCCTGTATTAGCTTGACTGTGATGCCGCCTCGAGGTGTTACCAGTGCCGCGGGAAATGAAACAAAAGTGACTCATAGAATAGTCAAGTGCACATACATTATAAGAGCAAGTGTGAGATTAGCTGTTAGGGCTCTATATTCAATCATACTTGCAGATGGTAGCTTGGAGTGCGAGCTATAAATTAATTTAACTGGCGAATTCATCCCCGCTGCTGGCGGGATGGTTTGATGTGATGTGACTTATCCCTGACACTGAGTAGTGCTGGAGAGATGAGGACAGGAGGTTCCTACCTGTCTAGCGTGTATGATGAGATCAAGTGTCTGCCGTATGGTATGTACAAATAGTAATATTGCGATACTTAATGTTAAATGGAAGTGAATAATAAAAGCTATGTGCTGCCACGGCTGTGTCTGGAAGTCCCGTTATCTTCGGAATTCGTTATGGAGTGATTCTGAAGACTACTACTAGCAGTGGACTGAGGAACTATGATGTTTGGATGGCACGCTGAATGCTGATGACTGGAAGAAAGAGACTGATGTAACCGGAAGTGACAAAATTGACGAGCCGACCGGAGTACACATAGCGGAGCTCACTATTGACGTAGTGAACCCCAGTAGGAGAGGCTGCGGCCTTGCTTATAATAGCTTGCAGCTCCTCCCACAAATCCAGGCCAAGCCTTCCACTAGTAGACACAGAAGTACACATACACTAATGGTCACCTTGCCTTGTTCCAGTGACCACCATTACTTATGTTTGTATTGTCAATCCCATTTTATTTCTTCAGGGAACCTAGTGGTGCCATGGAACAGTTTTGACAACCAGTAACATCTATATAGTTTATTTTTTGGGCACCTGACATCTGTAGTACTCTGTTGCTAGTTGCTGAAGGTATTACACTTAAAATTCATTTAGGCCTATTGAAACCTGTTGTTCGCTGAGAGGAAATGTGACCTAGAGAGAGGCCTGAATAATGATCAAAGTATACAGGAAACTGCATATATGTTACAAAAATAAACAGATAGCTATACTTGATTGCTGTATGAAGGACACCTTCTATGTAGCTATTCTTTTAAATTAAGGGTCACTTATTCATAGTTGCCCTTTAAAGAAAAAAATCATAATACCGAGCACTGTTTTTTTAATTAAACCTGGTGATATTCACTTCCTAATATAGAATGGCAAAAAAAAATCCTTCGTCTCCCAACGACTTTATAAATAGCTGCTTCAATTACCTTTAGTAAACAAAATATGCTAATAACCAACCAATCATTCATTTTCGGATATAGCTGTAAAACAAATCTGAAAATTAATAAAAATATATTTGTGGCTTGAAACCAACATATGTTTTTAGGTTATAACAACTAATAAGAATATACTTTTATGTAGAAATCTGATTAAAAGTTGAGTCCTCCTGACAAATGACTTAAATTGAGCTTTCCTGATTAGTGATATAAAGAGAAGCAGTTTAATAAACTAGTTCATTGACTAATCAATACATAGTCAAATGTGTACTCCAAATTTAAGGAGAAATCAACAGTTGTATTGGGTAGGATGTGGTAAAAAATTATATTTAAAAATGGAAATTAGGAGTAAAACATTTTTATTGTTTTGAAATCATCACATTTCTTTGAATTGTGATTCTTATGGCAATACTATATAGCAAGGGGTTCCTTAATCCCTTGGATGATAGCTATATCTCCATTACGTTGCCAAGAGATTCTTTGGAGCATTCTCTTGTATTCTTAACCCTTTGAGTGCCAGAGTGGTACGGAATGCATTGCAAAGCAATGCATTCCGTACCACTCTGGCACTCAGAGGGTTAATTGTCCTTACAAGGAAAACAGTAGGATGAATGCACAAAGCACAATATGGCTGCACTACGGGAAAATTGAGTCAGTTTATACCATTTCTATTTTATACCATTGAGTCAGTTTATACCATTTCTTCTGCTACATGACCATAAAACGCGTAGAGGAAAGAAATTCCCTGACAAGCCCACAGAATGTCCCACTGCTCTCCCCTTAGTACAAGTGATATTAACCTTTTGAGTGCCAGAGGGGTACACAATGCATTGCAAAGCAAGAGGAGAATTTTTGGTATAAGTAGCTTTTGTAAATTGGCATTAGGCAAGAAAACGGATTCCTGCAGCTGTTTTAGCAATTCAATGTAATTGTACATTACTTTCCTTGTACCAGTAAACCATGTTTCACATTAAGTAAACTGGTGTTTTGTCATATATATATATATATATATATATATATATATATATATATATATAGCAACAGAAGAAATCAGCACTCGGACTTCAAACAAACTTATTCCAATAGCTTTATTCTGTGGTCAACATTTCGATCCTCACATGGCTCTTTATCAAGATGAGGATCGAAACGTTGACCACAGAATAAAGCTATTGGAATAAGTTTGTTTGAAGTCCTGTGAGTGCTGATTTCTTCTGTTGCTACTATGACCGTCTGATCATGCACCCAGGCATTTAATCTGATGTCGTGAGAGCAGCCTATTTCTAACATATATATATATATATATATATATATATATATATATATATATATATATAATTTTTTTTCTTTTTTTCTGCTTGTCTAAAGCACCTTATTTTAATTAATCAGGTAACTTACATTTCAGGAGGAACCAATCCTTGGCACTCCAGCTATTGCAAACTATAACTCCCTTCATGGGGACAAAGGGAGTTGCAATCCCCAACAGCTGGTGTGCCAGATGTTGCCTGCTACTGTTTTATCTGCATCCTCCCGATCAAAATACATCTGGGGTTTTATAACCAAAAACAAATAACATTCCAGGGTGATAAGAAATAATAATTTCCGTTTAACAGCTGCATTCATAATGGACTCTTCCAACCAAATCCTGGTAATAAATAATAATAAATATAGCTCAGAACATGAAGGAGGTAAAAAAACAATATATGGCTGAAATCAAATGCAGGTGATACTATCACTATTCCCATTTTAATTTAAGAGGACATTTGGAGATAAAGTCCGTGCTGTACCTGAAACATGCAACTGAATTCAGGCCAATATGGGATACTTTTCAACATCCAGTTATATATGATATTTCAATGATTAAACTAACATTTTAACTCTACCGGGTTAAGGCAGAGCAGAACTTTTTCAACCAACAGTAGTGAATCCTCCTTTTTACCACCTTTATACTGTATGAGTAAAAAAACAGCATCAAAATACAATGTAGTAATAAATTGGAAGATTAGTTTGTTTTACAGATAACTAACATACCTGTGAACATTCAAAGTGAGCTGACCCTTGAAATATCAGCTCTTAAAGTTCCCCAGAACATAGATCAGTGTTTCTCAATGTTGGCCCTCAGGGAACACAAACAGTGTAGGTTTTCAATATATCCCTGCTTGTTAAAAGGTGGGTGATCAGTGGCTCAGTCATTGTGATTGCTCTGCCTGTGCTTAATTAGACAGTCTTAAAACTTGGCCTGTTGGTGTGACCTGAGGATCAGAGCTGTGAATCATGCATTGATTCAAGGTACTGTATATGTTCCTCTTTGCTCTAATCCAGAGGTGGCTCAATCTAGTGAGACACTGCTGGCAAAATCATGTGACATCACCTGACATCAGTGAATAACCTGCTCCTTTTCCAGAGCACCATGGATTTCTCAAGCATACAAAAAAACCACCCATTGACTTCTGTGATGCCTGTGCTTGGTTACAAGAAAATAGCTGTCAACCCTCGAGTCTCAGTGTATCTGTAGACTACTCTATAAGAACACGGTTCCTCATCTCCTGTTAGATATAAAGAAGTTGAGTTCAGCTGTTCACGTTCTAGACTGTAGAACTCTGGAAGTAGGCAGTTTTCAATTTCTATAATCCCCCATCATGTGTTTAGGATTCTGTACTCTGGACATTATAATGTCCTGGAAGGAGGCTGCTCAGGACATGGGACATGCATTTAAAATAAGGGGCCAGCCTGGGCAATCAGGGACATGTTATCACTCTAGTCCTTAATGAACCCTTAAAGGGACAGTAACGTCCCATAAAAAATATTTAGCTTTTTGTAGTGCTTAAAAAGTTTAATTGAATGCAAAAAACCCTATCTCTCAAGCCCTTCGCTTTATGATTTGGGTCAAAACCCTGAGTCTCTGAGAGTTCCCAGTTATGATAACAGAAATAGCACAAGAAGATTATGATGCTGGCTTTATGCTCATTATCAAACATCCAACCTAGGTTTCTCTAGTGTTCCTCTGGGATTTTTACCTCCCCCCTCTACTTTGTGCCCTTGGAGAGGGACAGGGGGCACAGAAAAACCAGCTCTCAATTTCTGTTTGGGGATTGGCTTTCACATGCATTACAAATATTGTGATGTTTATGTTGCATGTGCTTTACAAGGGCAGATGTGCAAACGTGTGTCCCCTCCTTTCCCCCTTTCATTGCTTTATGACACACAGTGTATAATACAGTTGCTAATGACTGCACTGTGCCTGCCCCAAGGGAAAATATACCCACATCCATGATTTCAGTAAAGGGAGAGGTGGAGAGGAATGGCCTTCTTCTTCTCCAGAATAACCTTCACTGGCTGGAACAGGTGATGCTCCTTCCTCTGCACCAGAACTAGAGCTAGGACCAGGAGTGTTGGTGGCAAGTGGCACTTGTGCTAGTCCCATAGTGTCCACTGTGGTCTGTGACATACCAGCCCTCTCATCATCAGCAGGAATTATTCAACAGCAAACTCCTGAATGTCACTGGTGGTGGTGGTGATGCCCATCCCCATCTGCATCTCTCTCCTATTACTTATTACTTTCCATCAAGAAATCCCTCATATTCTCGTCTACACAAGCTGTTCCACCAACACCATTACTCACCACCACCACTCTCTTGCTGCTCTTTGGGACTGGTTGGGGATGATAAGTGTGACAGAGGGTCCCCTGCTGTCACACTTGCCATCGCCTCAGAAGATGGTTCATTGGCAAAAGTAGCAGCAAGTGCATGCAGCTGAGTGTGCTGCTGCTCATACTAGTAGTCAGTTCCTCCTTCTTCAATACACTTCCCCAGAGGAACAATGCCAGGGGAATGGGAATCATTGGGTCAAGGGTATGTGGGCCTTCTCCACCTATGTATCAGCAGCATCAGGGTCCATAAAACCTCTCCTGCTGGTCATAGTGCTAGCCAGAACTTAAAACAAATGTATTTTAATTTTTAACTTTTAATTTTAGTTTTTTTTCTCTCCCTCTCTGCCTGCTTCCATTTTCTTTTTCTCCTAAACTACGCCACACTGCATGGCAGGAAATTCTGGGTTTTTATACAATGGAGGTCAGAAGTTTCGCCCCATTGAAAAACATAGCCAGAAATTCTGTGATGTTAGCGAAATGGTGGAAAATCTATGAGCTTCTCTACAGGCAGGAAATCCTACTGGAAAAGTAGAAAATCATACTTTTTCCACAAGAATTCACATGGATACAAAATAGAACTTTTCATCCATCCCTACTATAGAGAACACTAATGAATGGGAATTTTGAGATCTACCCAGACTTCCTACACTTCTCTTTTGAATAAATAGTGCATAGACTCTGTAGATTTACTTGTAGTCCATCTTCTATGGAGAACCCCATTTATGTTCGGCAAAAGTGTAAATTGGTTTTATAATGTGCTCTAATGATGTAAATGGTTAAATTCTGGACCATGTGAAAGCTCATCATAGGCAAGAAGCATGGTTTTTCACTTGGCAACTTCAAGGTGTTGTCTTAGGTTATAATGCAGTAATATCCCGTACACACCCTTTTATTGTTTTCATGATTATGTTAAAATGTTGGAATTATCCTTCAGGTACAACTTCACATAAATAAAAGGTACCCTACACTATGCAATTTGGTCTTTTTAAAATGTGTAATCTGAATTGCACATTTAATTGCAGAGGGTGTGGACCAGCTTGATCAGATTGGAAAAACCAAATTGGTCACCAGAGCTTTTTGACCAAGATTGAGAATTTTGATTGGATCGCAATCAGTTCACAGTGTGTGTGTGTGTGTGTGTGTGTGTGTGTATGTGTGTGGATTTAACCCTTTGAGTGCCAGAGGGGTAAGCAATGCATTGCTATGCAATGCATTGCGTACCCCTCTGGCACTCAAAGGGTTAACAGACAAACGACAACAGAAATCAGTCTATGAGGCTGATTGGGTCATTCTGATTCAATTTGCAAAACCCCACATACAGCAAAAAATAGGAGATTTAAACACTAATTGAACACATTGGCCTGCATTTGGTGAGTCAGTGTGTAAGGAGGAGATGTAGAACAATAGGATTGCTCAGTGACCATACTGCTGATTGTTTCCAACCAAAATCTTACAGAACATTGGAACCTTTAATCAAAAGAAAAAATGTTTGAACGACTATAGGACAGTTGCATGCAGATAGGCTGCTACGTTACATATATCCCCATGAACCCCAATGCAACAGTGCAGAATGCCAGAGAAAGTGCCTTCCCTGGATAGTGAGGACATGTAAGGGAGCAAGGCAGGGTGAATGGTCCTCTCTTACATCAGTTCTCCTCCCTTACATCAGTGAAGATGCATGAGTGTGAGCACTGAACACCACACGTAATTCATCTGCAACCACCTCACCACTTTCTGCCTTTATTTTTCTCCCCAATAACCATTATTTCAAGAATAATTCTGGAAGAGCATACACAGTGCATTCCTATGCAGAATCAGTGATTCAAGAGGAGAAGAGAAGCAGAGACACAGACCCCCTCCTTAACCCTTTAAGGACCAGAAGGATGTGCAATGATCCTTAAAAGGTTAAAGCAGAATGCCCAACTGGTGTCCTGGCTGCCTATGAAAGGCACCTAGTGTTCTGTTATCGCAAAAATATATATATTTTGTGGCAGGGCTCAAAATTTCCACTCTTCACTAGCCAATGGGGACTGAAAATTTAGCCCTGGCGAGTAGAAATTCAGCCCTGATGGGTATGTTATGGCTTGCAGTGGAGAGTAACTTTTCAGGTCTGGCTAGTAGCAAAGGATTCAACTTTTAAGCCCTGTTTTGTGGTGTTTTGCACTGTTGGAAAATGTTTTAGTCACTTCCCATAGGCTGTAATAGCAACGGTGACATTATAAATTTGAATGACCACAAAAAAAGTAAACTTTAAACCTCTGAAAGCCAGAAGTGTACCCATTGTGTGTTACTCACCTCTTGAGCAAAGGTTAACTACCACAAAAATGCAGGTTTGTGTTGTAACAGCTCTTGACTAAAGCTTCTACCAGCAGTGGAAGTAACCTTGCTTTACTCAGTAGGAAACAACCCTACACTTAATTGCATGGTCTGTCTTTCATAACAGAAGGCACTTTGGTGTACCAACCAAATGTAAGCTTTTGTGTGTGTGTGTGTGTGTGTGTGTGTGTGTGTGTGTGTGTGTGTCAGGGAGTGGGGGGGCTGGGGGTCAGGGGAATATGTGTGTGTGTGTGTGTGTGTGTGTGTGTGTGTGTGTGGGGCATGTACATGTGTGTGTGGGGGGTGGGGGGCGGAGTTACATATGTGTGGGGGAATGAACAACTAATTGCAATACAAATGTGTTCATTTGAGGCACTGGAGGTTTCTGTATGTTTATTCCCACATGGATCTTTCTAAATCTTTAGCATAGATTGGGGCTCATCAGATGTAAAAAAAAAAAAAAAAGTCCTGGTATTTACTAGTAGTGAGTGACTTGATTCCAGTACTGTTCCACTTCCAATACAAATACTGGAAACAGAAAAGCAGGAGACGCCTTTGGCACTAATTCCAGACAGACAGGCATGTAGGCATCTCTCTAATCTACAGAGCTCACACAGTCTCAGGTCTCACATGTTCCTGCAGCAGTACAACCATAGCTGCAAGATCTGGTGAGTGCAGGTAAGTGTTTCACATATACCACAGAGCATGTAATAGAGAGACGTGACAGTTCATTTGCTGTCTCCATCTCCAACACAGGAAATCCAGGACAGTTACAGCATACTTTAATCCTTTAAGGATCAGAGAGGTAGTAAAAACATAGTGAAGCAATGCCTTGCACCGCTCCTTCTGGTCCTTAGAGAGTTAAAATTCCAGGACAGACAATTAAGACCCCAAACAGAGAATTGATGTGTTAACCTTAATGCTGGAAGATTCTGTATTCCCTTGTGGTTCCCCTGCCATAGAATAAGTTATAATTTCAGTACAGTTTTATCTGCCTCAGAAGGGGTTGTATGTAAACTCTACCTTAAGCACAGTTCCTTGGAAAGGGGATTTACTCAATAAGTAGTTTCAGTAAATGGAATGAATAAGCACAAGAGACTGATCTGCTTTTCCATATGAACAAATGTATGATCATTGTGTCTCTAGCCCCCAAGGAAGAGTCCAGTGCAGTAAAATTTCTGTCACAATGTTCCCACGTTTCCACCTATAATATCAGTTTGAATGGGGTGGTTATAATCTATGATAATACATTCTTTGGTACATTGATTATAACCTTTATAAAGACGTTTGAAATTAAACTGAACTAAGTGGTTTCTTTTAGACTTATCACTCTCCTCTATCCATTACTATTGATCTAATCTGTCATTCAATAAGAAATAGATCACCCCCCCACACACACACACACGGACACACACACGCACACGCACACGCACACACACACACACGCATTCATCTTTAGCAGGGACAGTCCCTCCTTGATACTCAAATCCCTCTGTCCATCTTTTGCACCCTGGTATCTTAATTTTTAGGAGATGAGACTATATAGTGTGTATACACACAGCAATAAAACTCATATTAATCTTTGTTTAATCCCTTAAAGACAGGCAGCGTGGCCGGCAGTTAAGGACCATGTGGCATTTTTGGACAATGGATTCAGGGGTCCCCGAATGGTGTGCAGCCTTGCGGGGTCCATCATGTAGCAGGGCCATCATGAATCCATAACAGAAGTTTTCCCATGATGGTCATAGCACATCATGAGCCCTTAAGGGGTTAAACTTCACGATATCAGTATGTGCTTATATATTAGTCTGATTAAATAAAATACTTTGCTCTTGTTCTAAATCATGTATTCACTTACATAAAGAGCTGTCAATAGATCATGAAAAATTCTCTGTGATACCCTTCCTATCAGTTTCACTCCCAGCAAAACCACCTATAACAAAAATGTCCTTCTTTGATCATTTGAAATATCGGGCTGTATGGATCAATGGGAATTGTTATTTGTTACGGACTATGCTTTTGGTTTGCCCTATCCCCACATGAATCATATTCATTTTCAACGGTAGGTTAAATCTAAAAATGAAGCATTTTATTTTAGATTCCAAAATCACAGAGAAGAGTCATAAAATGCTAACCTTCTGCTTCCCAAACCACCAATATATTCAGAGTACATTTCCAAGCATCATCAAGAGTCCTGCTTTGTAGCGCTACCCAAAAAAACATTACTTTGTATTACGGGAAGTCAGTTCTTGTTTATCCTATATAATAATTTGCTAGGATGTTTGTCAGAAGCCATCATGCGCAGTAGAGACTGCGCGTGTTCGGGCAGTCTCTACTGCGCATAATTGCATCGCGTGAGTGAGGTGCCGTAAGACTGCATCGTGCTGGAGCAGTGAGGTAGCGGCCTCTTAACCCTTTGAGTGCATTGCGTACTCCTCTGGCACTCAAAGGGTTAACATTACCTGGATCTTGGCCAGTATACACGGGCTCTTACACTAGTTAATAATACTTTACAACCTGCCTTTCATGAGGAATGATTAATTACATATCTTGCTCAGGGCTTTGTTTCTTAATAAGAACAGAATACATACTCCGTTGAAATAATATAGTTAATGTTTATTCTTTGAGTAATGCTCTGATTGATATATTTTTCCTTGCGTAAATATTTAAGATAAATCAATCAATAAAGACACATTAAAAATCCTATTTATCTGTAAACAAACCATAAGTAGATTAGTGTACATTTCTTCTAATATGGGTTCCAGGATACATAAAACATTCTGTGTCTGTATGCTTAGAGTCAAATTCTCCATTTTGTGATGTTTACCCGTCTATCTCTTCATGTCCTCCTCAATAAATATCTGCCATTCCAATTACTCAGTAGCTGAGAACAATACTGATGGATCTCAGGACATCACAAGGGTCTCTGTAGCTAAACAAGACACCAGATAAGTACGGTCTCTCTACAAATTCCCTCACACTTCAATAGGAATCAGTAATATAACATGTATCACATGTAATGGAATCCAGATCAAGGTATGAACATAGCTGGGAACTCTCCGGATTTGCCCTGGAGACTCCGGTTTTGGCCTCTAATTACTGGGTCCTCGGGGGAGGGCTGATTCTCTGGATGTGGGGAGTTTCTAATGAAACTTTGTCCACTGTGTTCCTCCCATTTCCCACCCACTTCTTCTTCCCCAGCTTTTTCTGTATACTTTTTTTCCTTCTTCAAGCTCCACCCCCACTCGGGATTAAGCACCACCCCTTTTGATGCAAATTGCTTCATTTTTATCTCCCATTGGCACCACAGGACTCAACAAAATGTTGCCAGGAATGGGTATGAAACCTGAACAGCTCCTAGGAAAGCCTATTGGTATAGCGCCATAGTCACAAGGGGTAGGTGGGTCTGATCTCTGCTTTAGGGGGCCAGTATAAGGTTATAAGTTTGTGTTCAGAGCCTAATTCCCACTTCCTTGTGACCCACATACTTTTATGCTCTTTAACACTTTAATAACCAGAAGGGCATGCAATGGTCTTTAAAGAGTTAATAAATAATAACCATGTAGTAAGAGGAATGCTGCTGAAATTCTGAATATTTACATCTGCAACACTTCTACTATATAAACTCGTATTTTCTCTGCAATGAGATGTTTCAGTACAACAGATATAAAATAACAACTCTTAAAAATATTTGTAAAAGAAGAAGCACATTCTCATTGTTATGACTGGTTAACATGCAGTAACAGATTACAGACAGCTATGTAGGAGTCAAGTGCTGTAAATTACTGTGCTAATTTTGACAATAGGCTGTGCACAAAGCGAATGCTACAAAAGAAAGGATTTCAGAGTATGTTTAAAGATGGAGAGGACCAGTTCTAGAATTAGAAGAAGAAAGAGCAACAAGTGAGAAAGGTTTGAGATCAGAGAGGGCAGTAGGTGTGGATGGTGTAAGAAGAAAGGAGTTGCATGCTGAGAGCAGAAAGCACAGAAGAATTAAAGGGATAGTAATACTTAATAATTACTAACCCCTGTACTGAAGTCATATTAAAAAGAAATGTACTGCCCCCAGTGTCATCTCTCAAAATTTTATGGTTTGAGAGATAATCGCTCCTAAAGTTCCCCTCTCCCTCCCCCTTCCCCGAAGTCAGCATTCTAGCTGACTGCAGGGAAGCCTGTTGTACGACTGTCAGGCGGCTCTCCAGCACAGCCGTGATCGCGTTACTAAAAAAGAAGTCTTTCACTGAAATGGTCTTCTACGTTTGCTTGGTTTGCAAGCCCACGTAGAAGACCGTTTTAGTGAAATATTTTTTTTTTATTAACGCCATCTTGGGTCTGCTGCAGAGCCTTCTGATGATCGTAAGACCAGATTTCCCTTCAGTCAGCTACAAAGCTGTCTTCGGGGAAGGGTGAGGGAGAGGGGAACTTTAGGAGCGATTATCTCTCATACCATAAAGGTTTGAGAGATGACACTGGGGGCAATACATTTCTTTTTGATATGACTTTACTATAGGGATTCGTAATTATTAAGTATTGCTATATCTTTAAAGTAGATATGAGGAAAGAAATGCAACTGAGCAGTGGGCTTTAAAGGCAAGGAAGAAGAATTTGTAGAGGATGTTTTGCTTAAGATGCTATGTGAGAAATCTAAGAAGATCATCAGCAGGTTTTTTGGAGAGACAATGGTGATTTGTGCAGCTTAAAGTGATAGTAATACTTAAAATGTAAAAAAAAATATGTTGTAGGGTTTATCCCCCTGAGTAAAACAAGGTACTCCCACTGCTGAAAGGTGTTTCATTCAAAAGTTATTAATTTTCAAAGTTGAATTTTTTAGGTGCAATATCACAGTGGCCTGAAATTGTACAGTGGCGCTGTTGCCACACGATCCTATGGACAGCTCTGGTCAGTTGACCATAAATCTCCATAGGATGGTGTAGCAACAGCGCCACTGTACAATTTCAGGCCACTGTGATATTGCACCTAAAAAAATTCAACTTTGAAAATTAATAACTTTTGAATGAAACACCTTTCAGCAGTGGGAGTGCCCTTGTTTTACTCAGGGGGATAAACCCTACAACATATTTTTTTTTACATTTTAAGTATTACTATCCCTTTAATTTAGAATCAATTGAATAGGGGAGAAATGAAAAACAGGGAGGCCAGGTTGTAGTAGATTGTAATAGTCTAAGTGAGATAGAATGGATTTTTAGCAATAAGAGGTAGTTAGAAGCAAGGTTTTGGGCCCTATCGGAGAGTTAAAATTATAATTTTGGTTAATGACATTTATCGAAGACAGCAGAAAGTCATCCAGGAGGAAATCGCCAAGAAACAGTGTGATTTCTGTAGCTGAATTTATGGTAAATGATCTGGAGCAGACATTTAAATTTGGGTATCATCAGTAAATAAATGATATTTGAAACCAAAGTTCACACAATGAAATGGTGTACAGGTAGAAACGTAGAGGACCCAGAACTGAGCCTTGAGGCACCACCTCAGACAGAGGGACTGTTGAAGAGAAGTTGGTACCAGAAGAGAAATGCTGTGAGATTAGAAGAAAGCCAGGAAGCTTGTGGAAACCAAGAGTGCGCAGAACCTGAGGAAGAAGGGAATCAGAAACAGTTTCAAAGGCAGAGGAAAAATGGTGTAGGATGAGAATAGAAAAGTGGCCATTGGATTTGTCAACCTGGAGATCATTTGCCAGTTTACATAGGGCTGTGTCAGTTGAGTGTCCATACAAAATTCCGGACTGCAATGGGTACAAAAGGTTTTTGGAGTCACAAAATTTGGGTGAAGGCAACGCGTTCTAAAAGTTTTGAAGCTAGGGGTTTAAGGGAGACAAGTCAGTAGTTAGTGAGACATGAGGGTTCAAAGTTAGAATTCTTGAGGATGGGTTAACATATGCAGGGTTGATGGAAGAAGGGAAACGTAACGGTTTTCAGTACACTCAGAGGCAGGCAGTTTGGTAAAACACAGTTTTATTGAAACCAGACAGAATAAAGTAACCCTCGCGGGTCCAGCAATAGTTAACACTTAATACTGACACAGGACAGGTTACAAAATAACATTAACCCACACAGGTCCAGTACATATATCAGAGAACAAATACATACACACAGAGCAGGAATGGAAGCCAATCCGGGTCGATGCACAGAACAGGAATGTCATCCAGGCCGGGTCGGTACACGGAGCAGGAACGTCAGCCAATCCAAGTCGGTACATGGAGCAGGGACGTCAGCCAGGCCGGGTCGGTACACGTAGCAGGAACGTCAGCCAATCCAAGTCGGTACACGGAGCAGGAATGTCAGCCAGGCCGGGTCGGTACACGGAGCAGGAACAGAATCAGAGAGAGTAGTCAGGCAGTCCGGGTCATACACAGGATTCACACGATAACGACAGCAAGCACTAAGCCACGGGAACACCATGAAAGGGCCCTATAGAAGTGACAGGGCTCAGTACTTAAAGGCTACCACTGGGTGGAGCAATATCACACTAGCCAATAAGAAGGCAACAGGAACAATGCTGTCAAAATGTTGCCAGCAATACACGGGAACCGTGATAGGAAAGGAAAAGGTAGTAAATATGGGTTAGTATAGTTGTAAACACAGGAGCAAAGGTTTAAGTAAGTGTGAGCAGATAGGGTCCAAGGAGCAAGTGGTGAGGTGAGAGGATAGGAGAAGCCTAGAAACTTCTGCCACTGCCACTGGAATGAGAGAATCACAATCTGAAGAAGGGGGATTTGGGAGAGAGAGAGTTCAGTCACAATGGGAAGAACAGGTAAGTGTTAGCGAATTGGTTCCAGCTTGTCTTTGAAGTGCTCTGCAATAGCTAGAGGCGAATGTATAGCGGAAGACAAAAATGTTGAAGATGGATAGAGCAAAGAGTCAAAAATTATGAAGAGGTGGCGGGGGTTAGATTTGTTGTTGTGGATTAGTAAAGTGTAATATTCCTGTTTGGCCTCTGATGAGAGAATTTAGACAAGAAGATACCGAATGTACAGTAAATCTGCATGTGTGTGAAAGTTCCTCCACAGACGTTCAGCAGAGCTGGTGGAAGCACATACAAAGCAGATGCGGGAGTTAAGCCAGGGATGGTGGCTAACATAACAAGCAAGTATTGTTCCAGAAGCACAAATAAATCAATTGTAGATGACAGGATTAATTTGTAGGAGTTGACAAGAGTCCCAGGGTCAGAAAGGGACAGAACAGAGGACAGTTTGGAGCACAGTGAGGAACTTATCCTGGGAAGTTCAAGAGAGTTTATATAATGTATGGACCTGTTGCAGAAAGTAATAGGTGAAGAGGGAGAGGGAAAGAGAGAATGAAATTAGATGGTCTCTTAATAGAGGGAATGGGGAGATTGTAAAGGAGGAAATTTCAAGGTTCTTGATGAAGACAAGGTGCAAGTAGTGACCATTTTTGTGAGTCCATGAGTCAGTCCATTGAAGGAGATTAAAAGAGGAAGTTAGATTGAGAAGGCAAGACGCCTAAAGAACAGAAGGGACATCCATATGACAATTACATTTGCCAGCTATAAGGACAGGATTATCAATTGAAAGAAAGAAGGTAAGCCAATATTTTAAATCTGAAAGGAAGGTTGAGGAAGGACAGAGTTAGCAAGTGGCCTGTCTATGACAGCCATGCATATCTGTAGAGGTTGATATAGATGCACTGCAGCACTTCAAAAACAGATGTAGGAAACGAAAGGGGATTGAAATGGTAGTGGGGAGTAAGAAAGACGTCTACATTCCCTAGCCAAACACTAGAGTTGGGGGAGGGTGAGAGAAGCAGAATCCACCATAAGACAGTACAGTCTCCAAAGCTGTGTCATGTTCAAACAGAAAAGCGGTTTAACGAGAACTCAACCCTCCTAATACTAACCCTCCATATACATTACTATGGCCAGAAAAGCCTAATGGCCCTTATGAAGTTTGCCTTTATGCATTAATTCAAGAGATAACATCTTTAATCAGTCCTGGATGTCAAGTCCATGGAAACTGACATGACAGTTGCTGGCAGATTTTTTTCCAAACTGAAGCATGCAGAGTGCATGAGCCTGTTTATCCTTTTAAAGCTTAGAAATATCTTCAATGCATTGGTAAGCAATACACTGCACACCCCTCTGGTCTTCAAATTATTAAGAATACCTAGAGAAATGAACAGAGTTTGAG
This sequence comes from Rhinophrynus dorsalis, assembly GCA_037306005.1. NCBI lineage: Eukaryota > Metazoa > Chordata > Amphibia > Anura > Rhinophrynidae > Rhinophrynus > Rhinophrynus dorsalis. The sequence continues at coordinate 528,611,279 of CM074718.1, forward strand.
GGCCTGTTGTCCTTCTAGCAACTGTCATGTCTGTCTCCACAGGACAGTTGCTAGACATGGTATCTCTAGAACAAAGCTACAAGATCAAAATTCAGAACAGCCATTGGGATTTTCTGGCTATAGTACGTGGGAGGAGGCTACTATTTGGAGGTGTTAGTTCACCTTTAAAAGCCCTGTTTAGATCAATATGAATTTGGAGAATTTATTTTCATCTCCTATGGTATAGCTGGCTTGCTTCTGAACATCTCACATTTCTTTTTGAATATAGATCACAAGGTGTATAAATGAATAGCTACAGTCACCACATTGTACTACAGGCACTCCAGGAGTCAGGTTAGCTTGCATGTAAAGAAAAGCATGTCACTGCCTCTAGAGGATTCCACTGCATGAAGCAGCATGTGCTCACAGGCCCAATGCCTAAAATATCGCCTGTATTTATAGCACAGCGTGTGCGGGTTTAGCCATGCTGAGCCACAGACAATTTGCCCTGTACTGCTAAGTAATAATTTTGCTGAACTGACTGAATGGGAAATAAAGCTGCCTCTTTATTGCTAACAAACTTGTAAAGAAAAAAAAAGAATCCATTTATGTGCTTACACATTGCAGCGTGCCTTTAATTTGAATTAAGGGGAAATAAAAAATGTAGCATATTAAAACAGACAACAGTGTGCCTGCTGTTTCTTGCCATTTCTAATAATACTAGGGTGTCTGGATTGCATTAAAGGAACACTAACACAGCCTAAAGACAACCCACACATCTTAATCTGGCTAGATAATATTAATGGGCCACTCAATACATTCTGGGTAGAATGGGTCCCAGAATTAATATATAATTAGCACTAAATATCACCCTAAACATAAGAACACTTCAGTTTGAGGAGTTTGGGGTCCTAAAGCAACTCCATAGACATGATATCGAGTACAGATTTAAGAGGCAGGGCAGACTAATGGGTCAGGGGAAGAGGGTTTCAAACTGTAGGTAGTTAACTGTCAACTATAGAAACCAAGTTCCCAAAGCTTAAAACTCTGCCATTCTCTCTGTTTGTTTTGCAGATCTCCATGATCTGCAGGACAGGATGACATCGGACCATTTCAAGGGATTTTGCCAACACGGAGCTGTAATGGACAATATATTGATATTACTTCCTCTCAGAAGCAACAAATGAAGCACTGATGTCTCCCAGCCCTGAAATTGTGGAGATCTGCAGGGCAAGCAAAAACAGGATAGCAGAGTTTTAAATTACAAGAAAGCAATTCGATTCCCTGACTGGTTTATATATCTTTCAGTTTGGGCAACCAATGCACACAGAATTGATTAATAATGGCAATTACAAAGTTTTGCACAGAATAAAGTAGATGGGGGTTTCTTAAACAAAGGTGTTAGCTTTTTTTAATCCTTCGAACGCTTGAGGGGTGTGCAAAGTAAATCTTCAAAGGGTTAGTGCTTTCAAGGCCAGGCCTGCGCAGCAGGCATGGAAGGTGTTAAGTTGATGTGCTTGAATTGACAACAAATTCTGAATTTGCATTGTCAGTGCTGTATATCACTGTGAGCTATAGACCATATTAGAGAAAAAGAACTGAATTATATTGCATTCATGATGCAATTAAACACTTCACTAGGAATCAATGTAAAACTGATGAGCCCTGAAAGTAGTGCATATGGCTCAGAACATTATAAAACATTACCTTCACTCAAATCCCTTTTCAGTAGCAATTTAAATCTTCATACAGTTACTGCTGCCAATGGTAAACCATCTCCTGATTCATAACAATACTGGGTAACAAATGACTTTTTTTTTGTTAACTTAAATGTATTCAACTACTAAATTACCCATGAAACCGGAATAGCTGACAAGAATAATCGGAATTATTATTAGCTCTGCAAGTATTCTGCATTAGCCAATTTAAAAAGCACGGCTCACAGGCAGAGACCAGTTACAAGGAGGCAGGGTGTTAAATGACTGCAATAGTTCTTCATTTTACTGCTGCTCGAGTTAAAGGTCGAGAGATAGAAATTACATATGACTGCAAACACAGGAAAGGTATTTGTCTTTCCCTGCAAATCAGGTCAGCCGTAAGCAGGAAAACATTTGGAATTCAATCTTGTGGTGTGTCATATCAAAACAGATCGTATTTACAGCACACTGCACCCTGAACAAAGGAATATTTCCCTTCATTTATAGGGTCATATGCAGAAACAGAGAAGGAGTAATTTTGGAGCAAAGCAGCAGTACTATAGGGGACAAATGTAATGATTTAAATTTAGCTTTTAGCACCTTGAATGCAAGAGAGGATTCCAACTCATCTAGAAGAATGCACTGGAGACCTCTCCAGCCCTCTGGCCCTCAAAGGGTTAAAAGCTGTCAATATGTATTTCTTGGATTTGCATTTGTGCACTATGGTGCAGTTAGTAAGCCTCAGAATTGCTTTTTTGTTCGTATAAGATAAGTTGAAGAGCCCCTGTACACGGGCCACAGTGCCACACAGCAATGGGCGCGCTGCAGTCATGCACACAACAGACTACTCACGCCACGGCTGATATGGAGCGGGGCGCTCCGAATTCAGATCGTAGTCCTCTCTGCCCACCAACTACGGTCTGAATTTGGTGCCCCGCTCCGTTATCAGCCGCGGCGAGAGCAGTCTGTTGTGTGCATGACTGCAGCGCACGCAGCAGTCTCTAATGCGAATGACATCTTCTGGCAAACACACATTAGGGAATTATTATATAGGAGATGTGTGTGTGTGTATGTATATATATATATATATATATATATATATATATATATATATATATATATATATATATATATACACACACACACACACAGCCCACAGATGTAACGCCTTGACATAGCTCTTAAATTATTGCAAAGCAATGTGTGCAAAGTCCTCTGGTCCTTAACCCTTTCAGTGCCAGATGGGTACGGAATTGGCATGACTGAGCACAGCAACAAGACACAAGGTAGTTATACTGCATCAACAAGGTCTCTTTGAGACAGATTTGCTGTCCAAGCTCTTTTGAAGAAGAACAAAGAATCGGGCAATGTTCAGGACTGTAGACGCAGTGGTCGGCCAAGGAAACTTAGTGTAGCAGATGAAAGACCCATCATGCTTACTTCCTTTTGAAGTCGGAAGATATCCAGCAGTGCCATCAGCTCAGAATTGGCAGAAAACAGTATCACCCTGGTATACCCATCTACTGTCCAAAATTGGTCTTCATGGAAGACTTTCAGCCAAAACGCCATACCTAAGACATGGAAACAAGGCAAGCGACTCAACTATGCATGAAAACACGGGAACTGGGTACAGAAAAATAGCAGCAAGTGTTCTGGACTGATGAGTCAAAATTTTAAATATTTGCCTGTAGCAGATGGCAGTTTGTTTGAAGAAGGCTGGAGAGCGGTATAAGAAAGAGAGCCTGCAGGCAACAGTGAAGCATGGTGGATGTTCCTTTCAAGTTTTGGGCTGCAATTCTGCAAATGGAGTTGAGGATTTGGTCAACATTAATGGTCTCCTCAATGCTGAGAAGTACAGGCGGATACTTATCCATCATGCGGTACCATCAGGAAGGCATTTGATTGGTCCCAAATGTATTCTGCAACATGACAACGACCCCAAACATACAGCCAAAGCCATTAAGAACTCATCAACCCATATTGTCTTTGGTCCTCTTCTTGAGCGTTTAGCATCAAATGGAATCAATTCCAAAATTCGTTTGATCCATCTATCAAGTCTTGCTATGTGACCTGCTAAAATTCAATGTTCTATTCTTCTTTGCATAACATTAATTCTTTGTATGGCTTTGGCATTCAGCGTCCATGTTTCATGGCCATATGTAAGAACTGGGAGGGAACATTGGTCAAAACCTTTATGTTTGATGCAGAGTGGTAAAAGACAATACTACAAAGTTTTCTAAATGCTTGCCACTCCAATTTTGTCTTCCAATTTCCATCATGGGCTTTCCATCTGTTGACATTTCCTGTCCAAGGTAAACATACTTGTCCAAATCTTCCAGTTCTATTGTGATTTTGGTTGGTATGGTAAATCTGTTAAACATGACTTGCGTTTTGTCAATATTCACCTTCACACCAAAATGTTTTCTTTCCTGTTGTTCTTCAATGCAGTTGTCTGAAGGAACTGAACAATCTTTCTTAAAATACAGGGAGTGCAACAAAGATTGCAAAAAGGCAATTAGGGCAGCAAAAATAAATAATGAAACTCGAATTGCAAGGGAAACCAAGACTAATCCAAAACAGTTTTTTAAATATATAAATAGCAAAAAAATTAAGAGGGAGCGCATTGAACCTTTCAAAAATGAGATGGGTGAGTTGATTAGTGAGGATATGGAAAAGGTCGATGTTTTACACACTTTCTTTGCATCAGTATATACAAGGGAGCAAGGAATGGAAGAAGAGCCTCAACAAGTAACAAATAAAACAATACAATTATCATATATTGGGTTAACTCAAGAAGATGCCATGGGAAGACTGAACAAAATTAAGACTGACAAAGCACCGGGTTCTGATGATATACATCCAAGGGTTCTTCAGGAACTTAATGCAGTGTTAGCAAAACCCATATAATTACTCTTTAAAGATTCTCTCACCACAGGCTCAGTGCCACAGTATCGACGATGAGCCAGCATACTGCCTCTGTTTAAGAAAGGAACTAAAACAGAACCTGGGAATTATAGACCTGTGGTTTTCACCTCTGTAGTGGAAAAACTGCTAGAAGGGATATTAAGGGACTATATTCAGGATTGCAACACAAAAATTAAGATAATAAGCATGAATCAAAATGGTTTTATGAAGAATAGATCATGCCAAACTAATCTTTTCAGCTTCTATGAGGAAGTAAGCAGCAACCTTGATAATGGCAAGGTAGTTGATGTAGTATATGTAGACTTTGCAAAGACATTTGATACAGTGTCACACAGAAGGCTGAGGTATAAAATAAGGAAATTGGGGCTAGGGGATAACCTTTGCAATTGAATACAAAACTGGTTGAAGGATAGGGAACAGTGTGTGGTTGTAAATGGAAAATTCTCCAATACAGTTAAAGTGGAGAGTGGAGCACCTCCAGGGTTCAGTATTAGGTCCGCTGCTTTTTAGCATGTTTATAAATGACCTGGAAATAGATATAGAAAGAAACATATCTATGTTTGCAGATGACACTAAATTATGCAAGGTAATTAATTCAGAACATGATATTTTCTCTCTACAGAGGGATTTACAGACAATGTCAGATTGGGCAAAATAATGGAATATGAAGTTTTATGAGGGGAAGTGTAAAGTCATGCATTTGTGAGGAAATAATCCCAAGGCTACTTAATGGAATCATTTTAGGGGACTCAATGCTAGAGAAAGACCTGGGTATCCTTGTCAACTACAAACTTGCAAACAGTGACCACTGTCAAACAGCAGTAGCAAAGGCAAACAAAATCCTGTCTTGCATAAAAAGAGGTATTGAAGCAAGAGTGGATAACATTATTTTGCCATTATACAAATCATTGGTAAGACCTCTTCTTGAGTATGAAGTGCAGTTTTGGGCACCAGTTCTGAAAAAGGATATACTAGAACTAGAGAGGGTACAGCTTAGAGCAACAAAATTAATCAAGGGAATGGAGGACTTGACGTATAAGGAATGACTAGACAAACTTGTTTTTTCTCTACAGGAAAGACAACTAAAGGGAGACCTTATCACATTGTACAATTATATGAGAGGTCAATACAAGGATCTCTGTGGTGAGCTATTTATTCCAAGGCACGATCAGGTGACCAGGGGACACCCCTTGAGATTAGAAGAATGGAGGTTTAGACTTCAGCAGAGGAAGGGTTTTTTTACAGTAAGGTCTGTTAAATTCCTTGCCCAAGGAGGTGGTTATGGCAAATACAATAGATACATTTAAGAGAAGATTAGATACATTTCTTTCTAAAGGGAATATACAGAGTTATACTGTTTTTTAGTAGGCAGATCAGGAAGGTCTGATAAAGACTAACTTATTTGGCAGCAGGAAAGCTATAGAATTCTCAGTCACTGGGGTATGAGGCAAAGGTTGAACTTGTTAGACTTGTGTCTTTATTCAACCTAATTCACTGTGTTATTTAAATTGGGCTTTATTGAATTGTTACAATTTTTAAAACGTCTCACCAGGAGAGACCATTTGTGACTAACGTCATAGCCAGTGTTCAGAACATATTAAAACAAAATCACACTGAGGCAAATGTCTCTGTATCAATGTGAGAGAAAATTGGGTTGTCATGACACCCAAGACACTGCCAGTGAGTTGATGGGCTAGATCCTTCACTAGAGTAGAGGCAGAATCAATCAAAAGGGAGGGAGTGGCAATATTAAAACACTTTCAAAGTATTTATGTTTTCTGAGATATTTAGCTTTATTTGTCAGTTTATGCATAACAGATAACACTTTAAGAGTGTGAATGACATCAGTCACACTAATTAAGCAGAATTAATTAAAAAAACATTAATGTAACTGTGGAGAAACAGGAGGTTAACCCCTTGTGTTCCTATGATGTATGAGGACTGTGGAGTTACAGGCAGGGTATTTGCTATGAACTTTTTTCCAGCAGAAGACTGAATTTTGCCTACATCCTGGTATACCACAAGTATATGGTAGTAGAGTTATGCAATAGCGTGTGTTGCATTATAATGTACTGTAAGTCAGCATGATGACCTAACACGAGCTGCCGGAAGAGGAAAGTGATGGCGTTCCTCGAGTGGAGAGTGGAAACAGAACGCGGGATGAAGACGCTTTTCCCCTATGGCAGCTACTAAGCCAGAGCAGGTGCTGCAGGCAGTGTGGGTCTCTATCCAGTTATAGGGCAGTGAGTATGGAGAAGTACCGGCTATATGAAGTTGGGCCGTATAACAAGGTGGAGACACGGCTCAATCATATATTCCTCTGGTTTGGAGAAGCGCATCTGGATTTCTGCTGCTATAACAGATAAGTAAAGAGGATAAACAGATGTATATAATAAGTGTGGCTTTCTGATTGTTACGTGACTCTCAGTGATGATACCCCATGTGAATAATTATTGTATTGCAGTATATTTATTTCCATGATTTTTGTCTGAAACTTGAGATTAGACCGGAGTAATAATGTACGTTGATTAAGTGACTAGGCCTTGAATGTTGGAGCTGGTTGTTTCTCCTAGAAGGCTGAGAAATCCGGTGTGGCTCTGGATATGGACCTGGTTGCTAACAGGAGGAAAGGGGTACAGCTAAGGTTTATAAGCTGATGAAAAGTACCTAGGAGATACAATATATAACAAATAAAGTTACTGGTTAAATTTTTCTCTTTTTGGAGGACTGATTAAACCTCCATGTTCAAGAATAATCTGCCCTGAAGATACTTTAATTGTGTCTGCCTGCAGCCCTGCAAGTTTCATTTGAGGATCCTTGAAGCATTGTGGTTATTAAAAACTGGATAATAAACTGTTAAATTGGTGCAATCCAGATAGTTTAGGAAGCCATAAAGAAGTCAAATTGAAAGGAGAGACCGGTAGATGGTGCGGTACATGGTAGTGGGATACACTCCTAAAAAAAAAAAACCTTAAATGGCTTCTAAAAAGAATCAGCAGAAGAAGGAAAAGAAAGAGGATCAACCTAAGAGAGCCTCAGGGTTCTTTTCTATGATTTTAGTGTGTAATATTGGTACAGAAAAATGTACTCTGGTCAGTGTTTATTTACCTAATGTATCCCCAGTGGGTTTGTTAAACAAAATGCTGAGGGAGGTGAAGAAAGTACGACAGGGGATGTGTATAGTTGTTGGAGATTTTAATTTTGTCCTAGATGTAAATATGGATAAGAAAATTAGTGTAAAGCGAAAAGTGGATGGAAGACTTTGGATACAGGCTGTTGCCCTAAATGGATGCTTGAATCGGAATGACTTCTATGACCTATGGTGAATATTACATCCAAAGGAAAGGGAATATACTAATTTATCTAACGTTCACAATTCATACTCAAGGATCGATATGGCATGGGGGGACTGCTTTGTACTTTAAAGGGTGAAGAAAATCGATATAGTAGAAAATATTTGGTCGGACCATAGCTTATTAAAAGATACATATAATAGAAAATATTTGGTAGAAGCAATTGGTAATTATTTTCTAGATAATAAACTGGAAGATACATCTTATGCTACTAATTGGTGTGCTTTTAAATCTGTTATTAGGGGTAATTTAATGAATTTACAAAGCAGATTTAAACGCTCACAGAGGAAAGACTTGGCTGGGTTATATATCCACTTCCATAAAGGATCAGAGCTTAACAAAAAAAGAACCTACGAGGACAAATATACAGAAAATCACTGACCTTCAGCAACAGATTAACCAGAGACTAATAGAAAGAACTTGTAAGAATATAACCAAATTAAGGGCTACATATTATACAAGAGGAAATAAGGCAGATAAACTGCTATCTAATAGGTTAAAGAAAATTAGGTTAATAAGTAGAATAACTAAAATAGAGGAAGGGAATAGTATTTATATGAAACCTGAAGATATTTGAGAACAGTTTAATAGATATTATAAGAAACTATATAACTTACCTCAAAAGGCAACGTATGAGGAAGTGGATAGCTATTTGCGGGCGACAGATGTTCCTAGGATTTCATCCACTCAAAGGGAAGATTTAAATAAACCAGTTAGGGAAGGGGAAGTTGATAAAGCAATTCTTAAGTTGCTGAGTTATAAAACGCCTGGCCCCAATGGGTTAAGTAACCTGTTTTATAAGTGTTTTAGGACACAATTGAAGTTGTGACTAACGGAAGCATTTAATGTAATAGTTCAACAAGGGAATTCCCGGAGGAGATGGTTCGGGCAAACATCTTACCTATACTGAAAAGCGGTAAAAAGCCCACTGAGGTTATAAACTATAGACCAATCTCCTTGTTGAATGTGGATATAAAATTATTTGCTTCTGTTTTGGCCGAAAGGATGAAAGGTGTGATGCGTGAAGTGATTGATCCGGATCAGATTGGGTTTCTTCCGGGTAGAACATAACACCAGGAGGATTATTGATATATTTGATGACGCGATTAGGAAAGGGGCTTCCTGAGTATTACTCTGGTGAAATTTGGGTTTGATGGATGGTTGCATGGAGCAATAATGTCAATGTATAAAAATCCTTCAGCCCGAGTGGTCGGGCCGAATATTTGTTCATCTTGGTTTAAAACAAGTAATGGGACCCTTCAAGGATGCCCACTGTCTCTGCTCTTTTATATTCTGTCATTAGAACCCTTAGCAATAATATAAGAAACAATGAGAATATAAAGGCGTGTTTACTACAAAAAAAGAAGTTAAAAATTAATCTATATGCAGACAATGTGTTAATAACTGTAACCAGGCCGGTAGAGTCGCTAAGGCAGTGGTTCTCAATCTTTTTTTGTTCAGGGCACCCCTAACACATAATCTAGAACATTCTAGGGACACCAAACATATTTAATGTACTTTATCAAGGGCATAAGAAGGGTATAATACATAAATATACAGCTATTATTAGGTATTATAATCATCATAACAAAACTGAATAACAATTTCTATAAGTCTTTATTTAAAAGTCCATTTTTGTTAGTCTTCATAGAAAACATGGGGCACCCTAAGTTGATGTTCATGGCACACCAAAGTGCCATGGCACCCAAGGTATCTGATGGAAGAAATTAGAAAATATAGTTTAGTTTCGAATTATAAAATAAATGCAAATAAAACCATTGTGATGGAACATAATTTAGACCGATTGCAAATAGGTCAGATAACCCACAAATATCGCTTCATAAGGGAAAATAGAGAATTTAAATATTTAGGTGTCTATATTTTAAGGAAATCTGTAAAATAATGGAAGTCAATTTTCTGAAATTGTTAAAGGAAACAAACAGACTTCTGAAATATTGGCAACCAATTGAATTATCATGGTGGGGATGAATTAATGTTATTAATTCATATGTTACCCAAAGTGGTTATACATGTTCCAGTTGGTACCACTGAGAATTTTTACACATTGGCTATCTCTGATACAGACCAGTTTTTCAAACTATATTTGGAAGGCTAAGAAACCAAGACTGGCTTTAAGACTTTTGCAGCAGAGATTGGATAATGGAGGTGTGTCCTTCCCCAACAAAAAACATGTTTACATCACCAGTATTATATTTCAGATACACAGAATGGTGGTCCCGCAGGCTAAGAATGAGGGATGGTATATGTTAGAATCGGAAGCATTAAAAGGGGAAAAATTGATAATTTAATTTGGATCTGTTCTGAATAAAGAAAATTAAAAACCATGTTGGGAGCAATATGGTATTAGACCAAATAATACACACTTGGGAGTCAATTAAGAAAGATCTCAGAATAGGTAATTAGCTCTTTGATTTTCTTTCATTGGTGTGTCTGGAGTATAATATAGAAGAGATGAACTAGTTAGATTGGAAATCAAGGGGAATTGAATCCTTAGGTCAACTAGCTGTGGAGGGTAAGTTAAAATCCTTTTATTAGTTACAACAGGGATTCAACCCGCCTAGCCGGGAGGTATTTAAATTTTTAAGGATTAAATCTTTTTTTTCTAAAATTTTATATATGTCACGAAGAGTTCCGGACATATTCGTGAAATTTTTGGTCTCAAAGAAACAAAAAGATTATTCGCCAAAGCTCAAAACATGATCAGAATAAATTAACTACGGCCCAATTTATCACAATTGCAGAAATGGGAGAAAGAGTTGGAATGAGGAATTGAATATAGAGAATGGTGTGATGTATTTATAAAACTTTCTAAGTATATTCATTGCACCAATCTATTGGAGTTGCAGTATAAATTAGCCTATAGATGGTATTTGGTCCCAGTTAGGATTAAAATGATGTACCCAAATAATTCATCAACATGTTGGCGATGTGTGAACGCTGAAGGGACATATATACATATATGGTGGAGATGTGATATGATTAAAGAAATTTGGCGACAGATTTTTGAGTGAATAGAAAGGCTGATCAAGGGTAAATTTGTGAGAACTCCAGCATCTGCTTTGTTGCACCTTGGCTGGGGTGAATTTTCTAGGACGGTCAGATTTTTGGCGACTCATTGCCTGGTTACAGTTAAGATCACAATTGTTAGAAACTGGAAACAATTTGGGTTAATTTTGTGGTCTTCTGTGATGAAGTAGCTATTGTTTCAGCTTCAGATGGAATGAACAATAAATTGACCCTATCTGAATTCTTTCAGGAACCATGAGATGGCCGCGACATGGCTAAAAAAGACAGCTAAATTGGATCTTAATGGATTGGTTGTGGCTAGACCTTGGACAGAGGTAGGATCGCTATGAATACTGCAATCTTTCACAGTGCTGTAGGATCATTTGTGATATTGTTGGTATAAATGTATGTTTAGATTTTAGATATGGAAGGTATAATTGTTACATAAAATGTGATTGGAAATAAATGTGTGTGATGATATTTGTATAAAATAATAAAGAAGAAGTAAAAATAAATAAATAAATAAAAAATAATGTACTGTAAGTGTATGTACTGTGTTGGAAGCAGGGAACTGAAGTTCCTAGGAAATAAAGATTGAGCCCAGCACTCTGCTACCTGCTGTTATGTTCCTCATGCAAATGTCCCCTTTTTTACAGTTTGGTGTATTTTTCTGTGTTCCCCTTTTGGATTGAGTATGCTCGAATAACAGTCGCTAACATGCTCTGATATAATAAAGGAATGGTTGGAGTCTTGATTGAGTCCTGCTGTGGTTCCTTTTTAAAGATTTTTGTCTAGCATGGCTTGAAAATAAGTACTCTAAATAACAATCCCTGACTGGTTCCCCAGGGCTTCACCGATTGGTCAGCTGTGGCAACACTGTTCCAAGCCCTAATTTGGATTCTGATCTTGAGAAGAGTGTCTGGAAGTGTATAAAAGCAGTGTGTTTTTTTCAATAAAGGCTGTTTGGTCCTTAATACATGTTTCGGCTGTATTTCTGGAGGAGATTTGGCCGGTGATTCTTATCTCAGCCACTGCAAAAGAGTAAACATGTGCCTCACCGGCCTACTGTAGTGTTGCTCCTGGGAACCCCACCATGGGTTGTGCAACTCAATTCACTAACTCCATCTATCTACCAGCAAGCAGGATAAGAACCCAAATAGGGGATCTGCTAGCCAGGAGACCCACCCTCCACAATTTCTAATGCATTAGTGCAGAGATAGACAATTTGGAGCCCTCCAACTGTTGTTGACCTACAACTCCCAAGTAAATAGTAACCACAGCCCAATCTTATTTGGAGGGCCACAAATTTCCTACCACAGTATTAGCAGCATCATGTCAGAGGCCCACCATAGCCACAAAACCCCAGTCTTCAAAAAGATGCAAGATCCTCTTCCTTATGTTAGTGTGACAAACATGCTCCAACTAGATCTTGTTTAGTACAGTCTCTCCTGCACCTTATATGAATAAATATGTTAGCCATTATATATTCCTGTGTGTCATTCTGTAGGCCTTCTGGCAGGAAAAAAGTTTTATATTAGAGTGCCTTTCCCCATCTCCTCTTACATCTTAATACATTCATTAAATGAACTGAGTGTGACAAAAGCATCCAGCAATTCATTGCAATTGCCTTTGTCAGAGGAAGGGTTAATGGTAACGGTACCTCACAATCCTCTTAAATCTCCCCTTTACCACTGCCCCCTCTATTCCGCTCTCATTTCTGCTTTTTGCTAAGCCCCCTCACATTTTTCTTCATCTCTCCTGCTGCCCCCACTCAAGTCTTTCATGTCCACTCCCTGTGCCCTTTCAACCACTTCCAATTATCAGATTATGTATTTCTTCCAATCCAAACCCCATACTGCTGATCTCCATCGTGTGCTCCCACATTCCTTCCCAACCACATTATGCTCTTTTCCCTCTCATCAGGCCACAGACCAGGGGACTTTGTAATAGTCATTAATGATAGCCTAATATTAATTCTATATTATAGATAATGAAAACGAATCAAGAGATGATGTTGAATATACATATGCACAATAGCGGCCACCACTGCTGGTAAAGCTTTGTCTCTCTGATCTGATCAGGGCAATAGTGTGTAATGGGAGGAGGGATTCTGCGTATAATAAGAAAACTCCACTTACTTTAACCCTGTACAACATATTGGGAAAGAATGCATCACACATCTCTCTGTACTTTACATGGTTAATCTGGGCAGAAAATCCTAATGGTCAATATGAATCAGTTGTCTGTGGATTGGTTCTCCAACATGGTACTTGGATATCATGTTCCCTGGGGCCACAAGCTCCTCCCACTGAAATATTTTAGGTGTGTGGGGTCCCGTAGTCATTTAACACTTTGAGTGCATACCCCTCTGGCACTAAAAGGGTTAACAAAGATTCCTTTCTGCTTTTTAGAAACATAGAATTTAACGGCAGATTATAACGATTCGGCCCATCTAGAAAATTATTTTGAGCATTAATGAAATATTAATTTTGGAAAATCAAGGCACTCAATATTGATTCATAGCAGACATTAGGATTTTCTACCCAGATTAAGGCAAAATGGGTGCTAATGTTCCTTTAAGACTAGTGTTTGCTATTCAGCTGTTTAATTACAGCTCCCATCATCCACAGCCAATAACTGTCCAACAACAGCTAGAGGGCTGCAGGTTGCTAACCAGTGATTTGGAGTAGGGTGGTCAAAGTGAGGCCTTTAACTTGTTGTGGACTACAGCTTCATTTAGTTAAGGATGATGATAACTGTAGTTTTCAGCAGCTGGAGGCCCTTGGGTGGCACACCACCGAATTCGACACACACTGAGGCTGATTTACTAAGAAGAATCAGAGCAAACCAACTGCACCATAGGAGAGAAATAAAAATACTCATTGAAATAAATGGGACTTTTAACCCCTTGAATGCTAGAGTGGTCTCTAATGCATTGCTTTGCAATGCATTGGAGACCTCTCTAGCATTCAAAGGGTTAATATCCCATTTTAACTCAAAGGGAATGTTTTGTTTTTTTATTTGTCCCCTGCATTACAGTTCGTTTGCCCCAAATTGCTCCAGTTTAAACATATGGACCACTTCTGGGTCCATCTGTTAAGGGAGCATGAGGACTGTTCTAAATAAAGGGTTAACTGAAAATATCAGTTTCTCATGTCTTGTATCACCTCAAGGTACAGAAAAACAAACTGTGTCCCCTTAACTGAATGCAGCACTACATCATCTTTTCTCTTCCTATTTTCGGTTTTATTAGCAAAGCAGCAGAATGTTTATACTAGTGGGTATTACATTTGCCAGAACAATTACAGTATGACAAATGGCACATCAGTGTAATCCATCAATTTAGCCAAGACAGGAATCCTTTACTCGGGACGGCCATTAATTCCAGCCTCCAATCTCTGGGGCCCCATATGTTTGTAGCCATGACAACATGGAAGACGCCTTGCGAAAATGCCACCTCTCTGTGAAAGATGGGCACGTTTATTGGCGCGTTTGCATGTCACCTTTGACATTTGCATATAACTCCTGTTTCAGTGAGAGATCAGATTTGTGTGCACATAAGCCAGTATCTTAGGATGATGTACAATAAGCCAAAAAGGTGCAATTGTGGAGCAAGTCACCTGCATAACAGGGGAGAAATGAACATTCCCAATGATTTATATGGAGTTTTTTAATCCTTTCATTACTAATGAGGTCTACAAGGCATTGCATAGCAATGTACTGGAGATCATTCTAGAATTCAAGGTGTGAAAAGCCCCATTTATTGTCAGGATCGGGGTGCATATTCCCCCCTTGGTAGACCTGCCCTGTAGCTCAAGTGTTCTGGAAGATGCCAATCACCCTTATCCGCTCCATCACTAAATTTCAGTTGGATCAGGACCCATGGGTGTTTGTCTTAGAATTTAGCCACAGGATCATACCTAGGAACTTCTTCTCTTTGAGCTCCCAGAGAGGGCGCACGTGCTGCCGGGCAGGGAATGTCAATGACTCTATTCATACCATAAAGGGGAGGGGCTTAATTGGGTCGGTGGGGCTTACTAACATGTGTGTCATAAAGTGGGGAGAAAAGGGTGGGAAGGAGAAGTGGGTGGGAAGTGGGAGGAACAGGGTGGAAAGGAGAAGACACTCACCACCTCTGGAGAATAAGGCTCTGTCCCTGGAGACCGGGTAATTCAGTCTGAAAACCAGAGTCTCTTGGGCAGATCCAAATTGCCCTTGTCCAAGAAATCTGAAAAATTTTCACCATGGAAAAATTGACTTTGTTCTTGTTAACTCCCAAGCCAAGTTTTCTGTTGTGCGTGAGCCCTGGCTGGATTTAATTAACCCGAATTATGATGTTCTGGGTTCTTAGCTCACTTACACTCCCATTGCAACCACCAGGGCCGGATTTGCCACAAGGAAGAGTAGGCATCTGCCTACAGGCGCACCCTGTTGCTCCCTCGTCTGCTCTTTAGTAATGCAGAGCACTGGGAGATGACATCATCTCCCAGCGCTGAGCATTATTGAAGAGAAGACCGCGCGGGAGCAAAAGCATATAGTCTGTGCAGAAGGAGGCACAGACTTTTCCTGCTGCTGGACCACCAAGGAGGTAGGAAATGTGAGGGCAATATGGTTAAGTGGGGGTAATGTGGAGATTTGAAGCGTTGTGTATGTGTCCAGTGGAGATGGCCAATGGGGGGGGGGCCTTCAGATTTCTGTGCCTACAGGCTCCTGAGATGTAAATCCAGCCCTGAGTGCAAGAGAGGACTCCAAAGGGAATTTTGTTAATTCTTAATTGTGCACTGTGGTACAGTGGGTATGCTCCAGAATGGATACATGTTTGGATCCATTTTGTCTTTATAAATTAGCCACAGTTCTTCCCCTGCTGCCAATTCATTATATTCATATATATTTATGTATCTCCAGTGCAAGCTCATAATAGGATTCAAAGGGCTTGTCTATACATTTTTCCCCAACCAAAAAAGTATTTTATATATTATATACATAATATATATATATATACAAATTCTATATAAACATTATTCTAGTGCATATTCTATTATAAACAATATAATGGCCGATATTCTATTCCATATGCTAAATGTAAACAATATAATGCCCCATATTCTATGTTCTAAATATAACCATTATAATAGCCCACATTCTACATTCTAACTATAAACATAATGGCTCATAGTCTATATTCTAACTATAAACATTATAATAGTTCATATTCTATATTCTAAGTATAATACTTAGAGTGCCAAGGGGGTATCTAAATCATTGCAAAGGGTTAACCCTTTGAGTACCAGAGGTATCCAGTGCATTGCAACCCAAAGAGTTGGATACCTCTCTGGCACTCAAAGGGTAAACAATATAATAGCTCATATTCTATATTCTAACTACAAACATTATAATATAGCTCATATTCTATACTCCAAGTATAAACAATATAGTATTTTATTCTGTAAGCTAACTACAGACATTACAATATCTCGTATTTTATTCTATATTCTAAATGTAAACAATATAATTGCCCCTTATTTTACATTCAAAAAACATAATAGCTCATATTCTATATTCTAACTATAAACATTACAATAGCTCATTCTGTATTCTAACTATAAACATAATAGCTCATATTCTATATTCTAACTATAAACATTATAATAGCTCATATTCTATATTCTAACTATAAACATAATAGCTCATATTCTATATTCTATCTATAAACATTATAATAGCTCATTCAATATTCTAACTATAAACATTATAATAGCTCATTCTGTATTCTAACTATAAACATAATAGCTCATATTCTATATTCTAACTATAAACATTATAATAGCTCATTCTATATTCTAACTATAAACATAATAGCTCATATTCTATATTCTATCTATAAACATTATAATAGCTCATTCAATATTCTAACTATAAACATTATAATAGCTCATTCTGTATTCTAACTATAAACATAATAGCTCATATTCTATATTCTAACTATAAACATTATAATAGCTCATTCTATATTCTAACTATAAACATAATAGCTCATATTCTATAGTCTAACTATAAACATTATAATAGCTCATTCTATATTCTAACTATAAACATAATAGCTCATTCTATATTCTAACTTTAACCCCTTAACGACCGGGGAATCGACGTGCTGACGTGACTGAATGACAACAGAGCATTTTTTTTATTGCTCCGTTGCATTCCGGACTCCCCGAACGGCGTGCAGCCGCGGGGGGAGCCCGGAATTCTATGACGGTCATAGTACATCATCGGTCGTTCAGTCAAATCGACCCTTGACGTACTATGACCGTCAAGGGTCGTTAAGGGGATAAACATAATAGCTCATATTCTATATTCTAACTATAAACATGATAATAGCTCATTCTATATTATAACTATAAACATAATAGCTCATATTCTATATTCTAACTATAAACATTATAATAGCTCATTCTATATTCTAACTATAAACATTATAATAGCTCATTCTACATTCTATGTATAAACAATAATAGCTCATATTCTCTATTCTACGTATAAACTTTTGAGGGACAAAAGGGTATCCAAAACATTGCAAAGCGTTAAAGGGATAGTAATACTTAAAATGTAAAAAAAAATATGTTGTAGGGTTTATCCCCCTGAGTAAAACAAGAGTACTCCCACTGCTGAAAGGTGTTTCATTCAAAAGTTATTAATTTTCAAAGTTTAATTTTTTAGGTGCAATATCACAGTGGCCTGAAATTGTACAGTGGCGCTGTTGCTACACGATCCTATGGACAGCTCTGGTCAATTGACCATAAATCTCCATAGGATGGTGTAGCAACAGCGCCACTGTACAATTTCAGGCCATTGTGATATTGCACCTAAAAAATTCAACTTTGAAAATTAATAACTTTTGAATGAAACACCTTTCAGCAGTGGGAGTACTCTTGTTTTACTCAGGGGGATAAACCCTACAACATATTTTTTTTTACATTTTAAGTATTACTATCCCTTTAAATAACAAACACTCAGAGTCTATATTCTAAATATAAACAAAATAATAGCTCATATTATATATGCCAAGTATAACCATTTGAGTTCCAAGGGGGTATCCAACACAAAGCAAAGAGTTAAAAAATATAAGAGCTCATTTTCTATATTCTATGTATAAACAATATATCATCTCCTATTCTATATTTAAGTATAAACAATGGTGAAATCACCACAGTGTAACAATACAAGCACATCTCCATTTGACAAATCAATCTGGCCCAGCTCCAAGGATCCCAGCAGACAGACGCAGATACCTCACCTGTTTTATTAAGCCATTACCAGAATCATTTTATTCTCATTTATTATGTTCAGTACCCAGACAGACTTCTCTAATATATTAATTGGATGGAAAACTAGACAGATACAATGAAATGGCTGGACACTTTACACAATGCCAAAGGCAAAAAAAAAAAAAAAAAAAAAAAAAGAGAGAAAGAAACAACGCTTGGGCAAATCAACCAAAATAATAAAAAACATCCCCAAAGCAATGCCTTAGTGACCTTTCTAGCATTAAAGCTGTTAAAAGCCCTATTTATATAAAAAGTGAATTTGTATTTGTTCCCTGTGTGGCAGCTGGTTTGCCCTAGATTTGCACCCATTTCTTTATGCATACAGCCCACTGATTATTATGTTGTCAAGCTAAATTTTATTACAAGATTGGCGGCTGCATTCTACACTTTAAATTTGTATACTGACCCTCAGCAGCAAATTAAGATTATCTTTATTCACAGAAAAATTCATATAAACTTGCTAGTACCCCTGAATCCCAGTTCTTCACATGCACGACGGCCATAGGCACCTGCAAGTGTGAGGGCAAGAGCGGCACTTGCACCTCCCCCCACGCATGCAGTAAATAGAGGAGCTGGGCAGACTGGCCTGGGGGGCATATTAACCCTCTGAGTACCAGTGGGGTACGCAACGCATTCGTACTGCAGCCATTGAGTAAAGCCGTTTGCCACAGTCTGCTCTTCCTTAGTAACACTGCTTTGGTTTATCAGAGGTGGGGTGGAGCCTATTCATCTCCACGCCCTCTGTTCTCTGCATGTATTCCTTTCTTGTTAACCACCACAATCAGGTATGTGTTAATTTCACTAAGTATACTTTTATAACCGGATTTATATTTTTGCAATCTTGCATAGCGATACAGATTATAACGCATATATTAATATGATGTAAATTTTGTTGCATTGACTTCGCAGCTCTGGCAATGAGATATGCACACTATTAATATGCAAATTTTAATCGTAATTCTTCAATCCAAAAGTATAAATCAAACACTGTTTTATTACATTTAGGTAGTGGTGATATTATCCCATTGTACATGATGGAATCCAGGAGAACAACCCCATCACCATCTAAATGTAATAAAACAATGTTTGCTTCATGGATATGCAGTCACAAGTTTCAATCAAAATGCTTATTTTAATCACAGGGAAATCTTGTAGCACTAATGATGACGTTAGTTACTACAAGATATAAAACATTGTTTTATTACTGTACATTTAGGTGTTGATGGTGGTTTTATCCTGAATTCCTTTTGAGTGCTAAAAAGAAGTCTCCAACCCATTGAGTTACAACTCCCTGGAGACCTCTCTAGCGCACCCTTCTGACACTCAAAGGGTTAGGAACTTTAACCCTCTGAGCACCAGAGAGGTTTCTAATGCAATGAATTGTATACCTTTCTGGTACTCAAAGAGGTAACAGACCAAATGTTTAGGATTTCCCTTCTTGTGCACAGGTGAGTTAAAGGGATAGTAAAGTCAATTGTTAAGAAAAGCTAATATTGTAGCTATTTCAATAATAAACTAAACTATGTAAGTCCTATCTCTCAAACCTTTATGGTTTGAGAGATATACGAAGATAAAATTCCCCCTCCCTCCCCCCTTCTGTGACGTGACCTGTAAAGCTGGTTGCAGGATATCCAGGTCCCAGGACCAGACGGAGGCTCTTCAGCAGAGCAGAAATAGCATGATTGTGACACAAATACTTAATTGGAATGGTCTACAAAGTGTGTCTGATTTGCAGACACACTTTGTAGACCGTTCCAGTGAAGTATTTGTTTCACAATCGCTCTATTTTGGCTCTGCTGAAAAGCCTTGTCTGGTCATGTGACAAGAATCTCGGGAAAGGGGGGAGGGGGACTTTATCTTCGTATCTTTCAATCCATAAATGTTTGAGCGATAGGACTTGCATTGTTTAGTTAATTATGAGTAGCTATAATTTTAGCTTTTCTTAACAATAGACTTTACTATCCCTTTAATGAAATGACTGTGCCTTTTATTATCTCACTATCCTAAAGACATGGCCTGTTTGTAATTTCATATAGGTAGTAAATTTAGTCAGAATGCTAAACACTTTATTTATAAAGTAAGGCAAAATTGATCATTTTTAAGGCAGAATATAGCTTTACTGCATGCATGTATTCATATGCTGGATCCCATTATTGTCCCTATAAGAAAAGCTTGTTAAAACAGGAGGAGGTTAGTGGTATACATAGAATTCCTACACTTGTGCATTAGTTTTGAAATGTAAAAAAATTGCATGTTTCATGACACTTGGATTTAGATATGAACTGAATGACACGGAACACGCAATTCCAGAAGCATAGATGACACGCAACATTTTTGTACGCATACATTTGTTTCATTCATTCATTTATTTACATGCATTCTCGCAGGCTTACACACATTCACAACATGTGTAACACTTACCTTCATTTTGGAGGCCCAGCGGTGTCCTTGACACATTGGCCCTCCAGCATCCTCCATCTAAAAAAACTAGTACTGTGCCGTCTGTCACCTCCACGACATCTAGAATAAATGCACCCCCGCCTTAATCCCGCTGGGACTGCTGAATGAGGGAAAAAATGAACGGGGATTAGCTTTTACATGGCCATTTCTGTTTATATTAGTTCCTACACTTCCACTGGCATTGTAGGGTTAAATGGTTAGTAATGTTTCAGGAAAAATTAAGCTTCAATTCTTCCTTAAAGTTTATAATATTGCTGCCTGATGGTGGCACTTTTCATATATCACTAGCTGTGCTGAAATTATATTATAAAGTTAACCCCTCCTGCCCCGTTTACCTAGCTTAAGCCAGCTTCCCTCAGATCATAGGACCGGACAGATCACAACAAGGGACAATCTTCCCTCTGTCAGGATAAGGAAAACCCAGCCCTCCTTGTCTGTAAAAGGGCAGGAGGGTTAAACTTCATAAAATAACTTAAACGGAACTATTGAGACAAGAACAGTGCCACCATTAGGCAGCAATAGTTTAAACTATAAGGAAGAATCGTAGCTTTAGTTTTCCTGAAACATTCCTAACCCTTTAAAGGGATAGTAATGTTTCATAATAAAAGAAGCTCCAATTTATCTTCATAGTATTTGGGCTATGGAGAATATTATTTCAATACTGTCAAGTTGTAGTTCAAGAGTAATTGAATGATAAAGTATTCCCCACCCTCCCCTTTTACTGATGTAACGCTGCTCACTTCAGAGCAGCAAGGCTGTGCGGATGGATCACAGAGAGGGACAGTCTTCAGTAAGCATGAGGAAAAACCTGAAAAACTTGTCAAGGGGGCGGGGCTTTCCTTATGCTCACAGTAAAAAGATTGTCCATTGCTGAGATCTGCCTGATCAAGGGACCACATTCCACATCTGAGGGGAGGCAGCTTACACTAGGTAAAAAGGAAGGGAGGGGGCTACTTTATCATTCAATTACTCTTGAACTACAACTCTCACAGTATTGAAATAACACTGTCCATGGCCCAAGTACCATGAAGATTAATTGGAGCTGCTGTTTTTCTGAAACATTACTAGCCTTTAAGCAGAGAACGGAACATGCCCTGCAGTAACATCATCTCCCGGCAGATCAACATCTTACTAGAGGAGTCACGGATATGCATAACTTTGCCCCTCCAGCTAGCCAATCATTTCATGCCCTGTGTAACCCCACAATACAGCCAATGGGAGCATGAGAACTAATTTAAGCAGGGATGGCCATATAAAGGACAATCCCTATACCTTTTTTCCCCTCATTCTGGCTTGGGCAAAGGACCAGGGCATCAAGGACACCGATAGACTTCTGACATCAAGGTAGATGTTTGACTTTGGGGCTTAGTTAGAGTTTTGGTGAACAAATTTAGCTTATTAATGAAAATCTTCACCAAAATCCTGACTAACCAAATGGGGCACTCAATGACATTCATTTCATCTAAACAGGTAAAAAAAGTGACCTAATCATTTGGACAAAACAAATATTTTTGCTGTGTACAGGAAGATCAGGCAATTTTTCAACATATTGTTATACATTGGTTTAGGTATGATTCGCATTGGTAACTTTCTAGTTATATATGGAAAACAATACTGTTCTTTCAGAACAAATTCATCATTTTCAAGGTGTCCCACATGAAGTAAAATTTGCATCATGTTATAAGCTACGATGTCATAAATACAAAATAATTAAAAAAAATACTTATTTAATAATATCTTTCAATATAGAACACAAACCTATAGGATGGTTGTGAAATATGGTGACCACATTTCAGTTCTGTCATTCAGGGACACCGTGGAGACAAGAGGAGCAGAGTACTTGTCTTCGGCTATAGTAAAGCTATGGGGGAGGGGTCCCTGGACATCTGTGTGCGACCTGCACTTTCTCCAGTGTACCATAGAGTTCTAAACACTAGAGGGAGAACTGCCCATTGACTGCTGTGACACAAAGCATTGCCTGTGATGGGCTACAACAGTGGTTCTCAACTCCTGTCCTCAGGACCCACTAACAGGCCAGGATTTGATGATTTCCTTGTTAGAGCACAGGTGAGTTAATCAATGTGAATGAGCCTCTGATCACCACACCTGTGCTCTAGCAGAGAAATCCCTGAGTACTGGCCTGTTAGTGGGTCCTGTAGACAGGAGTTGAGAACCACTGGGCTACAAGATGATGTACCTCACACCCAAAGCTTTATACTAGCATTACACAACATCAGATAGCACTACAGGTCCTATTTAATGTCAGGATCATGGCTCCTTTCTCTCTCTATGATGTGATTAGAGCTCTGTCCAGAAGCCATTTTCGTAACCCAGCAGAGACATCATTTTCTGTCCATGGAAAGTTTCAATTATTAAGAGCTCTGAATCCCATAAGTTACCAAATATGTAGCATTTTACATTCAAACCAGGCTTGCACAGAGCCCTAAACTAACTGGAAGGCAAAGGGGTATTTCAACTTTTAACTTTTATTTCTGCCAGTTAAGAAATAAAATACACAGTCTATTGTTTAGATGTTAAAACTATTGTACAACAGCTCAATAACTATATTTACTGAAAGTAGATTAGTTTACAAATCAGTAAATGGCTACATGATGTGATGAAGCAAGGAAATTTGTGTTAAATAGGGATTTCCAGAAGGGTTTCAGAAATGTATGGATGATAGACAGTAGAACAAAGCAGAGAAAGAGACAGTGTATGCGTAGTTCCATGACTACCAGTGGGCAATGGGACAAGGCTTGGATGTCAGAGAGTATGTGTTTCTCTGTGGCTACCAGAAGGGCATGGCTGGGATGTCAGACAGTAAAACGTGTGCTTCTGTGACTACCAGAGACTGTGGTACAAAGCTGGGGAAGCAGACAGCGTATCTGTGGGCAAGAGAAGGTGTCCAATGCATTGCAAAGCAGAGTGATGAACACTCCTCTGGTACACATTTTTTTTTCAGACCACATGGGGATGAGAAATCAGGAACCCTCTCCTGATGCACCCTCCCCTGTACGGATCTCTTATCTGATAAGACAGGCAATCAATACTTCAACCTGAAAGCCACTCGCTGTTTTCACTTACCTTCTCTTCCTCAACACGGCATTATTTAATCTTCTGGATTGAGGCTGAGGCCCTTCAAGGCTCACTCATGTTATTGATGATGCTAATGGGTTTTGAAGGTCCTCAAACTCAACTCAGCAATTCATACAATGCCAGGTTCAGGAGGGGAAGGAAAGGGAAGGCACTGTGTATTTGCAGTAATGATTGCCTATGCAATCCAATAAGCAATAATACCAGAGGCATCAGGAGGGTTCCTGTTGCTCTGCAAGAAGTTCTAATTGTATTTTACGGATATGCATAGAGCAAACTCCATAAATCCTGCACTATGTTTAATTGTAATGTACATGGTCACGCCGATGACTTTCAGAGCAATAATAGGAGTTTCAATTATTAAGACATGGCACTGCAGTGTAGAGAGAAAATGGTTCCCTACATGAACGGCCAGTTTGAAGCTTCTCCCTGAACCAAAGTGATGGAAGAAGCTTCTAAGCACAAGTTTGGACTTTCAAGCCAACTATGCCAACTTCGTGAATTTTACGAGGTTGACACCAAAAGGGTTAATTACCAATGCTGTTTCTCATTATGAGAGTTACAAGGTGTCAGGTTAACTTTATAGTGGATTAAGCAAGGAAAGCAATGTACCACCTTAATTTATGATACTGCTGTATGAGGACCCTGTAGCTGTAAGCTAGTTATAATCATATAACAAGGTGCATGCCTAAGAGTATATTGTGCTCCCAGGACAACTGTTTTAAGCCTGCCACCGCATGTGCCTATTTTGCACCACTACCAACTGCAAGTGGCACATTGGGTACAAGTATGGTGGAGAATGCAAAGCATTCTTGTGGCCCAGCATACATCACATTGGGGAATTGCAAATGTCATGTTGCTGGCCAATACGATCCTGAAGGTAGCACTTCAGTCCAGTGAGTGCCAGGGAAAGCACGCCTTTATTAGCCTCTCCAAACAAAAAAGTCACCAAGGTCCTACGTTAGATGGTAACATTGATTTCTGAGCCCCATGTAATAGAGATGCTGGTTCCTGCTTGCCATGTCTGAAACATGGTTGGATCTTATAGCTTGGCTGTAGATGATGGAGTGCTTGGTATGTCTGGGCTGAAAACGGTTAAATTGTGCCTGAGGACTGGTCTGTGTGTTTGTGATGTAGGGATGTCTGAATGATTTTGTACTTGATATATATTGTGGTGTCAAGAAAACTGTTCATCAGAGTAGTTTGTGAAGCGCTAATGGTGAGGTGGAATTGGTTACATAGGGCATGGAATTGAAGATCCTGTTCTCAGGCAATGCAAATTAATAGGATTTAACTGATGAAGTGGACTTAAGCCAGTGGTTTGGTACTGCACATGGTAAACCTTAAGCAAGATTTTCTATTCCATGAGCAAGTTCACATACTAGACCACCATCTTTGTTCCTATGGCTGTTCCCAAATAATCTGAAACATTAGGGGCTTTATCCTGAAAGAGAGAGCGCAGTCACTGCTGTGAAGTCACCTAGAAATCAAAACTGACACCATGTGTAAGGACTAGTGATGAGCGAGCACCCCAATGCTCGGGTGTTCGGGTGCTCTAACCGAGCACCCCCTGAGGCTCGAGTGCTCGGCCGAGCACCCGAGCCCCATTGAAGTCAATGGGAGGACTCGAGCATTACACCAGGCACACCCTGCTCTGATGAGGGGAGGGTGCCTGGTCCATAGGAAAAGGGCAGAAAAGGATGGAAACACCACAGAAATGGTTCAGGGACAGCATAGGGAGGATGTCTGGATGCATCTTGGACTCCAACATCGCTGCTGGGAACGATCTTTCGCCCGTAGTACGCCATTTTTACAGACTGACCATAAAACACACAAAAAGGAAAATAAAAACGACTTTAGGCGAAAAATTGTTACCAAACAATATTTGCTGTATATTTACTTGTATATCATCTGCAAATTCTCCCAAAAATTTCCTTGGTTTTCGGAAGTGAGGCCATGATTAAGAGGGAAACGTGCGCAGAGGCAAATTCTCCCAAAAATTTCCTTGATTTTCAGAACTGAGGCCATGATTAAGAGGGAAACGTGCACAGAGGCAAATTCTCCCAAAAATTTCCTTGATTTTATTGAACTGAGGCCATGATTAAGAGGGAAACGTGCGCTGAGCCGACCATCTAAAACATTATGGGTGAGGGTCTGCTGCAGAGCTGACCATCCTAAACATTATATGCGAAGGCACGCTAGTGAGCTGACGCTATAAAACATTATATGAGAGGGCCCGCTAGAGAGCTGACCCAATAAAACATTATATGAGAAGGCCCGCTGGTGAGCTGACCTATATAAAAATTGTCAAACAGGGCCCGCTGGTGAGCTGGCCCTATATAAAAATTATATCACAGGGCCCGCTGGTGAGCTGGCCCTATATAAAAATTATATCCCAGGGCATATGGAAGAGGAGGAGGAGGATGAGAAGATTAAGAGTCAACCATATACCCGTTTTTTGGGTGGAAGGGGTGAATGGGAATACAGAGTATTCCCATCATTGTAAATAACATATATAAAGTGAGTTTATGTTCCCCCGGGGCTTTCCTCCAGTGGAGTGGAGAAGTCAGGGGAAATCCAGGCCTTGTTCATTTTTATAAGTGTCAACCTATCAGCATTGTCGGTGGAAAGGCGGATACGCTTATCTGTTATGATGCCACCAGCAGCACTAAATACCCGCTCAGACAGAACGCTGGCGGCAGGGCAGGCCAGCACCTCCAAGGCATAGAGTGCCAGTTCATACCACGTGTCCAGCTTGGACACCCAGTAGTTGTAAGGCACAGAGGGATCATTGAGGACGCTGACACGGTCTGCTACGTACTCCTTCACCATCTTCCAAAACTTTTCCCTCCTTGTGACACTAGGCTGCGCATCAGGGTGAGGGTGCTGGCGGGGTGTCATGAAGGTGTCCCACGCCTTGGAGAGTGTTGCCCTGCCTTTCTCGGAACTGCTGTGTGCTCCCCTTTTCTCCCCTTCTCGGTTGGCCAAGGTAGCACGTACTCTGCCGCCAGCGTTGTCAGATGGAAAATTTTGGAGCAATTTTTCAACAAGAACCTTCTGGTATTGCACCATTTTGCTTGTCCTCTCCACCGGAGGAATGAGAGATGAGAAATTCTCTTTGTAGCGGGGGTCCAGAAGGGTGAACACCCAGTAATCCGTGTTGTCTAAAATGCGTGTAACGCGTGGGTCACGGGAAAGGCAGCCTAACATAAAGTCAGCCATGTGTGCCAGAGTACCAACAGGCAAGATTTCGCTGTCCTCACCAGGAGGATGACTCTCAATCTCCTCATCCTCTTCCTCCTCTTCTGCCCACCCACGCTGAAGAGATGGAACTAAAGTTCCATGGCTACCCTCTGTAGCGGAGACAACCGTGTCTTCCTCCTCCTCCTCCTCCTCCTCCGCCTCCTCCAATTGTCGCTGAGAAGACGAAGTGAGGGTGCTCTGGCTATCACCTTGTGTAAGCTCTTCCTCCCCCATTTCCACCTCTTCCACATGCAAAGCGTCGGTTTTAATTGTGAGCAGCGAGCGTTTCAGTAGACACAGAAGTGGGATGGTTACACTGATAATAGCGTTATCGCCGCTCACCATCTGTGTCGATTCCTCAAAATTGCGTAAAACCTCACAGAGGTCTGACATCCATTCCCACTCCTCACTTCTGATTACAGGAAGTTGAACGGAGAGGCGACGACCGTGTAACAGCTGGTACTCCACTACTGCCCTCTGCTGCTCACAAAGCCGGGCCAACATGTGGAAGGTGGAGTTCCAGCGCGTGCTCACGTCACACAGCAGCCGGTGAGCTGGCAATTGTAAGCGCTGCTGCAGCTTCAACAGGCCGGCTGAAGCTGTTGATGACTTACGGAAATGTGCACACACGCGGCGCACCTTGGTCAAGAGATCATGCACATTGGGGTAGGTTTTTAGAAATCGCTGCACCACTAAATTAAATACATGCGCTAGGCATGGTACGTGTGTGAGCTTGCCGAGCTCCAAAGCCGCCACCAAGTTACGCCCATTATCACACACAACCATGCCTGGTTGCAGGTTGAGTGGCGAGAGCCACTGCTCGGTCTGGTGACTAATCCCCTGCAACAGCTCTGAGGCCGTGTGCTGTTTGTCCCCAAGGCAGATCAGCTTCAGCACGGCCTGTTGACGCTTCCCCACTGCAGTGCTACACTGCTTCCAGCTACTGGCTGATGGGGGAGTGGCGGTGTGTGTAGAGAATTCGGAGGTGGAAACGGAGGAGGAGGAGCCAATAACGTAGGTGCTGGTGGAAACCCTGATGGAGGTAGGGCCCGCAATCCTCGGCGTGGGTAGCACCCGTGCCATCCCAGGGTCCGAGTCGCTCCCAGCCTCCACGACATTCACCCAGTGTGCCGTCAGGGAAATGTAGCGTCCCTGGCCACAAGCACTTGTCCATGTGTCAGTCGTTAAGTGGACCTTCCCAGTAACTGCGTTGGTCAGGGCACGGGTGATGTTACGGGACACATGGTGGTGTAATGCGGGGATGGCACACCGGGAAAAGTAGTGGCGGCTGGGGACCGCGTACCGAGGGACAGCTGCTGCCATCAGGCTGCGGAAGGACTCAGTGTCCACAAGCCTAAATGGCAGCATTTCGATGGCCAGTAATTTGGAAAGGTGTGAGGTTAGTGCTATGGCCTGTGGGTGGGTGGCTGGGTACTTTCTCTTGCGCTCAAATGCCTGGGGTAACGACATTTGGACGCTGTGCTGGGACAGGGAAGTGGATGTGGTCGCTGATGGTGCTTCAGATGCTACAGGTGCAGGGCGGGAGGTATGCGGGCCTGCGCCTTCGACAGGCGATTGGCCGGCACCGAAAACAGGGGAAGAGGAGGCAGTGGTGTGGCCTGCAGACACAGATGGGCGATCCAGGCGTTCCTCCCACTTACTACGGTGCTTGGATGCCATGTGTCGGATCATGCTGGTGGTGGTGAGGTTTCTAGTGTTCATGCCTCGGCTCATTCTGGTGTGGCACAGGTTGCAAACTACAATTCTTTTGTCGTCCGCACTTTCCTTAAAAAAACGCCATACCGCGGAACACCTACCCCTTGGCAAGGTAGATTTACGCAAGGGGGTGCTCCGTGGAACATTTGCGGGCCGGTTTGGTGCGGTCCGCCTTCTTTCTGTAGCCACACCACTGCCTCTTCCAGCCTGTTGCGGTGCTGCAGATGGCTCACCCTCAGGACTGCTGTCATCGCTCGGCTCTACACCTTCCCAGGTGGGGTCAGTCACCTCATCGTCCACCAAGTCCTCCTCCACTTCCTCACTCTGATCATCCTCCTCAAGTCTTGATCCCACCACATACTCAGTCATTGACAACTGTATAACATTCTCCTCAACAAGGTCTTGAGACGGAAATAGTGGTTGATTTAATGGCAACTGTGTCTCATCATCATCATCATCATCCACTACTTCCTTTGACCTTAAATGCCGTTCACATCTGTCATCTTCTTGAGATTGGGTAGCCTCTAGAGGTTGTGAATCAGGGCACAAGATGTCATGTTCCTCTGCAAGCGTGCTTGGAGAGAGGGTCAAATGAAGGATTGGTGATGAGACGAGCTCCTCACTATATCCCAGTGTGGGATCACTTCTTTGACCAGACCGTGTATGGTGGGAGGAAGGATGATCAGAGTGAGGATTATGTTGACCAGACTCTTGGCTACTGAGAGTGGACTTGGTGGAAGACAGGGTGGTGCTTAACCGACTGGAAGCAGTATCAGCTGTCATCCAACCGACCAAATGTTCGCAGTGGTCGGACCTCGAGAGTGATGTCCTGCGACGCCCTGTAAAATTACACATGAAGCTAGGTATGGTGGATGTCTTTCTTTCTTGTGCTCTGGCACCAGGCACAGTTTCTCCGCGTCCTGACCCGCGCCCTGAACTTTCAGGATCACGTCCACTTCCCCGTCCCTTTTTACCCGCCTTCTTCATCTTACACAGAATATGTGACTTTAATATTTGAGTTTGAAAACTTAACAGTATTTCTTATTATTCTGCAACTGTACAGAGTACACAGAATAGGCTGCTAAACTGCGGTGAAACACACTGAATGGAATATGTGACTTTAATATTTGAGTTTGAAAACTTAACAGTATTTATTATTCTGCAACTGTACAGAGTACACAGAATAGGCTGTTAAACGGCGGTGAAACACACTGAATGGAATATGTGACTTTAATATTTGAGTTTGAAAACTTAACAGTATTTCTTATTATTCTGCAACTGTACAGAGTACACAGAATAGGCTGTTAAACGGCGGTGAAACACACTGAATGGAATATGTGACTTTAATATTTGAGTTTGAAAACTTAACAGTATTTCTTATTATTCTGCAACTGTACAGAGTACACAGAATAGGCTGTTAAACGGCGGTGAAACACACTGAATGGAATATGTGACTTTAATATTTGAGTTTGAAAACTTAACAGTATTTCTTATTATTCTGCAACTGTACAGAGTACACAGAATAGGCTGCTAAACTGCGGTGAAACACACTGAATGGAATATGTGACTTTAATATTTGAGTTTGAAAACTTAACAGTATTTCTTATTATTCTGCAACTCTGCAGAGTACACAGAATAGGCTGCTAAACTGCGGTGAAACACACTGAATGGAATATGTGACTTTGATATTTTAGTTTGAAGACTTAACAGTATTTCTTCCTATTCTGCAACTCTGCACAGTACACAGAATAGGCTGCTAAACTGCGGCGAAGCACACTGAATGGAATATGTGACTTTGATATTTTAGTTTGAAGACTTAACAGTATTTCTTCCTATTCTGCAACTCTGCACAGTACACAGAATGTGCTGCTAAACTGCGGCGAAGCACACTGAATGGAATATGTGACTTTGATATTTTAGTTTGAAGACTTAACAGTATTTCTTCCTATTCTGCAACTCTGCACAGTACTCAGAATGTGCTGCTAAACTGCGGCGACGCACACTGAATGGAATACGTGACTTTGATATTTTAGTTTGAAGACTTAACAGAATGTGCTCTAATCTGCAACTTTGCACACTAAACAGAATGTGCTCTAATCTGCAACTTTGCACACTAAACAGAATGTGCTCTAATCTGCAACTTTGCACACTAAACAGAATGTGCTCTAATCTGCAACTGTGCACACTAAACAGAATGTGCTCTAATCTGCAACTTTTCACACTAAACAGAATATTTTTTTTTTTTTTTTTTTTTGTTTTTTTCCCCCCACACACAATATAACCTGCTGCCCCCACACACAGTAGTCCTAAAAAGGACTTTTGGTTCTTTTTTGTCACAATTTTTGTTTTTTCCTCCCTACACTGCCTTTCCCTTCCTATCCTCAGCTCTCCCTGGCTCAGACTGAGCCGAACTCGATGGTCAGGTGCTATACAGCACCTGACCACGGGTTCTGGCCAGCCAATCAGTGTAATGCCAGCAGCCAACATGGCTGCTGGCATTACACCGATGTCAGAGCCTCCCTGCACGTTTATTGGCTGCGCAGCAGCCGCAAAACGTGCGGGGAGGAGACCCGAACATGGCGGGCGAGCACATGCGGTACTCGTACGAGTACCGCCATGTGCCGAGCAGAGCGATGCTCGAGCCGATCCGAGCATCGGCCGAGCATGCTCGCTCAACACTAGTAAGGACATAGCAGCTTCTCCATTCCTATTCTAGATGAGCATCACTATTTCTTCTAACATACGTGGATGGTTTTTATTCCATTTTATGAAATGAATGCATTCATCTGTTTTTATGCATTTGCTGCGTTTCCCTGATTAATTGAGAATTACTGACCAGAGACCACTGACCTAGTCACTGAGAGTAACTGATTAAAGTACTACAGTGGAGTGTGCGTAGGCATTTGGTGGGAACCTGGATATTTTCCTAGTTTAAGTTAATATTTGTACTATTATATTTTCTGATTTCTTTTGTTTTTAGGCTTTACCAGTCCTGAGGATTACTACTAAGATAAGTATTTTTTTGTATCAGTTTATGTGCATACCCTCATTTTTTTTTTACATTTATCAGATTGTAAACTGAAACAAATACCAGAAGACTAGAACAGAGATAAAATTCTGCGTGAAGGTCACCTACCAACATAAATCAATCATTCTGTTAACCAAAATAACTCTCAAGGGAACCA
Organism: Rhinophrynus dorsalis; assembly: GCA_037306005.1. Taxonomy (NCBI): domain Eukaryota; kingdom Metazoa; phylum Chordata; class Amphibia; order Anura; family Rhinophrynidae; genus Rhinophrynus; species Rhinophrynus dorsalis. Next base: position 528,643,282 of record CM074718.1, read on the forward strand.
GACAGTGTGCTATATATACTTGCAAGTGCAATTTTAGCACTGTTATTTTTAGTTTTACTTTTGTTTTATTCAATTCATTTTTATTATTTCTGACTGGACAGTGAAGTTATTTATTATTATTATTATTAATAAATAATAATTATACATTAAAATGTATATGTATAAATGAAGGGGAAGAGACAGAGCTGCCCTCTCCTCTTTAATCTACCCCTAAATTGTTAGCTTGTAATATTAGCAATAATCTAAACATTCATGATATAAAAGCAAATGATAATCCTTTCAAACAAACTTTTTGCATATAATATAGTTGATACTTTTTCAAAGCCCTTATTGCTCTTTCACAGCAGGGACAGAAATAAAGCAACCTCCTACTACATTTCCATCTCCTGTGTTCTGAGCCTACCTCTCCTGCATTTCACCCAGCAATACCATCACCGGGAGGGCATGGTTAATTGTTGGCCCATGTGAGCAACAGCCCTATATTATTGGTTGATGTCTAAGTAGGTTGGTCATTGGGATGAGCATCACAACCAACGATGTAGCTAATGTTAAAGATGCCATATTGCAACTTTACTTTGTTCCTAATTGAGCATAGTAAAGTTACAGCATGCTGGACTCAGGTGTGTTCATTTGAGGCATCAGTACCTCATGTGAAAGACCACAATGCCTAGCAGCTTACCTTTCATCACAGGTGACAATACCAATCCACAATCATTAATTTGGTGTTGCCAATGTGAAAGGGGCTTAACCTTCCTTCCCAAGTTACTGAAACAACTCTAGATTTATCAGAGACTCTCTTGGAATACCCCTGCTTTCCTCTGCTATATCCAAAATGTATTTTTACAGTTTGGTTTAGCACAAAAGCATTTATGCCTAAACTACATTCAACAAGCAGGAAAATGTTCCAGTTACCTATGATTGCCTAATCCCATGTCAAACTGTCCCCATATTTACACATTTTGTACAGCTTACAAAACCTAGGAGAAATCCAGATCTTACTTGGTTTGAAGACATATGCTTGAAAGAGGACTATTCTCCTGGTCTCCTTTAGTGCATATATCAGAATATTCAAAGTTATAAATGACACAAAACAAATTGGGAAAGGGGCATTGGCAAAGAAGAGATTGCAGAACTTTGGGAATGAAAGAAGCTTCCACTGCCTTATTTTAATCAGTAGGGATGCTTATCTTCCCCCCCCCCCACACACATACTACAGATAGTTTATCCATCCCTTGCTTCCTGCATGGGACTTTATCCCTTAATCGGTGTATCATTATTCTGACAAAATCCCACTTATTGCAGTTAATTAATAATGTGTAAGAAAGGCTCTGATGCCGACATATTATATTTTCTTTCTGTATCTGTGGAAAATTAATATTTTGCATGTACTGCTCTGTATAACTACTATAAAACTTTAAATTAAAAATATATTAAAATATGACATATTACAGATCATATATAATCACATCAGATCATGGATTGTGTATTATAAATTCTAATTGAGACACAGTTGTAATCAAAATTATTCAACCATCATTGCAAATCAGGTTTATTGTCAAAATTGACAGACTTTCAGCTGTGTGCAATGAACAAATCAAACTAAAGCAATTGAAATAGCTCAACACAACGAATGATTCAAGTGGTTTCCTCAAATTCAACTGAAAATGCAACTTATAGGGACTTCTCCAGTCTCAAAATTATTCAACCCCCCCGAATAGAATCCATCACAACAGCACAAATATGCACAACAGATGCTGTCTCTAGCACACCTGATGCAACTAATCAAGGGCTTCATTAGTTGCACCAGGTGTGCTTGAGCTGGAACACATGAAATACCTGAACACATGATGTAACACTGATCAGCTAAGAGCAGCAGGGAGGTGCCCAGGTAGACTGCAGAGAGGGACAATGTTCAATTAAGATAAGGGAAAAAGCTGAAAAACCTGTCAAGGGGGGCAGGGTTTTCATTGGGGGCATTGTTCTCACAGTAAGAAGATTGTCCCGTGCTGTGAGCTGTCTGGTCAAGCAACCAGATTCCACATCTGAGGTGAGCAGTGTTATACTAGGTAAAAGGGGCGGGAGGGGGATACTTTATCATTCAATTACTCTTGAACAACTGACAGTATTGAAATAACACTCTCTATGGCTCAAATAATATGAAGATTAATTGGAGCTGCTGTTTTGGTGAAACATTACCATCCCTTTAAGAGAAGAGATAACCTTCCTTCACAAACAAACAACAGTGTTACACTACCTGGATGGGGCAGAAAAAGGAAGCTATCAATGGCTGCAACCAGATTTCTGAGAAGGCAGGTTGAGTTAAACCCTTGAGTGACTGCAAAAGACCTGCAGCAAGACTTGGTGGCAACAGGCACTGAGGTTTCAGTGAGCACAATAAGGCGCATACTAAATGCAGAAGGTTTCCATGCAAGAACTCTAAGACGTATACCATTACTGACACAAAAGCACAAGAAAAGTCTGCTCCAATATGCTCAAAATCATATAAATAAGCCACAGAAGTTTTGGGATTCTGTTCTGTGGAGCGATGAAACAAAACTGGAACTTTTTGGCCCGATGGATCAGCGATATGCATACTCTGAAAAGAACACCCTGACTACAGTTAAGCATGGTGGTGGCTTGGTAATGCTCTGGGGCTGCTTTGCATCCTCTGGCACTGGAAACTTGCAGCGTGTGGAAGGCAAGATGGATTCATTGAAGTATCAGGAAATCCTAGGCGAAAACGTCATGTTATCTGTGAGGAAGCTGAAGCTTGGGAGTCATTGGACCTTCCAACAAGACAATGATCCCAAGCATACCTCAAATTCCACCAAGACTTGATTGCAGAAGACGTCCTGGAAAATTCGACAGTGGCCATCACAGTCATCTGACTTGAACCCCATAGAAAATTTCTGGCGGGATTTGAAGAAGGCAGTTGCAGCACACAAAACCAAGAATATTACTGGACTGGAGGCCATTGCTCATGAGGAACGGGCTAAGATTCCTCATGAATGCTGTCAGATGCTGGTATCTGGCTATGCATCTCGTTTGCCACAGGTCATAACAGCAAACAGGTGCTCTACTAAGTACTAACTTGCCATGAAGGAGTTGGAGTTGAATTTGGGGGAAAACACTTGAATCATTTGTTGTGTTGAGCTATTTCAGTTGCTTTTCTCTGATTGGTTTATTGCAAACAGTTGAAAGTCTGTACATTTTGACAATAAACCTGACTGCAACAGAGGTTGAATAATTTTGATTACAACTATATAAACACAATTGATCTATAGAAGAAAATTTAAGGTTTTTTTTTTTTTGGGGGGGGGGTAAACCAACTGTCTCATAGAGGACAAATAAAAATTCCTGTTAAAATAAATTGGGCTTTTAACCCCTTGAATGCTAGAGAGTAGGGTTGCACCGATACCGATACTAGTATCGGTATCAGTGCCGATACCGCATTTGCGCGAGTACTTGTACTCGAGCAAATGCGGCCGATGCCAGCACCGATACCCTGTGTCAGGGTCGGTGCTGCAGAGAGGGAGCCCGGGGAGCTGCTCACAATGCTCCCCGGTCACCTCTCTCACCCCTGCAGCGTCGGAGCATTGCCGCGGGTTACCATGGCAACGCTCCGACGCTAACCTCTGCCGGGGCTCGCAAAAGAACAGCGAGCACCTGGCAGAGGAGAGTAAAGGAGGCAGGATGGGGCAGAGAGTGGGGTGAAGAGGGAGAAAGAGGCAAAAGGAGGAAGGATCATGAGACAAAAGGAGGGGGGCAAGAAGAGGCAAAAGGAGGGGGGATCAACAGAGAGAGGCAAAAGGGTAGGATCAAAAGTCAAGGAGGGGGAGAAAGGGGGATCAAAACAGAGAAAAAGCCAAGGCAAAAGAAGGGGGCGCAAGAGGGGGAGAATGAAGCAAAAGGTGGGAATCAAGTAGGGGAGAAAGAATCAAGAGGTGTGTGTGTGTGTATATATATATATATTATATATATTTTTCAAGTACTCACAGATACCAATTACCTATACTTTTTTTTGCGGTCATTTGCCAGTTTTCCAAGTACCTAAAGCATATAAGTACTTGGAAAACTGGCAAATGACCGCAAAAAAAGTATCGGTAATTGGTATCGGTGAGTATTTGAAAAAAGTATCGTTACTCGTACTCGGTCTTCAAAAATTGGTATCGGTGCATCTCTACTAGAGAGTTCTCCAATGCATTGTTTCACAAAGCATTGGAGACCTCTTTAGCATTCAATGGATTAAAAGGCTCTACTGACATGGGAATTTAGGAATTTTTTCTTGTCCCTCATGGTAGTTGGTGTCCTCCAGAATAACTTCAGTTCCCTTTTATAAATATGGGTAAATGGGTTCTTGTGTTCATGTGGACTAAATGATATGTACAAAGATAGCTCTATGCGTTTTAGACATGCATAATAATATACATGGGAACTCTCTGGATCTGCCCTGGAGACTATGTTTTTTAAAGTTAATTACTGGGTCTGCAGGGACAGAGGCTATTTCTCCGGTGGTGGTACATTTCCTCCTTCCCACCCTGTTTCTCTCTCTTCTCCCCTTTCCCATCCTTTTCTGTCAACTTCCCAAGTACCATGTTGATAAGCCCCACCCACTCAGTTAAGCCCCATCCCCATTATAATGCAATTTGTATCATTTACTTACCTCTGGTCACAGCATATAAGCCCTCTCAGGGGGGGTTAAGCTGATGAAGTTCCCAGGTATGCATACTAATCTCAATGAAAAGGTCTCACCTGCAACTTCTCTGAAACATTTGTGCACTTTTCCCCCAGCACTGTGTATTGAGATTACAGGAAGGAGACAGTGGAGGACAAATTAGAGGCAAAAAGTGATTTTATGACATTTTGCTGGGAAAAAAACCGAAGGTTCTGGGAGAAGCTTAATTGAAACGTTATTACAGCTCAAACTTGCTTTTTTTTTGGTGCAGTACTTCCATTGTTGCCAGTGTTAGGGTGGTGCTCAATCTATGGAGAACTATTGTCAGTGACAACAGAGTTCTGTGGACTGGGAAGCAACTGCACTACTGTAAAACTGCACATCATGGAAGTACATTACCCAAACAATTAAGTATGGACTCTACCCCATCAGCGGGAGTAGTGTTCTGCAATAAAAGCCCTACTGTACATATATTTTAAATATTACTCAATATGTTCCCTTTAATCACATGTGTTGTGCAAGGACAACATGGATGCTTTTAAATATTTGCCTGTCAGAGCTGGGCAACCTGAAGCCCTCCAGGTATTTTGGACTATAACTCTAAGCATCCCAGCCTAACCAACATCTGGCAGGGGATCATGGACATTTTAGTCCTCAACAGCTAGAGAGCCTCAGGTTATTCAGGCCTAGATAATGTTATCAAATCTGGTCTAAGACAACCCTGAATGAATCCACTTGACATCTTCACAATGCACTGGAGACATCTCTAGCCTCTAAGAGCTTAGAAAAAGTAAAAAGTGTTAACAGATCAGCTCTTCAAAGAACCAAAGAAATGTTACAATTACCAGCTGACAATTTGTATTCCTTTCTTAAAAAATGTAATTTCCTTAAAACACTTTTCAACTACCACCTGGACATTTGTGTGGTATAGGATAAAACTACTACCAAGACACGTATGACTGTTTTATCTTTCCATGTTATTTATGGCTCATTTGAATTGGCAAATCCTCAATGGAAAAGTCTTTTTTTCTCTGACTTGTTTCTTTTATGAAGAAACCAGTCTGAGGGGCTAGTCAGGAAGACGCCAATAAAAAAGTCTTCTTTCAACAACATTAATTATCTCTAGCTTTCCATAACACAAAATCTTGACCCTTGTGCTTGCCAATATTTAAGAAGCTTGCAAATGAAGCGCTTTTATCTCTGTATCACATAGCAGATCAGTGTTTGATCTGCATTTTTTAAGATCCTCTGGTTTATAGACAGATTAATTCTTCCCATGAACTTGGTACAAAGTGCTGTGATTTCAGCTGACTTCCTCATAAGAGGAAAGTCTTCAGAAGAAATTGAAACAGCTCAGCAAATCTCTGCCCTTTCTTCAATAATAAAAGGACTGGAAGTGGAAACGATTTCTTCATTTTTATATTAAAACTTGGGGATTAAAGGCTTTTATGGTTATTGTAGACAGTTTTCTAAATCCTTTATGAACAGAGAATAATCTTTTTGTAAGTGGCTAACTCAGAGAATATAATTATTATATGCCCTCTCACAAGGATGCATCAAATGTTAAGTATATTTTATCAAATAGGCAAATATATAATGAAATATTGAATACTTCCATGTTATGTGTCAATATAAGAGACATTAGCACAGAGGTCTTGAACAAGTAGTTCAAGAGCTACTGGTAGATATTTGTCTACCAGTGAGAGGCTCTCTCCACTACATTCAGATACCAAGCTATCTGGCCTGCCAGACACAGATCCATTAGTTGAAATCTGCAATTCAATTGGCCGCTGCTAATTCAACTGAAAATGACTGGCACCGAAACAGCCGACATCAGTTCAGCTGTGACTATTTTGTTTTTTGTTCCAATAATGTGATCTGAAACAAGAAATACAGTATTCAAGCTTTTGGGTGCCAGACAGGTATCCAATGCATTGTGTTGCAATACATTGGATACCTCTCTGGTATTCAAAGGGTTAAGGGGCTTGCTGGCATCAAAGTGTTAACAATGCAGTATGTTGGCCGGCGTGCACGACAGCAAGCTTACACTGTAGTTCATTCCTTGAAGCACAGTCACTGGAATCAGGGGCTAATGCTATTGAAGCAGAGCTGGTGAATATGTAAGTAAACTCCAGTGATACACACACACACAGAGACAGTGAGACGTATTTATGAGATTTCTCTCCATTTCGAGTATGTCATAGAAAACATTTACAATACAAAATTACACACTGAAACAGAAGGAAAAATATTAGCATTTATATACAGTTACACCCACACTGACCCCCCATTGCCCCAATCTCCACATTGACCCCCCCATTGACCCCAATCTCCACATTGACTCCAATCTCCACATTGACCTCCACATTGGCCCCCCATTGCCCCCAATCTCCACATTGACCCCCCATTGACCCCAATCTCCACATTGCCACCCCATTGCCCTCAAACTCCACATTGCTCCCCCATTGCCCCCAATCTCTACATTGCTTCCCCATTGCCCGCAATCTCCACATTACTCCCCCATTGCCCCCAATCTCCACATTGCTCATCCATTGTCCCCAAACTCCACATTGCTCCCCCACTGCCCCCCCAATCTTCACATTGCTCCCCCATTGCCCCCAATCTCCACGTTACTCCCCCATTGCCCCCAATCTCCACATTGCTCATCCATTGCCCCCAAACTCCACATTGCTCCCCACTGCCCCCCGATCTTTACATTGCTCCCCCATTGTCCCCCAATCTTCACATTGCTCCCCCATTGTCCCGCAATCTCTACATTGCTTCCCCATTGCCCCCAATCTCCACGTTACTCCCCCATTGCCCCCAAACTCCACATTACTCCCCCACTGCCACCCAATCTCTACATTACTTGCCCATTGCCCCCAATCTCCACAGTGACCCCCCCATTGCCCCCAAACTCCACATTACTCCCCCACTGCCCCCCAATCTCCACATTGCTCCCACATTGCTCACCCAATCTCCACATTGCTTCCCCATTGCTTACAGTCCCCACATTGCCTCCAAGCTCCTACATCCATGGTGGTCCATTGGCTTGAGCTCCCATGCGTCATCTCTTCAGTATTGCAGAGCGCCGGGAGATGATGTCATCTGCTGGCGCTCTGTATTACTGGAGTGCGGAAAAGGCCGCTCAGCGTGCACAGACCTCACCTACTTGTGGGCGGTGTGGGGGGGGGGTTGCAGGGGGCAGCTGGGTCTGGAGTTACGGGCCCGGTTGCAGGTGCGACCCCGGCAACCCCCATTGTTACGCCACTGGATACATTATTGCAGGCTTTTGGAGCTCTGTAGGAGAAGGTAGATCAACCTGCTTCTTTCTTGTACTTTGGAATGATAAGTGAAGTGCTGCCCATGGAGCAGAGGTTATAGGACATATGGAAAACCGGAGTGAAAGTGATTATAAACAAGGCAAGGTAAAGGGTGTGTCTGGATTTAAGTGTTAACCAATTTAGTTCTTTAAATACATAACAATGATGTGCAGTATAATTACATTGGAGAGGAAAATGGTATATTGAATTCTACAGAGTGCTGAGTTTGTAAAGATGGATTTGTGGCACAGAAGAATATACTAGGGTTATCAAATATCAAGTGTTTAAAGGGACAGTAAGCAGGCTGAAATGACCTGACCGCACTTGATGCCAGGAGCTCGGCTGGTCACGTGGCGCTGAGGACAATGATGTATGAGTGATGGGCAAGACAGAGGGAGGTACAATGGAGCCAAGTCGCTCCATAGCGTTAATGCACATAACGGATTCAAGGGGCAAGACGTCATCAGGTAGAGATTTAGTATAAAGATTGTGCTCTTACAACACTCTTTTGGAGAAAACTATGGATTGCTATTAACGCTAGGAAGACAAAGACTTAGAGAGTACATTGTGTTGGGGTGTGTCACGGTTTATTATGACTCTCAGACACAAGTTTTAGGTAAAAAAAAAATCAATTTTATTGAAATAATAAATTGATAACTTAGGATGGCAATAACATACATATATATATATATACAGAATATAGCACAGACAGAAGGCAGACTCTACCGGTCCTGTCAATATACCGGACAGGACAGTCTATAGGCTCTACCGGCCTTGCCAATACCGGGTAAGGCAACCTGCAGATGGAATAGCATAACGGTTCTACCGGCCTTAACAAATTACCGGGCAAGGCAGCCTCAATAGATACACAATGTCGGCTCTACCGGCCCTGCCAATACCGGGTAAGGCAACCTCAGATGGAATGTGGCAAAAGGTTCTACCGGCCTTACCAATACCGGGCAGGGCAGCCCAGAGATAGTAGCAGCAGTCAGATGAAACTGGCAAATTAGCAGAATCGTTAAGCAGCAAGGCTTTGGAGCAAACCAGCGTCCGCACGCTGGGAACAACACTGAATAGTATAGCCGTAAGGCTTTGCGAGCAAACCAGTGACCGCACACTGGAGTAACAAGTGAGTAGTATAGCCGCAAGGCTTAGGAGCAAACCAGCATCCGCACGCTGGGACCAACACAGATTTGTATAGCTGATAGGCTTTGGAGCAAACCAGTGACCGCACACTGGTGTAACAAGCGAGCTTGTATAGCCGCAAGGCTTAGGAGCAAACCAGCGTCCGCACGCTGGGACCAACACAGATTTGTATAGCTGATAGGCTTTGGAGCAAACCAGTGACCGCACACTGGTGTAACAAGTGAGTTTGTATGGCCGCAAGGCTTAGGAGCAAACCAGCGTCCGCACGCTGGGACCAACACAGATTTGTATAGCTGATAGGCTTTGGAGCAAACCAGTGACCGCACACTGGTGTAACAAGTGAGTTTGTATGGCCGCAAGGCTTAGGAGCAAACCAGCGTCCGCACGCTGGGACCAACACAGATTTGTATAGCTGATAGGCTTTGGAGCAAACCAGTGACCGCACACTGGTGTAACAAGTGAGTTTGTATAACCGCAAGGCTAAGGAGCAAACCAGCGTCCGCACGCTGGGACCGACACAGAATTGTAGCAATGTCACCAACGCGACCAGGCAGAAGGTCGCCAGGATACTGAAGACAGGTGATGAGATGACAGGAACCAGCAACCATCAGTCAGGTCAGGAAACAGCATAGAAGAAGTTCAGCAGTAACTGCAACACCAGAAACTAGGCCGGAACCAGGACTGGAGTAACTCAGCATCCAGGAAACACTGGAACAGTAGAGATCAGGAACCCAGGAACACAGGAGATCAGGAACTCAGGAACACTGGAACAGAGGCCCAGCTATCACTAGCATAGTGATAGCAAGAAGGTCAGAAACAACACAAAAGGGCACTCAAAGGGTGCCCAATCCAGGTTTAAATAGGCAACAAGAGGCGGGCTAACTGCAGACAGCCAATAGAAGCCCCCTACTGGTGACAGACAGGGAACTGCAGCAATCACGGGCACCGTGATAGGGTGGTAGTTCCCCTTTAAGTGAGAGGGGAACAGTACCTAACTTTTGAAGCTTATTTATCAGAATATTATGGTCTACTATATCAAAGGTCCTTGGAAAACTAGGAAAAACTGCTCCAGTAAATTCACCTTGTTCCAATGGATATCATTGAATAGCTGTATGTGGACAAGCATAAAAGCATAAAACGAGAGAAGCTGACAGGAACATATACAGATCCCACCAACTAAGGAGACACACATATGACAGAAATTGTGAGAAACGGCAAGAGGTTAATAATAAGATTATGGCAAGTTGTTGTGTCAGCATAAAAGTGGCAGTTATGTGTGTAAACACTCTGCTCCTATTTTAACCCTTTGAGTGCCAGAGGGGTACGCAACACATTGCAAAGGGTTAAAGAACATATCTTAAAAAGGAATGTTGTCATTGTATTAAAAATACTGCTCTGGGAGTCACAGGGTTAATTGTGCTATAAACATTAGAGTGCCAGAGAGGTATACCCTTTGAGTGCCAGAAGAGATGCATTGTACCCCTCTGGCACTCAAAGGGTTAACCTAGATGGCCCTTCTTATATGAAGGGTGACATCTGTCACTGTGTTAGCATTTCTCCTGTTCATGTCATTGATCTCAGTCTGAGTACTGCAGCGGTACTATGCCTGGTGTGGATAACTGGGAGTGCCAGAGGCGTGTGCCCGTATTGCTCTGCAATGTAATGCATACCCAGCTGGCACTGAGAGCATTATAACTTCATTACAACAGATTCTAGGTCAGATGCATTCTTTCCAGTAAGGGGTTTTCAAAAATTAACACCTTAGTGACCAGAACTGTCAGCAAATCATTAGGAAGCAATGCGTTGCATACTTTACTGGTTCTTAATGAAAATACGTATTAATACCTAGATTTACTGTGTAATTCAGCATATAAAAGACATTACAGTTACCTGAGCATAGACCAGGATTGGGCAACCTGCAGCTCAAGAGCAGTAGGAAACCATTTTTCATTACTGGATGCTGAAGTTTTGTCTTTCCCTAATGTGACAGGGAAACAGGGTGCAAGGAGGATCTGTGCACCTGGAAACCCCCTGTTAGACTGCCCTTGGTTCCTATATGTAACTGTATATCTAATAATCCATCCCTGCTAGATCTGATATTACTTCAGTTAGGCACAGTTCACCTGTGACTATGTCAGTGATTCTCAACCAGGGTGCCGTGGCACTTTGGTGTGCCACGGACATCATCTTAGGGTGCCCCACATTTTCTATGAAGACTAACAAAAATGGACTTTTAAATAAAGATTAATAGAAAGTGTTCAGCAAAATAGGTTTATTTTTGTTACTATGATTGTAAGACCTAATAATAACCAAATATTTATGTATTGTACCCTTCATTATGCCCTTGATAAAGTACATTAAATATGTTAGGGGTGCCCCGAATGTTCAAGATTATGTGTTAGGGGTGCCCCGAACAAAAAGATTGAGAACCACTGGACTATGTTGTTGTAACAACATTGTTACATGGAATTACATATAAATGTTGTTGCCTTTTTACTGACAGTGTAGCAAGTTTTGGTTTCGCCTGACATCCCTTGCTTTCAATATAAAACAACTGTTTAAAAGATGCAACAAACTGAAATATTTGAGAAATGCTGCTGTGATTTCATTGAAACCCATGGGCCGTATATATAAAGCAAGAGGTGCCATTTTGTCTGGTATATGCTAGCTGTATCATAGAGAACCCATGAAAAGATCCATTGATTTAAATGGGTCTTTTAACCCCTTGAATTCTGGAAGTATCGAATACATAAAGCAATGTGTTGAAGACCTCTCTAGTATTCATGGGGTTAATAGCATGCCTGGAACCTTCTCATCCTGGGCCCCCAGAGAAACCTACTGGGTTGAGGTGGGTGTGTCCAAATTACTCAATTACTGCATCATGTGGGTGGGATTTAATCAAAGGTGAGTAAGAACAATGGGTTCAGGCCCAGCAATATCTACTCACCCACATATTCTGCTCCAGAAGTGCTATTGCAGGCCTACCTTTCCTGTGCATATGTGTACTGACATACTAAAGTGAGCAGGCTGGTTCAGAAGACTCCCACCCACTTTGCCCCTGTCCCTGAGGCTACACCAGGTCAGCATGATAAAGGGGGGGAAGCAGTGTGGCCAAAAGCAAGTGCGAGCGGCTGGATTGAATGCTGCTTGCTTGCCTATTGGAACCCAGAGAATTCAGTGACTGACCCGGAGCTCCAGTGATTTCTTCATAAACCGGAGACACCGGGTTAAATTTGGCAAGTTCCCACCCATGGCTACATTTAAATTAAAGGGAAATATAGAAAATGTTATTTGTCCCCTATAGCGCAGTTCGGCTCAGGAATGTACATCTTTTGCACTCTGCATAGGGCTCACTGTTGGAGGAAACTTGCAGCATGTGCAAACAGCCCCCAAGACCAGGTGATACATAACATGCTCCTATTGCTAAGCTAATATTACCAGTGTCACCTAAGCCTTTACCCTCTATAACAATACAGAGAATTGTAATAGCTGATTTCAGTGCAGGTATGATTCTGATACCGGCAGAAATCTGATTGCCATTCGAAGTCAAGAAGGAATTTTTTTTTTCCTAACTTGCGGTGCTACTGGAAATTGCTTCAACTGGGTTTCTGTTGAGTGTCCACGAGAATAAGGCTGACACACTAATAAAAGTGGTGCAATCCTGGGGCAAACCAACTGCACCACAGGGAACAAATACAAAGTTCCAATGATTTCAATGGGGCTTTTGACCCTTTGTAAGCTTTGTATTGCAGTGCAGACCTCTCTAGCATTCAAGTGATTTAAATGAGCAATGAACATTAATATGCTTAGATAAGTGAAATGTAAGCTATGTGCCCCTGACATCTGTTAACTTGTTTCAGTAGCTCAGTGGTAGGGGGATAGGAATGTCTATATTATAGTTCTGCTTCTTTTAGTCTTCTTTAAGCTTTTTCTAACACGTAGAGCTATGTGTAAAGGGATAGTAATGTCTTAATTATATAAAAAGTAATATTGTAGACTATTAAATAACAAATCCATAGATGCAGTTCCTATCTCTCAGACCTTTATGGCTTGAGAGATGAAACGTTCTAAAGTTCCCCACTCCTGTCCCTTCACCTGAAGTCAGCTGTAAGCTGATAGCAGGAGTTCCTGGTCTGGGGACTGACAGGCGGCTCTTCAGCAGAGCCAAAACAGCACGATTTAAAAGTAAATACTTATTTGGAACGATCTAAAAAGTGTGCTTGCAAACAAAGCACACTTTGTAGACTGTTCCAATTATTTATTTTTAAATTGTGCTATTTTGGCTCTGCTGAAGAGCCGCCTGTCAGTCCCCAGACCAGGAACTCCTGCTGTCAGCTTACAGCTGACATCAGGGAGAGGTGAACTTTAGAATGCACTTTTTATATAATTAAGACATTACTGTCCCTTTAAGTACTCACAGTTCTGTAGTTCAAAAGATATTTAAGCTGAAAAGATCCCCCTCCCACCCCTTTCCTCTTGTCACGCTGCCTCTGAGTCTGGTCCAGATGGAGAGCGGCGAGGGACAATCTTCAGTAAGCAAAAGGAAAATCCTGCCCTCCTTTGTCAAGGGGGGGAGGGCTTTCCTTATATTTACAGTGTGAAGATTGTCCCTCACTGCATCCATTCAGTCCCACAACCGGATTGCAAATCTAAGGGGAAGTGGCCAGAAGTGGCAGGAGGGGGATCCTTTAAGTTTGAATATCTTTTGAACTACAGAACTGTAAGCACTTAAACCTATCGCTACGTGTAATAAAAAGCTTAAAGAAGTCTCGGAGCAGAGCTTTAATATAGACAATACTATCCCTTTAATGCTTACCAAGTCTCATGGCTGCCCCCACACTGTTCTCCTAAGACTCCACTTCCTGTCAGGGCTCTATGGGAGCTGAGTCTGTGGATTTTAGCTCTGTGCAAGTGCACTGGCTCTATGGAGTGGGAAAATTCAGTCCCTGCTTGCATAGCGCCAGTAGCCAATCAGGGACAGGAAGTCGAGGTTACTTTCTCCTATTCTTATGGAAACTGCACAGGATTGACATGTAGGGTTGCCACCTTTTCTTCAAAAAAATACCGGCCATGGCATTCCCTCCATACACTTAACATTGGACAGAAGACAATTTTTTACCGGCCTGCCGGTAAAATACCGGCTGGGTGGCAACCCTATTGACATGACTCTGTAGGTATTAACCCCTGAGCTACTGAAGCAAGTTAACAGTAGACAGGGGCAAATAGTCTGTATGTTAGTTATCTTGGCATATTAGTGTTTATTATTACTAATGGCCCTAGTGAAGTTTGCCCTTGCTCAAGAGATAACATGTTGAAATCAGTCCTAGATTTCATGTCTACGGAGGAAGACATGACAGTTGCTATCAAGACCATAGGGCACAAACTCTGCCCACTGCGCATGGTAACCTTAAATCTTTAAGGACCAGAGGGATATGCAACGCATTGCTCTGCAATGTATTATGTAACCCTCTGGTCATTAAAGGGGTTCAGTAGGCTCTCTGCTTAATCTGGTATGAAAAACTGCCTGCAACTGTCAGTCCTGGATGATATCTCTTGAACAAAGGCACAAGGCAAAATTCATAGCAGCAATTAGGGTTTTCTGGCCTTATTAAGGTAATTTGGGGTAGTTATTATTCAGGGGTGTTACTTCCCCTTTAATGGATGTGCTCCCTTAAAGATGTGCACCCTTAATATGTGTGCAACATAAAGATGTGCGCCCTTAATATGTGAATGACAAAGATGTGCGCCCTTAATATGTGAGCGACAAAGATATGCGCAATATATTGAACATGTGAACGACATTATGATGCAGGCAACATATAGAACGCAACATTGTATGAAAGGCGATATAATGAATGCGCCATTGTTAGGCAAGCAGCATTGTTAAAGCATCATTTTGAGGCTGGCAATAAAAGAAATGCAACATTTTGACACACGGGATTCAGTGTGCGCCATTTCAAAAGGATACCCCTTTAATGCAGAACACCTTTCAGATATATACATTGAGTCACATGATTTCTCCTGCACACGTGTCACAGCAAGATACCTGTGTCATAACTTAAGAGCAGATGTCTCATGCTTAACCCTTTGAGTGCCACAGGGGTATGCAAAGCATTGCAAAGCATTGCGTTGCATACCCCTGTGGCACTCAAAGGGTTAGAAAAAAAAGGTTGGGAACCACATGTAAGCTTTTCATTATAGGATAAGTAACAGGTGCCAATTGGGTTCAGTAACATTAACTGTCCAGTCTACTACCTTTTTATAGCTCAGATTTTCGGTGTTAAATTCATACTTTTTAATGACATCGAAGTTATAGAAAGTGCATTTTAATTGGAAGTATAAAATTAGGACAACTCTGTGGATGCTACCAGGCAGAGGCATTTTGTATAAAGATACACTTTTATACTGACAGTTATCACTGCAATCCAAGATTCATAAATCAGAACATAAAACACATTTTCACATGCAGTGCCTGGAATAAGTTATAATAATTGTTGCTTTTTATGCTACTTTTTTGGAAATTTAAGTGTGAAAGTCATGAATAGGAGTTTAAGAAACTACTAGTGACAACAAAGCTGCTTATAAAGTAGCATAATCCTCTCTCTGCAAACTCAAAACACATTTGGGGCATTTATCTTACTTTGCAAATCAAAGCTCAAACTATCACAGCTCCTTGGAGCTAATCTGCTGCCATTTTATGAGTAAAGGGCTTAAAGGGATAGTAATACTTCATTTTATCTTTATTTTATTTTGTAGGCATTAAAAACATGAAGAATGATATGTCTTATCTCTCAAACCTTTATGTTTTGAGAGATCTTCACAAGCAAAGTTTCCCCTCCTGCCCCTTTTACCTAGTGTAAGCCATCTCTTCTCAGATGTATAATCCAGTCCATAGACCAGACAGATAACAGAGGGGACAATCTTCTTCCTATGAGAACAATGAAGGCCCTTCCCCCCTTGACATGTTTTTCAGGTTTTTCCCTTATCTTAACTGAAGTATGTCCCTCTCTGCAATCTACCTAGGCACCTCCCTTCTGATCTGGCTGAGCAGTGTTACATCAGTAAAAGGGGCAGGAGGGGGATACTTTTCATCGAATTACTCTTGAACTACAACTCTGACAGAATTGAAATAACATTCTCCAAAGTCCAAATACTATGATGATTAATTAGAGCTGCTTTTACTATGAAACATTACTATCCCTTTAAATCTGGGCCCAGGAACATTTGAAACTCTCCACTGTTAAAGGGATAGTAATACTTAATATGTAAGGTGAGAGGTGTTTAATTCAAAAGCTATTGCAGCTCAGGCTTACATTTTTAGGTACAGTATCTCAATGGCCTGAAATTCTACTGTTGTGCTGTTGCTACATCATTCTGTGGAGCTTTATGGTCAATTGACCAGAGCTGTCCATAGGATAGTGACAGCTCCACTGTGAAATGTCAGGCCTTCACAAAAAAAAAAAAAAAGATCACATTTGAGCTGCAATACCTTGAATAAAACCCCTCTCAGCAGTGAGAGTGCCCTTCTATTACTCAGATAAACCCTATAATATATATTTTTTACATATTATGTGTTACTATCCCTTTAAATACAAACTACTACTCATAATGAAGATCAATTACATGTAATTGAAATCGTGGGCAACCTCAGAAATAAGGCCCCTGGACCAGCCCTCCCAGCCCCTATATTAATCCGGCCTAGGGGGCAAGTGCCGTTTCCTGTGATGGACACCCATGATGAAAACAACATGATGCAAATTACTAGAGCCCAGTGTGTGTTTTAAGTGGAGGAATTCTTGGGCAAATCAAAAGTACCACAACAGTAACATGTCTCTTTGAGATGTGTTATTATGTGCCTGTGCCAGTTCATTTGGGTTTGTAAATAGTGTTGAGCGAGCATGCTCGGCCGATGCTCGGATCGGCTCGAGCATCGCTCTGCTCGGCACATGGCGGTACTCGTACGAGTACCGCATGTGCTCGCCCGCCATGTTCGGGTCTCCTCCCCGCACGTTTTGCGGCTGCTGCGCAGCCAATAAACGTGCAGGGAGGCTCTGGCATCGGTGTAATGCCAGCAGCCATGTTGGCTGCTGGCATTACACTGATTGGCTGGCCAGAACCCGTGGTCGGGTGCTGTATAGCACCTGACCATCGAGTTCGGCTCAGTCTTAGCCAGGGAGAGCTGAGGATAGGAAGGGAAAGGCAGTGTAGGGAGGAAAACAAGCAAAATTGTGAAAAAAAAGAACCAAAAGTCCTTTTTAGGACTACTGTGTGTGGGGGCAGCAGGTTATTTTGTGTGGGGGAAAAAAAAAAAAAAAAAAAATATATATATTCTGTTTAGTGTGCAAAGTTGCAGATTAGAGCACATTCTGTTTAGTGTGCACAGTTGCAGATTAGAGCACATTCTGTTTAGTGTGCAAAGTTGCAGATTAGAGCACATTCTGTTTAGTGTGCAAAGTTGCAGATTAGAGCACATTCTGTTTAGTGTGCAAAGTTGCAGATTAGAGCACATTCTGTTAAGTCTTCAAACTAAAATATCAAAGTCACATATTCCATTCAGTGTGCTTCGCCGCAGTTTAGCAGCACATTCTGTGTACTGTGCAGAGTTGCAGAATAGGAAGAAATACTGTTAAGTCTTCAAACTAAAATATCAAAGTCACATATTCCATTCAGTGTGCTTCGCCGCAGTTTAGCAGCACATTCTGTGTACTGTGCAGAGTTGCAGAATAGGAAG
Source organism: Rhinophrynus dorsalis (assembly GCA_037306005.1). NCBI lineage: Eukaryota > Metazoa > Chordata > Amphibia > Anura > Rhinophrynidae > Rhinophrynus > Rhinophrynus dorsalis. The sequence goes on from CM074718.1 coordinate 528,661,157, forward strand.
AAATACTGTTAAGTCTTCAAACTAAAATATCAAAGTCACATATTCCATTCAGTGTGCTTCGCCGCAGTGTAGCAGCACATTCTGTGTACTGTGCAGAGTTGCAGAATAGGAAGAAATACTGTTAAGTCTTCAAACTAAAATATCAAAGTCACATATTCCATTCAGTGTGCTTCGCCGCAGTGTAGCAGCACATTCTGTGTACTGTGCAGAGTTGCAGAATAGGAAGAAATACTGTTAAGTCTTCAAACTCAAATATTAAAGTCACATATTCCATTCAGTGTGTGTCACCGCCGTTTAGCAGCCTATTGTGTGTACTCTGCACAGTTGCAGAATAGGAAGAAATACTGTTAAGTTTTCAAACTCAAATATTAAAGTCACATATTCCATTCAGTGTGTGTCACCGCCGTTTAGCAGCCTATTCTGTGTACTCTGCACAGTTGCAGAATAGGAAGAAATACTGTTAAGTTTTCAAACTAAAATATTAAAGTCACATATTCCATTCAGTGTGTGTCACCGCCGTTTAGCAGCCTATTCTGTGTACTCTGCACAGTTGCAGACTAGGAAGAAATACTGTTAAGTTTTCAAACTCAAATATTAAAGTCACATATTCCATTCAGTGTGTGTCACCGCCGTTTAGCAGCCTATTGTGTGTACTCTGCACAGTTGCAGACTAGGAAGAAATACTGTTAAGTTTTCAAACTCAAATATTAAAGTCACATATTCCGTGTAAGATGAAGAAGGCGGGTAAAAAGGGACGGGGAAGTGGACGTGATCCTGATAGTTCAGGGCGCGGGTCAGGACGCGGAGAAACTGTGCCTGGTGCCAGAGCACAAGAAAGAAAGACATCCACCATACCTAGCTTCATGTCTAATTTTACAGGGCGTCGCAGGACATCACTCTCGAGGTCCGACCACTGCGAACAGGTGGTCGGTTGGATGACAGCTGATACTGCTTCCAGTCGGTTAAGCACCACCCTGTCTTCCACCAAGTCCACTCTCAGTAGCCAAGAGTCTGGTCAACATAATCCTCACTCTGATCATCCTTCCTCCCACCATACACGGTCTGGTCAAAGAAGTGATCCCACACTGGGATATAGTGAGGAGCTCGTCTCATCACCAATCCTTCATTTGACCCTCTCTCCAAGCACGCTTGCAGAGGAACATGACATCTTGTGCCCTGATTCACAACCTCTAGAGGCTACCCAATCACAAGAAGATGACAGATGTGAACGGCATTTAAGGTCAAAGGAAGTAGTGGATGATGATGATGATGATGAGACACAGTTGCCATTAAATCAACCACTATTTCCGTCTCAAGACCTTGTTGAGGAGAATGTTATACAGTTGTCAATGACTGAGTATGTGGTGGGATCAAGACTTGAGGAGGATGATCAGAGTGAGGAAGTGGAGGAGGACTTGGTGGACGATGAGGTGACTGACCCCACCTGGGAAGGTGTAGAGCCGAGCGATGACAGCAGTCCTGAGGGTGAGCCATCTGCAGCACCGCAACAGGCTGGAAGAGGCAGTGGTGTGGCTACAGAAAGAAGGCGGACCGCACCAAACCGGCCCGCAAATGTTCCACGGAGCACCCCCTTGCGTAAATCTACCTTGCCAAAGGGTAGGTGTTCCGCGGTATGGCGTTTTTTTAAGGAAAGTGTGGACGACAAAAGAATTGTAGTTTGCAACCTGTGCCACACCAGAATGAGCCGAGGCATGAACACTAGAAACCTCACCACCACCAGCATGATCAGACACATGGCATCCAAGCACCGTAGTAAGTGGGAGGAACGCCTGGATCGCCCATCTGTGTCTGCAGGCCACACCACTGCCTCCTCTTCCCCTGTTTTCGGTGCCGGCCAATCGCCTGTCGAAGGCGCAGGCCCGCATACCTCCCGCCCTGCACCTGTACCATCTGAAGCACCATCAGCGACCACATCCACTTCCCTGTCCCAGCGCAGCGTCCAAATGTCGTTACCCCAGGCATTTGAGCGCAAGAGAAAGTACCCAGCCACCCACCCACAGGCCATAGCACTAACCTCACACCTTTCCAAATTACTGGCCATCGAAATGCTGCCATTTAGGCTTGTGGACACTGAGTCCTTCCGCAGCCTGATGGCAGCAGCTGTCCCTCGGTACACGGTCCCCAGCCGCCACTACTTTTCCCGGTGTGCCATCCCCGCATTACACCACCATGTGTCCCGTAACATCACCCGTGCCCTGACCAACGCAGTTACTGGGAAGGTCCACTTAACGACTGACACATGGACAAGTGCTTGTGGCCAGGGACGCTACATTTCCCTGACGGCACACTGGGTGAATGTCGTGGAGGCTGGGAGCGACTCGGACCCTGGGATGGCACGGGTGCTACCCACGCCGAGGATTGCGGGCCCTACCTCCATCAGGGTTTCCGCCAGCACCTACGTTATTGGCTCCTCCTCCTCCGTTTCCACCTCCGAATTCTCTACACGCAGCGCCACTCCCCCATCAGCCAGTAGCTGGAAGCAGTGTAGCACTGCAGTGGGGAAGCGTCAACAGGCCGTGCTGAAGCTGATCTGCCTTGGGGACAAACAGCACACGGCCTCAAAGCTGTTGCAGGGGATTAGTCACCAGACCGAGCAGTGGCTCACGCCACTCAACCTGCAACCAGGCATGGTTGTGTGTGATAATGGGCGTAACTTGGTGGCGGCTTTGGAGCTCGGCAAGCTCACACACGTACCATGCCTAGCGCATGTATTTAATTTAGTGGTGCAGCGATTTCTAAAAACCTACCCCAATGTGCATGATCTCTTGACCAAGGTGCGCCGCGTGTGTGCACATTTCCGTAAGTCATCTACAGCTTCGGCCGGCCTGTTGAAGCTGCAGCAGCGCTTACAATTGCCAGCTCACCGGCTGCTGTGTGACGTGAGCACGCGCTGGAACTCCACCTTCCACATGTTGGCCCGGCTTTGTGAGCAGCAGAGGGCAGTAGTGGAGTACCAGCTGTTACACGGTCGTCGCCTCTCCGTTCAACTTCCTGTAATCAGAAGTGAGGAGTGGGAATGGATGTCAGACCTCTGCGAGGTTTTACGCAATTTTGAGGAATCGACACAGATGGTGAGCGGCGATAACGCTATTATCAGTGTAACCATCCCACTTCTGTGTCTACTGAAACGCTCGCTGCTCACAATTAAAACCGACGCTTTGCATGTGGAAGAGGTGGAAATGGGGGAGGAAGAGCTTACACAAGGTGATAGCCAGAGCACCCTCACTTCGTCTTCTCAGCGACAATTGGAGGAGGCGGAGGAGGAGGAGGAGGAGGAGGAAGACACGGTTGCCTCCGCTACAGAGGGTAGCCATGGAACTTTAGTTCCATCTCTTCAGCGTGGGTGGGCAGAAGAGGAGGAAGAGGATGAGGATATTGAGAGTCATCCTCCTGGTGAGGACAGCGAAATCTTGACTGTTGGTACTCTGGCACACATGGCTGACTTTATGTTAGGCTGCCTTTCCCGTGACCCACGCGCTATACGCATTTTAAACAACACGGATTACTGGGTGTTCACCCTTCTGGACCCCCGCTACAAAGAGAATTTCTCATCTCTCATTCCTCCGGTGGAGAGGACAAGCAAAATGGTGCAATACCAGAAGGTTCTTGTTGAAAAATTGCTCCAAAATTTTCCATCTGACAACGCTGGCGGCAGAGTACGTGCTACCTTGGCCAACAGAGAAGGGGAGAAAAGGGGAGCACACAGCAGTTCCGAGAAAGGCAGGGCAACACTCTCCAAGGCGTGGGACACCTTCATGACACCCCGCCAGCACCCTCACCCTGATGCGCAGCCTAGTGTCACAAGGAGGGAAAAGTTTTGGAAGATGGTGAAGGAGTACGTAGCAGACCGTGTCAGCATCCTCAATGATCCCTCTGTGCCTTACAACTACTGGGTGTCCAAGCTGGACACGTGGTATGAACTGGCACTCTACGCCTTGGAGGTGCTGGCCTGCCCTGCCGCCAGCGTTCTGTCTGAGCGGGTATTTAGTGCTGCTGGTGGCATCATAACAGATAAGCGTATCCGCCTTTCCACCGACAATGCTGATAGGTTGACACTTATAAAAATGAACAAGGCCTGGATTTCCCCTGACTTCTCCACTCCACTGGAGGAAAGCCCCGGGGGAACATAAACTCACTTTATATATGTTATTTACAATGATGGGAATACTCTGTATTCCCATTCACCCCTTCCACCCAAAAAACGGGTATATGGTTGACTCTTAATCTTCTCATCCTCCTCCTCCTCTTCCATATGCCCTGGGATATAATTTTTATATAGGGCCAGCTCACCAGCGGGCCCTGTGATATAATTTTTATATAGGGCCAGCTCACCAGCGGGCCCTGTGATATAATTTTTATATAGGGCCAGCTCACCAGCGGGCCCTGTTTGACAATTTTTATATAGGTCAGCTCACCAGCGGGCCTTCTCATATAATGTTTTATTGGGTCAGCTCTCTAGCGGGCCCTCTCATATAATGTTTTATAGCGTCAGCTCACTAGCGGGCCTTCGCATATAATGTTTAGGATGGTCAGCTCTGCAGCAGACCCTCACCCATAATGTTTTAGATGGTCAGCTCAGCGCACGTTTCCCTCTTAATCATGGCCTCAGTTCAATAAAATCAAGGAAATTTTGGGAGAATTTGCCTCTGCGCACGTTTCCCTCTTAATCATGGCCTCAGTTCTGAAAATCAAGGAAATTTTTGGGAGAATTTGCCTCTGCGCACGTTTCCCTCTTAATCATGGCCTCAGTTCTGAAAATCAAGGAAATTTTTGGGAGAATTTGCCTCTGCGCACGTTTCCCTCTTAATCATGGCCTCAGTTCTGAAAATCAAGGAAATTTTTGGGAGAATTTGCCTCTGCGCACGTTTCCCTCTTAATCATGGCCTCAGTTCTGAAAATCAAGGAAATTTTTGGGAGAATTTGCCTCTGCGCACGTTTCCCTCTTAATCATGGCCTCAGTTCTGAAAATCAAGGAAATTTTTGGGAGAATTTGCCTCTGCGCACGTTTCCCTCTTAATCATGGCCTCACTTCAGGAAATCAAGGAAATTTTTGGGAGAATTTGCAGATGATATACAAGTAAATATACAGCAAATATTGTTTGGTAACAATTTTTCGCCTACAGTCGTTTTTATTTTCCTTTTTGTGTGTTTTATGGTCAGTCTGTAAAAATGGCGTACTACGGGCGAAAGATCGTTCCCAGCAGCGATGTTGGAGTCCAAGATGCATCCAGACATCCTCCCTATGCTGTCCCTGAACCATTTCTGTGGTGTTTCCATCCTTTTCTGCCCTTTTCCTATGGACCAGGCACCCTCCCCTCATCAGAGCAGGGGGTGCCTGGTGTAATGCTCGAGTCCTCCCATTGACTTCAATGGGGCTCGGGTGCTCGGCCGAGCACTCGAGCCTCAGGGGGTGCTCGGTCAGAGCACCCGAACACCCGAGCATTGGGGTGCTCGCTCATCACTATTTGTAAACTTTGCACCATGTAGGATTTCATGGTTTTGATCCATAGAAAGTATGATCAGTGTCATGGAGGAGTTTCCCCACTTACCCATTCCTGATTGAGGTGTGTAGCTTTCCATAATGTGAGGACTGGAGGTTTAGGGCGGATTTTATTTTATATTTCATTATCAGCCATTATGAGTTGCAGATTTTAAATTACTATTTGCATACCTTCTAGTATGGGGTTGTATGAGGCTACTAGTGATGTGTATGCGTTTGCTTTCTCTTTACATTGCAGCTAGTGTTCCCATTGTGTTCCAAGTACAGAGCGGATTGTTATGTTAATTGTCTTTGTAACCCCTATCATTGAATGATTTAGCCATGGATTTAAGGATTTTATTGTAGTCCAAGTATTCAGAACATATGGTTGTATCTGGTTGCCTGGCTATATATGATGTCCTTTTCAGTATGTGATGGGTTGAAACTGGAGTTGTGGAGGTAGCTACATTGGTATCTAGGTTTTTTTGTATACAGATTTGTAAGGTTTGTCCCTCTTCACTGATAATGTAATCTGAACTTTCTGGACACTTCCTGCAATATAAGGAGGAAAAAAACACGGTACTAGAAGGAAAGTGAGAAGTAATCCGAGACCTGCAACCCATAATGACTGATGATGATGTAACATTAAAAAAATCTTCTCCATTCTTCTTGTGAACATACAATGCTATGTGTCAGCCTCTCTCAGTCTGAGCATTCCTCTGCCTCTCTGTGTCATACACTGGAGCAAACCAACTGCACCATGAGGGACAAATGAAAATTAGTAAAATTCTTACTGATTTAAATGAGGCTTTTAACCCACTGAATGCTGGAGGCCTCTAGCATTCAAGGGTTTTAACCATTTGAGTGCCAGAGGGGTAAGGAATGCAATGCGTTCCGTACCCCTCTGGCACTCAAAGGTGTAAAGCACTATTTAACTAAATGGAAATGTTTACATACAGCTCAAAACATGAATATTGTGTACAGATTTATTATACTACTGTGTCAATTCACTTGTTAAAAAAACAAAAAAAAATGAAGGTTCAATTGCACACTCTGGCCAAAGCATGCCCAAAGCTCACCAACCTTGCCAAGACACCTCAAGCGAGTCCCACCCAAAAGGATTGAACACCTCCACCAGCCCTCTTATACAGGTCTATAGTGCCCATCCAGTGGCGTAACTATAGGGGTCACAGGGGCCGCATCTGCGACCAGGCCTGTCACTCCAGGGGCCCAGCCTCCCCCTGCGTCACCTCCGCCTGGAGCCCGCAATCTACCTCCGGCACTCTAGTAATGCAGAGCGCTGAGAGATGACATCATCTCCCAGCGCTCTGCATTACTAAGAGGACCGTGCGGGAGCTCCAGGGAGGTAGGAGATGGGGGCATTGTGAAGATTGAGGGGCATTGTTGAGGGGGTCAGCATGGTCGAGGGGGACCAATGTGGTGGGGCACGTGGCACTTCTTGCACCAGGGCCCGGAGGCTTCTAGTTACGCCTCTGGATGTAACATTAACCCCTTAAGGACCAGCGGTCCCGGGGAGTGCCGTACCTTAAGGACCACACAGGAATCTTTGACGTGCAGTCCCACGTGACTGATCACGTGGGGCGGCACGTCAAACGGGGCACTGGAAGAGATCGCTCCGGTCTTGGAGCGATCAACTTCAGTGCCCGGTATTACTCACCGCGCTCCTACAGGAGCTCGTTGAGTAAAAGTGCGTGACTTGCCAGGACCGTCACTAGTCCTTAAGTGCCGGACCAGCGTGACGGTCCTGCCACGTCAATGGTCCTTAAGGGGTTAAAAAAAATCTTCTCCACTCTTCTTTTGAACATACAATGCTATGTGTCAGACTCTCTCAGTCTGAGCATTCCTCTGCCTCTCTGAGGCTTTTAACCCATTGAATGCTGGAGGCCTCTAGCATTCAATGGTTTTAAAGCACCATTTAAATAAATGGAAATGTTTACAGACAGCTCAAAACTTCTTTAAAAAACAAAATAAAAATGAAGGTTCAATTGTACACTCCGGCCAAAGCATGCCCAAGCTCACCAACCTTGCCAAGGTACCTCAAGCGAGTCTCACCCAAAAGGATTGAACACCTCCACCAGCCCTCTTATACAGGTCTGTCATGCCCACTGCTACAAACCACATGAAACCTGTATGCAGAATTAAAGGTAAAGCCAGGATAGGCAACCCAGTCAGAATAAGGCCATGTAGTATGCCTTTAAATTCCAACTTTATGTAACTGTACATATGTATTTGCAATTACTTACCTTTCCTTCCTGCTCAGTACATCAGCCTGTGTGTTTTTCTTGGGTACATAGCTGTCTGAGTGTGTCTGAGGCTGTGTTTGCTCTCAGCTTTTCAGTGTGTGTATGTGTTTTAGTCTCTTTGTATCAGGGTGGGTTTGATTTAAAGGGATAGTAATACTTCGTTTTATCTTTATTTTATTTTGTAGGCATTAAAAAAACATGAAGAAGGATAGAAGTCTTATCTCTCAAACCTTTATGGTTTGAGAGATATTCACAAGTAAAGTTACCCCTCACTGACCAAAACGGGAAAATCTGCCATCTAGCTGTCAGATTTGGAATCCGGTCCGCGGACCGGCCGTGGCTCTGCAGCAGAGCCAAGATCACGAGATATAAGAAGAACTACTTAAATGAAATAGTCTACAAAGTGTGCCTGGTTTGCAAGCACACTTTTTAGACCCTTACAAAGAAATAGTTATTTTTATATCTTGCGATCTCAGCTCTGCTGAAGAGCCAGAGGTTGATCTGTGGACCAGATTCCAAATCTGACAGCTAGATGGCAGACTTGACCGTTTTGGTCAGTGAGGGGGAACTTTGCTTGTGTATATCTCTCAAACCATAAAGGTTTGAGCGATAAGACTTGTATGGTTCTTCATGTTTTTTTAATGCCTACAAAATAAAATAAAGATAAAACAAAGTATTACTATTACTTTAAATCAAGGCGATTTAAATCACTAGTCAATAAGACTCAATTTAAATCATGATTTTTAAATGCAAAAACTCATTCTTGCTGGTAGTTAAAACCATCAATATTTGCAACCAGGTGAAGAAGTCATATTTAGACTATAGCCTGGCAGATTAGTAAAACAGCAATATCAGAACGGATTTTAGTTTAATATAGATTAACCACTCATATTTGGAACATATAATAAACTATAATTGCAAGACTATACAGCCTCAGGTACATAACTAAGCTCTATTTCAAGATGAATAACCTTTAAACTATAATGTATCTTAAAGGGATAGTAATAATTAATTATTACTAATCCCTATATTAAAGTCCTATTAAAATTAAATGTATTGCCCCCAGTGTCATCTCTCAAACTTTTATGGTTTGAGAGATAATTGCTCCTAAAGTTGCCCCTTCCCTCCCCCTTCCCCGAAGTCAGCGTTGTAACTGACTGAAGGGAAATCCAGTTTTAGATCATCAGGCGGCTGTGCAGCACAGCCAAGATCGCTTTAATAAAAAAGAAATCTTTCACTGAAATGGTCTTCTACTTGTGCTTGGTTTGCAAACACACCTAGAAGACCGTTTTAGTGAAATATTTTTTTTTATTAATGTGATCGCGGCTCTGCTGCAGAGCCGCCTGATGATCTAAGACCAGACTTCCCTTCAGTCAGCTACAACGCTGACTTCGGGGAAGGCTGAGGGAGGGGGAACTTTAGGAGTGATTATCTCTCAAACCATAAAGGTTTGAGAGATGACACTGGGGGCAATACATTTATTTGTAATAGGACTTTAATATAGGGATTAGTAATAATTAAGTATTACTATATTACTATAGTATTATTCCAAGGCCTGATCAGGTGACATGTGGACACCCCTTGAGATTAGAGGAAAGGAGGGTCTTTTTAAGGTAAGGTCTGTTAAATTGTGGAATTCATTACCCAGGGAGGTAGTTATGGCAGATACAATGGATACATTTAAGAGAAGATTAGATACATTTCTTTCAAAAGGGAACATACAGAGTTATACTGTTTATCAGCAGGCTGATCAGGAAGGTCTGATAAAGACTAATTTAATTGGTAGCAGGAAAGCTATAAAATTCTCAGTTACTCGGGCATGAGGAGAAGGTTGAACTTGATGGACTTGTGTCTTTTTTCAACCTAATTTACTATGTTACTATCCCTTTAAATAGAAAATTATCTTTAGATAGATTTTTCCTCCAGAAGCATTTCATTAAAATAAATTTGATTTAAACTTAAATAAAAAAAAATCCTATTTTTTTATTTAAAAAAAAAATCATCTATTTTTATCCAGCCTGCTTTGTATCTTAATTTGTGTCACTCTCTCTCCCTCCCTCTGTATACGTGTGTCTATCACTAAGAATGTGTAACGCTCTGTATCTAGCTCTGTGCGTGTGTGTGTGTGTGTACAGAGATGTGCAGCAATACTGATAAAGAGATTGGAAGATTTTCGTTATAAAGAGATTTTAGCCAAACTGGGTTTGTTTATATTAGAGAGGAGATATCCAGAAAGGGGGGAGGTAGACATGATTACCATTTACAAACATTTTCAAGGCCAAAACGCTCTAGGAAATGCTTTAGACCTCTTTCACTTGGCCAAAGCAGTACTGCTGGCTTGTGAAATCTCCTATGCTGACTCATGTGAACACATCAAAATCCAGCATTCTGCATCTTTTCTGTTTTACCTCAGGAATGCAATAAAGCTGTAACAAGGAAGATCTGCACGGTAGTCTATGGTGTCCCCTGCAGAGCTCTTACACTAGCAGTGTTGAAGGCTGCAATGCTCATCACAACCTTCCATGAATGGCTGACTCCCCAATAATACTGGCTGGTGCTTATTTGGGCCATCCACCATGCACCATCCTAAAAGGTAGGCACTTTCAAACACAACAAAACCAAGGAAATTTTAAAGAATTGACAATAAGGATGCAATTTATTACCTAGTTGTTTTCAGTGCAGGTATGAGGTTGATCCAGGTACAAATCCAATTGCCTTTTGGAGTAAAGAAGAATCTTTTTACCCACTTTGGGCATAAATGGAAATAGTAGGGTTTTTGTTTTGCATTCTCTGAATAAACAGAGGATATATGGAAAAGGGGTGAACTTGATGGACTCATGTCTTTTCATAGCCTCTGTTAATGTCTCTCGTCTTCATTCTTTCTGTGTGGGTCTCTCTTTTGTGTGGCCTCTGTGTCCATTCCTGATGCAGGAGACTAAGAAATGGTTATGTCTTCCACAGGAAAGGAATTCCGTGGCTTCACTTCCAATTTACTTTATATACTTTCCCAAGTGTACACATGACGACACCTTAAATGTATTACTTTTCCTCTACATCATGCAATGGCACAGTGGTCAGCATCCATCATCGTCATCATGGACACTATCTTCAGAGTCTATGTACATTTTCAGGAGAAAAGTGAGTCTATGCTTGATTTACAAATGTTAATATACACAGGAGCAGACAACCCTACTTGGAATTCAGTTTCTTCAACTTACAGTAATAAATGATATACTCACATTTATTTGACGAAACTGGCCGATATATCCCAAGCTGGGGACTTTTTCTTCTAGAGTTCCTGGAGGGGGTTCATGTGGTGCCGGTTGGAGGATTTAAATGACAAGATTTATGTCACAAAGGAGTGGGGATTAAAGGGGAACTACCACCCCTCAATAACTTAAGCTTCACTGATTGCTCATCTGGCGACTAGCTGCTTAGTAGCGCTAGTCGCCAGAAATTTTACCCGGTTCTGCAGATATCGGCGTTTTACCGATGGTGACAGGAGCAGGAAGCACGGACGTCTCTTCACAGTGACGTCCGTGCGCCTGCGCTGTCAGTCCCTTTTGAACCGCGCGGTTCAAAAGGGACTGACAGCGCAGGCATTTAATTATACATGCTAACTTAAATGGTGGGAAATTTAAAGGCAAACTATCTCCTAAGAATAAGTGGTTTTTCATTCATTTATTAGAAGGACATGCTTAGCTGTCATTTTTTTCTATTTTCGATTTTGTTTGATAGCTATTTTAGTCCCCTGATAGTCTGTTTCAGTCTGATAACCACTAGGGCCCCTTATAATTCATTCAGGTCTATTGAAGGCCATTGTTTGATGCGAGGAGGAAGCACTCAGAGGTACTGCAGATTTGAAGCAAAAGTAGAATAGCTAGGTTCACCTGACTGCTGTTGAAGGCCACCTCTGTATGTAATAATTTTGGTGTTAATGGCATGCCGTGGTATAATGCTCTAAGCTGACGCAATGAATGCTGCTTGTAATAGAAAGTAATATTTTCCATTAGTGTTCCTTTAAGGAAAACTAGATCCATCAATAATATTTAACCCTTCAGAGATGTCATCCTCATAGATTGACAGAAAACCTTTATATAAAGATGCATTCCTTTTAGTAAATCAGCATAAACAACAAGCAGAGGACTCCTTGGTATTAATACTGAAGCCATTGATTTCTGCACTGTATGAAGCAGGCTCATTAATTCAGCTACTCCCAACGCCTATAAACCATGCCCAGTGACTTCATTGCAGCATGAAGTAAGAAAGGAGAAGGTAGAATGAATATTAACGCTAGCGACATCTCCATTGCATTGCAAAACAATCTACTGGAGATCTGTCTGGCATTTAAGGATTTAATAGAGCAATCATTCACTTGCTGCTTTAACTCACAGCCAGAATACAGACTGAAGCCCTGGAGAATGCACTGTATGACATCAGTATGAATGCACTCATACTCATTAACGGAAAGCACACAGAACCACACGTTAATACCCCAATAATTAAAGGCACACCAACACCTTCTAATAATAATCCCTAATGTATGTTCATCTGGGCAGAAAAACTAATTGACTTGAATTGGTTGTCCAAAATTCATCTTTAATTAGTATGTGATATCATGCACATAGAAGCAGACATGATTGATGACACAGGAGTGAAGGACCCCACATTCCTCCTGCTATATAATTCCTAAGATGATTTCAGTGGGAGGAGTTTGTGGTTCTGGCGTCTTGAAAAAAAAAAGTTTGATTCTGTGCACATAACATCTAATGTCAATTAATGGTTGATTATGTATAACCAGTCTATGCAGAATTGATTCACAATGGATGTTAGGATTTTTTGTTGTATAAATTAACGTCAGGGTTTATTTTTTCGAAAGTAAAAGTGTTTCTTTAAAGAGATAGTAATACTTCGTTTTATCTTTATTTTATTTTGTAGGCATTAAAAAAACATGAAGAACGTTATAAGTCTTATCTCTCAAACCTTTATGGTTTGAGAGATATTCACAAGCAAAGTTTCCCCTCTCTCCCCTTTTACCTAGTGTAAGCCATCTCTCTTCTCAAATGTGGAATCTGGTTGTAAGACCAGACAGATAACAGAAGGGGACAATCTTCTTCCTATGAGAACAATGAAAGCCCTGCCCCCCTTGACAAGTTTTTCAGGTTTTTCCCTTATCTTAATTGAAGATTGTCCCTCTCTCCAGTCTACCTGGGCACCTCCCTTCTGATCTGGCTGAGCAGTGTTACATCAGTAAAAGGGGCGGGAGGGGGATACTTTGTCAATGAATTACTCTTGAACTACAACTCTGACATTATTGAAATAACACTTTCCAAAGTCCAAATACTATGATGATTAATTAGAGCTGCTTTTATTATGAAACATTACTATCCCTTTAACACCAGTACATAGATGATTATGAAGGGCCCCAAAACTATTACAGATGGGTAGATACTACTGTATCAGGCTAAACAAAAGCATTTTAGAGCTCCCTGAAGAACCTCTATATAACTTCCTGTTTGGAGCAGTGATGGAATGGTTGGTGAACAATTGCAGAGATTTTATTGGAGGAAGCCATCATCTCTTTTGTTCTTTTAGTTACTCTTCTTATGAAGTAACCATTAATCCTTTGATGGCTAAAAGAGTGAGAAACACATTGCTTTGCAATTTATTACTTAACCCATGTCACTCAAAGGTTTAAAAGCTCTCAGTCAAAGCAGGTAAATAAAATGATAGCTTGAAACTTTTTGTTATTTATAGCATTCATGCCATGTGATATTCGGGTTTGCCTGCAGTAGTGGTGGGCAGCCTGAGGCCTCCTAGCTCCTACAATTCCCAATGTCTGGCCTACAAATGTAGTCCTCAACAGCTGGTGAACCTCCGGTTGCCCACTCTGGCCTAACTAAAGGTTACTTTCTGTGCAACAAAAGGCACATTTGGGTAAAATGGGGTGGTATCATAACCAGAAAATAATGAGACCTTTGGACACTCCCACCCAAACAATCCATTGTTACACTAGGGGCTGTGGACATCGAGTTTCCCAAGTATTCTCCCCAATGATCCAGAATGAGCCGAGACCCACATAAGGCCAATCCCTCTTCACACACATACTATCACCACAATGACTCTGTGCTCACAACATACGCCAAATCTCAGCCAGTGTACAGACCTCCACAATCATACACAGCACAACCAGCGACACACTTACCAGGCACTAGTGATCAACAAAGAAGAGAATTAAGTGCGCTGTAAATATCACTGAGGTTAAGCTAGCAGGGAAGAGATGGAATTCAGTGAACAGATAAATAAAAGGCATCCTCAGTTATATGTGCCTATCACACTATCCACTCCTGCATGTGGAAAATTTCTATTTATATAAGGAAAGCCAAGTCGGGGTATAAGACTCCATGTGCCAGAGAGACAATTGCATTGCTTAGAAAGACATTGTTCCTCCACTTTGAACCTGAAGTATTAATGTTACTATATACAATGTATAAGCCTGTGAGTGTCCTGGGGAAGACCGCCTTCTCAAGTTCTAAAAAGCCAAAGCATTGCTTCTTACTGTATTGGAATCTTCTCTTGCAATCAAGGGGTAAAAGCCCATTTTAGTCACCTGGAATTTTTCATTTTTTTTAATTACTTTGCGCTGCCTAGTATGTTTAGCCAGGGCTGATTTAAGCCACTGGTGGTCACTGCATGTAGTGAGTGCTCTCAAAAGCAATGTGCTGCGTACCCCTCTGGCACTCACAAAGGGTTAACCCCTAGAATTCTAGTGGAGTGGAGACCTCTCTAGCATTCCAAGGGATTACGTAATAGTAAGATAGTAACATAGCTGTTGAGGCTGATAAGACATATGTCCATCAAGTTCAGTCCATGCAATATCACCTCCTGCTGATCAAGAGGAAGGCAAAAAAGGTAAACAATTGTGGTCATTTACAAATAAAGCAATAGTAGTAGTTGAAAATAAATGGTCCATCGATTACTCTTCATAGTTTTCTGGCCATGTACAGCGCTATTACAATAATGTCAGATGTGTAGTTCAAGAGTAAATAAATTATAAAGTGTCCACCCCTTTTACCTCTTTTAAGCTGCTTCCTCTCAGATGTGGAATCCAGTATCTTGCCTGGACAGCTCGCAGCGAGGGACCACCCTACCCCCCCTTGAATGAGGAGGATAGGTTTTTCTTTATGCTCACTGAAGATTTTCGCTCAATGCGCACCAACTGGACCGGCTTGGAGAGTAGTGTTGTGTAAATGAAAGGGGAAAGAGGGGGACTCTTTATAATTAATTTACTGTTGAACTACACATCTGACATTATTGTAAAAACACTATACATGACCAGAAAACTATGAAGAATAATCAACGGACCACTTATTTTCAACCATTACTATCGGTTTAAGCCCCAAGGCTGGGAGATCAATAGAGATGACCACAGACTGGCTCCCCAGTTTTAACAGGTTTTATATTTATTTAATCAGACTACGATGAGGGGGGGCGGCATTAGGGCTGGGAGATCAATAGAGGTGACTGTAGGAGAGCAGTTAGCTTTCCTGTTTCCACTCCTACAGGAAATTCCAGAGAGGAGTGGGCTGCATCAGGGAAAGCCTTCCACTTCACCGGTGACATAAGCAATGTCACTGGTGGTGTAGAGTTTTTCCCTGATGCCACCCACTCCTACTCAGAAGTCTGAATAGGAGTGGAAGAAGGTGAGCTCGCTGCTTATGGTCACCTCTAGTGATGTCTCAGCCATATGAGGTCTGCCCACTTTGACTTACTATTAAAAAGTCGATGCGTGTAATCCATGTGTGTGTTCACATACAGAAAAAGCCATACATTATTATGTGAGAAGATATTTCTAAGTGAATGTCCAAGTTCACCTGAATTCTAGTCTTCCCTACAAATGAACATGTGCATGCAAGAATAATTTCACGCACCAGCATTAGCCTCCTCTAATCACCAATCCAGTATTCACACCATTTTCAATGCATGCCAAGTCTGTGATTTTTTTCACTTGAGAGAGCCTGCCAAGGCCAACAATAACAGACTGAGGGAGAGAGGAAAACTTCTTGCTTTTCAACAGAGGTTAATAAGTAGTGACAGTATTAAGTCTATTCTGATTAACTATGCTGAAAGATATTACTGCCGTTTATAACATGGAATCATTATCAGGTTAAGCACTGCACAGAAAATGAAAAGTGAGATTTATTCCAAGAATTTCCAAAAGATTGCCTTAGTTTAAATAGATAAAAAAAATATAATTTTGCCTAAGCATTGCAGCAGCACAAAATGCTGATACAGTAAGAAGAAACCCTAAGACACTTCATATCTTTATTGTAGGACTGAAAGTGGAAGAGTTATTTGAGACTGGATTAACATCTCAGATGCCCATAGCCCTTTCTGTAGCTACACCACTTCTGTTCACATGATTACTCCTCCAACCCCATCCACTGCATCTTACATAGAAATTTCATACACAGGGCAATTTTGATTAATACTGACCAGCAATCAGATCGCTGAGGGATCAGATAGCTGGTGATTGCTCCCCACACATACAGACCAAATCCAGGCAGTTGGATCGCTTGTTTATCAGTATATATATGTGTGTGTGTGTGTGCGTGTGTGTGTGTGTGTTAATAAACACTTCTTTCAAAGGCAACATTGGTGAGGACAGAGGAGAAAGTGTGCAGAAACTCTGAAATGTTTAAAGTGGATCAGCCACCTTAAAGGGATAGTAATACTCTGGTTTAAAAGGTCTAATATTGTAGATATTAAACTATAGGAGTAGAATAACCTACCTCCCATCTCTCAAAACTTTATAGTTTGCAAGTTTGTAGCATTTAAAGTCTCCCTCTCCCCTTTCAGAGACGTCAGCGCTCTATGGGACAGAAGCGGATCCTGGTCATTTGACCGGCAGGCGGCTCTTCAGCAGAGCCTAGATAGTGCTATTTAGAACAAAATGCTTCTACGGTCTACAAAGTGTGCTTGCAAATCAGGCAGACTTTGTAGACAGTTCCAATTAAGTATTTAATTCTAAATAGCACTATCTCGGCTCTGCTGAAGAGCCGCCTGCCGGTCAAATGACCAGGATCCGCTTCTGTCCCATAGAGCACTGATGTCTCTGAAAGGGGAGAGGGGGACTTTAAATGCTACAAACTCGCAAACTATAACGTTTTGAGAGATGGGAGGTAGGTTATTCTACTTCTTTTGTTAATATCTACAATATTAGAAATTTTTGAACCAAAGTATTACTATCCCTTTAAGGTAAATTTTGTTAATTTTAATGAGAATTAAAAACTGCCTATATACTGTACTATCCATTTGTTTCTTTGAAAAATAAACATTTATTTGCTGGTGACACAGTGTGGCACTTCACGCTAATTCATTTATACGCTGGGCCAATGTTACAACACACTGTGCTATGATTAATCTAGACAGAGCTCACACACTGGGGCATGTCTGCAAAAACAAACGACATTTGTCTTAGGCTGATAGGTCCGTTTAATCCTTTGCGTTCTGGAAAAGTATGCAATGCATTGCTCTGCAATGCATAGCATACCCCTCTGGTACTGGAAGGTTTAAGCTAACATGCTGGCTGAAACACAGCAATGTTCTCTTAAAGGGGAACTTTCACCCCGCAATAACTTAAGGTTCACTTATTGCACACCTGGCGACTAGCTGCTTAGTAGCGCTAGTCGCCAGCAATATTACCCGGTTCTTCAGATATCGGCTTTTTGCCGATGGTGACAGGAGCAGGAAGCACGGACGTCTCTTCACAGTGACGTCCGTGCGCCTGCGCTGTCAGTCCCTTTTGCACCACACGGTAATATTGCTGGCGACTAGCGCTACTAAGCAGCTAGTCGCCAGGCGTGCAATAAGTGAACCTTAAGTTATTGCGGGGTGAAAGTTCCCCTTTAAGTGTAGCATCATTTTGCTCATAAACCAACAGAATTCAAACATCTACATGTTGGATCACACCATAGCCTATTTAAATCTTTCAGGACTGGCCCCCAAAAGGGTTAATAAAGCTGATTATTTTTATGATTGTTCCCTTTTAACCCTTTGAGAGCCAGAAAGCACAATGCATTAGATACCTCTCTGGCATTCAAAGGTTAAAGAAGAGGAGTCAGTACTGAAATGTGCGCCAATTAGGTGTCTCTTTCAAAAGTTCTCAGACTTCCTTCAAACCTACAAGAAAGTCACCAACTAAATGTCACCCCCAAAACAGAACGTCTCTGCTAAATACAAAGATGTGAGAGGAATCAAGATCACTGTCACTGCTGAATAAGTGCAATAGCTGGTAATGAATGTGTGGTAATATTTCCTGTGATAGTTATTCGATGCAGGAGACTGGAGGTACATTGTACATATCCACTCAAAGAGCTGAAGTTTTAACGATTGATTTTAGTTCCCATCTTGCGGAAGCTCAATAGTCTTTAACCAAGAGAAACAATGCATATCCAGTTAAGGAAAGTCTGCGCCCTGAGACAAGCCTGTCCTTTTGGTAAGATTTAAGCTGTCTCTGCTTGATTCATTGCTGCTGCATTTGGAAAATCCTTATAATCTCTAACCAGCAAAAGGCCATTATGAGAAGCTTAAAAATAGAACTGGCTGTGTGGCTTCCTGCTTTCGTTTATGGCAACGGGCAAACAATCCTTTTAGGGTGGGGAAGGAGCAACAGGATGATCTCTTGTGCCATTCACTTATACAGTTCAGGTGCCTGTAGGTAAGGTAAGCTAGGGACTATTACCCACGCCTATGGCCACACAAATATTCCCTCTTCAAATGACCCCACCTCCACCTCCATCCACATTTGCCTAGCATAATAAATACCATTAGACTGTTCTGTCTCCAATGTATTACTAATCAATGCTTGGAAGATCTCTCAAGTCACACCACCAATTCAGGTTTCTAGTATATCCCTAATTAAATACACGCAGCTCAGTCACAATGACTGAGCCACTGATTACCTATCTGTGATTAATCAGGGATATCTTGAAAAAATGATGTGTTAGTGTACCCTAAGGACAAACTTTGAGAAACAATGGACTGGACAGTAAAGGGGTCTGGAAACTTGCAAAGAAACTGCCCAGATGAGGATGCAAATTGCAAAGAAAACAGAAGCCAATTTCAGGTGCCTGCTACAGTGCAATTAAAATATCCCTGGCCACACCCACAACCCTGGTTTTCAGAAATGTATTTTCTTGCATTCTGTGAGAGAGGTGGGTTACCGATCGCAGCTCTCCATATAATGTGATAGTAGTGACTTCATCACTTCCTTTCAGTTTGAAACCACTTTATGACAGTTTGAACAGTTATAACTTTTGATTGAAACAACTGTCAGCTTTGCATGTTACAAACAATTCTTAGTCTTTCTTATACTGAGAGATAAAGAAAATTACATACATTATATACATACTAAACCACTTTTGATGGCCTTTATTAAATAAATGTGTATTGATACAATTCGTACAAGATATTTATTTTCTACTTCCCAATGACTGCAATGTAATGTAAGAGGTCTTGAACTGTAGGGAGTGGACAGGCCAAGCACTGTAGTGACTCATAGCATTGTCTGATTGTGCCTCTGGGTGTATCTACAGCACTGGAGGGACGCGGTTGCTGCATCTGAAAAATAGTGGAGGAGAGAGGGTCCAATGTAGAAGATCAGGAGCAGGTAAACCAAGGTGTTCAGCCATCCAGAAATCAACCTCTTGCAGTCATTTCCTTTTACAAATCAGACAGACATGGAACACTGGCATCCCATTAATGAAAAATGTTCGACTTCACACATATATGAAACGCAATGAAGTTTTCCAGCTGTTGTTGAACTTCATCTCTCATTATCCAGAAGATAATGGTAATGGTAGACCAACAACAGCTGGAGAGTACCGAAAACACAAAAGAGAGGGGAGAGGCTCAAAGTGCAGACATCTTAATTATCCACAGGAGTATGTGCATCAGAATTATACTCACATTTATATATTGTCATGGACTGAATTCCAATGACAAAACTGGGTTGTGAAGGTTATCGAAACTGCCTTCATACAGATATCCAGATACTCAGACGCTCGATCCCTTTATCACCACCTCACGGCGGGGCTTGAAAGAAAACACAAAACAGGATACAAGGAGAGCTGAATTGTTGTCTTGTAACAGCACATGTAGACATGTCATGTCCAGATACATGTGCTGTTACAAGACAACAGTTCAGCTCTGCTTGTACCTTGTTTTATATTTTCTAACAGGTGGAGAGGTCAGCTATAGCTTGTCCACCCTGTTATTTGCCCAGGAAGCAGGAATGGGTTTTGGATACATGATTGCATAGCATAAGGGTAGAAGTTGATAGAGGGTGAGGATACTAGAGATTGAGGAGAGGTAGACAATGTTACTTGCACTGCACAACACAGAAGAGGGAGAGTGGGATTGTGGAAGAGCGGCAAAGTGCAGTAAAAAGGTGAAAAAAGACATTTTATTTTTTGCCAGAGGAACAGGAACAGAGGACTGAGAATGCAGGTTATGAGGCGAAGGGAAAAAGAGGATATTAGAAGATGAATCAGAAAGTAAAAGAGTCACACATGACTATATTTTGTTGAGCTAATATGTTAAGGTTGTGCAGGTCACTGGCTCCTATGGATTTTTATATTTTGTCCTCACTGGAGAGTACCATTTACACTATTACGATTTGTGATGTTCAGCATTTTCAAAAATGTAAGAATAGTCCCTGCTGTTTCTCTAAAAGTGTAGGAGGTACAGTGCAATGGCAGAGGATTATACATTTTGACTTTTAATAGGGCAAATATTTCAGGAGAAAAAAAATATACAAAAATAAGGCGTTTACCACATTTTCACATTTAAGATCACTGACACACTTAGAAAGACAATACTAATTACCACATTTAAATATACGTACATCCAATTTTCATATATGCTATTTTGTACAATCCATATTACTTCTCAAGGAGGAACTACATCTCAAACTACTACATGTATTTTATGAGCTGATCAGGAATAGAGCCATCTGCTCTCATGTACCAGTTAATGTATGGTTCAGTCAATGCAGCACCTCAGAGAAATGGATCCTGGCATATATGAAATGACCCGCAATGCTTACGTAATAAAAGGTTAAAAGTGTTTTGCAATTGTACAGTGGCGCTGTTGCTACACCATCCTATGGACAGCTGTGGTCTGTTGACCATAAATTTCCATAGGATGGTGAAGCAACAGCGCCCTCTACAGTTACAGTTGCACCTAAAAAATTCAAGTTTGCACTGCATTAATTTATGAATAAAACACCTTTCAGCAGTGGGAGTTCCCTTGCTTTACTCAGGGAGATAAACCCTACAACATTTTTTTTTCATTCTAAGCATTACTAACATGATCTACTACCTTACCAACAGCACTCCCCAATGGTCCCTCACCATCACAGTCAAGCATTTTGCACAACATATGTATGATTATATCGCTTGTCTATAAAGAAGAAAGTTGGACCAAAACAACATGAACAATACTGTAAAAACCAACTGTACCATAATGATCAAATAATATTTTCAAAATATCCCTTTAATGTAAATGCGTCTTTTAAATCATTGAATGCTAATGAGATATCCAGTTCATTGGGAATCAATTCAGTGGGCACTTCGTCAATATTCAAGAGGTTATAAGCCCCATTTAAAATCACTGGAATTGTATCTGTCTCCTATGATGGATCTTTAAAATGACAAGCACAATAATAGACCTATGAGGGCCAGGCTTAATTATGATTTGGCCCTATGAGGATCTGACCCATAAATATGTCACTTACATTAAGAACAAAGATGTATATCTGATAAACTCACTTTATGGGTGAATACTTTACAATGCCAAGTAGGTTTCAGGTCTCTGTCCCTCAGAACTGCAAGAGTTAATATGTTTTCAAAATGTTCAGCGTTAGATGAATTTGGCACTACTCAGCAAGAATCTTACAGTTATCGGTCACTAACCACTTAGTGATTTAACCAATATCAACTTTTAAGAGTAACTATCACATGACTGTAAGACCCATACCAACCTTTCTGATCTGCTACAAAGAATGTCATTACCCAAAATAACACCCAAAAATAAAACACACAAAAACAGTACGTAGGTAATCGACCATTGTACAATTGATCAGATACCCAGACCACGTTTCAATGTATCACCAATCATACTAAATAATTATCATCACCAGGACATATGTTTATATACCTTACCAAATCAGCTATAAAGCTGCCATTCCATGTCATGTAGAGACAAGTTTTCAAGAAGGCAGCCCCTAGGTCCCATCCAATCCTCCATCAGGAGGACACAATTCACCTAGTGAGGACTTTGACCTCACAACAGAAAAAAGCCCTCTCTGTGTTTTCTTGCAATCCACAAGGAAATATATCAATACCATATACTCCATCCTATCTCAAAATGTCTGTATCCTTCAGAAACTGGTGGTAACTAACATATCTAGAAACCAGCATGTTTAGAATTTAGGCTCTGGAATCTCCCCTCCAGTGCTTCTTCAGTTCTGCCGCAGCCCAAACAATTCAAACCCTACTAAACACAATGATATCTTAACCCAAACCAAATTGTAGCCCCCAGACTGTACCCTGAACCTTTCCTCTCACATAACTTTGGACAAAATTTAATTCCATTAGTGTCTACTAATTCCTAACTAGTTAAATGACATAGAATAAAACCCCAACTACATGCCCAGAGGATTAGCTCCTGCTCACTCAGCTGCCTGACAAAAATATGGATACACATGGATCCAAACCCCGACTGTAAGTGTCCCTAAGGAACAAAAGAAACACATTAACATACCACGTAAGTCCTAACTTGGCCTAACATAATCTAAAAAACATCTGCATGGTCTTCCAGCTTGTAAACAACTGAGCTAACTGACCATCAAGGCTAAACAAATTGCTAGAGTAAAGCCTAACCTAAAGGAATGGGAGCCAAACTGTAAAGGATGAAAACCCAGTAAATTGATAGGCTTTCTAAAAATAGCAAAAAAACTGATAATACATAACGGCAGAACCAACCATATGAGCCAAAAAATTAACACCCTTATTTCTCAGGGACAAATAGCAGCCTGCTATATCCACTGGACAACCTTTCTTACTAACAGTCCTAAAATGATGACCCAGGTACCTGAAACTGAACCCATTCCTGGTTAAATGCAGCCTGTCTGAAGCTAAGACACCAGCCGTCTTTTCTCTAGAGACTACCAACTTGGCATTCTTTGATGCACTGCAGATAGGCAGCACCAAACATCAGTTGCTTTTGGCTTCTTCTTCTTCTGTTCCTATAGAAAAGCCTCTCCATATCCACAGTCAGACCAGATATCTATGAATGTGTTCCTCCCAATCTTATCCTTCACCTACTCAGTCAAATGCAATGCCAGCAAGATAACGTCACAAAAGAATGTCTCCAAAAGAATGCCAACGCCAATAAAACTTCCAGCGCTCTACCCACCTCCTATCCAGGATATTCAAAATCCTAAGCCACATGCAGCACAAATCACCAGCCCCTTTTCCTGTAGCATCAGCATTCCAAGCTGCTGCACAGCTGCATTCAACATCCTCTTTCCTTTGTGACACCAGCCAAACAGCACTGCAAATCTGCAGGAAAAGATCTGGACCACTGAACAGACCACTCAGATGAACTGGAACATCTCATTCTACACTTTCAATCGGTTGGAGAACAAGACACTGGTCCACTGTAATGAGAAGAACATCCTACACTATTACTACTGCTGTAACACCTATCCGTGCCATCCCTGACACTAGAACTAAGCTGTCTTTGATGCCAATGAAGGCTGACTGTAAGAAGGCCATGCAGAACGGCGATAACTGATTATGTGTCCAAGCCTCGCTGCAGCCCCCATAGTAGCGATCTCCCTTGTAGAAGGAACCAGACACTCCCTTGCTTTGGCTAACCTCAATCCTGCCTCCTTTATCAATGACAGGGCTGGCCCATGAGGGCACCACAGCTGCTGTGTGCTCAGAGCTAAGCCACCTACTTGCTTTTTCAGGAGAACAGCACTCTCAGTATGCCTCGGCTGACTCCCACTAACCCTTAAGGGCCCCATAGCAGCAACAATGGATCCATACGGGCCCTCTAACAGAAAGTCCCTTTGTTCTTCCTTGTGTTGAGCAGGTTGGTGCCTGTGCAAGCCCTGCAGCCCCAATCTTAATTCCCTTTGAGCCAGGCTGACCGTAATAGGATTTAAGCCTACTCACAGACCCAGCTTCTCTTTTATCTGCCACGTCCTGCAGGACACCCTTTGTCCCTTCCACAACACCAGACTGAGCCTTCATTCAAGGGGCTAAAATTCCCTCTTAACTCAATGGTTAGCACCCAGGGCCAGATTTCCCAATAGGCAAAGAAGGCAGTTTCTTAGAGCTACAAATTTTTAGGACACCTCAGCTATTTTGCCAATACCCATATTCTGATTTATGGGTGTGGCCAGAGCAATCTCAATGTTTATACCGTTGTTATTATTATTATTTAACCCCTTGGATGCCTGAAAGATCTCTAAACACATTGCTCCTCAATGCATTGGAGATCTCTCTCTAGCAACCAAGGGGTTAATGCTCACTCCCCACACCCTGTTTGTTATGCGCCAAGGGTATTTACTGTGCCAGGAGAAGGTGGATGGGTCGGTAGGTGGGATGTTACTAGTGAGGGTGTGGCCATGGGCGAAGCTCAGGGCACCTAAAGTACCTTGCCTAGGGACGACCAAGATATAAAACCAGTCCTGTTTGCACCAGAATTGCTCCACTAGTCTTTGTAAACACAGGGCCCATGGTGTGGAATAGCGAGCAGACGAAGAGAGACATTTCTGCAATAGTCTCACATATGGTATAGCCTTCTCCCTTAAAAGGAATAGAATGTTCCAGATTTACAGTTAACAATTTTCATTCTAGATATGTTTTGTATTGATCTTTCAGATCTGCTCCTTCGACAAGTACACAAAAGCAGTCCTAAGTATAATAACAATTATGATTCTAATGGATTTGCCTCTCTGGAGAAAATCTGTCTTTTCTTTCTCTTTTTTCACCCTCACGCCAATAAAAGCACTTTCAGAGGATCATTCTGTCTGCAGCACAATAAGGCAACTTCTCACAGGTTAACCACTTGGATACTAGAGACATCTGCAATATACTGTAAAGCAATCAAGGGGTTAAATTAACCATGCGCCTGTAAAACGTAAAAGAAAAATTGAGCAGTTCTTTAAAGGGATAGTAATGTTTCATAATAAAAGCAGCTCTAATTAATCATCATAGTATTTGGACTTTGGAGAGTGTTATTTCAATTCTGTCAGAGTTGTAGTTCCAGAGTAATTCAATGGCAAAGTATCCCCCTCCCGCCCCTTTTACTGATGTCACACTGTTCAGCCAGATAAAAAGGGAGGTGCCCAGGTAGACTGCAGAGAGGGACAATCTTCAATTAAGATAAGGGAAAAACCTGAAAAACTTGTCAAGGTGGGAAGGGTTTTCATTGTTCTCATAGGAAGAAGATTATCCCCTTCTGTTATCTGTCTGGTCTATGGACTGGATTCCACATCTGAGAAGAGATGACTTACACTAGGTAAAAGGGGAGGGAGGGGGAAATTTTGCTTGTGAATATCTCATAAACTATAAAGGTTTGAGAGATAAGACTTATATCATTCTTCATGTTTTTTAATGCCTACAAAATAAAATAAAGTTAAAACGAAGTATTACTATCCCTTTAAGATCTGGGGAATGTACTAATTACTAAATGTTTTGTCCAGTTTATTGCTTTGCCCAGCCCTGTTGTATGAGGACACTTTGTCATTGAATTACTCTGGAACTACAACTCTGACAGAATTGAAATAACACTCTCCAAAGTCCAAATACTATGATGATTAATTAGAGCCGCTTTTATTATGAAACATTACTATCCCTTTAAGCAATGTGTTGAACACCTTTCTAGTAGTTAAAGGGGAGCTAGCATCCCAAATAAAGTCCCCCCCCAATAATTAGCCATATAGAGATAATCTTACCAATAGTCATATTAGCCAGAATTATTACAGCATTAGTCAGAAATCCTACTTCTGCCGAGACTGACTGCCAGGCTTCTTCTTTTAGAGGCATCTTCACGCCTGCGCTGTCGGCCCCTTATGGTACCTTTAGGTACAATGCAACACCTCCTAGAGGAGACCGGGACTGATAGAGCCAGCGCGCAGATGCCTATAAGCAAAGATGTCTGTGCTGTCGCCTGTCCGTCAGTCCCTGCACAAGTAGGATTTCTGACTAACGCGGTAATTATGCTAGATAATATGACTATTGGTAAGCTTATCGCTATATGGCTAAGTATTGGGGGGGACTTTATTTGGGATGATAGCTCCCCTTTAACTACTAGAAAGGTGTTCAACACATTGCTTAAAGGGATGGTAATGTTTCATAATAAAAGCAGCTCTAATTAATCATCATAGTATTTGGACTTTGGAGAGTGTTATTTCAATGTCAAAGTGTCCCCCTCCCACCCCTTTTACTGATGTAGCACTGCTCAGCCAGAGCAGAAGGGAGGTGCCCAGGTAGATTGCAGAGAGGGACAATCTTCAATTAAGATAAGGGAAAATCCTGAAAAGCTTGTCAAGGGGGGCAGGGCTTTCATTGTTTTCACTGTAAGAAGATTGTCCCCTGCTGTTATCTGTCTGGTCTTACAACTAGATTCACATCTGAGAAGAGATGGCTTACACTAGGAAAAAGGGGCGGGAGGGGGAAACTTTGCTTGTGAATATCTCTCAAACCATAAAGGTTTGAGAAATAAGACATATCATTCTTCATATTTTTTTTAATGCCTACAAAATAAAATAAAGTTAAAACGAAGTATTACTATCCCTTTAAAGCAGGAGGTCTTATAGCCACTCATTTTTGTATGTAAATCTTACCAGTGTGACTATCATCGATGTATCTAAGCTTAATTGTTCAAAATTCTTAACATGTTAGTATAAAAATTGAGCACTTCTGTATGATACAAGTTGAGTTTGGTTATATAACAGGTGATTCCAATATCAGTTCTACTTATCTGCACTGAGTGCATTGCTCCAGCTATCCTGTGACTTGGGGGAGTGGGATGACTGATGGGTAGTCCATATCAGCTTATACTACTGACAGATGCTCATGTAGATTGGCCAATAATTGGAGGTTGCGAACAGCATCAAAACCTTCATTGTTGTCTGTGTGAATGAACTGCACAGGTTGCCATGTAGTTCATCCCTGCAGTAACTTCACTGCCTTCTGTATTGAACATAGGTTAGAAGCAGCATGATGCCCTGGACTTTTAACATGATACTATAACTACCCATGTGAACAGCCAAGGCAGTAGAATGTAATGTTTTTTATTGTGTAGACATCAGCATTTAGCAGTAATGTTGCTTATACTTCAATTACTAAATCAGTAAACCATGTGTGTTTATATATGTGTGTGTGTGTGTGTGTGTGTGTGAATGCATACATTTGGACAGATTACAGGCAATGGCACCACAGATATTAATTAACCACAAGAGTCACACTAAATTAATAGGACTCACTGAAAAATGAGCTGGAATGGATGTGTCTGAGTGAATTACATTACATACAGTGATATCCATGCACACTGAAGCAACACTAAAAAGGCTTGTCAAGCCCTGAAATTTATCAGATAATATCCCTAACCTCAAACTAAAATACCCTGCATAAAATTACTGCCCTCTGTAAACTGTCAATTTACACAATTTCTTATTATTTTACAATACACTATATTATCGTCAATAACACTTTAAAGGGATAGTAATACTTTGTTTTAACTTTATTTTATTTTATATATAAGTCTTATATCTCAAACCTTTATGGTTTAAGAGATATTCACAAGCAAAGTTTCCCCTCCCGCCCCTTTTACTGATGTAACAACGCTCACCCAAAGCAGAAGGGAGGTGCCCAGGTAGATTACAGAGAGGGACAATCTTCAATTAAGATAAGGGAAAAACCTGAAAAAATTGTCAAGGGGGAAAGGGCTTTAATTGTTTTCATAGGAATAAGACTGTCCCCTGATGTTATCTGTCCAGTCTATGGACTGGATTCCACATCTGAGAAGAGATGGCTTACACTAGGCAAAAGGGGCGGGAGGGGGAAACTTTGCTTGTGAATATCTCTTAAACTATTAAGGTTTGAGATATAAGACTTATATCATTCTTCATGTTTTTTTAATGCCTACAAAATAAAATAAAGTTAAAAAGAAGTATTACTATCCCTTTAAAGAAGGCCTGTCACCTTAAGTTTAGATAAATTTAAAGAGAATTAAATATGGTGTATATGTGGTACCATCAATTTGACTTTAATATAAATCGTTTGTGAGAAATAAACCTTTATTTTTCATGGCACGGTGTGGCACTTTATGTTAATTGGTATATGTATACCTGGGAAATCTCTGGTCTGGAGACTCCAGTTTTAGCAGCTGATTACCAGATATCCTGGGACAGACACTAATTCTCCAGTGGTAGGGAGTTTCATAAGAAACTGCCCACAACTGTTCCTTACCCACCCAGTTTCTCCCACTTACCACCAACTTTTGTGACATGTAAGTTAAGCCACGCACCACTCAAGTGAGCCCCAGATCATGTCATTTATATCCCCCGGTGGCACCACAGGAGTCCCCTCCAGGTATGGGTATATGTGCTGGACCAATATTACCATGCTGTGCTAGGAATTAATCTTGACAGACGCCACACACTGGGGGAATTTTCTAATAGCACAAAGAAAAGTACATCTGGCCTCAAATATAACTAATTAGCATAAAGTTCCACACTATGCCATAAAAATAGAAGAGTTCATTTCTCAAAAACGATTTAATTTGTATGCCTAGTATAACATATGGTGAGGGGGGTATTTCCTGTAACTAATCTTGGGGTGACAGGTCACTTTAAGTCTTTTAAAGGCATTCTATTAGTTATAGCAATATTAACCCCTTTGTTGCTAGAGAGGTCCCCAATGAACTGTGAAGCAATGCATTGGAGATCTCTATTAACGAAATGGTTAAAGTCTTCTGGAATGTAATGATGCTAATGGAAACACTTTTGTGCCATTAGTACCATTAGCTACTATAAAACTCTAACAGCTCCAGAGTCTTTACTCCTTCTCAGGCAAAGAGCAGAAACACGTTTGTCTAAACTGGACATCATCCATGGTTTTCCGGAAGTAAAGGTCAGCAAAATGCCCACTGGTTCTGGCAGGCCGGAATGAGATACAGCTTTAAAGTAATGTGGAAAGCCGCAGACTCATTTACCACAGTTATCAACGCAGTTATCAATCACATCTGAACATTAAACTATCTATTGTGGGCATTGTAAATCAGATTACTGTAATTGGCTATTTCCTATCACAGCTCACACAGAAATTTACAAATCAGAGGGAAGAAACCTTTCAGCTTGGATGAGGCCCAGAAAACATTTTTTCTTTCCCTGCTTGAGATGATGGCTACTCTTAGCACCATATTAATAATGTATGTTGATAAGATGATTATTTCAGAGTCGGGGGGTCAAAAGTTGCCTGCTGTTTTTCTCTATACAGACTTGATGAAAGTTGTGCCCGAGACAATGGCCTGAATGTACCATGGCAATTCTGCACTGTCCCTATGCCTGTCTACATCAAGATACAAAACCGTGCAGGCCAGAATTCCTTACCTAGATGCTTGCTCCAAGGGTGGACAATGTGGCAGCCTGTAGGCATTTTGGGGGTGTCCTTTCCTCTATGCCTGTTTTTTTGGCTTTATACCAAGCAACAATTAGAGGAAATGGCATGAGTATACATCATTTACCTTTGCATGCTATGGTGCTGGTGTGCACGGCCAACTGGCACTTAAGTCCTAATGGTGGTGCAGATTTCACTGGCATGTCATACAGCAGTCACACACTGTAGTGCTTACCCTGAAGCTCAGCCAGTGGAGTTAGAGGTCAAGGTCAGTGTAGTTGCACATGCAAATTCATACATTTGCCCCAATATCTTCAGAAATGCAGCTGCCTTACAGGCAAGGGTTAACCTTTGAGTGCCATAGGGGTATGAATGCAATGCATTCCGTACCCCTCTGGCACTCAAAAGGTTAAAGGAGAAGTAACACCTCCTAGTCATATACCTTATGGCACCCAAAAAATCCTAATGCATTGTAGTGTTCTGCTTTTGTTCACCATCTTCAATCAGTCCTGGAAGTCATGTCTATGGGGGAGGATATGCAGCTGCTGGCATGTTTTTCAAACTGAAATAGTCAGAATGCATGAGCCGGCTTAACCCTTTAAAGACCTGAGGAGTATGCAACACATCGAGAAGCAATGCGTTGCACACCAGTCTGGTCCATAAAGTGTTAAGATTTCCATGTGCAGTGGGAGGAGTTTGTGTCCGGTGGTCCTGATAGCAACAGTAACGGCCACCTCCACTAAAGAGGTTCTCTCCTCAATGAAAGGGAAAGGGGGAAATTTCATAGGGGACTTTAGGATTCTTTGGCCATAACACGGTAAGTGGGGGGATATTATTAGGAGGAGTTACTTGTATATATGTATCTTTATTTATATAGTGCCATACATGTACACAGAGCTTTAGAGAAGTGGAAGTAGTACAATTCATCTGATACAGGACAGGGATAAGAACGTTGGTCTACAGTGCAATCATTGTATTACTACCTGGGGAAAGTGCAGCAATGGGAATCATGCACTGGGAAGGGCAATAAAGAGCTTACAAACTAATTAGTAATTGTGACAACATACAGAGACAGTAGGAGGAGGAGAAGTATAAGTACAAGGCTTGTGTAAGGGGGGTGCAGAATGATTTGGATGTGACTGTCAGTGTGCACAAGGGGGGAACTGCCAGCATATTCACCAACACAGTGCTTGAATTACAGGGGTTAGCAATGCTACTTCCCTTCCCAGGAGCGACCGCGGAATACTGACAACATCTAGCCCTGTGGAACACTGATAGAAGAAAGTACTGAAGACAAGTTCCAGAAACTTGATTTTCACAAATATCAGATAACTTCTTACACGTATAAAGGCCTTTCCCTCAACCCTTTACTGCCACTTTAAGCAACTAAGTCTGAAACTGAAGTTTCAGGCTTTACTTGTGGAAATCCAGCTCCTATAGACTGTAAACGTTAATTGTCTACATTGCTGTCTATGGCAGGATTTCTACACAGCCTGCTCAAGTGAAATCTGTGACATTCAAGTCTTGGGTTTCAGTTGCATTGGTTTGATAGCAAATACAACAGCACAGATCTGTTTTCTGACCCCAGTACCAGCTGTTTGTGTGCAGAGCAGGGCAACAGAACTCAGTTATACTGTACAATTTATCATAATCACTGTCAGGTCTTAGCCTAGGTTCACACTAGACATCTGAATGTGCTGCATTGCACCATGATTCAAACTGTGTCAAAACTAGCAGAATAGTCTGTTTTCTCCCAGTGATGGAGTCACCAGGGGGAGTTATGGTGGTGGAGCTAATGATTGGAACACAGGGGTCTCAGCCAAATGTTACTGGCTGACCAGTGCACCAGTAATTAATTAGAGTGATGTGGCGAGCAACATCAGTTCAATCACCTGTGTATGCTACTTGATGAACCCATAAGCCAAACCACTGCTGAACCTTTCATGAGTTCTGCACTGAATGCAGGAAAGTATCAGAAAGTTGTGTATGGTCTGCGTGACACGTGGCAAAACTGCTATATAAACAGCCTGATCCACAGCAATGGGGAATCCAGAATATCTTTGCGTTTTCAAAAGCAGTGTAGAAAATGCTATGGAAAAAATAACCCAGTGAAATAGGTCTATCTGAATGATTGTGTGCGTTTCCCTGCTAGCATATACTGGGTATTGTAATACATAAGAAAATGGGGTTTCTAACCCTTTTGCTAGAAGGGACACCAATTCATTACTCAGCAAAGCATCTGAGACCATTCTAGTGTTCAAGGTGTTAAAAGCCCCATTTAAAAACAATATTTTTTTCCCCTATGGTACAATTGGTTTGCCCCAAAATTGCAAATGAAAGTGATTGATAGGTAATAGGTCTACTTAAAAAAAAAGTCTAATACAAAACACAGATTTTTAAATCACTTTAAAATAACTTTAAATTAGGCTTTTACCCCATGAATGCTAAAGAGGCATCAAACACATTGCAGACAAGCGATGAAGACCAGTCTAGCATTCAAGGGGTTAAAAGTCAGATTTAAAGCAGTGGGAATTTTACTTGTCTCCTATGGTGTAATTTAAACCAGAACTGCACCTTTTTAGCTTCTGGAATAAGTCCCAAAGTCTCTGTCCCTATATCCTAAGCATAAATACACCCACAGGAAAAATACTGTACCCGTCGCTGCCAAGACATCATCACCAAGCCCATATTCAGTCTTAAGTCTGTGTCCTTCCTGACCATATTGATTCTGGAAGTAGACCTGCTCATACAATTTTGCTTGGTCTGAATTATCTAGCGATTGTGTATTCCTGAGATACAAGGTTTATACACCATTCTCCAAAACACAGGGAAAAGCTTACTTACAGATAATGATATATAAGTTGTGTCAAGTTGCTGATTCCATGTGAAACTCTATCTACTATTAGATACTTATTTACAATCCCTTCAAGGCTACAAGGTAAAGCGCAGTTATGATTTCTTTTCCTCATTCTTCTGACAAAAACCATTATAGATAAGAATCAGCTCTGGCCTAAAAAAATTCAATCTATTTAAGGGTTTCCCAAGCTTGAAACTTTATATATCTTCCAGACCCAGGTTCTCTCTCCACACTGATGTACGTTGTACTGATTTTCAGTACAAAAGGTGCCTATTATGACTGAAACCGTTATTAAAAAACACTGTTGAGACTAGCTCACGGGAAGGCTCAATAATAGTTTCAAGTAGACTCGGTTTCCTTTAACTGTGAGTAATGTAGGCCATACCTGAATGAAAAATCAGAGAAAAGAATCCACTGCCAGGGGGGAGATTCACTAAGTGGTGATAAAGAGGTTATAAAGTGGAGATGACTTCTCCAGTTTATCACTTCTCCAGTTCCTGTGTTATTCTTTAGATCCTATTTACTAAGATCTCCAAAGCTGAAGAAATCTTAGTGCATTACATAGAATAACATAGGAATTAGAGAAGTGATAACTGGAGAAGTCATCTCCACTGTATCACCTCTTTATCACCGCTTAGTGAATTTCCTCCTTGTGTAGAAGGAGCCTAGAACAGGGCTGGGCACTACAGCTGTTACATACTAAGACTCACATCAGCTGTTGACTAGTTGTAGTCCTTAACAGATTGAGAACGAAAAGTTGCCTACCACTTACATAGAAGGTGCAATCCAGTTTCCCCAGAAGTCTCTTTGACATCTGTTATAATTATTGTTAATTTATAAAGCGCTAGAACATTAAAAAGGCAAATTTACAAACTAAGGAACACAAAACACTTCCTGATAATCCTCCATTTTCCTTATTCTGAACATAAAATCCCACAGTCACTTTGAAACTATACTGCATGAACTGTAATTCCATTGGCTACACTTGAGGGTATGTCTAAGTGGGAGATGTTTGGCCTCCTGCAGTACAAACATGTCCATCTCAGTAGACATGTGATCCAGTGCAAATAAAAATATAATTTTATGGCAAGACACGGAGGCTCATATTATTATTCAATAATCTCCTTCTTTACTACTCAGCAGCAAAGTTTTCTGAACATTTAGAAGAAGAACAAACACTAACATAATGTATGGTAAACCCCACCCCTTGACACAGGTAACCAATCCCAATCCCATACATGTGTATAATATGTGTAACCAAAGGCTCCATTTCCTCTTTCTTTGCTGCTCAAGGCAGGATAAGTATCACCAGTATTGAATTTTACTCTTTTCCTAATATTACCTACTTACATATGTAATACCTGTATTGTTGTATTTACTGCATATGTGTTTGTCTATTTAGGATTACACCTTTGTATACTCCATTATTTCACTTTTTTCTGAGGAGAAATATTCCAGTTTTGATGTTGAGGACAGAGATTGGGGTTCCTTCCATTCGGCCTTTCTTCTGCTCCTTGGTGTTTCACGAAGATTATGAAACCAGTGATATCTTTCCTAAGAAGAAGAGGCATACGCATAGTCATTTATTTGGACGACATTTTGATCATGTCTCAGGATATACAGATTCTCAAAGACCTTTTCCAGTTGACAATTCATACCCTCACCAATCTGGGTTTCTTTATAAATTGGAAAAAATCAATGACTAAACCAACTCAGGTCATAGAATTTCTGGGATTTGCAGTGGATTCACAAAACGCCTCTCTACATTTACCGTGCAACAAGCTCAAGAAAATATGCAAAGAAATAAAGTCCATTTTAAAAATGGATGTGGTGCCTCTGAGACAAGTAGCAAGGATTGTGGGTCATCTATCGGCATCTATCCAAGCTATATTTCCTGCTCCTCTCCATTATCGAGCACTTCAAAGACTAAAGATCATGCATCTTCGCAAGGGTCTTGTAACGGATCCTACCCGTTACTGGGAGCTCTTGTCTGGGCATGGCATTTATTCACCCCTGGGCCCAAGGATTATGGATATTGGACACTCCTTTGTGCCCTGGCATACGATCTCTCAGGCCCTTATCCTGGACTAAGAGACTTTGGCTAGCCTTATGTGGATAGGCAGCTGTACCAGAGGCAAGAACAATTCAAGGCTTGGGTGCTGCAAACTCTTCTGACCTGCAAAGGGTTAATCATTTGAGTTTGAGCATGTTTACTTTCAATATGTATTGTAGTCCCCCAAGCCTTTTGCTTAATTACTCAAGTCATTGTATTGAGCACTGTCCTGTGGCCCCCTGCTGTGTGATTAATCCAATCATGTCTGCCCTATTATGTTTCCCTGAATCATTTGTTGTTGGTTCTTGCACCCTTTGTGGTGACTGAATTATCCCTGTGACTACCCCATTGTGTTCTGCCCTACCATTTGCTGTGTCCTATTGATGAACTGTGATTGAATTAAGTCTCCTGTACTGTGCTCCAAGTTAGTGTGGTTTGAAACTGTATAAATATGCTGTGGTTTGTTGTAATAAAATGAGTTCTGTTTTGGAGTGAACAAGGAGTCCTGGAGTCTTGTATTGCTTATGGTCTAAAGTATCCACTCTGATACCCATCTGCGCCAAGTATCCTGAATCGCTGACCGCCTGCTGCCAGTTTCCTGCGTCCTAACTTCGTGGACTGTCAGGCGGCGACGTGGACTCTTCCCTGCTTCCCTGCTTCCAGCGATCCTGCGGCTGCTTCCAGTGACTGTCCATACTCCAACTGGTGCATCCGACGGCGCTTATCTGCGTCAAGAAGGAGAGACCCGGGAACGACGGCGGAAGGCGATGCGGTCCCTTCTCAGCTTCCGTTACAGGTCTTATCACAGTGCCCGTGATTGTGCCTTTACATGTCAGTTACCTGTAGGGGGCTCTCCATTGGCTGCTTGCCTTCAGCCCGCCTTGCACTGCCTATTTAAACTGAGCTTGGGCACCCTTTGGTTGCCTTTTCGTGTTGTCTCTTTGCTGCTGTTCCTGCATTATGTTCCAGTGCTTCCTGGGCCTTGTCACTGTTCATGATTGCCAGTGATATTGTAGTTCCTGCCTCCAAGTCGCCTGGTTCCTGCATCTATTCCTGATCCGGTTGGAGTTACTGTTCCTGTCGTTGTTTCCTGCTGCCGTTCCAGATCCGGTTGACCGTCTGCAGTGTTATCCTCTTCATACTCTGCTGGGTTCCTGTTTCATCATCTACCGGGTGCTTGTCGCTCCCGGTGGTCTGGGCAACATTATTATTCTCTCATTGGTTGTTCCAGTACACGGGTGCTGGTTCGCTCCACTGTAATCGGCTGCTGTCGCACCGGTAGTATCGTTGGTTATTCCAGTATGCGGGTACTGGTTCGCTCCACTATAACCGGCTGCTGTCGTACCGGTTGAGTCATTGGTTACTCCAGTACGCGGGTACTGGTTAGCTCCACTGAGACTGGCTGCTATTGCACTTATATGAGCCATTGGTTACTCCAGTACGCGGGTACTGGTTCACTCCACAATAATCGGCTGCTGTCACACCGGTAGAGTCATTGGTTACTCCAGTAGGTGGGTACTGGTTCGCTCCACTGAGACTGGCTGCTATTGCACTTATATGAGCCATTGGTTACTCCAGTACGCGTGTACTGGTTCGCTCCACTGAGACTGGCTGCTATTGCACTTATATGAGCTATTGGTTATTCCAGTACGCGGGTACTGGTTCGCTCCACTGTAACCGGTTGCTGTTACACCGGAAGAGTCATAGGTTATTCCAGTATGCGGGTACTGGTTCGCTCCACTGTAACCGGTTGCTGTTACACCGGAAGAGTCATAGGTTATTCCAGTATGCGGGTACTGGTTCGCTCCACTGTAACTGGCTGCTGATGCACCTAATGAGCCTTTGGTTATTCCGGTACGCGGGTACTGGTTTGCTCCACTGTAACCGGCTGCTGTTGCACCGGTAGAGTCATTGGTTACTCCAGTATGCGGGTACTGGTTCGCTCTTGATATTGAGGCTGTTCAGTCCTGACAGCCCGACAGATTGAAGGGTTCTCCCAGTACACGGGTACTGGTTTGCTCCTCGCCTAAACGGTGGCTAGTTGCTCTTCCAGACTACACCGGTGGTGACTGTGGTACACTGCTCGTTATTGTTCGTACCTTTTATGAGTGGCAGTCCAGTTCAATCTATATATCCTGTGGCCTCGCTTGTCATCATTGGTGACTGGTTGTCTCCACCTAGCCAGTTACCTCGGCCACC
Organism: Rhinophrynus dorsalis; assembly: GCA_037306005.1. Classification (NCBI taxonomy): domain Eukaryota; kingdom Metazoa; phylum Chordata; class Amphibia; order Anura; family Rhinophrynidae; genus Rhinophrynus; species Rhinophrynus dorsalis. The sequence continues at coordinate 528,697,731 of CM074718.1, forward strand.
TTTGCTGCCCTCATTATCAGCAGTGGGCTCCCTTGCCCGGTATTGGTAAGGCCGGTAGAACCTGGTTGTGTCTATTCCTTAAAGGGGTTGCCTTACCCGGTATTGGCAAGGCCGGTAGAGCCTCATTACCTACAGTCCCAGTATCTTGGCTGCCTTGCCCGGTATATTGGCAAGGCCGGTAGAGCCTCATTAATTTCTGTCCCATCATCTTAGCTGCCTTGCCTGGTATATTGGCAAGGCCGGTAGAGCCTCAATACCTCAGTCCCAGTGTCTTGGTTGCCTTGCCCGGTATATTGGCAAGGTCAGTAGAGCCATATATAGAAACAACGGCACCATTCTTCAAATCAGGAATAAATCAAAGTCATCTCACCATTCCGCAGTATAGTCTGGTGCCAATTCACAATAGACATCCAGAGTGTCTCTTTCTTGTGAAGATTCAAGCGCTTGACCGAAAAAAGGAATGGCACTCTTATTCAGAGGTAGAGAGTATAATAAAAGCAATTTATTTCAGGCTACATATTGGCAAACAGACATAGCGTATACACCCGCTATCACATCTAACGCGTTTCGCACAACAAGGTGCTTACTTGTTGTGCGAAACACGTTAGATGTGATAGCGGGTGTATACGCTATGTCTGTTTGCCAATATGTAGCCTGAAATAAATTGCTTTTATTATACTCTCTACCTCTGCATAAGAGTGCCATTCCTTTTTTCGGTCAAGGTCGGTAGAGCCTTCAGTATTCCTTGCATGAGTCTCCAGGCTGCCCTGCCCGGTATGTTGGTAAGGCCAGTAGAACCTGTTACCATCTTGTGCCATCTAAGGTTGCCTTACCCGGTATTGGCAGGGCCGGCAGAGCCTGTATCCCATTTCATGTATCATTACTATGCTCCTATGTAAATTGCTCTCTCTCTCTATATATATATATATATATATATATATATATCTTGTATGTGTATACTACCCAATAGGGTTCTCTCTAACTTTTCAATAAAGTTATGTTTTTACCTCTCTCTGTGTCTGAGAGTCATAACAAACCGTGACAGGTCTGGGATATTCAGACCTGATTCCACTATCAATGGATGCGAGGGAAGAGCTTCTTGGGTGGTTGAACCACATGGAAGAATGGAATAGAAGAGCGATATTCGGGACGTCGCTGGAACTGGTAATTGAATTGGACGCCAGCACACTGGGTTGGGGGCTCGGTGCGGAGATCTTACCACAGGAGGGAAATGGTCTCCTTCGGAGAGACGTATGCACATCAGTTGTTTGGAGTTGCTTGCAGGATCATTCACCGTAAAAAGCTTCTCAAAGACCACTTCAAACTGTTGTATACTATTAAAGATAGAGAAAGTATTGGCAGTACGATACATCAACCATCTAGGAGGCACAAAATTAAGAGCCCTAGCAATCCTAGAGAAGGAGTTCTGGCACTTCTGCCTGGACAGAAATATTTCTATTCAGGCAGAATACCTTCTGGGTCTATCCAATTCTGTCACGGATTGGAACTCCAGACATTTGAGAGATTCCATCGACTGGACATTCCACCACATAACTTTTGCATGTCTGAATTCAATCTGGGGTCCTTCTTCAATAGACCTTTTTGCTTCCAGACTCAACGCTCGATTACCAACATTTTTCAGTTGGAGACTGGATCAGGAGGCTCTAGCCTTAGATGCCTTTCTGCAAAAGTGGCCCCTTTATGGAGGTTATGCATTTCCACCCTTCAGCATGATTCCCAGAGTAATCTTACAAATCAGGAAACAGAATATCAAGGTTGTCCTGACCACACCCTTTTGGACAGCACAGCAGTGGTTCCCTTCACTTCTAGAGTTATTGATAGATTTCCTTCGATATCTAACCCCTTTTCCTCAATTGTTGCTAGATCCTCTGGGATACTCGCACGAACTTTTACTTCAGAACAACTCCATCTACTAGCATGGCAGATCTTGGGAATATATGGCTCAATTCCTCATCACCAAAGCTTGGGCTCCAAGCACTAGAGCATGCTACCAATCATGTTGGAGAGTCTGGATTAGTTGGTGCCTGGAACGGGACTTGGATCCCATTTCTTACAATCTAAATTCTATAGTTAATTTATTTTCCTCTGGTTTCCAACAAGGCAAAGCTTACAGGACTATTAATTGTTATAGATCCTCAATTTCAGTCGCACACAAATATACTGAAGGCCGTCCTTCCGGTCAACATCCCTTAATTTGTAAATTGATGAAGGGAATAAAAATGTTCAGACCACCCAAAGCTAAATACTCTACCCTTTGGGATGTTAATATAGTTCTTTCTTTTCTAGAAGCTTGGCTTTCCAACGACATGTTATCTCTTAAACAACTCTCGGCTAACCTTACTATGCTTCTCTGCCTTATATCCTTCCGGATAGTATCTGATGTTCATGCTTTAGACATCTCTAACAGATGCTATGAACCCCCATGGGGTTCATTTTCTGATCTCTAGGAGAACTAAATCCCCCTCTAAGGAAATCTTTTACCATAGCTTCCCTCAAAAACCCCAACTATGTGTATTTCAATGCCTTAAATGTTACGAATCATTTATTTCCAAATTTAAACAAACTAACTCAACAATTGCTAATTTTCTTTGTTAAACCTTATTTTCCTGTGTCTACTGCTGCTCTAGCTAGATGGATTCGCTGGATCATGCAAGCTGCAGGCATCAACATTGTTTTGTATGGTGCCCATTCTTCTCGAGGTGCTATGGCTTCCAAATCCCTCTTAACAGGGGGCAGATTGGAAGACATACTCAAAGTGGCAGATTGGTCCATGAAATCCACTTTCAAATCATTTTATTTTAAACCAATTAAACATGTTTTGAGTAATGTTATAATGCAGCTTTAAACTTCAATTATACATGTTTCGAGTAATGTTATAATGCAGCTTTAAACTTGCATAATATGAGCCTCTGTGTCTTGCCATAAAATTCGTAGATTTTCCTAACTTTGTGAAGGAAAGTCAGGATTTTATTAAAGACACGGAGGCGAGTATTATCCCTCCCTGTTATTAACCCTACCCTTATTTATATCATCCTTTATAGGTTAATCTGACCTTCTTGGAGGAACACTGGAACAAGTTTACCTATGATTTCTCGTTTGGAATTCTGTTATGAGAGATTTCTATGGTTAAATGAATCTACTTCACCAAAGAAAGAGAAAATGGAGTCTTTGGTTACACATATTATACACCTGTATGGGATTGGGATTGGTTACCTGTGTCAAGAGGTGGGGTTTACTATACATTATGTTAGTGTTTGTTCTTCTTCTAAAGGTTCAGAAAACTTTGCTGCTGAGTAGTAAAGAAGAAGATTATTGCATAATACTCGCCTCTGTGTCTTTAATAAAATCCTGACTTTCCTTCACAGAGTTAGGAAAATCTACGAATTTTAGAGATCCACACAAGACTGATTTCATACAGGTCATTGTGATTTTCTGTGCCTAGATGAAGAAAATTGAGGGGGAAGGGTTATTATGAGGAGGCATAGAGTCCCTTTAATCCTTTGAGTTCCAGAGAGGTTGGATACCTCTCTGGCACTCAAAGGGTTAAGAGGTTAAAAAAGAAGCACATGGAAATTAAAATCTGCAGCAGGAATGGACACCTGTGGCTCCAGAGTTGTTGTTGAGCTACAGCTCCCAGCATCCTCAGTTAACTGTTGCCATTTGGAGAATGATGAGAATTGTAGTCCATCAAGAATGGACCAGTGACAGGTTTCCCAGCCCTACCATTTTATATAGTATGTCATCTCTCTTCTCACCTCTGCTCATCAATAACTCATCATAGATTTCTGTGCATAAAACATTAAGGCAAACAGGCCAAAATAGGACACTTCCGCGTTCTGATGGACCCTGTATGTCCCACATGACGTCTCAGGACTTCCCAGCTGCCCCAGGCAGCGTGTTTACGCTCACCTTCGTAGCTGTATTTCTGTGGGCTAACGTTACCTCAGTAGCATTGTAAACGGAGTTTGCTGTAGCCTTAGCTCACAGAAATACAGCTACGAAGGGCAGCGTGAATGCACTCCCTGGGGAAGCTGGGAAGTCCTGAGACAGTACAGGGTGCGGTAGAACGCAGAAGTGCCTCCTTTTGAAGGGTAAATATATCCGCTACTAGGTGAATTGAAAAAAAAACAACAAAAAAAAACCACACAGCGCTAATGTTGTTTTAAGGGTTAAAACCCATGGGACAATTTTTATTTTAGGTGAAAGTTCCGCTTTAACATGATAAATCGGCAGTTTTAAATGAAGTTTGCAAATATGTTAAGAAAATTCAGTGTGAAAGGTCCACTTTACCATAAACTGTCACACTGTGTCAATTTAAAAATAAAAGTTACTTTCTCAAAAAAAAAACAAAAAAAACAACAACAACTTATTTTTCAGAAAAATAGCTCATACAGCATATAACTTAAAGGGATAGTAATGTTTCATAATAAAAGCAGCTCTAATTAATCATCGTAGTATTTGGACTTTGGAGAGTGTTATTTCAGCTCTGTCAGAGTTATAGTTCAGGAGTAATTCATTGACAAAGTGTCCCCCTCCCGCCCCTTTTACTGATGTAATACTCCTCAGCCAGAGCAGAAGGGAGGTGCCCAGGTAGACTGCAGAGAGGGACAATCTTCAATTAAGATAAGGGAAAAACCTGAAAAGCTTGTCAAGGAGGGCAGGGTTTTCATTGTTCTAATAGAAAGAAGAGTGTCCCCTGCTGTTATCTGTCCAGTCTATGGACTGCATTCCTTATCTGAGAAGAGATGGCTTACACTAGGCAAAAGGGGCGGGGAGGGGAAACTTTGCTTGTGAAAATCTCTTAAACCATAAAGGTTTGAGAGATAAGACATATCATTCTTCATGTTTTTTTAATGCCTACAAAATAAAATAAAGTTAAAACGAAGTATTACTATCCCTTTAACTTGTCTAGTGGTGACAACTGATACCAGTGTTGTACACAACCGAACTTGGTGTAATCCATTCAGGACGTTCTCGGCAAGTCTATAGAAAGGCTTCATCACAAAAATGATCTACTTCATAATAACAAAGTCCTTCCCCCCTTGCTTATTGAACAGAGGGCAGGGGTTATACACTAATGGGTGATAAAGTGGAGATGACTTCTCCATGGATATCACTTCTCCAATTGGTATGTTATTCTATAGAGCCTATGCACTAAGAATTCTCAAGTGGGAGAGATCTTAGTGCATAAACTCCATAGAATAACATATACATTGGAGAAATCACTGGAGAAGTCTTCTCAAGTTTATCACACCTTAGTGCATAAACCCCGATATGGTGTCACACCTGTCTTAAAGGGACAGTAGTATTTTCATAACACAGTCTTTAATATAGTTCTTCTTAAATACATAAATCAAACTATCCAAGTCTGTATTTAACAACATGTATACGTTGAGAGTAATATCAGTGCTTAAAAGTTGAAGTCCTTTGCTACTAGCAAGACCTGAAAAGTTACTCTCCACTGCAAGTCATAACATACCAACTAGGACTGAATTTTTACTTGCCAGGGCTAAATTTTCACTTGCCATTGGCTAGTGGAAATTTTGAGCCCTGGTAATATGCTGGTAACGTTCTCCCCTCCCACCCCTTTTATTGACATCAGCGCTCTAGCTGACAAACTTGTAATCTGGTCCGCAGACCGAACGGCTCTTCTGCAGAGCCAGAATAATATTGCAGAGAAAGAGAATCTTCATGTGAACAGTCTACAAAGTGTACCTGGTTTAAGGCAGGCACGCTTTATAGACCCCTCGTATGAAGATTTTAAAAAAAGCCTTGGATCATTTGATTTATGTATTAAAGACTCTGTTATGAAAGTTTTTATGTCCCTTTAATAACAGGACTGAATGGAAAGCAGCCCAGGGCCCATAGCTGGAAAGCCAAATATTGCTTACCCCCAGTCTAACATATATGTTTCAATGGAAAGATAATCCTATAGAAAATAATTTTCGTTCCATACTAAGAGAGAGATAATTTTCTCTATATCATGAAATATTTTCTAGTAACAATACATTGTACTGCATTTACCCAGCACAAAGCAAAGGTCTTTTCATTATGCCATAGTGACTAGCTTAATCAATATTTTCCAATCACTTCTCTGATTTTTATAACGCAAGTCTAATCGAATCCAACCTGGAATTTTTTTTTCCTGTAACCGAACCCATAAAACAGCTAAAATTATTATTTCCGTCATCATAATAAACTTTAATTCATTTAAGTCATGAACTGATGACACACATTAATCAGTAGACAATAAAATGACCAAAGTGAATGAAAATTTATACTTAAACCTTCAATGATATAAGAAAAAAAATCAAACATTAATAATCCTAATCCCTCTACTAAGAAAATAATAACATTATTACATTGGCTATTAGAAAATAACTTATTTCGCTCTACATTAATAAGTGATTAATTAACCTTCTAACCCCCTGGCGACAAGAGGATAGTGCAGTGCAATGCATTGCAGTTCTCTGCTCTTCAAGGGTTTATGACCAGAGCGTCATGCTACACACTGATTTAAAATATGTTACAGATCATTATGATCCTTAAAGGGTTAAAACATTTTTAGTTTGTCCAGTTTTATTATTTGTCTCTCTGTGACCCTACTCTGTTGCAAGTCTATCAAAAATAGATTGTGAATTCACTGCCCTGCTAACCAAGTTTGATTCATTTTACAACCTCCATTCAGAGAGGATATATAACCTTTATGTACTCCAAATATACAAGATAAGTGCACCAGTTCCCTGAAATATATGGCTTTGTCTATGCACCTGCCATACACTATTAATGCCCTCATTCTCAGCAGCTGAATTATCATGTACAGTACACTGCATCACAGGAATAGGTTTCCAGGCGTCTGCATTAAGCAGTCTGTCGCCAACTAGCTCGTTCTCACACCATTCTTTGAAAAAATATGTCACTGGCAATATTTAACCATTTCATTGGAGTGGTTTGTAGTTTTGATTGGAAAGCATTAAGAGCAATTGATACGTATGTATCATGCTCAGTCAAACTTGTAACAATTAGGACATCTCAGGGGCTAATCTACGAATTAGAAATGAGCAATTCTGGAGCAAAAATGTCTATTGAATTAAAAGGGGCTTTTAACCCCTTGAAAGCTAATTCAATGTGCACACAAACACTGTAACACAGTTGATAAAGCTGAATCAAAGAAACATCCACCATGTCACCCTGTGGCTCATGAGTAATACAGGTTTGAGACAGAAGGAAAAATGTCCCTCCTCAGACACTGTAATCCCAGTCACACATTAAGCAGGAAGAGATAAGAGGCTTCAATCGACACCTCACACTTAGGTTTGGGATCTAGTGACCGACCTAGTAAGTATAGTTCTGAAACAAACTAACAGCATTATAGGGTACAAATATAAATCCTCCAATCTGCCACTGATTTAAATGGAGCATTTAACAACCATTCTAGCAATCATATAACTGCTAAAGCTGTTCCTGTGCTTATATACAGATAGCTTAGTAGCCCTGAGTCCACACAGTTCTGCCACTGCATATTAGCAATCCACCCCTACAGCAGCTATAAGGAATCCATTTAATCTGCAACCAGCTTGGAGAAAGCCTGGTGGGCAAAATATATATTAATAAAAGAAGGTGGCAAGTACTTGACCAAGAGTCTCCATCCGTGCCAACCATACCCTGGCGCAGCAGTAAGGAGGAGGGTGATTTTGCTAGCTTGTGGCAAAATCTCTGCAAGGACTTGCCCTCCTTTCTATTTCTACCCTCCCTCCAATTCAGCTTCTCTTCACTGGAACACACTCCTCCACCTCAGTAGTGTTATCCATGCTCCCCCTTCCAGCCCTCTACCCAGCTCCAATGACCAGGACCCCCATGGAAGATCAGCGCAGTGGGCGGTCTGCTTGAAATGCTACCCACTTCCTCCACTGCTGTGCCTCATTCTTGCAGAACCTGTTGAACTGAAGATATGTTTGTGCCACGTCAGGACCTTCGTTTGCCATGTCAGTGTTCATCTCACCAGTTCCTATTCAAGTCTATGGGAAAATAATGAGATAAAAACAGTGACAACGTTATGACCTGCAACTGAATGCGGTCCAGTCGCTGTCCAACAAATGTTTTCATGACTCAAAACCTTCTTAACTGTGGAACAATTTTCAAAAATATCTTAACTGTTTATTACAGCTGGTGATAGCAGATATTATGGGAAGAACACAGGATTATTTCAGGAATTGAGAAAAAACAGGTCAAATTTCAAAGAATTATGTTAATTTCACTCATCTCTTCCTTTGACGTTGATAAGGCTAATTGTATATAGCAGGAACCAAATAAACCTGGTGGCATTGAGCAAAAATCTTTATTGACGTCAATAGGGAGTTTTAACTGAAGCAAGTGAGTTGATAGAATTAGCCGTTAGGCATCTAGACCAAAATGGCACCAACTACAGTCTATTACTATATGAACACAAAAACTAGTAAGAGATGTCAACCTTAAATAAATAAAATAATCAAGGAATGTTTACATTATTTATTTATTTTGGGGTATACTATGTAATGTCAGATGATACACAATTAAGGTTGCCAGATCATCCCTTTAAAAGGGACGGATATATATAAAAAAAAACTGTGTGCTATGTGGGAACCACATTAAGAATCAGTGCAGCCCAGCTGCATATATTTCCTTGTGTGTCCATTTTAAGGCACAATCTGGCCCTAGGCATAATACCTAGAGAATGCAAAAAGAAGACATTCTTCTGAGAGAAAACTCTTCAATTCCTAAAGCCAATGTACTAAGATCTATCTAACGTGCAAATAAGGCTCCACAAAATAACAGAGAGCTAGAGAGCTTCTCTCACAGGAGTGAGTTATCTTTATCCCTCACCTTAGTGCATAACTCTCGCGTATTACACGAGCAATGGGTTCAGAAGTCAAGAGGGGCCTTTGGTGGATGATCAATCAACTATACAATCTCCTGTTGATCCAGCTCTTTACATCACTTTCTTATTCAACATTTACATCTAATTTTAATATTTTCTTATTTCTTTTTTTTCCCCACAGTAATATAGATTATAGAATGTCATTCTGTTATTAACAAGCAAACATCAGTGTTGAACAGGACTCTTACTATGATTTGCCTGAGGTGATGAGAATGGAATTATAATCAAACAATAGCTAAAGATCACAGTTGTTCACCCCTGGATTGAAGGTAACATTGGCTCTGAATAGGTCATAAATCTGGTGGGACTATGGCTCTTTTAAAATGTGATTCTTATGAAAAATTAATATATGTTATCAAGTGCAACCCTGTACTATGCATTAATTCTTGTTCTTTCTACAATGGCCAATTATGAAAGGAAAACAATTCCAGGGATACTTTTCTACCAGGGAGCCACATTACAAAGTATCTCTAGTGGACCACAGTACTACACAAAGAGCCATAAAATCCTTGTACAAGAGAATTTCGAGCTGCATTTGTACAGCTACATAGACCTTACTCACGCCAAAACATGCATGAAATAATATCAATAAGCAATATTAACGCACATATTGGGAAGTATATAGCCTATTAACCATTAATGACAAGCATATAGTATACATGGGCATGGTGCCAAAAGCAGGGACTATCCCTGGACACCTAGGAATGTTGGCAAGTAAATCTTTTAAAGCTGTGCAATATAGCAGCTAAAGTTAAATGGCACTTCAAGGTAAAATGCAGATCTTTTTACTGCTTATAACTTTTGGATCGATTTATAAATAAGCGTAATTGTACAAGTACAGTTCCAATTACATGGAATCCAGCAAAGTTTTCCAAATCAAGGTTACAGCAAAATCTACTAAATGGAGGATGGATCTCGGGGAGGACACAGTCAATTCGCCTACCTATTGTGGTCCTGTTACCGTGATAAGGCGCGTGGGGAAAATCAAACAAAAAAACACAAAAAACAGTATGCTTTGCCCAGATACATTTTAGTATAGATTTGTGTATATACAGTAGACTTATTATTTCAATTTCAGATAATTTACAATGTTTCATCAATGAAACCCATTAAGAGAAACAATCCCCCAAAAAATAAACTTAAGAAGGTTAAATCGCGCAAGAAAAGACACTCAGTTGAACCAAAGTACATGACAAAAAATTCCAACTATGTACATGAAGTGTGTATGATTGAACAACATTTTTAAGATAAAAAGAGCACACACAAAAAGTTTGTCTGCACAAAGTGTGCCTTATCAAACCAAAATGTAATCTAACAATAAATTAGAGAAAAAAGGTTGATCATGCACACATGGAATGATCGATCAAACAAAAGATTATATGTGTAATGTCATTATGCACAGAGCACACTAGATTTACAACAAACAAACAAAAAAAAAAACAGGTAAATTGTGCCTGCAAAGCACACTAGACTGAACAAATGATTACATGACACAATGGTTGATTGCGTGCGAGAAGCAGGCTTAATAAAACAAAACAATTTTACTACAAAAAAAACTAAATAAGAAAAAATAATGTCAATTAAAAGGACAAAAATTTATGTTAAAGGGGATCACCCCTATACATGTTTGTCTTATAATTAAGTTCATATAGTGATTAGCTTGAATAGTGGTTTTAATTTCTCTTAAAATTCTTGGTGTTGCTAAATTAAAACATTTAAAAATCATCCTGGTCCTTACTTCCCGACAGACTGCGGTTACATCTCTGTACCTCAGTCGGTCAATCTTCCTCTGCTCCCCTCCCCTCGTAGCATCTCGATCCACTCTCCTCTGATGATGGGGGATTTCTGATTGTAAGCTAGAGCTCTCTCTAGCCAATGAGAACGTTCCAGATTACATGGAGAAATCCTCTGTCATCAGAGGCGGTTGGGAGGGGAGCAGAAGAAGATTGACAGACTGCGGGGCAGGGTTTTACCTACAGTCTGTCCAGAAGTAAGGACCAGGATCATTTTTAAATGTTTACATTTAGCGATACCACAAACTTTAAGTGAAATTAAAACCACTATTCAAGCTAATCGCTATATGAACTTAATTATGAGGCAAACTTATATAGTGATATATATTGATAGTTCCCCTTTAAACGCCAGAGTGAATATTCTCACTCATGTCATCAAAACTATTCTGACTGGAGAACTTTAATTAAATAACCACCCTGTGACATTCACGCATTGCTCATTAAGTAACATAGCACAGTGCAGTTGTTGAGCTAAAGTTACCCTCTCCAAACTTTAACCTTGTTCCCAATACTTTTGGTGGCATAAGTAAGAACCTTAATTTAAGCTGATGCTAAAGTTTTTTGGCTTTAAATATTATCATTGTTTACATTTACATTTTTAATTTAGAAAAGTGAATAAAGAACATATTTTCCTAAATGCGAATTAAAAGAGAACATTGTGATGTAACATCAGTTTCATTAACCTCTAAGGTGCCAGAGTATTAGATATTTCACTGGCATCCAGGTTTTTAAACTAAAAATGCATATATACATGATATAAATAGTGGGACTCATTCTGTACACTTCAGGAGAGCTATATGTTACATAATGCATTCATGTTAGTCAAATGACCCTTAGCCACTGTTGCTGGTAGCTATTTACCATTAGAGCAAGCTAAATAAATCCAAATTATTTAACATAATATTCATCAGCGCAGTTTATGTTACCCACTTCAATGAACAGGGGATGAGATGATTTCATCTAATTGGCATATCATTTTCATCTCACTATCTCTGCGATCGCTTTATATTAACCCTAAACTCATGTTTCTGCATATCAGCTGAACGTCAGTTTCATTTAGGGAAAGTATCTCAGTACACTCAGTATCTCCCATTTTTAGCATCTGCAATCTCTAACACTTCATGGGTCTAATAGACAGTAGGGGGATGTATTAATATGATTCTATGCTACAATAGGCACTAGAATTGATCTACTGGTACTACTTCTGCCTAATGCCTACATACTAAGCTATGCAGAAATTTCTGCCATTTACATGCCTTGTGTTAAGGAGAGGACAGTGGGATAGTTTATTGACTTTTCAGTGTATTCTTTATCACTAAATACTAATAGGGCACAGATAACTTTGGAATTATATCACTCCAGTTTCCTGTTCATGCTAATGTGAAGGTATTCTGGACTTGCTTGCATTAAAGTCTTACCAATGGAGATGTGGTTGCTTTAAAGTATTATCAAGGACATGTGTGCACCAGTGTGCAATAAGGTTATCATATTCTCTAGCGTATACTCCAGAGTGAAGGTGCATGATCTCTATTCCTATGTCTAACTACTGTGCTGACTTCAGTAATGTAATAGCAACCTGTAACTCTCCAGGTGTCATTGGAGTGCAACTTCATTCGTCCTCTGTCAGTCAAAGTTAAAGTGTTAGTAATGTCCACAAAAAAGTTTTTTTGCATTTAGAAGAGCTTAAAAAGCTGAGCTAAATGCAAAAAATGTATCTCTCAAACCGCTTTGGTTTAAGAGATACAGGAGTTTAAAGTGTGATCTCTCCTACTGACAGCTGTAAAGCTGTCAGCAAAAGATCCGTGTCGGCCAACACAGAGGCGCTTGAGCAGAGTCGCAATCTCGTTATTTACGGGATCCATGGTAAATAACGAGATCGCGGCACTTCTCAAGCGCCTCAGTGTCAACCGACAGAGATCTCCTGCTGACAACTTTACAGCTGTCAGTAGGAGAGATCAAACTTTAAACGCCTGTACCTCTTAAACCATAGCAGTTTGAGAGATACTTTTTTTGCAATTAGCTCAGAGATGCCGCTGGGCGCATTTTTCTTCATTATTTAAGGGCTACAACATAGGGATAAGTAATTTTTAAGTATTACTATCCCTTTAAAATGACAGCAAAGTGAATTATTAAACATAGCGAAAATTGTTATTCTTACCATAATGAAGACTTGGAGATCTACTTTATTTTAGACATTACTATCCCTTTAACTAAACCTGTTGAGTGCCAGAAAGGAATCAGAGTAATTGTGTTGGATACATCTGTCACACTCAGAGGGTTATTCCTTTATTAGTATCGATCATCCTCTCCAAAGAGGCAAACATTATTGTTTGTCCCTGGACTTAGGGACCCCAAACACTTTCCACTGAATACTACATAAGAAGACCAATGGGAGTAGTTTTTGATCCCAAAATCCTGTAAAATGAACCATGTCTACCTCCACGGACATGAGACTCAATTATGCATTCATTTTGGGGAACCAGTGCAAGCTGAACTGCTTCACCAATAAATGGGGACCAATAAAACTTCCCATTGATTAAATCGGCCTTTTAACCTCTTGAAATCTGCAAAAATTCTGCAAAGCATTGGAGACATCTCTAACATTCAAATTATTAAAAGTTCCATTTGTTAATGAGATTTTTGGTAGTTTGTATTGCTTCCAATAGTGAAGTTGGTTTGATCCTGAATACACCAAAAACAGAAGAGAGAGATTCATGGCGTAACACAATTAAATCCCAGTGAGTTCCTTAAAAGAAAAAGGACATATCCTATATAATAATTCATTAAAGTTTGTCAGAAGCTGTCATGCGCAGTACAGTTGGCTGCGCGCGCTGCAGTCATGTGCAGTAGAGACTGGCTGAGGCGCGGCTGATAACGGAGTGGGCCGCTCCAAATTCAGACCATAGTCCTCTCTGCGCACCGATGACTACAGTCTGAATTCAGAGCAGCCCGCTCCGTTATCAGCCTAGCCGCGGGCAGTCTCTACTGCACATGACTGCAGCGCGGCTGTTGCTGGGTGGCACTGAGGCCCGTGTACATGGGCTTTTCAACCAGTATTCACATATTTTAGTTGTCACCAACGTATATGATGACAGATAATACCTGTGGAGGATATTAATTCTGCCTCCACACAGATTGCGTATATACTGTCCCTCCATCACTCAGCAACATCATAGGAAATTTTGAAACACAAAAAGGAAACAATATGCGAGGAGAGACATACTTTCTTCAGAGTAACAGATAAACAACAATAATTTTTTTTCAACCCTGATTGAGGAGAACTACCACAGAAGTGCCAGTAGATGTGTCCAACAGGCTTTACAGTGGGGAGAGCTAGCATTCAAATTCCCCACAAGTGATAAGACTGGATACAGTTTGTGGACCCAGTCAATCATTTTATGTGAGTATTGATACAATACAATCCTATATAATAATTCGCTAAGTTGTGTGTAACGCCCGACATGCGCAGTAGACACTGCTGTGCGGGCGGCAGTCATGCGCAGTACAGACTGCCTGCGCTGCGGCTGATACAGAGCTGAGCGCTCCGAAGGAGCTTCCAGCTCTGTATCAGCAGTGGCGCGGGCAGTCTCTGCTGTGCGTGACTGCCCCGCGACCAGCTGCCAGAGGCACTGTGGCCCGTGTAACGGGCTGTTCAACTAGTTATTGTTATATGTTACTCTGAAGAAAGTATCTCTCTCTCCTCACATATGGTTTCCTTTTTGATCCTGAATAGCTCCTTTTTTCTTTTATTTATAAGGGTCCACAGAGGCCATTAGAACTGTTTTAACCCTATAAAGAATAGAGGGGTGTGCAATAAATTATGAAGCTACATCATGTGTTGTACTTCCCTTTGTTCCTTACAGGTTCAAGAGGGGTATGTTATGCAGTGCAAAGCAATGCGTTGCATACTCCACTGGTACTCAAAAGGTTAAGTTAAGTAGGGGTTTATTATTATGGGGTGCTAGTTTCCCTTTAATGATCTAGAGCTTCAAATCTCAATATGGATTCATTATATAACTAGTTGAACAGCCCGTTTCACAGGCCACAGTGCCTCTGGCAGCCGGTCGCGGGGCAGTCACGCGCAGCAGTGACTGCCCGCGCCACTGATGATACAGAGCTGGACGCTCCTTTGGAGCGCCCAGCTCTGTATCAGCCGCAGCGCGGGTAGTCTGTATTGCGCATGACTGCCGCACGCGCAGCAGTGTCTACTGCGCATGTCGGGCGTTACACACAACTTAGCGAATTATTATATAGGATTGTGTATAAGAGAGATCCAGTAGTCAGGTTAGTTGGTCAACAGAGTCCCTGTGTGTCACATGTGACTTATACACATAACGCTCATTAATAGTGCATGAGATATGCAAATTAGGTGGCACCTGAGGGAGTATTTAGGTTCAGAAGACCATTGTTTTCAAAGTAAAATCACAATGCATCAGGGGGGTGGAAGCATGCAAATCTCCACAAATACAACGTCATATCAATATCAATAAGTGTCACATAAAGGCTTCTGCAGCTGGTCTGTCAAGGCTCCAGCAACCACAACAAAACTACTTATGGTTTTAGATGTCAGACAAGGAAAACAGACAGGATGATGGACCAAGAAAATGGCTGAGACAAACCATCTGCAGCACAAGTGACAAATAAAAGTTCCTAATATCCCCATTTTAACCACTTAATTGCTAGGAGGTGTTCCGTGCATTGCAAATCAATATATTTGAGACCTCTTGATAGCATTCAAGGGGGATATATCCACACTCAAATTAAAGGGGAGATTTGTTACATATGCACATGTTTTGCTCCAGAATCTTACTGCATCAGATTTAACCCTTTGAGTGCCATAGGGGTATGCAATGCATTGTGTTGCATACCCCTCTGGCACTCAAAGGGTTAATGAGAGGGGGCTATGTATGAATATGCCAGAAAGGAAATCCAGAAGGGCTCTGATTATTCAGTAGTACAGTGCAGATAAGAGAGGCCCTTGCTTTTAGATGATCATGCTCCTGGGCAGCAGGTATCAGACTACTGTTTGGATAGCTCAGTCTAGGTGATCAAGCTGTGGTCCGCCTTCCCTTCCCCCATAATCTATCCCTGAGGCAATCACTATGGATATATTGCAGCCCCAGACAAGGTCAAGGAGGTTCTGCACAATCTATCATGCAGTGACATTTCACTGGTCCCCCCCCCACCAGTCTACATTATGACGCTGAATCAGATGCAAAGAAATACAAATATCTCTTTCCTTCCAGACTACAATATAAAGGGGGAGGGATTAAAACAAGCCTGTAAACTGATATTCTTTTCTACAGTCATTTCTGTAACATACATATAAATAAGGACCATACACAACTGCACCTTACAGGCATTATGCACAACAGAAAACCAACTGCATCATAGTGGACAAACAACATTTCCCAACATTCCCACTGATTTAACCATTTGAGTGCTAGAATGGTATGCAATGCACAGCATACCACTTTACCATTTGTCACTCAAAGAGTTAAATGGGTCTTGCAATGCATTACATTGTATATTTTGATTCTAGCTAAAGGCGAACTGCACACCTCCCAAATGTCCCTCTTTAGGAAGTACAGTCCCTCTTTTAGACCCAAATCCTTCTGTCCCTCTTGCCCACCCTAATGTCCCTCTTTTTAGGAGATCAGACTGCGTGGTGTGTATACAAGTATATCACAAAGTCACATTCATGTTTTTTACACTTCAGTATAGGTTTATAAATTAGTTTGTGTAAATAAAATACTTTGGTCTTGATCTAAACCATTTATTCAGTGACATAAAGAAGTCTCTATAGGTCATGAAGCAATGTGTTGGAGCTCATTTGTTTCTCACACTTATCACCTCTTACCAGTGGTCATCCCTGCGGCTGGTTGGGGTTTATGAGAGTAAGCTCAGTTCTAATGTTTTATTACAAGAGTTGGATAACCTCTCTGGTAGTCAAAGAGTTTAAATCTCCAGGGCAGTTTTAAGAACCCCTGAAGCCCCTGGCAGAATGGTTAGTCTAGACCCCCAATACAGTGTAACATTTAGGCTCCTCTTATATTCAGTTTTAGATCTCCTTTCCTACCTACCTTTCTATCTGTGGGAAAAGAAACCACAAGTATGTGCGTGTTGTAAAGTGACTATAACGCAGGGACACATGGGGGAGATATTTCCCTCACAAGGGGTTTGGTTCACATTAGAAGTAAAGTTGCTTTTAATTGCATATACTAAATACATGTTCACAGATTGTAGGCATACAGGGACGTGCCTAAATCTGGGGTACCGTGATGGGGCAGGCATGCTTACCATGTCTTTGGCCAAAAATATGCAACCAAATCCATACAGTTATATTTATAGTAAGTCATACGTTATTTATTTGTAAAAGTCAGGATTTGATGCGCAGACACTCATTTTAGAAAAGAAGTGCCTGCACGGCATGCCTTCATTACCATAATCTATACATCTAAATAAATAATATTGTAAAAAATAAACTGGTTTTCTATTAAAAATTCCTTACAATGTACAAATGATTTTGAAAGCTCTTTCAGAATCAAAGTGATTTTAGGGGATAGTATCCCATTATTATTTTGTTAAAGGTATGGTAATGTCCCAGAATTTTTTTTTTTTGGCATTTTGTAGGGATTAAAAAGTTGACTTGAATGCAAAAAACCCTATCACAGATATTTGCATTCAAAGTTTGACGTTTCCTGCCGTCAGCAGGAGATCCATGTTGTCCGACACGGAGGCTCATCAGCAGAGCCGCAATTGCGTTTTTTAAACAGAATGACTGCAATGGAATGGTCTACAAACGGTGCTTGCAAACCAGGCACACTTTGTAGACCATTCCAATGTAGTCATTCTTTTTAAAAAATGAGATTGCGGCTCTGCTGAAGAGCCTCCGTGTCGGCCGACATGGATCTCCTGCTGACAGCTTTACAGCTGACAGCAGGAAATGTCAAACTTTGAATTTAGATATCTCTCAAACCATAGCGGTTTGAGAGATAGTTTTTTTTTTGCATTCAAGTCAACTTTTTAATCCATACAAAATGCAAAAAAAAAAAAGAAAATCTGGGACATTACTATCCCTTTAAGATTTCATTTATCATCTCACCCACATTCATCTACTGGTGAGCTTCAGGCTGATGGATCCCATAAAATACTCTGAGGCAGACATGTATATGCATATGTTGCATGTGAAGGCACACGTATTGCTGAAATTGTCACAGCCTCCTATTTTTTCATAGTATTTCCCTTCCTTCTATTTATGAAGGCATCCATCAATATTTCATAAAAAAGCAACATATCTGATTCCCTGTTCTTATTGCACCTTATATGAATATTAATTCGAACGGGGCTGAATACAAGAGGTGTCTCCAATGCAGTGCAATGCTCTCTAGCATTTAACCCTGTGAGTGCCAGAGAGGTGTCCAAAGCATTGCAACTCAATGTGTTGGATATCTTTGTGGCACTCAAAGGATTAAGGGGTTAAAAGGCCAATTTATATCAATTACACAAACACACACACACACCCCACCACCACACACAAAACTGTACCTCTTTATTTTGATAAGTTCTGTCTCACATGCTTTAGAGGATGATGAAGGTCATTTTGGACCATATTCATCAAGCCAAAGACATGCAGATCTGGAACAAACCAACAGCATGCAGCTTAAGGGGGAACACTGAAATCTTCATTGATTTAAAGGAGCTTTTAACACATCAAATTCTAGTACCCAGGGATTTAAAAGCTCCATTCAAATCAATGAAAAATTGCTGACGTTTCATTCCAAACCTATGGTACAGTTGGTCTGGTCCAGGACTGCACCTTTTAGCATACGGAATACAGCCTCTTTGTTTTTATGGAACAGAATAGAGAAGGGGCAGTTGCATATTAGGAAAAAAGACAAACAATACCCTAAATAAACCTCCACAATGCTATTATTATTGAATGAGTCAGATGTTCCGCTGATTAAAAATTGATCCATTTCAAAATCTAATCAACAGAAAAGGATTCTTTCATATGTTATCAAGGCAGCTGCTGACATCAGAAACTAAAACCTGTTATTAACCTCCAACCCTGTTGACCTGTACCAGTCTGGTCTCTGCCAATTGTAAATTATTCAGTAGTCCAAGACCAATAGTCAAAGCCTGACATATTTACACTCTGTCTTCAGTCTGTGTAGGTAAAAGCAAATAACACAGGGCCACTGGGCCCGGGGGAGTGAGGTTCACGATATACCTTTGTGTATCGTGACTTTGAATACATTACTGCATCTGCAGAACCTGCCTTCCAAATGCCTGCCTTCCTGACAGTGCAGAGGGAAAAAGGATTATTATAGAAAAAAATGTCACATTCACAAGTTCTAAGTAACAACTAGGATCCTTTGCAATACAAGACTTTCTGGATATTTAACCCCTTAAGGCCCAGAGGGGTGGGCAACACATTGCAATAAAAGGGATAGTAACACTTAATATATAACAACATACTTTGTAGGGTTTATCCTTCTTTGTAAAACAAGAGTGCTCCCATTGCTGAGCGGTGTTTTATTAAAAAGCTATTGCAGCTCAGACTTGAATTTGCTTTAGGTCCAGCATCACAACGGCCTACAATTTTACAGTGGCGCAGCTGCTACTCCATACTATGGACAGCTCTTTTCAGTTGATCAAAAACCTATATAGGATGGTGTAGCAACAGCGCCACAGTAACATTTCAAGCAATTGAGTGCACCAAAAAAAAAAAAATCAAGTTTGAACTGCAGTGATTTTTGAATAAAACACCTCTCAGCAGTAGGGATACCCTTGTTTTACTCAGAATGATAAACCCTACAGTATATTTGTTTATATATTAAACGTTACTATTCCCTAAAGTGGTTAATAGGACCATACCAAACGAGCTAAAGAGGCGTGAACCCTCTGCACCGTACTTCACAGTTAGGGCTGCCAAATGGCCAGTAAAATGGAGATATTCTGGGGCAAACCATTTGCACTATAGAGTAGAACTAAAAGTCCCAGAAATTCCAACTGATTTAAATGCCCCCTATGTTGCAAGTGGTTTGCTCCATTGCACATCGTTAGCTTCCTGAATACGGTCCTTAGGGCCTGATGCGGAAAGCAGAAGATAGATTATGAGTTCTGGAGCATACCAACTGATTCATAGGGACATGTCGCTTTTCTCAAGAAACTGTTCATATTTTGCAAACTACATAAATCCCTTAATTATTTCATAACTCCAAGTGTCCCTTTTTAGGAGGGACAGGCCCTCTTTTAGATCCAAATCACTCTGTCCCTCTTTCCCACCCTGATGTCCCTCTTTTTAGGAGATCAGACTATGTGGGGTGTATATAAGTGCATCATATTGCTCTACAGCAATAAAACTCACATTATTGTTTGTATAAATGTCAGTATATGTGTTTATACATTAATCTGTGTAAATAAAATACTTTGGTCTTGTTATGAGTCATTTTATTAGGTTACACAAGGAGGTGTCAATAGGTCATGAAATAGCCTAAAAATTCACGGTAATGCCCCGCCCACCAGCCACACACCCCAGCGACACCA
The DNA here is from genome assembly GCA_037306005.1 of Rhinophrynus dorsalis. Classification (NCBI taxonomy): domain Eukaryota; kingdom Metazoa; phylum Chordata; class Amphibia; order Anura; family Rhinophrynidae; genus Rhinophrynus; species Rhinophrynus dorsalis. Next base: position 528,718,014 of record CM074718.1, read on the forward strand.
CCCCGAAAACACAAGTGTCCCTCTTTGGCAATTTGAGATGTTGGGAGGTATGTTATTTGGGGGTACATATACCTTTAGGAATGGTCACACGCTAAGGATATAGGCCCAGCTGAGACAGTGGGGAGAGTGTAAGAGGGAATGGGTTAACAATACCAGACCCCTGGTTACCTGTTACTATTCCTAGCAACCACTAAATTAACAACTGAAATCCCACCCCAGTGCTACAATTTGCTGCCACCACCAAGACTTGATATCTAGGAGTCTTAGGTTACCCCAAAAACAACAGAACTACAGTATAAAATCACCTTAATAATCAGACATACATAATTAACCCTTTAGTAACGTGTACTACCTGAGATTCCTTCTGAGTAGTGAGTTCATATCAGAGAACAGACACAAGAGCTGATTAATTGAACATTTAATCTGAAAAAAGGTTTCACGGTGTTGGTTACAAAAATACAGAAATAAAGGACATACAGAAATAAAGATTACACATAAGCAAAACAGTCCATAAAATAAAATGGGAGAAACACAAGAAATCCTTAAATACAATTACCAATATTTTAAGAGTCCTTCCGGGAACTTCAGATGGTATTTCCCCCTTCAGTTGTTACAAAGATATTCCCTGTTTTTATTCAAAAACCCATATTAAATACTTTCCACAGTTCCTTCTAAGAGGCCAGCCCCCTGGGTGTTACCTGGGAGGGTCAGGGGTTTGGCCTGACAGTTTACGGCCCACTCAATCAGACCTGTCAGGGATGTTACTGTAGAGTTCTACCTGAAAAGTCACAAGGCTTCCCAAAACATGCAACCCACAGCACACCTCTGTAATGTTATAATAATCATATTCCTCATATCTGTGTGAATATCTGGACACCAAGCATGCTGGGTTTAACTGGTTGCAAAGTGGCTATTCTTGTAACTCACAGCATGTTTGGTACCCACCAAAAGGGTGCTACCTGTGCATTTTAAATATATAGTTTTATTCAACCATTTTACACTATACATACATGTTCTCCCTATTTCATAATATGTAACTGTCCCCTGGATGAACTCCACCAAAGCAGAGGGCCCAAGACCTTGTATGGCCCCGATATCCTGCTCTGGCGATGCTCATTCAGTTTCTGGTGATGTTATCTACTCATCTAATTTTATGTCCTAGGACTGGTGCACTTTGAATAACTTCCAAATCCAAAACAAACAAACGAATTACACAAACCCAACTCATGCCTTGGCATGACAGGAACATTTAAGGGGGCAGGCAATGTGCAGCCCTCCAGCTGTTTTTTGGACTACAACTCTCATCAACCTCAGCCAGGCTTTGGCTACCTAAGGTTGATGGGATCTGTAGTCCAACAGCAGCTGGGGAGCAGCAGTTTGTTGCTCATAAATAGAAGAAACCCCCACTGATATAAGCAAAAGAATCAGTCAGACACTTCAATTATTAACACTCAAATTTGCTTCATTTATTTTTTTTTTTCATATAAATATTTACAGTATTGCTCAGTAATAAATGTATGGATTAATCAATAGTCAATATTTTGACTCCATGCAGATTCCAGGCCGATGTAGATTTTTGTATGTATAAAAGCAAATAAAAAACACACAAGAGCTTTGTGCTAGATTTCAGTAAAATATGTATGAACTTGTTGACAGACTGAAAACAGATCGATGTCATACATGCGCACCTTAAGGTTTATGAACCATAAGCATTAACACTGCATTGGATAATGATGACTTGCCATATAATTTATATGCCTTAAACTGATGAACATGTGACCTTCAACTTTGCTTTTCTTCAATCGGGGTCAACTCCAGCCTCATTCCGAGGACAAAGAAAGTGGGTTTATTAACCTTTTTCCCACCAGGCACAATAAAAAAGCACAGCTGGTCCTATGCAGTCTATAGAGACAGGAGGATTTCAACTCTGTCCCTCTGAGATGTCTAATGCCACAGAGAAAAAGCTGAATTGGCTGGTTAGAGAAAAGGACATTGTGAGACTACATATTGTTTTCTTATTGAGATGTAGGATTTGTTCACTGTTGTGTGGGCTTGGAAATGACCAGAGGACCTTGCATATAATAGCAAAGTCGAACAGTTCTGGGTCAATCCAACTGTAATGCATTGAACAAATAACACTAAATGGGAGTGTGGAACCTTTGGAATGGTAGACAGGTTTCTAATGCATCACGAAGAATAGCATTCAAGGGGTTAAAAGACCCATTTGAACTAGTATCTGGTGAAGGTGGTTTGCATCAAAACTGCTCAAATTTGCCTTTATACGTAAAGACTGCAATCTAACCATAGGAAACAATACAAATTCTTCAAATTCCCATTCATTTAAATCACCTTAATATTGACTGTTTTTATAAATATAGAGATGAGGCTATGAACTATTAAAAATATTCGGTTAAAAAGGCTCAAACTACTCCTAAATATTTAATTAATTCCAACATATGTAACCTACTACTAAATGAATCAGGCTAAAATCATAAAGAACAGTAACAATCCACAGACATATAGAAACGTGTGTGTGTGTGTGTGTGTATGTGTATATGTGCGTGTATATGTGTAGGTGTGCGTGTGTGTGTGTGGGGGTATTTACAAAGTCGTGCAATCAGCAATGCCGACGACTCTACTCGCCAAAAATGTTTGTATTTATAAAACTATCAATTCTACACATACACATAAAACATAAAAAAGCAAATAAGAGACATGACAGGTATGGAAACAATGCATGAGAAAAGTAGTTTATGGCTCACAAATTAACCTGTCATGCTGGGTTTGGACTACAAATCTCCTATTCATTATAATGAGATTATGTGCCTTGCCAAAATGCGGGAAAATAAACATAAGGGAAAACAGATTTCACTAGGACTTAATCTCTTTAGTAAACAGCGCAAAGTAGAAAATGGGCAAATATTTGTTTTCTTCCATATTTCATGCATAGAGAAGCATTTGGAACCCCCCCCCCCCAGTAAACTGGAACAGCAAAAGTAGAAAACTGATCTGCCTACCACAGACCCACTCCATGCTACTCAGACTGAAATCCAGACTATACAACTATACCTGAGATTTAACCTTTGAGTGCCAGAGGGGTACGCAACACACTGCAAAAGAATGCTTTGCACACCCCTCTGGCACTCAAAGGGTTAATTCACCATAACAATACCCCTTCTTACAAGGCTATTCCCAATGGTGGGGGATCTTTCATTCAAGTGTTAGCACAAACAACAATTGCATTCTTGGCTGCAGTAAATGATTGTTTATTTTGTAGTGGTGATGTTGCTTTTAAACTCCATGGGGAATTACTGTCCAGGAAAAAAGGCATCCATAGAAAGCAACAGACACACCATTAATATTCTCCACCTAAGAAGAAAATGCTGCTTTGCTCTATAATAACTATGATTCTGATTATTATTATGGAGTCTCTAGAGCCCATCTTAATAATTTTACACATTTCATCTACCTGTGAAAAAGTAGAGGAATGAGACTGGGTAACTGTTTTATTAATATGGGGCCTTCAACATGGTCACATCGAAAAACTTCGCCTGAATTATTAGTGTTGGATTTTTGTGGTTTAGCTAGCACAAGGTAAGTAATATGTATGACCTTGTATGCTTGCTCCTTCATATTACTGTGTGTGGCGATAAACCTCGCACTAGTCCCCAGTGGCAAAACTTTTGACATTGATGACGGTCTGCAGTTAATGTAATTTGGTGGATGAGATGAATCATATCTGAGGATAACCTTAATGATGCCACTTTCCTGTAAGCATACAAGGTCTAGTTATCTCAGTATCAGCCTTTTGAAACCAGTCGGCCTTTGGGTCAAAACTTCCCATACTGGTGAGGATATTGGCTTACAAAGTGTGATGCAGGTGAGCTTTCAACTCTGGTAGGTAGAACTCATCCCTGACCAACTCCCAAATCAGGAGCTCTTTCATACACAAGTCAGCACTGAATCTGAAGAAGGTCTGTAGGAGGTCCATAGACAGCAAGCAGTTCTTAAAGTGATAGTAATGTCTGGTTTTATGTGTTATATTGTAGAAATTAAAAAAATAAGTTCATCGATGTTAGACTTGTCTCTCAAACTATTATAGTTTGAGAGATATATACGATTATAAACTTCACCCCTCCCTCCCCTTGCACAGACGTCAGCGGTCAAACAATCAGCATGACATTCGTGTTGGGCGACTCAAGGCGGCTCTTCAGCAGAGCCGAAATAGCGATATGTAAAAAGAAATACTTCACTGGAACGGTCTACAAAGTGTGCCTGGTTTGTAAGAGCCACTGGCCAGTCCTGGGACCAGGATCTCATGATGTCAGCTAGAGGCTAATGTCTGTGGCCATCCAAAACAAGTTATAGGGGCTTTCCGTAACTGCCTGCTTGGGGATGTGGTTTTAACCCTTTGAGTTACAGGGGACTACAATGCATAGCGTACCCCTCTGGCACTCAAAGGGTTAACAATCTAAATGCTAGAGTGGTCTTCAAAGCATTGTTAAGCAATACACTGGAGACCTCCCTAGCAGTTCAGGTGTTGAAATCCCCATTTAACCCAGCGAGAAAATTATTTCTCCTCTATAGTGGTTAGTTTGTTCCAGAATTGCTCCACTTTTTACTTTGTGCATATGGCCCCATGAGAAATGGGCAGGTCATTCATATTCCACAATGTTACCACCACTTATTGCATAAGCCCTGAGGTCTCCTTCCTCAGTGTACATTATATATGCATGTGCTTGAAAATGTGTGTATACATACTTTGCATTTGCACAATTATTCACGTTTGCTTCCAAAAGACATTACCATTATTTGGTTGCTTTCTGTAATCATACTGTGTGGCTTCGGGGTGAATTCCATGTTTTATTTTATCCTCTCTCTTTTGCAGTCCAGAATGATTTTGTTTAAAGTAAATACATCAATTTGTAATCAGGTGAATATGTAAATACAGCTATGATAGATGGGCTAACTGCGCATTAAAATGATGCTATGTAGGCAAGGGTAGCTTTGCAGTTTAAATGAACAATTATCCTTTTAACCTTTTGGGTGCCAGGGGGCTACCAAATACATTGTGACGCAATGCACGAGATACCTCTCTGGCACTCAAAGGGTTAAAGACCAGAGAGTTCTGCAACATTTTTTTAAGGGAATGGTTATTATTAATGACAATAGTTATTTAACCCCTTGGATGCTAGACACTTGTCAAACACATTATATAATTGATGATAGGCTCTTTTTCTCCTCAGGACTTCTGTTTACTTGTAATATGCGTATATCCAATGAAAAACAAAGTACTTGAATGTTTCCAGCACAGACAGTTTACCCCTGCAGAAGCAAGAGGGTTAATGTAAAGACATTGGAATGTATTCTTTTGAAGGATGTCTTACTTTAGTTAAATTGCTCATACGATACCAGGCACTGACAATACAAATAAAGGTATGAATTCACAAGACAAGCAATTCTGGAACAAACAAACAGCAACGTGTGACAAAAATTCTCCAAATTAAATTGGGCTTTTAACTCCTAGAATACTAGAGGTCTCCAACACACTGCATTGAACATACTGAAGATGTCTCTAGCATTCAACAGATTTAAAACCCACATGTAAATCAAAGGACATTTTTGATTCTCCCTCATGGTGCTTCTGGTTGGTCAAGAAGCACATGCAACATATGTGTAGTATCCTTAAGTCAACAAGAATGACACCAATGATACCAATGAATTATTACTCACAAAATTAATGGCTGGGGACACATATATATGTGTGCCAGCTAGAAAGGCATTGGTAATGATCAAGCTGCTCCCTCAATATAATTCAAAGAGGTATGACCCATCTCTCAAACATGTATAGTTTGAGAGATAGAAGCATCTAAATTTACCCCTCCCTGCACCTTTCACAGACGACCGAACTCTAGCTGATGGAAGAAGATCCTGGTCCCGGGACTGGCTGGCGGCTCTTCAGCAGAGCCAAAATAGCGTTATATAGAAAGAAGTACTTCACTGGAACAGTTTACAAAGTGTGCTTGCACATCAGGCACACTTTGTAGACCATTCCAATTAAGTATTTCTTTCTATGTAACGCTATTTCGGCTATGCTGAAGAGCCGCCAGCCAGTCCCGGGACCAGGATCTCCTTCTGCCAGCTACAGTGCTGACATCTGTAAAAGGCAGGGGAGGGCTGGCCTGGGGGGCAGAGGGGCAATTGCCCCCTGGGCTGGTCACATGCCTGGGCCAGTGGGCCACTGCCTCACTCAATCTCCCAATTACTGCTGTAAATGAAGCTACACTAATGATACCACAGAGCTTACAACTGAAATGGAACTACACAAATGATACCACAGAGCTACAATCCAAATAGCTACACTAACAGCATAACCCATTTACCTTATAAGCTCTATGGTATCAATCATGTCGCTGTACATAAATTGTAGGCTCTATGGTATCACTAGAGCAGCCACATTTCAACTGTAAGCTATATGGTCTCGTTTGCCTTACGTAAAGGGATAGTAATGTTTCAAAATAAAGCAGCACAAATTAATCTTCTTAGTATTTGGGACATGGAGAGTGTTATTTCAGTACTGTCAGAGTTGTCATTCAAGAGTAATTGAATGATAAAGTATCCCCCTCCCGTCCCTTGTACCTAGTGTAAGCCACCTCCCCTCAGATGTGGAATCTGGTCCACAGACCAGACCGCTCACAGCAAGTGACAGTCTTCTTACTGTGAGTATAAGCAAAACCCTGTCCCCTTGACAGGTTTTTCCTCATGCTCACTGAAAATTGTCCCTCTCTGATCCATCTGGAGAGTCTTGCTGCTCTGAGGTGAGCAGTGTTACATCAGTAAAAGGGCAGGAGGGGGATACTTTATCATTCAATTACTCTTGAACTACAACTCTGACAGTACTGAAATAGCACTCTCCATGGCCCAAATACTATGAACATTAATTGGAGCTGCTTTTATTTTGAAACATTACTATCCCTTTAACAGCATTAATGCCAATATTAAAAGTAACTAAAGGGGATGGACTGGGACACTGGGCTGTAGCGAATGAAGAAATGGGCCAGTAGATTGTATTTGCCCTCCAGGCCACAAGTTGCCAGTCCTCCCCTGATAAAAGGGGCAGGAGGGGGAAACTTTAGATGCTTCTATCTCTCAAACTACATGTTTGAGAGAGGGACATACCTCATTGCATTAATATTTTTAATAGCCAATATTAAACTTTGTTAAAAACAGTTTCCTACTGTCTCTGCTTGGTAATCTGTATTTGAAGTCCCTCCTCTCTGCACAGTGAGAAACCGCTCCACGAACACACCATGTATCAAAAATATTCAAATTTTAATAAAATGAAAATGTATTTGAATATACAAACATTAATATTTACAATTTAAGGCTATTAATGCTTGCATATACAAATACATTTTGATTTTATATTTTATTAAGATTTGATTATTTTTGATACATGTGTTAGTAGAGCGGTTTCTTAATGTGTGGAGAGAAGAAGAGACATCCAATACAGATTACTGTATGCTGTATATATAGATAAGGCTCCATTGGCACCTCTCTTTTTGTTTGTTTTTTCCAAGAAACATTTAAAGGAGATGTGAATATTACATTTAAAGTGTCAACGTTTCGGCTAACACTAGAGACCTTAGACACACATTAAATTTAGCCTTCACTTCTTTGGAGTGTGTTTCTGTACCAACAGCATCTGCATTCCTGCCTTCTATTTTGGAACCGGGTAAGTTGGGCATATTTAGGTGGTGTGCATTTAACAGTTTCTGGTTCACTGTATGGGCAACAGGGGGGTCAGCGAAACCCTCGGACACTCCCGTGAAAAGCTCTGCAGCGAGATTCACGGCCTTCAACTTGCAGTGGTTCTCCTATGTGCGCGGAGTGCCGAATCCCATGGGCAAAGCAAAAGAAGAGCAAATCTGGAGCAAAATATGTGTGCTATAGGATTAATTTGATTGGGTCTTTTAACCCTTGAATGTTAGCGATTTCTCCAACTCATTGTATCGTGATACTCTAGAAACATCTCTAGCATTCAGGAGGTTAAATTCAATACAGTTCTGCATTCTTCCCCCATGATACAGTTGCTTTTTGCATAAGGCTCTTAAATTAATAGGACATACAAGAAGCTACTGAATGGTATTTTTCTTCCATATTATTGGAGAGGTTTGTTTCATGTAACTGAAAGGAAAAGTATAAAAGGCAGCTGAATAGTTCTAGTGGGACACAAATATTCTTATTATAAGATGCAGTTGCTGTAGATGGTATGGGAGCAAAACACTCAGACAATTTTTAAGATGAGGAGCATTAAACCTTTCCCTGTAGGTTTTACTAATCAAACAACCAAATCCTTTATAACCAGCCAATCCCTGCAGAGCAATTAAATCCTTCTCCCTTTAAATCACTTGGCACTCTGTCTGGGGACTAAACTGGAAAAAAAAATCTAAATTCATTTGATAAATTAAACAGGGAAAAGAGCGATTCAAGCTTTGTTCTGTTTTTTTAATTATGGAATGCACAATGGCTGCATAATGTTTAATAAGAAATCTGAAAATTCCTAACAGTATTACAGTGAAACACAAAAGAACTAACCTGGTTACCATGAAAAATTGCATATTTAATTAAGAACAGAGACTTTGAGACTACCTAGAGGTTTGCAAAGAGTGAGTAGCCTAAGGGGCTGAATTACATGCTTGCAGTACTGCTAACAGACTTACTGCTCGCAATCATTACCCCTGCGTCCCCATTAAATGACATGGCCAGATGATATCAAAATTCATTCCGTCAGAGGGCAGAATGCTAGCATACACTTGGGTAGTTAAAAGAGCCAGTGGTGTCCTGCTGCTGCAAATCAGACCCTTGTTGATTAAAGCAATAATTAAAGAATAATGTTAATTAGCTGTATATTTTTATCTGAAGGAAAGTAGCTGGAGCTTTTCCAAACTCTGCTTCAATATCTTTTGGTTCTAAGCTACATGACTGCATCTCAGTTTAAAGGAGACTAACTCCTTTACTAATAATAATACCCCCTACATACAGGTTATTATGGCCAAAAAAAATCACAATGGCCATTATGAAAGCTGCTCTTGTGTCTTTGTTCAAGAGATAATATCTTCAATCAGCATACTTGAGAACGTCTTCTCTTTGAACCCCCGGAGATGGTTCAGGTGCTGCCAGACAGGGGATGTCAATTATGCTATTCATGTTATAAAGGGGTGGTGCTTAATAAAAGGGAGGGCAGGGCTTGCTAGGCTGTGTGTTAAAGTGGGCGGGGAGTGGGAAGAACAAGGCAGGAAGGAGGTGAAGTGGGATGGAAAGCGAAGAAATTAATCACTGCCAGAGAATCTGATTCTGTCCCAGGATACCTGGTAATTCAGTCTGAAAACCGGAGTCTCCGAGGAAGATCCGGAGAGTTTTCAGGTATGTCAACCAGTCATGGATGTTATGTCCATGGAGGTGGACATTACAGTTGCTAACAGGTTCATGGGACCACAAACTCTGCACACTGCCTATTGTAATCTTATCCCTTTAGGCATTGTATTGCTTCACAATGTGTAGCTCAATCATGTTGTCCTTAAAGGGTTAAGCAGGGTCATGCACCCTTTCTGCTTCAGTTGGAAAACATCTGCTGCCACAGACAAGACATCCAGGACTGATTATCACTAGAACAACGGCACAAGTGCAATATTCGTGGGGGGCAGGTTGGATTTTCTGGTCATATTAAAGATGGTGGTTACTATTATGAGGGGGTACTTCTCCTTTAAGGGCTGCATGTATAACCCTTTAGTGCCAGAGGGGTTCACAACACATTGCAAAGCAATGCATTGTGTACCCCCTCTGGCACTCAAAGGGCTCATTAATTTTGGAATAAACCAACTGCCTTCTAGGGGACAAATACAAAATTCCTAAATTCCCACCGATATAAATGCGGATTAAAGAATAATAGCTGTTTTTTATCTGAAGGAATGTAGCTGGAGATATTCCAAGCCTGACTTCAGTGCCTCTTGGTTCTATGCTACATGACTACAGCTCAGACTACACTCTCTCCATACCTCCCAAGTGTCCCTCTTTAGGAGGGACAGTCCCTCTTTTAGACCCAAATCCCTCTGTCCCTCTTTCCCACTCTGATGTCCCTCTTTTTAGGAGATCAGACTGAGTGTTGTGTAGATAAGTGTATCATATAGTTCTACAGCTATATAACTTGCATTATTGTTTGTTTAAATGTCAGTATATGTGTTTATAAATTAGTCTGTGTAAATAAAATACTTTGGTCTTGTTATAAGTCATCTATTAGGTTACACAAAGAGGTACGAATAGGTCATGAAATAGCCTAAAAATCTCCGGTAATGCCCTGCCCTCCAGCCACGCCCCCAGCAACACCCCCTAAAACACAATTGTCCCTCTTTGGCAATTTGAAATGTTGGGAGGTATGCAGACTGTATGGTATGTATAAAAGTGTATCACATTGCTCTACAGCAATAAAACTCACATTATTGTTTGTTTAAACATCACTATATGTGTTTATAAATTAGTATGTGTAAATAAAATGCTTTAGTCTTGTTCTAAATCATGTATTAGGTTACACATGGAGGTGTCAATAGGTCGTGAAATAGCCTAAAAACTCTCGGTAATGCCCCACCCACCAGCCACGCCACCAACAACAACCCCTAAAATACAAGTGTCCCTCGTTGGCAATTTAAAATGTTGGGAGGTATGTCTCTCCCTTGGAATGGGCCTGTTTTATAGAGAGGAGCACTAAGGAGCCTCCGTTTACCCTAGAACTAGAGCAATTCTGATGCAGCTGGGTTGCTCCACTGGGGACACATAAAATGTCACATTCAATTATATTTGAATTTTAACCCAATAGATGCTAGAAAGGTCTCCAGCAATTGCAAGGGGTTAAAAAAAATCACTTTTAAATCAAGTGAATTTTAAGAATTACAATCCAATTCTGGGGCAAACCAACTACACCATAGGGGTAAAAAAAACATTTTTAAAATTGCCATTGATTTAAGCGGTGCTTCTAACTGGTCAAATGTCCGAGAGATCGCCAACAAATTGTGACACAATGCACTGGAGACCTCGCTAACATTCAGATGGTTAAAAACCCCATTTCAAACAATAACAGTTTCCATTTGTTCCCGATGATCATTAATTTGCTCCAGAATTGTACCTCTTTAGCTTATTGAATTGCACCTTAAAGGGATGGCAATATTTCACAAAAACAGTAGCTCCAATCAATCTTCATAGTATTTGGGCCATGGAGAGCGTTATTTAAATACTGTCAGAGTTGTAGTTCAAGTGTAATTGAATGATAAAGTATCCCCCTCCCGCCCCTTTTACCTGGTGTAAGCCGCCTCCCCTCAGATGTGGAATCTGGTTTGCAGACCAGACAGCTCATAGCAAGAGGAAATCTTCTTACTGTGAGCATAAGGAAAACCCCGCCCCCTTGACCTGTTTATCAGGTTTTTCCTTATGCTCAGTGAAGATTGTCCCTTTCTGAGATCCATCCGGACAGTCTTGGTGCTCTGAGGTGATCAATGTTACATCAGTAAAAGGGGCGGGAGGGGGATACTTTATCATTCAATTACTCTTGAACTACATCTCTGACAGTATTGAAATAATACTCTCCATGGCCCAAATACTATGACGATTAATTGGAGCTGCTTTTATTGTGAAACATTAGTATCCCTTTAACAGTGATACACAGAAAGAAACAGAGGTCCAATTCTGGAGCCAGCCATATGCACAAAATCCCAGTAATTCAAACTGGATTTTAACCCCTTGAATGTTTAGAGATGTCTCTAGCATTCACAGGGATAAAAATACACATCAAAGGGAACATTTGGGAAATGTTATCTCTTTCATATGGTGAAATTGGCCTGTTCCAAAGTTGCTCATGTTTTGCTTCAAAAAGCTAAAGTGGTGCAATTCTGGAGCAAATGAAGGCACAGTGTTGCTTAGAACCCTGCCTCAGACATCCATTGAAACCAGGTTTGGATCTTGCAGTCGTCTCTGCTTATTCAGTCTGCCCATCTACATGAATCACTGGGAGCTTTTGGTAGCACAGTCTGCCTGCATCATGGCTGCATTCATCAAACAATGATCAATAAAGGAACCATCATTAAGGTCAATGGAAATCGTATAAAAAAGCCAAAATGAACACAAGCGTTCATGTTTGCTCGGGATTGAGTACAGCTGGCTCAAAACAATTTTCATTAACCATTTGAGCTGGGGTGAGCAATATATGGGACAGTACATGACAAGACACAAAGTGTCAGGGAATTTATTATGGCTATGTGTTTTAATTAATTTCTTTGGGCCTGGCCAGTACACTTTGTTTAAAGCCATAATATAACAAGATTTATATTAATCACCATATAATCAATATGCAGTACGCCATGGGTGTTGTACCTGTATGGTACAGGTCTATTGTGGAGAAAAGAGATAAGCAGGTCTGGAAACTGCTTAGTGCCTATGTGCCAAGCTCTCTGTACAACAAAAGTGTCACATTGCCCCAGAATTGCTCCGCTTTGTCTTTATAAAAAGGGCCATATAACCATCACTGAACAGAAAAATAAGTGTAAATCTGTCTTCTGTTCCTTTTGTCTTAGTTACATACAGCTACACAGTAAATTATCCTGGAAAAAGTCCATCAAGTTCAACTATTATCACAGTTTAAACCCAGAAAATGAGAATTGCATAATCCTTCTCAACTCCAGAAACTGTTTGAGCTACTAATGCACAGTATACCTCTGTATCTTGCCTTCTGCTAGAAATGTATGTAATCTTTTCTTACATGTATCCATTGCATTTGCCATTACCACATCCTTGGGCAAGGAATTTAACAGACCTTACTGTAAAGAACCCCTTCCCCTGCTACCTCATTTCCACTAATCGAAGTGTTAGCCCCTAGTTAATTGGTCAAAGCGCCATCAGCTAGTAAACACCATAAACTATTCCAAAGGTTTCCAAAAATGTCATGACACATCTTTTTTAAAATGTTTTGTATTATTTACTCACTGACACTGCTCAACATTGCAATGCCCACCTACCCTGGCACTGAAAATGTACAGAATGTAGAATTAAGCAATTAGTGTAATCTGTAAATCTAAAAACATTCAAAAACGTTTTTTAAAATAAATAAATAAACATGCATAATACAACGTATATGGGATTTTGAAAGCTCTTTTGAAATCACCCAACTGTTTTTAGGTGACAGAGTCCGTTTAATCTTGGTGCTCAGATACTACCTGTGTGTTGGGTACTACTGACCTGGAAATAAATAGTTGTCAGATACAAATACCTGGTAGGGTGCTTTATTCTCATTTTTTTTTTTTTTAATCAAGATGTTGACAAAATGTGAATTCAGAATTTCAGATGCAGATTTATGCAAACTGGTACGCACAATATGTTCATTTTGTCATTCTAATTGTGAGATCTCAGAATAACTATATATAATTTATGCAATTGTATCCGTCTTAAAAATAAATAAATAAAAATGTTAAAAGTGGAACAAAATGCAACAAATATGAGATTGTGTCTTATGAGTGCCTTAAGCAAAAAAGAAATGAAACCACTGGTTTAGACACACAGGGCAGGTGTCAGAGTCACGACAGGAGAATCACACCACACAAAAGCTTTGTGGATCATTTTGACTCAATAGCACTGTGTAAGTATACATTTCTGTATAGCCAAGGATTTACTTTATGTCTTATGGTCTTACTTATATATAAAGCCCAAAGCAAGGCAAAGCAATTGCACCACAGAGAACAAACAAATGTTCTCATTGCTTTAAAAGGGTTTTTAACTCATAGAATGCTACAGAGGTCTCCAGTGCACTGCAACACATTTAAAATCCATGGCCCTAGAGTTGCTTCACCTTTTTCATGATACACATCAGTATGTTTAACTCCTTAATGACCAAGCCATCCGTAGGTGGGCGGCTGCACAGCAATCCCAGAATTCCATGACTTGCTACGACCGTCACCGGTCCTTAGCGCACATACACCGATGACTGTCCTGGCACTCAATCGGTCGTTAAGGGGTTAAGTTTTTTTTTTTTTTGGGGGGGGGGGTCTGTTCTAAAGTTAGTCAGTTAGTACAAAATGTTTTGCTTGCCAGGAATGTTCTGAAAATTTACATCTTTAAAGAGATAGCAAAGCTTAAAGCGGAACTACCACCGCTAAACAAGTTGATGTGTAATAAATCCTCATCTGACGACTAGCTGCTCAGTAGCGCTAGTCGCCACAATTATTACCTTATTCAATAGAATTCTCCATTCTTCCCGGGCTGACAGGCAGTAGAGCGCGCAGACATCTTTCAATAGTGACGTCTGCACTCCACGCTGTCAGTCCCAGCATGCTCTAGGAGGGGTTGCTAGGAGCCGTCCGGCTCCAAAAGGGACTGACAGCATAGGCGGGCAGAAGTCACTATGGCAAGATGTGTGCGTTCCGTTTTGCCTATCAGCCCTGGAAGAATGTATATTTACTTTAATTTCATGTATATGACCCCTGTGGTGTATGCGGTCCCCGATATAACCCTTTGAGTGCCAGAGAGGTATGCAATGCATTGCTAAAGCAATGAGTTGTGCAACCCTCTGGTACTCCATGGGTTAAAAGTGAAAGTTGCAGCATTAAAAGGTGTAAAAGTCCAGTGCAACCACATACTGGCAATAAATTCTTGTTGTTTTTAAAGAGGAACTATCACCCTAAATAAAGTCCTCCTCCCAATAATTAGGCATATGGCGATGTGCTTAGAAACAGTGCTACCCTTCTTATCTGAGACTGATGGCCAGGCTTCTTTCTTTAGAGGCACCTGTGTGCCTGCACAGCCAGTTACCTGTTACCTTAACGTACAATAAAGTAGACCGGGAAGGACAGCCCAGGCACACATATGTCTCTAAGACAAGATGTCTGCACGCAAGCCTGGCCTTCTGTCTCAGAACAATAAGGATTTCTTCGTAACACGGTACTTATGGGTGATAATAGCACTGTTTCTAAGCATATCGCCATATGCCTAATTATTGGAGGGGGAAGCTTTATTTTGGGTGGCAGTTCTGCTTTAAACATATACCCATTATGGAAGTGATACAAAGTATGAGGCTTTAACATGCATGGTATCAAGAAACAGTGCCATAATTCTGCTTATATAACGCAAAGATGGTAACAAGAGTTAACTGGATATGAAAACCATATTTTCATTATTCATCTTAATTCATATTTGATTTTTGTTTTATTTAATCTTTGGAATCACAGACTTTAACTATTCATTTATTTTCCAGTCACTGTGTTATTTCACAGTTAAAATTATTGACACTAAGTTCATTATCATTTGATATCACAGACAGTTATTTTAGATGGATTAGCATCATAGATTGTCATGTTATAATAGATGAACAGCATGGAATCTTTTTTTTTTCATTAATTATATACCCAAGTGTATTACCACAAGATTATTGGAATTATAAGGCTATAATCACCAGGATATATACTGCATTTATAAGCCAGTTCATCATAATGTATATATATTTACTTTATTTCATTAACACGGACTTTCAATCAATCTATAGATTACACTATACTCTTGAGGCTTTTTTTTTTTTTTTTTTAATCAATTTTTTGTATTGTTTATTCTGTTGTATTTAAGTCATATTTTTATAGTGATTATACGGAGGAACTAAGGATGTATATTGTACAGTAGTCGGTATAAATTGGTATGTTGGGATTGCCCATACACGTTTTTGCTGCTTTTTAAAGGGATAGTAATACGTCGTTTTAACTTTATTTTATTTTGTAGATATTAAAAAAATATGAAGAATGATATAAGTCTTATCTCTCAAACCTTTATGGTTTAAGAGATATTCACAAGCAAATTTTCCCCTCTTGCCCCTTTTACCTAGTGTAAGCCATCTCTTCTCAGATGTGGAATCTAGTTGTAAGACCAGACAGATAACAGCAGGGGACAATCTTCTTACAATGAAAACAATGAAAGCCCTGCCCCCCTTGACACGTTTTTCAGGTTTTTCCCTTATCTTAATTGAAGATTGTCCCTCTCTGCAATATACCTGGGCACCTCCCTTCTGATCTGGCTGAACAGTGTTACATCAGTAAAAGGGGCGGGAGGGGGACACTTTGTCATTGAATTACTCTTGAACTACAACTCTGACAGAATTGAAATAACACTCTCCAAAGTCCAAATACTATGATGATTAATTAGAGCTGCTTTTATTATGAAACATTACTATCCCTTTAAATAGAGCAACTGAAGGATTTAGGCGTATCCACAATATCTATTGTGGTTTTCATATGTCCAATATTGGTGATACAAATATATAATAATATAAACAGATGTATCCACTATTATCTGTTGTGGTTTTTGTATATCCAATAGTGGTGATACAAATTCATAAGAATATGCAGGAATTTGTATAAGCATCCAGTGTGTAAAATGGTGTATTGTTTAGAAGTGGACAGGCAGACTTATGGTATAAAGGTTAGAATGAACTTTTAATTATTAAATTTTAACTGCAGGTTTATTTTTACTTTTTTAGTACATGTAGATTTGACATCAGTTTTATTGTGTTCATAAGATTTGAATATGTTTACAATGCATTTTTGATATCAAATTGATTTATAGATATTGTTTTCTCCATATTATATATATGGGGTTGTGGCGCTTGAAATGTAGAATATATATATAGATTTGATCTATCATTTGCATCTATTCACCTGTCATATCCATCTGTCAAATCCCATCCTACTGCTGACTGCAGGAACCAGCCTCAGCCATATCTGAGAAACTGCTGGAGTGGTAATTTTGGAGGTGGGTGGGTGAAGTCCCTGTGGCCAAATCACTGTAGGACCTTCCCCTCCATGTACATGCTCCCTGGAGCAGGTCTGTATTACATCCCCGGCTTGTTCCGCTGTCCACTGGTAACCATAAATTCATACACACATACACACCTGAGCCTTGTCCCACTGATAGAAACAGACCTCCTCACTAAACACTTAACAAAATGCAGTGAAAACTCTATGAGCACTAGAGGAATGTCCAAAGAATTGCAACACACTGGACACACTTACAGCAATGAAAGCATTCTCCATGTGTGCCCTGTGGAATCCTGTTCACCTCATAAGCTGCAGTGACTGAGTTGCCTAATAATGTCACACTCAGGCACCAGGCCTCATCAAATAAACAGAGCTATACAGGGCACAATTGGAGAAGCAGATCAGGACACAACTTGCTCCAGAGGAACACAGGGTAAGCATCATTTTATATATTTATTGGAGATGCTGTCCAATGATTTGCAATGGAATTTGGAAGCTTCTCTGGCACGCAAAATGGGGGCTATCCGTGTCTACCAGTGAGGAAGGTTGGCGTGTCATACATTGTGTGTTTGGTTCTGTGGAAGCTGGTTCTCGGGATGGGGAACTGGTTTTGTGCCTGCCAGTTAATAGCGGAACAGGGCTGTGGAAGCAGACCATGTACATATGGTTATATGGTTACCAGTAGATAGGTGTGCAAGATTGGAGTACTGGACTGTTTTTGTTTTCTTCTGTAACTACCAGTGCACAGTAGAACAAGACTGGGGTGTCAGAGTGTATGTGTGGGTCTGTGACTACCAGTAGACAGTACAGTATTTGTTCCTTTCTTCCACAGCATCACTGTGCTTGAAATACTGAAAACATTATAAGGTCAACATTTTGGTCATTTTATAGACCTCACTCAGGGAGATTTGTGATATGACATTAAAATATATTGAAGTCATGCGAGTGCTATAGTTTTTTTTTTTCCGATGATCATTGTCGTCATATAATTTGTGTTGAGGTTATATTTTGAGCCTTTGGCTGGTTGGGAATGGTGGAAGTTGTAGTCTTCAGCAGCTGAAGGTCCAGAGATTGACTGTCTGTGCGGTAGAGTATCTGCATTCAAGTAATAAAGATGGTGTCAACTCTGGGGTGATGTACTATGCACCTCAGCCTCAATGTATCACTATTAAAGGGGTGGTAATGTTTAGGTAGTACAGTAAGACTGAATCTTCTATATACATTTGTATAACAATGGGTAGCTTTATAACCATCTATAACCTAGCAATTTTCCTTTTATTCTATAACTAGCAGAAGAGCCCGTGTACACGGGCCACAGTGGTGGGAGGTCGCTGTGCACTCATGCCCAGCAGAGACTGCCCGCGCAGCGGCCGATACAGAGCTGGATGCTCCGAAGTCAGGCTCCGGTCCCAGACCCAGCTCTGTATCAGCCTTGTCACAGGCAGTCTCTACTGCGCATGACTGCAGCACACGCAGCAGTCTCTACTGCCCATGACTGCAGCACGCGCAGCAGTCTCTACTGCCCATGACTGCAGCACGCGCAGCAGTCTCTACTGCCCATGACTGCAGCACGCGCAGCAGTCTCTACTGCCCATGACTGCAGCACGCGCAGCAGTCTCTACTGCCCATGACTGCAGCACGCGCAGCAGTCTCTACTGCCCATGACTGCAGCACGCGCAGCAGTCTCTACTGCCCATGACTGCAGCACGCGCAGCAGTCTCTACTGCCCATGACTGCAGCACGCGCAGCAGTCTCTACTGCCCATGACTGCAGCACGCGCAGCAGTCTCTACTGCCCATGACTGCAGCACACACAGCAGTCTCTACTGCCCATGACTGCAGCACACACAGCGGTCTCTATTGCCCATGACTGAAGTACACACAGCAGTCTCTACTACCCATGACTGCAGCACAAGCAGCAGTCTCTACTGTCCATGACTGTGTTGTTACAAACTTTGCAGCGAATTATTATATAGGATGAAGGTTCCCCCTCCTGCCCCCTTTTACATATGTCAAGCCGCCTCCCCTCAGATCTGGAATCCAGTTATAGGACTAGGCAGATTGCAGTGAGGGACAATATTCCTTCTTTCAGTTTAAGGAAAACCCTGTCCCTTTGAAGAAGGAAGGCAAGTTTTTCCTTATGCTGAAAGAAGATTGTCCTTCCTCGCGATCTGTCAGACCGGCTTGCTGAGACTGCTTGACGTATCTAAAAGGGGAGGGAGGGGGAAACTTTATTATAGAATAAATGGAAAACTGCAACGTTATAGATGGTTATAAAGTTACACATCGTTATACAAATGTATATGGAAGACTTGATCTTAATGTACTACCTAAACTTTTCTATCCCTTTAAAAGCAGGATGCTTGCAACTGCATCTATAAACACAAAAGACAAATCAAAAATAAGTCGATCTCCTACCTGCACCTGCTTTGATGAAGCAAGCTAGAAGCATAAAAGTGTCAGGAGGTAGGAGATGGACTTATTTTTGATCTCTGTCTGTGTGTCTTTGATGCTTTTATAAGCAGTACTAAGCAGTAAGTGGAGCAGGTGGTTGTTTGAAGTGCACAGCTTCCAATTTAGCCTGACAGTTGCTGGCCTATGAAGCTATGGCCGCCTTTGGAAAGACACCTGGGACTAGATTTGCTGAGAGAAACCATAACCAAGAGGGAGACCACCACTGGATCTTCAGCTATTATTGGGCTACTACTCTGATGATCCCCAGGCAGTTGATGGATGGCTAAGGATAATGGGAGTTATATTACAACACTAGCTCAAGAACCACAGATTACCAACCCTGCTTAAAAGTCCAGTGCATTTTTATAATTAAACATATACATATTGTAATTAATTTCTTACCGATCAAATGTGTTTTATTTTAATACTAGTTGAAAAGCCCGTTACACGGGCCACAGTGCCACTGCCACCCGATTGCGGGGCAGTCACGCGGAGTAGAGACTGCCCACGCCGCGGCTGATATCTGTATCTGATATCAGCCGCGGCATGGGCAGTCTACTGCGCATGATGCTGCGTTACACACGTTTTAGTGAATTATTATATAGGATTATAATTACATTGCAATGTTGTTGTCACAGTAGGTGCTGTTCCTGTCGCTTGACATGGAAAGCCATAGTTTATGACTCATGCTCTCCCATAGACTACATCATCATTGAATAATGAAAGTAAATGTTAATGTGGAACTATCACACAAATTAAAGTGTCCCCAAATCATTATGCACATAGCGGTACCATATTCATACTAGTATAATCCTGAATAATTCTGGTGTTATTGGGAAATCCAACTCATTCCGAGGCGAACAGGCAGGCATCAGCGCAGACATCTTGCCAAAGAGACATCTGTGCACCTGCGCTGTCCATCCCGTTCTCCTCTAGAAGACGCTGCATTGTACCTTAAGGTACAGGAAGAGACTGATGGCGCAGGCACACAGATGCCAGTACAGAAAGATGCCTGCCTGTGTGTCTCAGAACGAGTTGGATTTCTCAAAAATGCCGGACTTAATCAGGATAATACTAGTAACATAGTAAATTATGGGGGTAACTTTAATTTGTGGGATAGTTCCGATTTAAGATATTTCTTTGGAATAGGATGGGAGGGACCATTCTGGAGTCTGGCATCATAATAAGATATCCAAGGAAGTAGCAAAGGCTGACCCAGTCAAAATGCTGGTGCATTAAATACCTGCTGAATATTGTCAACCCTTTGAGTGCCAGAGTGGTACGGAAAACATTGCTTTGCAATGCATTCCGTACCACTCTGGCACTCAAAGGGTTATCCACCTGCATCTCTGCAAGGTATGAGCACATGATTTGGCTTGTTTAAAAATCATATGTTTATTCCTACACCCATTTAAAGGATTGAACAAACAGTGAAATGATTGTATGTGCCCTGTTACCTTCTGTACTATGTGGTATTGCATCTAATATATAACAGGAACACCAGTCTAAGCATAAGGACTTTGAATGTCTAAGGATCATAAGTAAAATAGCCAGGAAGGGGAGTGAATTCTTACAATCATCAGTCAGAGCTGCCCCAAGTTGGAATACAGTGCTGAGTAAGAGATGTACTTGATTGCAGCATTATAAAAAAAAAAGTATTTTGAACACAAGTGGGCTCTGTTGATGATTGTTCAATAATAATAAACTCTGAATTGTATGTAATAACATTTGAATGAAAAATATTGTATCACTGGAAAGTCTTGTAACATACAGTATGTTTCATAAAAAAAAGTTTACCCCTCCACTCAACATATAGATAGTGTCCTTGTCAGCTTTCCTGCCTTTTCTACCTCTGGCCACTGGTGTCAGTATTTTCAGTCTTTTCTCCTCCTGGCCACTGGTGCCAGTATTGTTTGCTGACCATTATGCCCTTACTGACGTCCCTTCTATTTTGCCTTTATATACCTTTATGGTGTGCATCTAAGCATTCTTGTAGTGGTTTAAGGACCTAGATTTTGCCTATCTGTATCTTGTGCTTGCTTCTTGTACTGTTGCGGACTCTCTTTCTGACCCGACTACTCTCTGATGATTAGGATTTTATGCTGCCCTACTAGTGCTGAATCTCCTTCTGTGCTGACTACTCTTCTGCCTGCTGACTTGGATTTGACGCCACCTGTCTCTTGTCAACCCTCCTACTGGACTGTGTTGGTATATAGTAGGCAGGGCCAGCACCACCTATGGGCGAGGTAGGCGCCGGCCTAGGGCGCACATGTACTGGGGGCACGGGCATGCAGCTGAGAAGGGCTGCGCTCACACACACTACGCCGGGAGCTGCAACACAGGTCTGTGTCGCTACTGCGCTCCCTCATTGCAGTCGGCTCTTTAGTGATGCACACTGCACTGGGAGTCGTGATCTCCCGGCATGCTCTGCATTACTGAAGAGAAGACTGCGCGGGAGCTACAAGTATGTGATGGGGGGCAAAGTGGAGCTGCTGGGGGGCAAAGTTGGAGCTGAGGGCAGGGCCGGCGCCACTTATAGGCGAGGTAGACGCCGGCCTAGGGCGCACATGTACTGGGGGCGCGGGCATGCAGCGGAGAAGAGCTGTGCACACACGCACCACGCCGGGAGCCTCAACAGAGGTCACACAAAGTGGAGCTGGTGGGGGGCAAAGTGGAGCTGGTGGGGGCAAGTTGGAGCTGAGGGGGCAAAGTGGAGCTGGTGGGGGCAAGTTGGAGCTTATGGGGGGCAAAGTGGAGCTGATAGGGGCAAGTTGGAGCCGATGGGGGGCAAAGAGGAGCTGGTGGAGGCAAAGTGGAGCTGATGGGGGCAAAGTGGAGCAGATGGGGGCAAGTTGGAGCTGTTGGGGGCAAGTTGGAGCTGAGGGCAGGGCCGGCGCCACCTATAGGCTAGGTAGGCACCAGCCTAGGGTGCACATGTACTGGGGGCGCGGACATGCAGAGCTGCGCCCGCACCACGCCGGGAGCCGCAACACAGGTCTGTGTCGCTACTGTGCTCCCTCATTGCAGTCGGCTCTTTAGTAATGCAGAGCGCACTGGGAGTCATGATCTCCCGGCGCGCTCTGCATTACTGAAGAGAAGACTGAGCAGGAGCTACACGTATGTGATGGGGGGCAAAGTGGAGCTGCTGGGGGGCAAGGTGGAGCTGCTGGAGGCAAGGTGGAGCAGATGGGGGGCAAAGTGGAGCTGAGGGGGGCAAAGTGGAGCTGGTCGGGGGCATCTCTTATAGGCATCTCCAGACCAGGGGCAGACTGGCCCAGGGGGCAGAGAGAGGACATTCATGAAAAGAGGTGGGGTATAAGTAGGTGGGGTATAAAGGGGTGGGACACAAGGGGCGGAGCCAAATGGGCAGCAAAATTAGGTTTTGCCTAGGGTGACAAAAATCCTTGCACCAGCCCTGATAGTAGGCTAATACTCTGCTGTAACCTGTTGACATAGCCTCATGTTGCTACTTCTCGTATATCTTCTGGAAAGTGGGTAAAGTAATTCCCTGCTCATCTCTTCTGTTAGGGTTCTCTGTACTTGGCGTTTTGTTCCTATACCACCAGGGTTGTGATCTGACCTTATGTGCTAGTGGTGCCCATTAGTGTTGGACCCTAGCCTTTATTCTCCCCCACAAGAGAAGTAGTGCTATTCCTGGTGGGTTGTCCTGAGCAGACCACAAGCATCCTCTGATGGATTCTATCCAACCTTGTGGCTGGCAACTGCAGTATGGCTACAACCACTGTACAACCCAGCTGTGAGCAGTCCACAAGCTCCGTTCTCTAGCATCGATTGCCAGCACTCATTCTTCTGCGGGCTTCCTAGCGATTCTGACAGTCCCTGCTTTGTCTATGCACAGTTCACTCACCTCATATTCTGTAGTTATGTAGGCACATTTGTGGTGGGTTTTTCTAACTTTGGAACTAACCAGTAACTAAATTTCAAGCATATTAACCCCTTAAGGACCACAGAAGTGTGCAAAGCATTTTTTCATACAGCACTGCATGCTCCTCTGGTCCTTAAGGTGTTAATGTGTATCTAGTTCTGTTGCATGTATGGACCAACATAACAGAGGGATTAAAGGCACATTTATGCAGTTCAATAGATGTATTCATTTATAGTGACCTGCAATCTATTTCAGATCCCTTCCAATACGGAGGAGTTGGATATTTAATGTAAATGGTAATGAAGACTTTGCAGTGAAAGTGTATAGGTTACATAGAGAAATACAAACATACAGCTGTCTATGTGCTTATTAAGGCAGCAGTACACTGACTGCAAGCTTCCCCCAGTAGGGCAAGGAACAAACAGTGGGTCCTATGTATAAAGGCAATGTGGAACAATTCCATAAAGGGACAACTAAAATGTTCCCATATTGCCATTGATTTTAATGGGGGGTTTTAACCCCTTGAATGCAAAATGAGACCAATGGGAATGTTTATTTGTCTCCTATGGTGCAGGTGGTTTGCTCTAGAATCATTCTACTTTGCCTCTAACCCTTTAAGTGCCAGAGGGGTATCCAATGCATTACGAAGCATTGCATTGGATACACCTCTGGCACTCAAAGGGTTATACATAAGCCCCAGTGGATCATATGTATAAAATCAAAGAGGAGCAATTCTGGGGCAAAACAACCACACCATCCTATATAATAATTTGCTAAATCGTGTGTAATGCCGCGACATGCACAGTAGACACTGCTGCGCATGCTGCAGTCATGCACAGTAGAGACTGCCCGCGCCACGGCTGATACAGAGCTGGGCTCTCTGAAGGAGCGTCCAGCTCTGTATCAGCCGTGGCACGGGCAGTCTCTACTGCACGTGACTGCCCCGTGACCGGGTGGCAGTGGCACTGTGGCCCGTGTAACGGGCAGTTCAACTAGTAGAGGATAAATGATCATTCCCAACATTCTCATTCACAAAACACAAAAGACCTATTGAATATTCAAGGGCTTAACCCTCTGATTACCAACTTATTGCAAGAATTCATTGAACACCCCTCTGACACTCAAAAGTTTAAAACCATTTAAAATCAATAAGAATATTTGTTCCCCCCTATGGAGAGGTTGTATTGCCCCATAATGGTTGATCTTTGTTTTTATACATAAGGGCCAGTGTGCACAAAACTCCTGTTAATGGTACGTATTGACTTGGCAATAAGAACTGCTCTCTCTTCATCCTCAAAGCAACAACCACTTCTTTTACTAAGGCCAGGAAAACCTCTGCCCTCATTTTATCAAGGGTTATAATAATAATCGGTCTTTTGTGAAGATCACGAGGGTGTATTATCCTTTCTGGTTTCATATGTGCTGATGTGTCTGTCCTTCCTCTGGAATAACATGCAGAGCAATGAGTGAAATAAACATTTAGAGCGGCAGTTAGATATTATGTAACAACCACTCGCTCCTGGCCCCAATAATACAGAGTGGCTCAACGTCTTGCAGTGATATTTGGTAAGCAATGCAGGTATTGCTATAAAAAGGTAGGGTTACCAACAGTGGCCCTCCAGCTGTTGCTAGGCTATAACTCCCATCAGCCTTTGCCAACTTAACCTGAAAACCAGAAGTGTTTGCAATGTATTGCAAAGCAATTTGCTTCCCCCCCTTTTTTAATCTTTAAAAAAAAAAAAAAAAAAAATCATAGCGTAGGGAATTTCCTGTGAGCAAAGCAAAGGTCCTCCTACTGCTGTGAGATGGCTCATTCCAAAGTTATTACAGTTCAAAACTGATGTCTACAGTGTACTCTTTGTCCAGTAGGTTACTTTATGTCTAGGGAGTTATTTGATTTCATTTTAAGGGAGAAGTCACTAACTACAAGTCTTTATAGAATGCAACAGTAACAGCTCCACCAACCGTTTGAACTGCAATAACTTTTTAATAAACCAGCTCCCAGCATAGGGAGTGTCATTGCTGTACCCAGCAAGAAAAGCCCTACCAGCACTGGCCAGCACTTAAGGACCATGGACCATTTATTTATTTTTTTCAGCATCTGGTTCAGAGCTCCCCGAACGGCGTGCAGCCGCGCAGGGATCTCTGAATTCAATGACGGTCCTCCCCAATCCATGACATGCCAGGACCGTCAAAGGTCCTTAAGGGGTTAAAACAGGGGTGGTTAGATCTGTCCTCAAGTTCCCCAGCGGGGCATGTTTTTAAGATATCCTCATGAATGAACCACTGATTCACCTGTGCTCATGTGAGGAGATCCTAAAATACTGCACTGTTGAGGGGGGGTTTAAGTAGAAAACTAGAAACGAGATGTGGCAAGCACACTTTGAGAATTAATAACATTTATTTGTGGGGATGGTGCCCTGGATGCTGCTTAGTCCCTGCGGACAGATTTCAGTGCTCATCCTAAAAATAACTCCACACTTACTTTACTGAGGCAAGAAAATTGCAATGCCCTCTATGAATTTTGCCTTTGTTTAAAGGGATAGTAACACTTGACGTGTAGATTATATTTATATATATATATATATATATATATATATATATATATATATATATATATATATATATATTAGGGTATATAATCTGGAGTAAAAAAAACACTTGGAGAGTGTTATTTCAATTCTGTCATAATTGTAGTTCAAGAGTAATCGAATGATAAAGTATCCCCCTCCTGCCCCTTTTACTGATGTAACACTGCTCAGCTTAGAGCAGCAGGGAGTGTCCAGGTAGATTGCAGAAAGGGACAACCTTCAATTAAGATAAGGGAAAAAGCTGAAAAACCTGTCAAGTGGGGCAGGGTTTTTCATTGTTCTCACACTAAGAATATTGACCCTTGATGTGAGCTGTCTGGTCTGCGGACTGAATTCCATATCTGAGGAGCGGGGTCTTACACTAGGTAACATAGTAAAACATAGTAACATAGTAAATTAGGTTGAATAAAGACACAAGTCTATCAAGTTCAACCCAGTAATTTTATAGCAATTTTATAGCTTTCCTGCCATCATTTAAATTAGTCTTTATCAGACCTTCCTGATCAACCCACTGATAAACAGTATAACTCTGTATGTTCCCTTTTAAAAGAAATGTATCTAATCTTCTCTTAAATGTATCCATTGTATCTGCCATAACCACCTCCCTGGGCAATGAATTCCACATTTTAACAGACCTTACTGTAAAAAAAAAACCCTTCCTCTGCTGAAGTTTAAACCTCCTTTCCTGTAATCTCAAGGGGTGTCCCCTGGTCACCTGATCAGACCTTGGAATAAATAGCTCACCGCAGAGATCCTTGTATTGACCTCTCATATACTTGTGCAATGTGATAAGGTCTCCTCTTAGTCGTCTTTTCTCTAGAGTAAATAAACCAAGTTTGTTTAGTCGTTCCTCATATGTCAAGTCCTCCATTCCCTTAATTAATTTTGTTGCTCTCCGCTGTACCCTATCTAGTTCTAGTATATCCTTTTTCAGAACCAGTGCCCAAAATTGCACTGCATACTTAAGGTGAAGTCTTACCAAAGATTTGTATAAAAGAGGTAAAAGAGAGAGACGGGAGGGGGAGATTTTATCATTCAATTACTCTTGAACGCTCACAGAAATGAAATAACACTCACTATGGCTCAAATACTATGAAGATTAATTGGAGCTGCTGTTTTTGTGAAACATTACTACCACTTTAAATTACTCTACCAACTTGTATTCTGATACATTTAATATTGATACAGTGCTGACTCCTTGGATGCTAGACAGTGGAGATCTGTAGAATCCTAAAATATGCTTTTGTTAGGCCTCTGAGGCTTCCTGTGAAACAAATGGATTCTGCCACTGTAAAAAAGTTTGAGAACTTTTTGTTTTAGCACATCAGCTTCTATCTAAATGTTATTGCCTAAAGACCAGGTTTATGATTGTACGTAATTGGTTACTTTAAGATGTAACGGCTTCTGAAATTAAAGTTTGGATTTATAGAAAATGAGATCATTAAAATGGACACACAATACTCCCCAGACCCCTCTCCCCTTCAACAATTACATAGTATTAAACACAAAAAAATGACTATAAAAGCTATAAGGTAAAGGAAGTCTGGTGCACCAGGTCTGGCCCCATCCAATCTCATGACATCATGTAAATTGCTCTTGCCTAGAGACACTGCAGGAGAAATAAGCCATTTGAATGTATTCTGGCTACAGAAAGCTGTACCAGCTTCACACTACTTCCAAAATATATAAGGACTAGCGTAAAAGCTGTGTACACGGGCCAAAGTGCGTAAGTTTGTCCGATGCAGTCATGTGCAGTAGAAAAAGGGCAGATATACGTTTGTCTGATGCAGTCATGCGCAGTAGAGATTGCCCGAGTCTACTGTGCACAACTGCATCGGACAATCTCTACTACACATGACTGCATCGGACAAACATACATTTGGCCTTTTATACTGTAGGATAAGGATAAAGATGTGTGTGAGTACGTGTATATATGAAGTCCTCTTCCTTATGTATATATACACATATTTCCATCTTTATACACAGCATATACCCACACACACATATTAAACAATTAAATAGGTCACTTAACCCCTTGAATGCTAGAGAGGTCTTCAATGCATTGTTTTGCTCTAGCATTCAAGTTGTTAAAGCATCACTTAAATCAGTGGAGTTTTAATATTCTTTATTTATTCCCTAGGGTAAAGTTGGGTACCGATGTGGAGGGCACCAAGGATAAAATAGGGTTCAGAAGGTGAAGGGGACTAGACAACAATGCTAGGAAGGTGTCACAATAAAAGGAATGCAGCAACCCCGGGTATCAAGCACCACCCAGGGAGAGTAAAAGATCCACTGGAGAGCTGGTACACAGTATCTGTGCAGCTCTGACACCGGGAAGTGTTAGCTAGGAGGCGGCACCGGGAGAACCGAGAACGGAGCAGGGTGGCTATTTATTTTATAGGTGAGCAGTAGAAAAAGGCCAGATGTATGTTTGTGCAGTCACGCGCAGTAGAGACTGTGTCCAGGCAGTCTCTACTGTGCATGCCCGCATCGGACAAACATACATCTGGCCTTTTATATTATAGGAAGGATGGGCGTATTCTACTGAACCATCACTAGATACAAGTGAGGTGTGTCACATTGTGAAGGGGTTTCAGTGAGGGCACAGGGACTGCATCCTCACTGGGGTATCGAAGCTTGTGTCAGAGGTGGGGGAATTAAACTGCCCCATCTCCAGGAAGCTGGTCAATGTAAATGCAATAAAACTAAAAAAGAAAGCACTATTCACTGTCACACAGGAATAGTGTTAAAGCACATTGAAGTAGGCTGAGTCCATGAGCATATTTAATGATCAGAGCAGTATGCAATGCTTCAGACCCCATTGTCCTAAAACAGTTAAGATTACCCTATGCCGTGGGTGGAATTTAGGACCTGTGGACCTGCCAACAACTGTCATGTCTTCCTCTACAAACATGACATCTGAAACGGATTGAATGGGTTTTCTCTTAAAGGGGATCTATCACCTCTAAACAAGTTTATCTTAATATGTAGTTTATATAGTGAATATTTGTAATACTGCATTAATTTTTTTGTTTAGATTATTATTTGGCCGAAATGTAAGCAATAATACTGCCCTGAGCCCTGCTTCTGGACAGACCAGTTACCAGCTCTATACTGCAGTCTGCCACTCTGCCTCTGCTCCCCTCCCTCTATCCAGCCTCCTCCGATGACAGAGGCTTTCTGCCTATAAACTGGAGCTCTCGCATTGTCAGAGATTGATATCTAGTCAATGAGTGCGCTCCATCTCACAGACAGAAAGCCTCCATCATAGAGGGAGGTGAGCTGAGGCAAAGCGATAGATTTTGCTTAGATTTTGGCCAAATAACAATCTAAATGAAAATATTAATTAAATATTACAAATATTCTCTATGTAAACTACATGTTAAGACAAAATTGTTTAGAGGTGATAGATCCCCTTTAAACAAAAATCACAAGGGCAAATTTTACAGAGGCCACTGGGATTTCTTGGCCATAGTAAATTAAGTGGGAGGTTATTATTAGGAGGTTTTGCCTCTCTTTTAAAGCGGAACTACCACCCCTTGCAATCATGGCCCCAAATAATTACCCATCTGGTGACTAGCTGCTCAGTAGCGCTAGTCGCCAGAATTATTACCGCGTTAATGAGAATTATACACTGCTCCCGGACTGACAGGCAGGAAACAGCGCAGACACCTTTCCATAATGTCGTCTGCGCACCTGCTCTGTCAGTCCCTTTTGGAACCGAAAGGCTCCTAGCAACACCTCCTAGAGCCGGCTGGGACTGACAGTGCAGGAGTGCAGACGTCACAATGGAAAGATGTATGCGCTGTTTCCTGCCTGTCAGTCCGGGAGCAGTGTATAATTCTTATTAACGAGGTAATAATTCTGGCGACTAATGCTATTGAGCAGCTAGTTGCCAGATGGGTAATTATTTGGGGCCATGATTGCAAGGGGTGGTAGTTCTGCTTTAAGAAAAATCTTCCAGAGCAAAATTAACCCTTTGGGTGCCAGTAGCGTATCCAACAAATTGCAGAGTGTTCATTGAGTGCCGGAGCACTTAAAGGGTTAAAGTAGGGAATTGCAAAACAATGCAGATCTTGCAACAAAATGAATGGCATGAAGTACAAGATGAAATGGCTATATATGTGTACAATATAGATAATATTTATATTCATGTACCCAGTGCAGAGAACACTATAATCCAGATTCCAGTAGTCAAGCAGCAGCTAGTTGAACGGATGGCTTATTTACTGCTGTCATCTACATAAAGAGGAATTTTGACATACAGCTAAATGATAACACATTTAGATAAGTCAAGCTGTCATATAGTTTAATGGATGTTGGAGCAGCTATGTAGTAGCGATGTAAAATTTATGCAATTCCAAACATTGGAAGGTTATGATATTTTAATCACATTGCAGGTTTTGTCTGAGCTGCAAACACTTGAAATCTTTCATCAAGTGACAAGAGTAGGGGGATTGCGGTAACTCTTATGCAAAACTATTAAACGTCAGTGATTGGCATCCCAGTCCCTCTCGAATACAAACACTGAGCACTTTTGTCATCATTAACTGCTCTTAACTCCTTAAGAACCAGAAGGCTGCAAATGAATTGCTTTGCAATTTGTTAAACACCCCTCTGTTCCTGAAGGGGTCAAAGACCTGTCGTATTTCCAAAACTTCCTTCCAGTAGGAGCCTCCATCTTGAAAGCATTTTTTTAGTATTCCTCTCCATAAAATATATTATTTAACCCCTCTGATAGAAAGCATCCTAGAGAGGCAAGAGAGTGGGTTTTCTGGCCACGTGAGTTAGAAATTATGCAGCTTTATCTGGCCAAGTCAAAGAACAAATACCCAAATACTAAACATCTTCAAAGAGACACTAATGTCCCATAAAAAAATCTTTTAGTTTTGTAGAGGTTAAAATAATAAACTATGTGCCACAAATCCTATCTTACAAGCCTTTATGGTTTGAGAGATATTTGCCTTCAAGGTTCCCTGCTCCCTCCCCTTCTCCTGACATCAGTGCTGTACTGACAGCAGGAGATCCCAGTCCGGGGACCAGCTGGCGGGTCTGCAGTAGAGCCGAAATCACCTTATTTCAAAATAATTACTTCATTGGAGAGGTCTACAAAGTGTGCCTGTTTTGCAAGTACACTTTGTAGACCGTTCCAATTAAGTAATTATTTTTAAATAATGCGAACTCAGCTCTGCTGCAGAGCCTCCTCGAGTCGTACAACTTTCATCTCCTGCTGTCAGCTTTACAGCTCACATCAGGAGAAGGGGAGGGAGGGAGGGAGTAACTTTCAATGTGAATATCTCTCAAACCATAAAGGTTTGAGAGACAGAATTAGTAGCATATGGTTTATTATTTTAACCTCTACAAAACTAAAAAAACATTTCTGGGACATTACTGTCCCTTTAAAAAGATTAAATGGAAACCCTCCCCCCACACACACACACACACAAGAGAACAAGTTATAGGCAGCTTTCATGGATACATTTATGCGAGTAAAAGCTGTGTAGGTAACAGAACCATGTAAAATCTCATGCCAATAGATCTGCATCTAGAGAGGTCTGAAGTTTATCCCAAAGGAAGGCACAACATGCCATTTTGTCAGCTATGGGGACTTAAAGGGATATATGTAAAAACTATATATTGCAATGTTTATCCTCCTGAATATAACAAGGAAACTCTCACTGCCGAAAGGTATTTTATTCAAAAATTATTACAGCTCATACTTGAATTCTTTTAGGTGCGATATCACAGTGATCAGACATTGTACAGTGGTGCTGCTCCTGCAACATCCTATGGACAGCTCTGGTCAGTTGACCATAAATCTCCATAGGATGGCATAGCAACAGCACCACTGTAACATTTCAGGCCACTATGATACTGCATCTAAAACATTACAGTTTAAGCTGCAATAACTTTTGAATAAAATACCTTTCAGCAGTGGGAGTATCATTGTTTTACTCAGGGGGATAATGTAAAAAACAGTATGTTGTAGAATTTTTCAGTATTACTATCTCATTAATTTTCTAATCCTATTTGACTCCCCAGAATGCTAGCGAAGCTCCATATCCACTGCATTAAACTCATGTAGGTCAGGTCTTCTGTTCCTTTTATTGTGTGACAATGCACACAGGCAATGCAATTCTTGAGCATACCAAATGCACAACAGGGGATAAAATGAAAATCCCCTTTCATTTAAAATGGGCCTTTTAACAAGTTGAGTGCCAGAGGGGTACTCAGCGCTTTGCTCTGAAATGCTTACCCCTTTAGCACTCAAAAGGTTAACCCCTTGAATGATTGAGGCTTTCACTGCATTGAGAAGCATTCAGTGGGTTAAAAGCCCGATTCAAAACTAATTGGATTTTGGGGAATTTTTATTTATTCCTTTAGTAAAATCAGTTTGTATAACAGTGGAGATTTATAGCCTGTCAGCTATTCAAAAATGTATTTTTTAGAAGTAATAAAACAGTACAAAAAGTTTCATAAATTTTATTGATATATAAGTACAGTTAATAGCCTAGTGCCATTCACCAAGTTAATGAGCATACTGATATTTATATACAGACAGCTATGCGCTAACTGTTCTATAGTTTACTGGCTTATCAGTTCTTGTGTGCTAGCTAACTAGGTACAAAAAAATTGTTAGGGGTCAGACAGGCCTCATCTGGACCACCAGACACACGTTGGACGCCCATGCACAAAGGTGTGATAAAGTGGACATGACTTCTCCAGTGTTTTGAACTCTCTTAAGTCCTATGTTACTCTATGGAGTCAATGCACTAAGAATTCTTCAGCTTCAGAGATCTTAGTGTATAGGCTCCATAGAATAACATAAGAACAGGAGATGTTATCTCATCTGTATCACATCTTTATCACACCTTAGTGCATAACCCCCAATGAATAACTGAGAATCACTAATGCTCTAAACCAGAGGTGTCCAAACCTGCCCCAAAGCCCTATACAGGCCAGGATTTAAGAGTACCCATTCTTGAGAATATGCTACTTAGTCAATAATTAGTATGCAAGTGCTGAACCAAGGCTAAAATGAAATCCTGGTCTGGATACTGGCCCTGAGGTCAAGACTGGATGCCCATCTCTAAACTACCCATTTTTTCTTATGAGTCATCACACACCAAATCAAAGTGAAACATTTAAAGCTGGGTTATTGCCCACTGCTATATGCACAAAGAAAGTGGACCAATTCTAATGCAAACCCACAGAGAATACAAATCTCCACTGTTTTAAATGAAGCCTTTAACTCTTTGAGTGTGTTGCATATCCCTCTGGCACTCAAAGGGTTAATAATTTGAATACTGGAGAGGTGTCCAGTGCTGGAGAACTCTCTAGCATTCAAGAGATTAAAAGCACAATTTAAATAAAGATTTTTTGGGGGGAATTTTTATTTGCTCCCTATAGTGCAATGGGTTTGCTCTAGAACAGGTCCACGGTTTAACTGTATTACAATACCAAAAAAACACACAGGCATTTGGCAAATAATGTAACATGCGAATAGGAATCCTTTGCTACTCAATTTGGAGGGTAGGTAACCGCCTGTAAATATTTATCTAATAGATTTATCTACTGTAAACGATATTCAAAATGTGAAACCTTGCCTCATCTTGACTGTTACAGCCCTTTTTATTGCATTGGGATGCACAGTGAAGCTTGAGACTAAGTTCTTATCCTGTTCTTACTGTGCTATAAACAGGTCTCTCTAGATTGGAGAGTAATTAACCCCTTGAGCACCAGAGGAGTGTGCAATGCATTGCAAAGCAATGTATTGCACACCTCTCTGGTGCCCAAGGGGTTAAGAAGCAGGTTTTGTGTTCATTCAATCATGGCTACACCCATTCAAAATGCAGTTCATTGGTTATGTCAACCAAGAATGAACAGATAAACCTTAAAGCTAAAGCTGAACGTACTTTTCATGTCCATGATTCTAGTAGTAGGCCATGGAATTGTTAATAAGCCAACATGTCCTGTATTTTTGGACTCGAGACTGATGCACTAAGAGGAACAAGAGTAATTCTGGATAAAATCTATCTGCGCCACAGAGGACAAATAAAATGTCCCATTTAAAATCACCTAAACTCATTGAGCTGCAATGCACTGGCAACCCCACTAGCACTCAAGGGTTTAAAACTCCCTTTTAAAGTGGAACTACCAACGCTAAACAACTTGAGTTTAAATAACTCCCCATCTGGCGACTAGCTGCTAAGTAGCGATAGTCGCCAGAATTATTACCTTGTTAAAGAGGATTATCAATTCATTTCGGGCTGACAGGCAGGACGGAGCACAGACATCTTCCCACAGTGACGTCTGCACGCCTGCACTGTCAGTCCCTTCCAGACCTGAACAGTTCCTAGCAACGCCTCCTGGAGCCGGCTGGGACTGACAGAGCAAGAGTGCAGACATCACTATGGGAAGATGTCTGTACTCCGCCCTGCCTGTCAGCCCAACAAGAACTGATAATCCGCTTTAACAAGGTAATAATTCTGGTGACTAGCGATACTAAGCAGCTAGTCGCCAGATGGGGAATTCTTTAAGCTCAAGTTGTTTAGCGGTGGTAGTTCCTCTTTAAATCAATGGGTAATTGGGGGATTTTTATTTTTCCCCAAAATTTCTCCAGGCGTGTTATATGCCAAGATTATTCTACTACCAAACTGGACATGGCATTGTCCGGACACATCATTATAATTGTTTGTGTTATTTTAGTTAATGAGTTTGGTGAAAATGGAGTGCTTTGCAATGCACTGGACACACTTTTGTAACTCGCAGGGTTACAAGCAAGCCTATGGCACTAAAAAGGTTAACAATAACCCTGACCACATGGACAACATAACAGAGAGGTGTGTACCTTCCTAAAATTAAATTGGGCTCTTTTTTAACCCTTTGAGTGGCATAGAGGTATCCAACATGCATTGCATACCTCTCTGCCACTTAAATGGTTAAACCTTCGAGTGCAACAGGGGTACCTAATGCATTATAAAGCATTGCTTTGGATACCCCTCTAGCACCCAACAGGTTAAACCACAAGGGCAATAAAAATACCACATCTGGCCTTGTCTTCAAATGAAGAATGATACATTTCTCACACAGCACAAGTTTGATACAGATGTATCCTTCTATCAGTGTTGAAAGAAACACAATTGATACATTGTCTTTGTAGCAGCCAGCTGATAATCAGAAGCACAAGACACAGCAAGACAAAACCCTCTGTCACTTTCAAGCAGGTCTAAGTCAGGAAGGGGAATCACTAACAGAGCAACAGTATTATTACTCAGGTGTTGTGCATAATATATAATTATACACATACATATATGGTCCTCCAACAGCATTTTAAACAGATGGGGCCCTTGGGACAACACTTTTGCAGACTTCTGCCTATCATCGCCCCCTCCCCCCACCCATTTTTCTTAGTACATCAGCCTCATATGCAGGATATGACAACATAATAACTACCTGGCCTTCTACTGATAACGTTGGCAAGTTACATATGCTGTGAACTGTAGACAATCAACATCTGGTGAGCCACATATTTCCTAACCCTGGCTGTCTTATGCTTGTTTTCATTGCTGTCTCTACCAGTGCTGCAAGGAGACTGATGTATGAATCCACCACCTTATCTATGGAGTATTAGCCTCAATACTTAATTTAAGATTCAGATGCTCTGCATCAAAGCTTTTAATTTCAAGTACTCTTCTATTATACAGAAGGACTTGTGCTTTTAATAGATGCAAGGAATGCTGTGTCTTCGGAGATAAGGACATTAACAAAGTATGATGTAATTAACTGACAAACTGTATTCCAATGCAAGGTCAGTTCTTAATCTGTACAACACAAGAGACTATTCCAGTGGAGGGAGGTGTCTCTCCAGCTGTTGTTGGACTACAATTTGAATCCAATAAACGATGGAGAGATGCAGTTTACCTCCCCTAACAGAGTTCAGTGTTTTTCCTGTATGGACACAATTACTGCTTCCCAATGGGTTGTACACCCCTCTAATCCTTTAACCATCTGAGTGTGCAAGAGGGCTATCCATCTCATTGCAAACTAATGTGGTGACTACCCCTCTGGCACTCAAAGGGTTAATTTTCAGTACCACAGAGTTTGCTAACACACTGCGTTGGCTAGGTCTCCGGTACTGAAAGGGTTAAAGTGGATCACCCCAAATAAAGTCCCCCCCCCAATAACTTTTCATATAGCGATAAGCTTAGAAATAGTAGTATTATCCAGCATAAGTCCAGACTTATTAAAAATCCTACTTGATCTGCATACCTGGGAACTTAACAGGCAAGGCTACCCGGAGGATAGCCCTGCCAGCACCGACTGGGGAGTGAAATGACGCGATTTGCGTCATAAAAGGGGCGTGGCTTAGACGCGAGGGGGGTGGGACAAAAACATTTTTTTTAAAAAAAGGGTAAAATATATGTGGAATGCCGGTAAGAGGGCGGGGAGTGGGAGGAACCTGGGCAGTGGGCAGAGTTTTGCCCACACGGAGATTGAGAGACTGCCCCGGAGACCCGGTAATTACCTGTGAAATACGGAGTCTCCGGGGCAAAACCGGCGAGTTCCCAGGTATATTGATCTGAGACTGACGGGCAGGCTTCTTGCTTTAGAGGCATCTGTGCTCCTGCACCATCAGTACATTCCTTTTACCTCAAGGTACAATGCAGCACCCCCTAGAGGAGACTGGGACAGAAGTGCAGATGCGCAGATGTCTCTAAGGCAAGAGGTCTGTCTGCGCTGATGCCTGCCTGTTTGTCTTGATCAAGTAGGATTTCTTAATAATGCTGTACTTATGCTGGATAATACTACTATTTATATGCTTATCGCTATATGAATAATTATTGGGATGGGCGACTTTATGTGGGGTGAAAGTCCCACTTTAAAGGGTAGGCAACACTATAAAACAACACAGTCTAGCTTAGATTCACTTGTACATTAATTGTGTGCAGTGTCTGAAATAAAAAAATCTACTACAAATCACTAAGGATAATGTAAGTGCTCATGCATTAGACTACTACATGTAGCCATCAGTTGCAACAATATCATGTACTACATTGGTGTAATTAGTAATTGGAGTCCACTGCTGAAATCTTTTTAGTGCCCCAAAACTAAACAATATTCTTCTAGGGGTATAACTAGAACCTACTGAGTCCTAGGCCTAATCACAGCTGCCCCCCTGTATTTTTCCCTGAATTATTTGTTATTAGGGAGTGTTGCATAAGATCAGAAGGTGCTCCATTTGCTAGTGTGTTCCAATTTAACAGGATAGTAATGTTAACATATAAAGTTATATTCATTTGTTCATTGTAATTTTATATAAATCATACTAGCATTTGAAATGCCCTTATCGTTGTATTCTGCTTTGAGTTGAAAGTTCCCCTCTCCCGCCCCTTTCCACTATGTCAGTCAAAGTTTCCTCAGATCTGAAAGCCGGTCTGAACGGATCGCATCTAGGGACAATATTGTGTCAGTTCTCCAGGTACAGGACCATGCTCTAGGTAAGTGTGTAAATTATAACACTCCGAGGCCTAGTAGCAAGGCAACTACACTGTCACCAAACACATACCTTTCTGGAAACATATGCCACTATTAAAGTTACTCAGGTGCTCAACATCTCATGAAAATAATCGGATGAGAAGAGGATTTCCATAAAAATGTTTCTTTATTGTATGACATGTCATAAAAGAGCAAAAAGGGACTTACATATGATATTCACAGCAATCTATTCCTGCTGTAGATTTCAGTGATTATCATATGTAAGTACTTTCTTGCTCTTTTATGCCGTGTCATACAATAAAGAAACATTTTTATGGAAATCCTCTTCTCGTGGCCTGTCTGTTAACCCCTTGGGTGCGCAACACATGGTTTAAAAAATGCATTGCACACCACTCTGATCCTCAAAGGGTTAACATCATTCCTGTGTATCTCATTGCATCTATAATCTTTACTCCAATAAAGTGAACACTCTGAATCAGAATAAATTAACCGGGCCAAGTCATGTAGATATGAATCTTTTAACGATAGATATGCAAGAAGCTATAAAAAAATACTGCATTAGTAATACAGCCCATAACACAACCCAGTAAGCAAATGAAATGTGTCCTAAATTATCTTGGAGTGTGTTTTTATCTATTTGCATTTGTGTACGGCGAGCTGACGTGTCTGAGAAGGAAATACCAGGAGTGGAATTCATGTGCACATTCTATATAATAAATTCGCTAGAATGTTTGTCAGAAGCCGTCATGCCAAGTAGAGACTGCTCGAACGCACAGACTGCTGGGAGGTGTAGGAATGCTGGGAGTTCTGTGCTTGGAGCACAGAATGCTGGGAGTTCTGGGCTGGGAGCATTCTGTGCTTTCGGGCAGTCTCTACAGTGCATGACTATGTCGGCGGTATGACGCAGAGCAGGACCGGCCTCTTAACCTTTTGAGTGCCAGAGGGGGATGTAACGTATTGCACTCAAAGGGTTAACATCGCCCATACCTTGGCCCGTGTACACAGGCTTTTACACTAGTTGATAGTAAAACAGCAATCTGCATGTAACCCCCTGGCAGTCCTATGGGTGCGCAATGTATATAGCACAGGTGACATAGGGAATTATCTCCCTCTATCAGTTCAAGAAAGAACTAGTAAGGGGCTTGCTACAGGCTGTCTCTTCACCTATAATACTGTCAGTGTATATACCACTTAGGGGTACATGTATTCAGGGCCCTGGGAAAAGTATAAATTAGCAGGTCAGTTTAACTCTTTGGATGCTAGAGATCTCTCCAGTGCATTGCATCACACTTTGTTGGAGACCTCTCTAGCACTCAAGGGGG
Source organism: Rhinophrynus dorsalis (assembly GCA_037306005.1). NCBI lineage: Eukaryota > Metazoa > Chordata > Amphibia > Anura > Rhinophrynidae > Rhinophrynus > Rhinophrynus dorsalis. The sequence continues at coordinate 528,756,600 of CM074718.1, forward strand.
TTAAATATTACAGCAGTTTCCCCTCAAGCTTATAGCAGCTTCCCACAATTGTGATGAACATACATTGATTGAACATATAATGTTGTATCCTCACAGCTACGTTCACACAGTGCTAAGTGATTATACCTTATAGCAGGTTCCTGAAATACTGGGACAAGAAGAACTGGAGCGATTCTTTGCCAAACCCTTTGCATCATGGGGGGGGGGGGGTACATAAATTTCCCATAGGGGCTTTAAAGCCAATGAATGTTAGAAGGTTATTCAAATGATTGTTGGAGACTTATTTAGCAATTGGAGTGTTAACCCTTTGAGTACCAGAGGGGTATGCAACGCATTGCAAAGCAATGCGTTGCATACCCCTCTGGCACTCAAAGGGTTAAAAGCCCCACATCAATTAAAGGGAATTTTCATTTGCTCCCTATGGTGCAGTCAATTTTCCCCAGAATACCTCGACTTTTCCATTTCTATATATGCAGCCCTCCAAGTATTCACACAATGCTGAGTTTTCACACATGGCTTTAAGCTTCAAAAACTACTACAAAATGTACAGGTACCAGGATTCCTGGCATGAATATATATATATATATATATTATATTATATATATATATATATATATATATATATATATATATATATATATACACCACTATAATGATCAGCTTTAAAGGGATAATAATGTTTCAAAATAAAAGCAGCTCCAATTAATCTTCATATTATTTATTTAGGCCATGGAGAGTGTTATTTCAGTACTGTCAGAGTTGTAATTCAAGAGTAATTGAATGATAAAGTTTTCCCCTCCGGCCCCTTTTACTGATGTAACATTGCTCACCTCAGAGAAGCAAGACTGTCTGGCTGGATCACAGAGAAGGACAATCTTCAGTGAGCATAAGGAAAAACCTGAAAAACCTGTCATGGTGGGTAGGGTTTTCCTTATGCTCCCAGTAAGAAGATTGTCCCTTGCTGTGAGCTGTCTGTTCAGGTGACCAAATTCCACAGCTGAGGGGAAGTGGCTTACACTAGGTAAAAGGAGGGGGATATTTTATCATTCGGTTACTCTTGAACTACAACTCTGACAGTATTGACACTCTACATGGCCTAAATAAATACTATGGAGATTAATTGGAGTTGATTTTATTTTTAAACAGTATCTCATTAACCTCTTGCATGCTACAAAGGTCATCAATTCATTACTTGTATACAATCAAAAGCAGAGCTGCGAACCCTTTGAATGCCATGGAGGTAGCTAATGCATTGTGAAGCACTGAACTGGAGACCTCTCTAGCATTCATGGAGTTAAAAGCCCCATTTAAAGTTGAACTATAACCTATGAATAAATTTTTATTAATTTGCTTAAAGGGATAGTAATACTTCATTTTAACTTTATTTTATTTTGTAGGCATTAAAAAAACATGAAGAATGATATAAGTCTTATCTCTGAAACCTTTATGGTTTAAGAGATATTCACAAACAAAGTATCCCCCCCCTGTTCAACCAGATCAGAAGGGAGATGCCCAGGTAGACTGCAGAGAGGGACAATCTTCAATTAAGATAATGGAAAAAGCTGAAAAACTTGTCAAGGGGGGAAGGGCTTTCATTGTTTTCATACAAAGAAGACTGTCCCCTTCTGTTATCTGTACTGTCATACAACCAGACTCACATCTGAGAAGAGATGGCTTACACTAGGTAAAAGGGGCGGGGAGGGGAACTTTGCTTGTGAATATCTCATAAACCATAAAGGTTTGAGAGATAAGACTTATATCATTCTTCATGTTTTTTTAATGCCTACAAAATAAAATAAAGTTAAAACGAAGTATTACTATCCCTTTAACAGAAGTACTTACCTAGGTAGGGGTCCTTCATATAGGAGTTAATTGCATCTGAATGCAATGTTTTAGTTGTTATTGATCTCTTTTGTAGTACACAGATAATGGTTTGTTTACAATCTGATAACAACTTGTGTCCCTTATGAATCATTCAAGTCCACTGAAGCTTATATTTTGTGGTGTGGAGGTGTGACCTAGAGGTGTTTTCCAACAAAGATAATTAGACACCAGAGACTGCAAATGTAATTAAAAAATACATAACTACACCTGATGGCTATAAGGACACCTACCTAGAATCTGTTAAAACAAATTAAGAGCCACTTATTTCTCAGGCATAATACTGGGAATTTGGTGAATATGTATTTTGTCCCCAAGCAGCTGGTTTGCCTTAGAGTTGCTCCAACTTGTCTTTATACACAAGGCCCAGCATTGTTAAAAATTAAGCTGTTAACCCTTTGAGTGTCAAAGGGGGTGAAAAACACATTGTGGTGCAATTTGTTGGACACCCCCTCTGGCACTCAAAGGTTTAACCCATAAACTTGTATGTTCTGCAGATCTGTAGTTATCTAGATAGACAGACAGATAGATAGGATAGCTAGATTAGACAGACAGGATAGACAGACAAACAGAGAGAGCTGTATATTCAAAAGAAAAGTGGAGGAATTCTGAGCCAAGCCAACTGCACCATAGGGGAAAAAAAAATTCCAAAAATTGCTATTGATTTAAATGGAGATTTTAACCCACTGATTGCTAGAAAGGTCTCCAACACATTTCTTCTCAATACAATTGAAACTTCTCTAGCATTCAAGGGGTTAAAATCCCCAGTTAAATTAATGGCAATTTTTAGTTGCGCCCAACAGTGCACCTGTTTTATCCCAGAATTCTTCTACTTTTCTTTTGAACATACAAACCACAGAGAGAGAGAGACAAAGGAAAAGATCGACATACAGACAGACACACACAGATAATCTGCAGTTATTGGCACTCACAGATATTATGTATGTAAAAATGTCTGGGCGCTGTCTATAGCTGTGTACACAGAATATATGAAGTCTCTGATCGCTCAGAAGTCTTAAAGTAACAGTCAGCCTCCTTACTGACTTTACATATTCTGCAAGTACATTATATGTAGACTCAGATTGCCTATGTTTCTTATATATTTTCTTCAGATTCACTTTTTTTCCTTCTAATGTCCTTGACAGAGAACTCTGAGAGCTTTCTGTTGGGTGGGATTGTGAAAGCAGAGACTGTGCAAGAATGTATAAATAATAAAATGTAAAAAAGATAATGATACAATGTAGAAAAACCTAACTCTGCAAATATACAGATCACTCAGTGCTGCAAGGAGACTGCAACATTGTATACATAGCTCTGCTTTCACAACCGGTAACAGAGCAATGCCAGACATTAAAGTGTTTAAAGAATAGGTGAAGATGAAAAAAGAAAAAAAACAAAAAAACACCAAAACAATAAAAAGTACAGACACATTGAATTCCCATATTATGAACTTGCACATTATGTAAAGTCAAAAATGAGGCTGACAGTCTCTAAAGATTTGAATAAAATGTGGTTTTGCAGCAGCAGATTCAGTCATTTTACATGCACTCCTCAATTCCTGTGATGTACAATCTAAACACAGAATTAGCGAGTGAGAGAGACAAGGCAATGGAGAGGTAAAGAGAAAACAGCTAACTATAGAAAACTTCTTGGGGAGACATATGCTGCTGCTGTAAAGAAACAGTCACACAGCTGGTGGATGTGGAAACAGAGCTTGGGAATAGACAGACACACAACTGGAGAAAAGGAGAGAGAATCAGACAGCTGAGATACAGGTAGAGAGAGGCTAGGAGTTATGAAATGAGATATACATCCATGTTCAAAGCACATGGCTTGGGGTCAGTGAGAGACACACACAGCTGGTTGCCAAAAGGAGCACCCAAGAAAGAAAGAGAGAAAGAGAGAGAGAGGGAGACATACACAGCTAAGAGTCAAAAGACAAACATTCACACATCTGGGGGGTCATAGAGACAGATACTGACAAATGGGGGTCACAAAGACACTCACAGCTGGGATCCGAAAGAGACACAGAAATATACAACTGGACTTCAATGACAGAGACATACAAACAGCTGGGATTTAAAGAGAGTCATAATATTTGGAGACCGAGTAAGACACAGATTTGGGAGTCAGAAAGAGAAACTTATGCCTGGGGGTTGGTTAGAGACAGTGTTTAAAGTCAGGGAATGAAAGGAACAATGCTGGGGTCAGAACTCAGGGATTAACCCCCACACACATAATGGGTCAAGGAAACCTGACATGCTGACATGAGGGAGGTGGGAACTTTAGTGGTGAATATCTCTCAAACTTTTAGGACTTTCTCCAAATACTTTATTTTTTTTAACATCTATAATATTGAATAAACTTAAATATTGGCATAACTATCCCTTTATAATGCTAGAGAGGTATCCAGCACATTGTTTTGCAGTGCACTGGATACCGCTCTTGCATTTAAAGGGTTAAAAGCCCCAATTAAATCAGTTGTGATTGCTGCATGCATCCCTATAGTGCAGTTCGTTTTCTCTCAAATTGCACCACTTTACTTAGTACATCAGCCTCACTGCTTTTTCCACTTTCTTGTGCCACTACAGAGGAACATATTTCATTTGCATATCAGTTTGACCCTGCCCACAAAAACAGCCCAGGCCTGCAATGTCAGGTAAATCTGCTCTACAGGAGGAAAGCACTCAATTTGTTGCAGTGACACTGGTCTTTTTAGGTACCTAGAACAAGGAGCCATATATGCCAGTGGCTCGCACCCAGGGTGCTGTGGAGCTTTGGTGTGCTGTGGATACCAGCTTAGCATGCCCCATTTTCTATGTGAAGTTGCTGCAAAAATATTTTAAATTTGACTTTCTAATGTATATTTATGGAAATTATTATGAAAAATATGCTCTGATGTAATTATGACAATGACACCTAAAAACAACTATACATTTGTTTACTGTCCCCTTCATTAAGTCCTTCAGCAAGGAGTTATAAAATGCTAAGGGAGCCCTGAATATTGACGACTAACATGTTAGGGGTGCCTTGAGTGAAAAAAGATTTAAAACTGCTGATTTATGTGGTACCCACCTTCACTGTTAGGGTGACATTTCAACAAGCAAAAAAAAAAAAAAAAAAAAAAAAAAAGAGAGAAATTCTCTAAGTTCAAACAACTAGTTGCCAAGTGGAAATTTGGGAAATTTTTATTTATTACCCAAGGTGCAGTTGGTTTAACGCACATTTGCTCCACATTTATTATTATGGCCCAATGAGTACTGGTTAAAACATGGTTGCCACTTCCATGTAGGGGAGTGATTCTCAACCAGGGTGCTGTGGCACTTTGATGTGCCATGGACATCAGCTTAGGGTGCCCCATGTTTTCTATGAACAAAAAAAATGGATTTTTAAATAAAGATTTATAGAAATTGTTATGCACACTATGTTTAGTTATGGTATTATGATTATAAGACCTCATAATAATGTATATCTATGTATTGCATCCTTCATTATGCCCTTGATAAAGTACATTAAATATGTTAGGGGTGCCCTGAATATTCAAGATTACATGTTAGGGGTACCCCGAACAAAAGAGATTGAGAACCACTGATGTAGGGTAAGGATGAGAAACCTGTAGCTCTCCAGCTGTTTTTGCACCACAATTCCCATCATCATAAGCCAACCATGAAGGAAATGTAGTCCAACCAGAAGCTGGAGAGCACCAGGTTGCCCCACTCTGATGTAGTGTTATTTGCCCTGCACTTCATACACTGAAAAGAAGAAAGAGCAGTAGGGTCCACAGTAAGAGACCTTATGAACAATAGAAATGTGGAGACATTTTGGCGCAAACCAAATGAACCACAGGGGAGAAAAAAAACTTCACACTGCTTTAAATGGGAATCTCCATTTCAAGCATTAACTTTTTTATTATTATTATTTCTCCCCTATGATGCAGATGGTTTGATCTTGAAATGCTCCTTTTTTCTTTTGTGAATAAGGCTCGGTAATCAATAATTAAGGATATGACTCACTTAAAGTGTAATTATCACATATTGCTAAGTCTGCTCTAATGGCAGCAGACTTACTAAAAATGTACTGGTCTGCTTGTGCTGCCTCCCAAATGACTTCTTTAAGTCACTGGGAGAGTGTCTTGGCTGGAACACAACTCAGAAGTCTGTGGCCATAAATGCCTGGGTTGCATGCACAGGTTCCATAGTGCAGATCTGCCAATAGAGCAACTATAATATGATAGCTACTCTTTATATTTTTTCACCAGTGAGTGTTATACAGCATCAGTAACAAGTACACAGTGATGTTGCTAACCTGCCTCTGCTGGAGTACCTTTCTAAGAGTCATGTAGATATGTCAGTAGTGTATAAAAAACTAAAATTACTGCTACTACAGGCCAGTGCTTTTCAATCTATTTGCTGAAGGAAGGCCTAACCCACAGTATAGAATTTTCAGGCCATATAATGAATAAGTATAACTACACCTAGGTATTTTTAGATCTTGCAATGAGAATGAAAAGAACAAATAAATCCTACTTAACAGTCTGTATAAAGATAATTATAAATTCATGATTCATATGTTTGCCAAAAAAAAAAAGAAAGGGACACCTTAAAAGGATGTCCCTTATACACCAAAATACTCTGATTGAGAACCACTGCTAGTTTGGGAAATACTGAAGGTTAAAATCCATATCTCATCATTATCATCTTCAGTCATTGTCTATCCACTGCAGGATGAAGGCTTCCTCAGCAACAGCAACAACTTTGGTCCTGTGCCTTTTGTTGCCACTGTATACCAACACATTTGGTAATTTTATCTATATATTATCTACAAATAACTGAATGTGTTTTATAGCATGTAAGTCACAATTTCTTCAAGAGCAAAATCTAACAGAACCTTCAGTTATTCTCTTAGACTATTATACCAGTATTAGTGTGTAGATCTACTGCTGTTTCTTATACTTCAGACACAGCTCTGATGATAGTATAGCTTGTAAGGAAACTGCATGCACCAACTGGAAGAATCAGAGAGAGATCTCGGTGGAGGCAAAGGTATCCTTCTCAGGCTCTACTGCTTCCCTACACAATAACTTTAGGCCCTATGTTCAAAAGAAATGTTAGGAGTTATGGGGCAAACCAACTGCACTACAGGTGAGAATTAACAATTCAAAAAATTACCAGTGATATAAATGGGGTTTTTAATCCCCTGAATGTTAGAGAAGTCTCCGCCTCTCTAGCATTCAATGTATTAAAATCCCCATTTAAATCAATGAGAATTTTAGTTCTGCCCTATAGTGTGGATGTTTGCCCCAGAACTCCTTCCTTTTACTTCTGAACATACAGACCGAGATCGTCTGATATTTGAGTAGGACCATTTAATTCTGAGTACTATTGAACTGAATTGAAGTGGTTATCACCCTATTCAGCTCCTCATCTAGATGCTTCTTTTTTGTCTTTCATCCTGAGGCACCAGTGAGATGGACATCACTAGGCAGCTACTCCTGCCTCACATAACTGAATAAGCTCCCAGAATCCTTTGAGAAACAAACAAAAACAGGTCTGTGCACAGGTCATTAGTACTGTATTCTAAAGTGGCGATTTTGTGTTGTTAGGGCTTAGTAAACAATCCTCCACTAACAAACAATAAAACGCAAGCAGATAAACAGAACAGTCTATTTATATGCATGTGCCCTCAGCTTTATAAGAGTATTAAAATAATAAAAAAAAAATAAATAAAAAAGTAATGTTCCTAAAAGCGTTGCTGTATTAGCACTGAATATAGTGTGGTTCTATTGCTGCACAATAAAAGGATGTTATACTGTTTTCTCCCTCACTGAAGCATTTGTACATTCTGATTTCCTAGAGGGATAAGCTCTTTTAATATCCATGTAAATGAGTAGCTACATAGCCGTTTGATATTAAACAATGCACACCCTTTTCTCTCACATTATATATTATATATACACACACACACATATTATATATTTAAACATGCATACATACACCAAATACATATACACACTGAGCCACTGTTTAATGATCAGGAGTGGTACTCAATCTGCACATACATACACAATGTCCCCCCCACACACAATCGGGTCATATATTTGTATATGTTAGAACAAAGGGTTTATTGGTAATTTCACAGCCCAATACCACTACAGCTGCACACAGAATTAGGTGACCCACAGACGGCTTGAAAGGGTCATTTTAATCTAATAAAACGTATAGTGCTTGCAAGCCTAAAAAAACCCAGCCAGCCAATCGGTGATCTAAATGCATGCGGACTAAAGGTTAGAGCACTGAATATCACTTGCTTAATGAAAATGTTGTTAACTGACATTCAGGGATGAATGAGCCCAAATACCAGCGCATGTTGAAATTCTCCAGACTTGAATGACAATGGGAGCACAGGAGGATCGCAGCCAGCCCTAAGCACATCTGAGCCTGCTCCTGCTTTCTCCCATATCTGTTTGCCATGCTCTTGTCATTCCGTGTGTTACAGAACATCAATCATAAATAAAAGAGTCGCTAGCCTGAGAGTACCCAGGTCTGATTTATAAACATTAGCAGGGAATATGGTTACCATTTTCCCTCAAAGCCATATCGGCATTGCATGCCCATTAACCCCTTGGATGCTAGAGAGGTTTTTAGTAACTTCCGAAGCAATATGTTGGAAACCCCTTCGGCATCCGTGGAGTTTTAACCTTTTGAGTGCCAGAGGGGTACGCAACGCATTAATGCGTTGCAAATCCCTCTGGCACTCAAAGGGTTAAAAAGCCACCAAGCAAGAGAGGAAAAGGTGACCCAAAACAATTAATTGTGACATTATCAACAAAATAATGGGGTGACAAACACAATCACCGGTTGTTAGTGATGCTAAAATAATAATGCAGAGGGGGGACTAACGTGTTTCGTGCCTACAATAGGCTATTCATCAATGTCAACCCTGTGAGGTACGCAATTCGATGCGTACGGCTCTGGCACTCAAAGGGTTAAAAATGATACCCTCTACTACACAAAAATAATGGAGTCTCAGGTATTAAAAAGAGTTGGATAAACTCTTGGGCAAACCAACTGCACTTAACCCTTTGAGTGCCAGAGGGGTATGGGACGCATTCCTCTCTGGCACTCAAAGGGTTAAGGGCAGATAAAACTTTCCATTGATTTAAATGGGGATTGGCGGAGCAATGTGTTGGAGACCTCTGTAACATTCAAGGAGTTAAAACTAAAGCCCCCTTTCAATTTCTTGGGAGATTTTAGGGAATGTTTAAATTGTCCTCTATGGCTGCAGTTGGTTTGCTCCAGAATGACTCCAGTACTGCATCAGCCTTGTACTGTTCTTTATATAACACACATCTAAAACGTAAAAATATGATATATGAAACCCAAATAGATTATATGGTTAGCAATTCAGCAACAAAAACAATTTTATTCTTTAAAAGATAATACAGAACAAATGATTTAGTAATATATTTGTAAAATGATTATGGTTTACACTCAGCAGGTTAGGGAGATGAAAATTGTTTTATAATACAACATATGTAAATGCTATTTATTTTATGATTCTCATTACCAGGCAGTTATTTTTGCACGTTAATTATGGCAATCCAAAAAAAGATCCACTGTAACTCAGTACATTAAAATAACATTTAAAATAGCACTGTTTGGAAAGGTAAAGACATATTTGAACGCTTTAAAGTCCAGATGGGCGTGCAAAAGCATTGCTTTGGGCGCCCCTTGGTCCTTACTCCTTTGAGTGCCAGAGGGGTACGCAACGCATTTTGCGTTACGTACCCCTCTGGCACTCAAAGGGTTAAACGCTCTCTGGTTGCCAGATAGGTAACCAACGCATATGCAGTACATACCTGGCACTTAAATTGTTAATATATTAAGGTACACACAGACTGTTTAAAATAGGAAACCGAAAAACAGCTTTTTTTTCATGCACAACCCCCCCACACACACATCATTTCATTTTTAGCGTTAATTAACATAGATTTAAAAAAAAAATCAGAAAAGGGAATAATTAGAAACAACCACGAATCTCATTTTGTCAATCTGGTCTGAGAACATATGGTTTTTATAAGTATAATTTAGTTTTCTAAATATTAATAGTTTATCCAGTGAATCAATGACAGAACACCTTGCAATATAACCAACAAGATAGCAGAAATATAGACCAGAGCATTTAGGCTTTTTTTTTTTTTTTAATGAAAATCATGTCAATCCTTAAATTCATTGTATTTAGCATGGATCAAGGCAAACGCAGCACAATCGCTGTCCTGCAAGGCTTGCAATGATTAACCCTTTGTTATGGACATCTATAATGCATTCTCATACGTCCAAGAGGTTAATATCAAATTTAATTTTAGACAACACAGCTTAAAGTAAGAGCAACCTGGATTAACTCCGAGGGCCGGAGGTCTGTGCTTTGAAATGCATTGCACAACCCTCTAGCATTCAAAGAGTTAAACATTTTTCGTATTTCAGTACCCGACATGAAACAGCAATATAACAGAAAGTGACTCTGGAACCAGCTTCGAGGCTATACATAAAACACTGAGACGCCCCTCTCCGTTAACCCTTTGAGCGCCAGAGGGTTGCGCTACGCATGCCCCAAAAGAACAGATACTCCACACGTTCCTGGTCTGTGGTACCTCACAGCTCCTTGTAAAGTGAAAGTAAATGAGAAGGAAACGCTTTACCAGCCACCATCTGGCACTGGGAGGTTCAGTGCCTCAGAAATATCTTGTTTACCAACACTTGGTTGGTTTGGTTTATTTCTTGACCATAAGGTCACCTTGATCACTAAGTCATAACCAAGGGTTAATATTTTAAAATGCCACAGAGATGTGCTTCCCACACCCGTCTGTTTATCATAGGGGTTAACTCTTTGAGTGTCAGGGGGTATGCAAAGCATTGGAATGCGCTGCATACCCCTTGCACTCAAAGGGTCAATTGCCACATGCAGACTTGTGAGGGAAGGCAGGTGCTGGTTCAGTAGAACCATTTAGGAGGCAGAGTGGTGCTCGGTGTATTACTAGGAAATGTGTTGCACACCTTTCTGGTCCTTAAAAGGTCCAGTGAGGGTGTACATAAACGAATTTTGCCCTGGCTTTATTAAAGTGATATCACTAAAAGGAATTCGAGTGTCCCTCACAATGCCCTAATACTCCCTTAGCCAGACTCAAGTGAAGTCCCCTTTCAAGTCATTTCGTCTTGATTTAGTCCTGTGTCTCCCTTTGCTAGGAATTTTACTTCAGGTAATGTGAGTATCCAGGGAAAAAGGTAATATTAACCCTTGTTACGCCACACAGTTAACTGCAAAAGGATATTCGCTCAAAAATCCAGTTCTCTAGCTTCATAAATCAGGGATGGACAACAGCAGGCTCTCCAGCTGTTGTTGGACTAAAACTTTCATCAGCTTTGGATGATGGGAGCTGGAGACCAACAAAATCTGGTGACCCTCGCGTTACCCACCGATGCCACAGACTGTTAATGACCCTCTCTTCCAAAGCAAGAGATTCCTCTTAACCTCAATAGTGCCGGAGTAGTCTCACCCATAAATATCCTTCTTTAGCAGCCTAACGCTTTTAAACTAGAGGTTTTCCAGCATCCAAAGGGTGAAAATATTAAGCACAAGTTAAAATGTAATATTAGTCATATATATATATATATATATATATATAGTTTTAAATTAACTATTTAAGGACATGAGGGTATGCAGTGTATTGCTTCGCAATGCGTTCAACACCGCTGGTCCTTGAAGGGTTAATTTAAGTTTTTTTGACTAGATTTCAGCCTTTAAAAGCTGAAGCATTTCCATTGACTCAACGACAATAGACACAGCGGTATAGAATTAGGTCTTTGTATCAGCTACGAAATAAATCATATTAACATAGTATAGTGTACAAGTGTCTTGCAACCAACAACAGCAATGTGTATATTTAATTGGTAGTAGATTTGGTACAGACATTAGTGTGTGGGGGTGGCACCAGGAGGGCAGACAGCATTCAGTGCCATTCTATGACCTCTACTATGTGTCAATGAAGGGGGCTTAATAGATGTAACACCTACAGCATCCAATAAATTGATACAGTGTGGTTCACCATCTCTGCTAAAACTACTGTGCCCCCTCCTCTCAGTCCCCAGCAGCCTGCTCAGTTTAGGCAGACACGCACACACAGCCAAGCTCTATGGCTGCTGCTGCTAATCAATGACCGAACTGAACAAAGGCAGGAGGAGAGGATCAATTCCTAATACTATCAATCCACGCTCATCATCGGTCTCTGTTCTCCCTGTTTCATTAACACTTGGGCCCCCCAACCCCACAAACACTCACAACCAATATCCCTCCACCCCAAACCATGCCCCCTGGGCACCCACCTGGAGCCGCCGTAGATCAAACCTCTTCCAATATTGAACCATTGATCCCACATTGGCGGCCATCTTGGGGGATATCGAAGACAAATTGTATTTGTGTGTGTGTGTGTCAGGATGTCTATTATTTCTTCTCTCCGATCTCACACAGGCTGGACTCAGTCTCCGGTTTGAACCAACCTCTTCTTTCCTTCCCCCTCTTGACTTAATCCCCTTTCACCGACTCACACCCACCCAGCCATGGGAGAGCATGGCTTGTAATCCCCCAAAGTGTAGCAGCAACCTCCGCTGGGCTCCAGGTCACCCCGGAACTGTTCTGCACCAAGTTGCTTTTTTTTCCTTGCAAAACTTATCGATAGTGACGTAACATACAGATCGATACACACTGGGAGTGCAGGAGGTGGGGTGCAATTCAATTAACATGTGAGGTTTGAGATGCTGTGTGATAATCCAGTCTGCCCTCCCTCCCCTGCTGTCTGGTGGTATAGACTGCATACAGTTGCAGGACAGTCTGTGCACAGGGGGTTACGTGGGATGTGCTGGGGGCTGTGCTGTGCATGGGATGTACACAGAGGTATATCAGCTGGACAGAGGGATATACAGAGAGATGTATATGAGCTGTGAATAGTGATGTACAATAGGTTGGTATCCTGACAGTATTAGCATCAGTCCCGCCCCTAAGGCTTTCCTGCTGCCTTTGCTCTGCCTGCTGGGAGTGTCCTGTTGCAGTGTAGGAGCTGGCATATCTACCGGGTCCTAGATGCTTACTTTAATTTATTCGTTCCACATTGCCCATTAACACTTTAAAAAACACATATTCACTCACTGTTTAAACGGATAGTAATACTTTCTGTGTAAAAAATTACATATTGTAGTGTTTATCCCCCTGAGTAAAAAAAAAAAGGGTACTCTCACTGCTGAAAGGTGTTTTATTCAAAAGTTATTACAGCTCAAAGTTGAAATTTTTAGGTGCGATATCATAGTGGCCTGGAATTGTACAGTGGTGCTGTTGTTACACCATCCTATGGACAGCTCTGGTCCATAGACCATAAATATCCATAGCATGGTGTAGCAACAGCGCCACTGTATAATTTCAGGCCACTGTGATATTGCACCTAAAAAATCAACTTTGAGCTGTAATAACTTTTGAATAAAACACCTTTCAGCAGTAGGTGTACTGTTGTTTTACTCAGGGGGATAAACCCTACAACATATTTTTTTTTTACATTTTAAGTATTACTATCCCTTTAAAGCCCCTCATTTAAGCTGTTAAAGGAACACTAACACCTAAAATTCTTTAGGTCCATACATGAGTATTTACCTTGTATTCCATGCTAGCCTTTGTAAAAATTCTCTATTTGTTTTCTGAAGTCTAAAATGTAGTCATATATGCTCTCTGTGGCTCTCATGTCTGCTTTTTGAGGGATCGTTTTACATCATCAGTCTTGATAGGTGTCTCAGAAATTATAACGTTTTGTTGCCTTTTAATGGGCCTGAGATAGGATATGAAGCTTTCTGAATAGAAGAGCAGTGGATACAAATTTAAATACATTAACAGCATTAGCTTTGTTCAAAAAACAAATTGCCTCCATATAGGACTATCTACATATGTATTAAAATGCAAATATGGGAATAGATTTTAGGGATCTATCATAAAAATAACTACATTTTTACAAATGCTAGCTGTAAGTTTCGGGATATTTAATATTATAAAACCAAATTTCATATTTTTGGTATCTGTTCCCTTGAGATCATGTCATAAATTTTACAATGCTCAAATTATGATTTATAAATTACAGCTAGAGATTTTAACACTTTCTTTGCCAATTGACAGTGAGTACACTCATTCCCCAAATTACACAGGGGATTAATTAAATATTTTTAACCCTTTCTTTGCCTAATTATTGGATTACACTCAGCAATCTATGCATTACCTGGAGCTATGAATTTTATCCTTTTATTGCCTTGTGGAGCCTGCTTGCACTCAGTCCACAATGTGAGCTGTATCAAGATCTAAGTAATGTAAATCTCCAAGTACCATTTACAGTTTGATTACACTCATTCTCCAGTTTAGGCAGAAGATAGATCTAGAGATGTTAACATGCTGTCTATGTAGAAAGTGAAGAATGATACACAGTTCCAACGATTCTTGGCCTATTCACACACAAAACACAATGTCCCATGTACACGCAACTTACCACTTAACCTGGTTTACAGATCCCTGTGACAGAAATGGTATCTCATAAGTGTGTATCTACTCCCTCCTAGTCCAGAGCACAACTTGGGAAGGAAGGGGGGTAATTCATTATTGATAAACCCTCCAACTAGGCAACCTACTCAAAACATCTGACCCATTTACATACACTACACCAAGGGCTTGATTTAAAGAAGTCAGACTCCAAAAAAATATCTAATGGCAGTTTTTCAAGCACAATAAGCAAGTCAAAGAACTGTTCCATGAAGAACTGCTGACAGAAAAAGAAGCATATCAGCCACTAAACTTAGTGGCCATTTCACCCCATAAAACATACAACAAACTGTCTACGCTGCAATTCAAAGGACTGAATTCTAGACCCAGTTTTTATGGGTGTAGAATCCCTAAGCCCAATATCAATACACCCAAACTACATCCAAAATGTGTCCAAAGTCAGTAGAATTAACCCTATGAGTGCCAGTGGGGTATAATTACCTCACGTGCACTCACAGGATTAATCCAACTAAGTAACAAAGCAACAGCCCATAAAAAGTAACACTTACCAGTAATCTTGATGTCCAGTGGAGTCTTTAGCACCCTGGTCAGCTATGGTCCATTTTCTTTCTTCTCTCTTCCCATTTCTTTCTCTTCTTTCTTCCTCTGGTCCTTCTTCTGTCTTCCATCTTCTGGTCATGTACCTGTAAAAAAATTAAGAGATATCAAAAAAATACAATACACAGTGGGGTTCAATACTGATTATGGACACAACCTCTCTGCTAGGCAACCCAATCAATTATATAAGGATGGAAGTGTAACTCAATTACTACTTTTTGTGACCAAATCATACATATCATGTATAGGGTGCCAGAGATCCTCCTCATCGAGTGTATATAGCCAACCAAGAACAAAGACGTGGATCCTAAAAGTAGCACTTGGCCAAATATGTACAATACCAAAAAACAAATTAATCAAGAAATGAAAAAGTAAAAAAAATGAATTTATTAAATTTAGATGACAAAATCACCAACTGGGACAACAGGCAACCACAGTGCACATTCCTCCAGTAACCACACCAAGCAAAGATATACCACATAAAAGCTAACCATTAAAATCCCCCCACCCCAAAAAAATTAAACAAAAATAAGTAAAATAAAAAATAATGTGGCCAACTCAGTACAAATCTAAACTGATATCAGTCAGAGAAAAATCTCAAAACATGATATCACAGAAATAGGGACATAATGGAAATGGTAAGTGATGATATTGTTCGAAGAAAGTCCACAAGATATGAGTAACAATGGATGTCACACAGAATCATATGCTGATGAAGTACAGTCAATAATATTGGTGTATTTTAAATGAAAACGGATCAGTGATAATGAATAATGGAAGTAGAAAGTTAAAGGCTGAGTCTGATTGTCTTCCCCGTATAAAGATAGTATATAACACTGGCTCACATAAGTAGTGGGATATTATTTCTCACCCGTCTTCCTCCATCAAAGGGCTAAATTGCCACACTTGATACAGGAGATAAAAACATCACTCACACTTTGCCGCTAGTCCCACAGTAGGCTCCACCTCAGAGCAATCAATGGATATAGCAAAGGTTCAACTGATATCATCCCATCTGAAGCACGCCAGAGGCAAATAATCATTATATACGATTGTGATCACTCCATCCGGCTTCCACCTTCATCCATTTATTGCCATTTCAGTCCCTAATCAAATGGC
Source organism: Rhinophrynus dorsalis (assembly GCA_037306005.1). Taxonomy (NCBI): domain Eukaryota; kingdom Metazoa; phylum Chordata; class Amphibia; order Anura; family Rhinophrynidae; genus Rhinophrynus; species Rhinophrynus dorsalis. The sequence continues at coordinate 528,772,779 of CM074718.1, forward strand.
ATAAATATAATAGGTGAATCACGCAGATACCTCCTGTACATGGGTACATATCCATACACCAATTCTCCTGAACGAAATGCATCGCCTGACAGAATCGGTATCCCCTAAGTGCTTCTCTGTTCCTTCCTCTCTAACCATAGATCTAAGTTGGGATTACACTCATTATGAACAACTCCTAGGCAACCCACTTAAATCATACATTACCTATATAATACACTAAACCACCTTTTCTTGTCCACAATGAAACCCCTGGCTTAATTAGTACTCCCTGACTAAATGTGTATGGTCTCCCTCTTGGCCCAGAGCTACACTCATTATGGGAACATTTATACTGCTTGTCAATCCACTCAAAATACACCTGACTCATATACATACACCAACAATCCCCATCTGGCCCACAGGCAAACTCCTGACTGAATTGGTATCACCTGACTAGGTACATATATGCATGGGGACCTAAGTACGTATATGCATGAGGGGTCATTGTCAAACTCATTGCAGTTCCTCACTCATTATGGACGCAATTCCTGTGCTGGTCAACCCACTCAAAACACTCTTGATCCATATATATACTCCACCTACCTCTCCAGGTCCACAGACACAATCCTGCAGAACTGGTGTACCTTAAGTGTATATTGATTACCACCACTGCCCCTTGCCTCAGAAAGTCAAGTGTCCAGATCTAGGGCCTATGAGAGAAGCAGCTGCCTCTTGAAGGGCCAGCTTGCCCACCCATTTGCCTGCCAACAACAGCTCTGAATACAAGAAGCAGAGTCACTTGCTTCTTTTACGGCTTGTGCATCACTGATATATGCAGCTCGTTGCAACTATTAATGTGGATTGCACTTCAAATGGCTCTGGGTTTCCAACTGTCTTAGGGTCACTCTATAATCCATCATCGCCGTCTGGTCCCCATTTGCTCCTGAGAGAACCCTTGGGATGCACAGCCGGGGCCACCTCATGGCATAGCAAGATCCTCTTTATCCCCCAAGGACAGAAATGAAGCTTGGGGTGTCTACCTCCAGGCTCCCTGCTGCCTATTGCCTAGATGTCTGTGGAGTCACATCTGCCCAATGCATGAGCGCTTCAGACAGCATCCTCAACAAGGATTACCAAGTTGCCCATAGGAAAGGGGAAACCAGCCGTACTTAACCCCACCACCACATTTTTAATTAGATCTCAAAACACATGTAGATTAGAAATTTAGATGTCAAGAGAATTTCTCCTCCATTGCCACATGGTGGAGTGACCTAGTAGGTTCTACCATCTTCTGCCGGCTCTTTCAAGTATATTATTAAATGGAGGAAAATAAACTAACTACATATCCTTCTGGAACTGCATCTGAAAATGAAGAGTCCAGCTCTGAATCCCCACCTGTCCTCCATATGGTGGATATATAATGTTTAGGAGACCAAAATCCCCCGATATTGCTCATGTGCCCAAGCCCTTCTGATCAAGGCCCAGCTCATATACAGTGTTAGACTGGTACAGACCCTTGTTGCAATGGAACCTATTCTCCCCAAAGTTGTGTTGTTTGAGAATGCAGGCCAAAACTTGTGGTAAACTCCATTTAAGTCTAAATACCAGATCTAGAAGATACTTGACAAATACTATAAGGGAAAGCTGAAAAAAACTTTAAGTGTGGAATGATTAAATGAAAATGAATGTGGTCCATGCAGTCTGTCCATATGATTCAAACTGAAAGGTCAGGACCAGTGGGGAAGGAGTTGTGGCCCAGATGATCAACTTCTTGATGAGCCCAGACAGGCACCAGGGGTGAATGTAGTTATCCAACCTTTGTTGCCAGCCCGCTCCATAGCAGCATAGCTGTCAAATGGACCTTAGGGAGATGCCATCCTAATTGCCTCCACTGGATCCATTCAGTCCTTCCTTGAAGAGTAGAGTCCATAACCACAGGCAAAATGGTTCAAACTAGAGACTGAGGGTCCATCACAAAATTCTGCGATGTCTTAAAGGTAAGGGCAGGAGAGCAATGAGAAACAGAATTCATCAAGTTTTGGATTACTTACCCACTATAGGGAACTTCAGCGAGTGTGGACCCTTGTAGGACAGTAATAGTATTTACAATAGCAATTACGATCAGTATGAAAGGAACCAAAAGTTCAGAAATTTGGTGTACTTGCTTGGATGGAGAACCAATAGGACACAGTTATCAACTGTGGCATTATGACTGTTTCTATGACAGAATCACCCAATAAACATGACAGTACCCCTGAATCCGAGAAGACTTGGATGGCCTGGGATAGCTTGAACCACAGCAAATTCATGGAGAGCCCAGTGCTAAATCATAGTAGATTACCTGATTCTGAGATAGCTTGTTGTGTGTAGCAGAGTAGCTACCTTGCTGCAATTTCTTTTAAATCAAGCATTTGCTGAGGGGGGCCATGGGAGATGAGGATGGGATAGAATATCTCAGTGTAAGATAGTAAAGCTTGCTTTTGTGGACAGCATGAGAGAGAGAAAGAGACAATAATTGAGTAGTTAACAGGATGGTGTAAAGTAGACTTGTGCACAACAAAATTTTTTGGTAAAATTTTCATTCAGATGAAATTTTTTTTAATTCGTTAACTCCACATTTTGGATTAGAGCCGTCCTACTCAGACGAAAGTCAATGGCATTCCGAAATATTCGGCAACTTTAAAATGCTTTCAAAAATACAATTAAAAAAGAAAATTAAATAAATAAAAATAAATGGAACCATTTCCAGGGTCTAAATGAAGACTGTGGAAAAGGGTATGGCACCCTGCCTGCCTAAACAACTCTGGCACTGTCTGTGTCACTCTAACAATTATTTAAACAAATTATTTTTATTTTTAATATTTTACACATGGACAAGGGTGACTGTCCCTTTCAGTGGCAATAAGACACCCTGCCTCCCTATACAACTGTCAGACTGGCTGATGTGTCACACTGAAAATTATTCAAACAAATTACTAATATTTTTTATATATTTTTTAAAAGGAACATGGGTGACTCGCCTTTGCATTGACAATAAGGTACCCTGTCTGCCTATACAACTGTCAAACTGACTGATGTGTCAATCTGAAAATTATTCAAATTATTCCCAATAATTTTAATATTGTCTGTTACAGAAAATACCCGCTCACTCTGGACAGTGGTTGGGGGCAATAAAGCAACTCCTGGGTTACCAGGGACAATGTAGGCCACACAGCCCTCTTGTTATCCCAGAAAGTCAAGGGATCTGTACTTGGGGCCAAAGACGGTTCCGCAAGGTAAGCCTTAACCTCAAACTCAGCACTTTTTCTATTGATGGGGAGCTGTTTGCTTTATCCTAAGCATAATCTGTCCATTGCCTCAGCATAAAAAGCAGCAGCTGCTCTACCGGAAGAAGATGACATGCTACTGGTGCTGCTACTGATTGGTCCCGGAAGACCAGCACACTCCTCCAGCTCATCTGCGGAATCTTCTCCCGCCTCCTGTGGCTGCATCCTGTTTTTTATTTTGCCTCTCACGCACCCTCGCTATCAATTGTTCCCTCCAGGCAGTGAGGGAATTGGAAGTAAGTGCCATCTTGCCTTTGATTCAAGGATCGCAAATTGTGGCGAGCATTAACTCGGGACAATTGTCCATGCAATCTCCCATGAGCCGAGTCAGTTCCTTCTTCAGCCTCATTAGAAGGGCAGCAACATCCGGAAGTATATTACCCTCAGCACCAGGCAAGCATTCCCTATGGGTAAGGAAATCATCCATTTTAAGGAGAGGTCCGTGAAGAGGGGAATGACTTCTGCCAGGCTAGTGTTCTCTTTGCTCAAAATTTCCATCAAAGCACGGAAAGGCATAAGGACTGTCATCATCTGTTCCATCAGGGCCCAATCAGCCCTGCCCAGTGTTCTGTTCTGCCAATGAAATGGTGACATGACATTGTGAGAATTGCCTTTTTCTGCTCCAGGATACGCTCTAGCATATCTAAGGTGGAGTTCCACCTGGTCCCAACATCCTGTTTCAGGCGGTGGTCTGGGAGGTCTGCCTTTTTCTGTTCCTCTCTGAGGAGATGGCTATCTTTGACGCGCTGATGGAAGTGGCCAGCAATTTGTTGGCACGACTCCGGAAGTGCTGGCAACCTTCCAGTGTTACTGCCATCCTCGAGAGCAGCCTACATTACTAGATGCAGGACATGTGCTGAGCAGTGCACACCCATAAATCTGCCATCCCAGAGAGCCTTGATCATGTTAGCCGCACCGTCAGTAACCACAAACCCCATTTGCACCTATGTGCCTGCCTGCTTCCCTAGCCACTGTGCCACCATGTGCTTTGCGAATGTTATCTGAGGTGTGCTGCTGATCCATTACCACAGTATGGAGGAGGAAAGAGCGGTGCCCTGTCTGCTTGGCTACTGCACCTGAACTTGTTGTTGGTAATGATGTGTCTTGCAACACATTGGGCTGCCACCAATGCGCTGTCAATGACAGGAAGCCACGCTGGCCACTCGGAGCACTCCATAAGCCAGTGGTAAAGTGCACTAACTGACCACCAGCCTTTCCTATCAGGTTCTTCAAAAGCCCAAAGCATGACCGGTAGAGTGAGGGCACTGTCGTTCTACTAAATGTGGTGCAGGATGGAATTTTATATCGGGGTGTGACAGCCTCCATGAGTTGATGGAAGGGCTCCCTATCCACTAAATTAAAAGTAGCACCCCCAAAGGCTATGAGCTGTGCAATGAGGCTTGTAATTTTCCTGCACTGTGGTGGTGTTGGTGGTTGCTGGGTCACTGCAGCTGGTACCAGGAATTGGAACATCAGGTTGTTCACTAGGACTCAAATCCATTACGGATAGGTAGGTAGTGAACTATTATATTATTATTATTATTTTATAATTTTAAAACCTGCCCACATGGCAACTGTGAGACTGGCAGTGTGACTCTGAAAATTATTCAAACAAATTACTTGTAATATTTTTTATATTTTTTACAAAACCAACACAGGTGACTCTCCTTTGCGGTTGTGAAAAGGCACCCTGCTTTCCTATACAACTGTGACACTGGCAGTGTGTCTCTGAAGATTAGTCAAACAAATCACTTGTATTTTGAATATTTTTAATAAAACCAACACAAGTGACTCTCCTTTGCGGTGGCGAAAAGGCACCCTGCCTGCCTATACAACTGTGACACTGGCAGTGTGACTCTAAAGATTATTCAAACAACTTGAATTTTAAATATTTTTAATAAAACCAACATAGGTGACTCTCCCTTGCGGTGGCAAAAAGGAACCCTGTGACACTGGCTGTGTGACTGAAAATTATTCAGATATAATAATATTTTTTATATTTTTAACAGGAACAAAAAATGAATCTCCCTTGCAGTGACAATGAGGTACAAGGCCTGTCTGTCTGCCTACACAACTCTCAGACTGGCTGATGTGTCACTCTGAAAATTATTTAAACAAATCCCTATATTGTAATTTTTTTTTTTTGCTCAGGAACAAAGATCACTCTCCCTTGCAGTGGCAATAACTGGCACTAATGTTGGCTGCTTGCCTATGCCTAGCCTAATGCTATCTGCCTGCTTACACAACAACTGGACACTCTTTAATCTCTATCTACTTGTTCTCTCTCTGAGCTCCAACAACACAATGAGGAAATGAAGGCTGTCTGCCTGGGTGTCTGTGTCATTAGTCCAACCCCCATCATGAAACAAAGAAGCTTATTGGAATACAGACAAAGCGGGAAAGTAGTGCATGAAACAGAGAAGGTAATTGGACTAGAAACATGGAGGGAAAGTATGGAAGGAAAGTAATCGTGTGCGTATTAGTTGACAAATTTCCGAAAGTTTAGACGACTTTCGGAGCAGGGGTGCTCGGATTTGGATTTTTTTGTTGAATAATCCTTGTTGTCAGATGATCCGAATGTCACCGAATGACTCTATATTCGACAAATTCCGAATGTCGCCTAATACATTTGCCCAAGTCTAGTGTAAAGAGAACTGGTAACTCCACATAATGTTTACACAATGTGCACAATAACAACCACATTTATTATCATCTGTGTGTGCATGTTTTCACTAACTAGGTTGTTTATTTCTAGACATTTCTGACACCAAGGAAGGGTGTACTGAGCCAGACTTGAAATGATTCAGGTCTTCCATATTACGGTGGATAATCTTTGTAAAAGTCACCTGGGAGAGGCGTGCTGAAGATAGTTAGAGTGAGAGGCAAGAGTCCTTACATTCCAAGTCTTCCTAAAATGGCCTTAAGAGCCAACCATGGAGGGTGCAGTGAGGATGAGCCAGAAAGCTGCACCAGGATCCAGCATTTGAAGACCTGCAAGCCACTACTGAAAAAGCTATAAAGATCAGGGAGGAAGGCTTGAAATGTTGCAGAAGGGGGTACCCTGATCCTGGGTAGAGAGGAGAACCTGACTCATCTGTATTCTAGAGACTTTGAATTAAGGGGGCAAAGATTTATATGTTAATTAGTGAGGGTGCACTGAGTCTGGGGGGGAAGAAAAAACATCCCAGCTCTCCAGATTGCACAACTACTGTAAAAAGGGAGGCAGGCTCCACAATTCACACATGATGGGTGGGTGCAGTGAACCTGGGAAGAGAGGGGTGCCTAGGTTCCCAGGGCTTCAGAGCCTCATTATTAAGAAGAAATGCCTGAAGGGAGTGGATATACATTTATAATCAGTGGATACCAATTCTGTCAGGGGTTTCCCTATGGACAAGGAGAAGTGGTGTGGTGTACATATATGGGTTAGGTGTGTTTTTAATAGGCTTCATAGCATAAGGATTGTGCATATAATGAATGTTGATTCACATTTAGTACTAAGCTGGGCTAGAAGGGAGCCAACGCTCATTTAGTCAGGTGATGCCAATTCTGTCTGGAATTTCTGTGGTCCACGAGAAGGGGTGTAGTGTATGTATATGAATCAAGTGTTTTTTGAGAGAGTTACCCAACAGGAGGATTGTGTCCACAATTAGTTCAGACCCTATAGGCTACTGCACTAAACCTGAATAGAGTAGATATGCACTTAGTCAGGGGTGCCCATGTTTTTGGCCAAAATTTAATGTTTAATGTTTTTTCCCTTTACAGGAATCTATTTGAAACAAGGAAGATAAGAAGACAGAAAACATGAAGACAGAAGAGACGAAGAAAGGAGAGAAGACCTCAGAAGAGAAGAACACAGAAGATGGAGAGATTGATGAAGACGGAAGATGAAAATGACAGAAGAAGATGGACAGTGGATGAGAGGTAAGTGCTATACAGCTCTGGATGTTAGGATAGTGTTAGTGATACGATAGTGAATATGTTGCACTTCACTGTTAGGGGAAGTGTAGGGTTAGTGTTAGGAGGGTGACTGTGTGTTGAGCTCACGATCATGCTTGACAGTGTGTCAAGCACCAATCGCTACCTCTTTTCCTTTGATGTTCCCATTACTCACACTATCTAGCATGGGTCTTGGGTACTTAAAACACACAATGGTCGTTTGGCCACAAGTCAGTTTCTGTGGCCCAGTGTTTGTTGTGGTTTCAGCTGGTAGGAACATTTTATGGCTCCTTTAACACATTTTGTTTACAGGCTCTTAACCATTTTTTCCCTACCTGCTGTTTTACCAGTGTATATTGAATCGAAGCCTAAAAGTGTTAAAATTCCTACCTCCAGCTAAAGCATACATTGGTGACTGAGTGTAATTACAATGTTCTGGCAGAAAAAGATACAAACCCCCTGGATGAATCTCACTTTTAAAGTGGTAAATTAGTACTCTCCACTGGAGTGTTAAAATTCCTACCTGTAGCTACTGAGTGATATTGACTGACATTGTAAAATTTACACAATGATCTTGGTTAACAACATATAACATGGGATTTAAACAATGAGTGAATAGGCACTGCAAGGCATAATTATCATTGTGGAACTAGTAGATGCTGGATGAAATTGGAGGGAGTTTAGGACCCAGCATCTGCACCTGCTCTTGTGCTGCAGCAGAACACTCCCAGCAGGTGGAGCAATGGTAGCAGGAAAGCCTTAGAGGCAGGACTGATGATAATTTTTTCAGGATAACAACATAGTTGATACACAGGATATCCTGTGCACAGGAGGCTAGGCGAGATGTGGTAGGGTCTGTGCTGTGCATCGGATGTACACAGAGGTATATTAGATGGGCATAAGAGTGTACAAAAGGGTGTATATGAGTTAGGTATAGTGATATATAATAAGTGAAATACAAGGTGATCTGTGCAGTCAGCTGTATTCAAGCTGTACAATGTGATACATGCAGTGAGGCGTATTTGGGCTGTACAAAATGATGCATGCAGGTAGACATATTTGGGCTCTGCAAGATAATGCACACAAGAAGACATATTTGGGCTGTGGTGATGCATGCAGGAAGACATATTTGGGCTCTGAAAGATAATGCACACAGGAAGACATATTTGGGCTGTGGTGATGCATGCAGGAAGACATATTTAGGCTGTGGTGATACGTGTAGGAAGACATTTCGGCTGTGGTGATGTATGCAGGAAGACATATTTTGCTGTTTGCAGTGAGGTGTATCTGGCCTGTGCAAGGTGGTGTGTGCAGAGAGGTGTATCTGGGTTGTGAAAAGTGATGTGTGCAGCAAGGTATGTTTAGGCTGTGCAAGGTAATGTGTGCAGTGATGTGTATCTGGGCTTTGCAAGGTAATGTGTGCAGTGAGGTGTATATGGGCTGTGCAAGGTACTGTGTGCAGTGAGGCGTATTTTAGGCTGTGTGAGGTGATGTGTGCAGTGAGGTGTATCTGGGCTGTGCACGTGATCTGCCTCCTACCACGTTACCTGTCATATCCCCTCTTGTAGATTAGCAGCAGCATGGCTGGTCAGTACCTGTCTGCTGGCCTTTCTGTTTCATGGGCTGTGCAAGGTGCTGTTTGCAGTGAGGTCTATCTGGGCTGTGCAAGGTGATGTATGCAGTAAGGTGTATCTGGGCTGTGCAAGGTGATGTGTGCAGTGAGGTGTATCTGGGCTGTGCAAGGGTCTGTGTGCAGCGAGGTGTATTTTAGGCTGTGCAAGGTGATGTGTGTGGTGAGGTATATCTGGGCTTGTGCAAGGTGCTGTGTGCAGTGAGGTGTATCTGGGTTGTGCAAAGTGATGAGGCAGTGAGGTGTATTTTAGGCTGTGCGAGGTGATGTGTGTGGTGAGGTATATCTGGGCTATGCAAGGTCAAGTATGAAGTGAGGTGTATCTGGGCTGTGCAAGGTGATGAGGTAGTGAGATGTATCTGGGTTGTGCAAGGTGCTGTTTGCAATGAGGTCTATTTGGGCTGTGCAAGATGATGTGTGCAGATGTATCTGGGCTATGCAAGGTGCTGTTTGCAATGAGGTCTATCTGGGCTGTGCAAGGTGATGTGTGTAGTGAGGTGTATCTGGGCTGTGCCCATGATCTGCCTCCTACCGCGTTACCTGCCATATTCCCTCTTATAGATTAGCAGCAGCATGGCTGGTCGCTACCTGTCTGCTGGCCTTTCTGTTTGCAGACACGAGTCACTACGTTGAGCTCGCTATTTTATACTCGCGCACTAACTGGCTGATTGATGTTCTGCCTCCCCAGTGGGCCTTATATGCGGCCTTCAGTCCTAGCTTCAGTGCAGTTTCATGGTTTACCAGTGCATTGCTTAGTATTCCACTTTCTGTTGTGACCCTTGCTTGGCTGCTGATTCCGATCTGTGTATGACCCCTGGCTTGTCTGACTACCCGATTCGTGCCTGAACCGTGGCCTTGTCTGACTACTCAATCCGTGCTTGATCCTTGGCTCTGTCTGACTACCCAATCCGTGTATGACAACTGACATGGCTGACTACCCGCTCCGTGCATGTATTGTGGCATGTCTGACTACCTGATCCGTGTATGACCTTGGCCTTGTCTGTCTCTGCTTGTGTATGTACCTTGGGCCTGATTGACTTTCTCCATTTCGGGTAGACTGCAAGAACCGTAGGATAGGTTATCTCCCTTTCTGCTTTTCCTGGTTCCAGTAGTGCAGGCTAGGTTCAGTGTCAGCTCTTGGGTAGTGGACTGTAGCACTGTCCTCATGCCTGACCCAGGGGAAGGTTGGGGAAGTGCTTATTTGTATATATATTTTAATAAAGTGGTGTTGATCCTACTGTACCTGTCTGAATCTTTATTTATCTGAGTTACCATGACAGTACAAAAGGGCCATGAGTACTGAAGGTACAGGCAGCCTACAAGTTCCTAGCATTCTGGCCTGAATGAACGTAGAAGATCAATGTATTGATCAGCTATCCTTGGCTATGCAAACCCTCCTTAACCAAACAGCGCACCTAGATAGGGTTGCGCGTCAACTGGTGGCCTCCTCTGACCCGGCACCGGTGGTGTTTGCGAATTCTGAGACTAGTACGTTCCGTGGGTTGTCCGGATCTCCTCTACTCCCTCAATGCTATGATGGAGAACCTACACTCTGTCGCGGGTTCTTCAACCAATTGGGTATTTTTCTGGAGTTGGTATTGAGTGCTTTTCCGAGCGAACGAAGCAAGGTTGGCTTCATGATTTCACTCTTGTCGGGTAAAGCATTGGCCTGGGCCAATCCTTTATGAGAAACAGAGAAACCCATAATTTCTAACTTTACTCAATTTGTGACAGCATTCCGGAGGGTCTTGGATGTTCCAGTCCGGGCAATGTCAGCTGCTAAACAACTCATGACTATCCACCAGGGTGCACGCACAGTAGCCGAGTACGCATACAAATTCCGTACTCTGGCGGCGGAGGTGGGCTGGTACAACGAGGCTCTAGTAGCCACTTTCTGGCAAGGGCAAAGTGACTCAATTAAACATGAGACAGCAGCCCATGAGCTGCCAGAGGATCTAGATGAACTCATCACCTTTCGATTCTGATCGATACTAGGATCAGATAGAGACCCTTGTTCAAAGAATGAATGCGTAAGTTTTCCTCCCGATTGGCACTTAATTTTACGCTCCCTCGCAATCCTCCCTCGCCTCCCATGCCTCCTAGTGCTGAGCCCGTCAGGAATGAACCTATGTAACTGGGGTTCATGCGTCTTTCGGGAGAGGAGAGGGACTTCCATAGGAGAAAGGGCCTTTGCCTTTACTTTGGTAAGGCAGGTCACTTGTTGCGGTCTTGTCCCGTACAGCCTGGAAATGCTTGCACCTAGGGTTATATTGGGGACAGACCCTGGGTGGAGTTTTGCAGTCCCCGAACCATCTGCAAGGGAAACCCATCCTTGAGGTGATTATATCTTGGGCCGCATCTTCAGTAATGGCTCCGGCTTTAATAGACTGTAGAACTGCAGGGTATTTTATGGATGCTGAGTTTGCAGCCGAACATGCTATTCCTTTGGTGTCTCATACATCTCCACTGGCCATTGAAGCTACTGACGGGAGACCATTACAACCATCACATGTGACACATGAGACTTCTCTGTTGTCTCTAAGGGTAGGAGCTCTCCATGTGGAGACCTTACAATTCCAAGTAATAAAGTCACCTCACTATGCTATCATTCTGGGGTTCCCTTGGCTACAGACACACAACCCCAGGATAAATTGGCAAACGTGCAACATTTTGTCTTGGTCCTCCTATTGGCCGAGTCCTGCCTACAGCAGCCTACCAAGATCCTTAGTACCTCTTCCTCGTTACCTAAAGAGTACCAGTCTTTCAGTGAGGTATTCAATAAGGTAGAGGCTAGTACGTTGCCAGAACACAGGCCATATGACTGTACTATTAATTTACTACCAGGTGCCATACCTCTGAGAGGGCATACGGATCCTCTTTCGGTAGTGGAGAACTAGGAGATGGAGGATTATGTGCCCGATGCCCTAGCTAGAGGGATTATTCGCAAATCATCCTCACCTGCTGGTGCAGGATTCTTTTTCGTAAAGAAAAAGGATGGGGAGCTAAGATCTTGTATTGACTACAGAGGACTGAATTAACTTATGGTCAAGAATGCTTACCCCATGCCTTTGATTACAGAATTGTTCGACCGAATTAAGGGTTCCACAGTGTTCACCAAGCTTGACCTAAGGGCAGCTTACAACCTTGTAAGAATCAACGAGGGAGACAAGTGGAAATCGGCATTTAAGACTTGCAGCGGACACTATGAATATTTGGTAATGCCATTTGCTTTATGCAATGCTACTGCTGTCTTCCAAGAATTCATTAACGATGTACTGAGAGACTTACTACAAAGATGTGTAGTAAGTCTATTTGGATGATATCCTTATCCATTCACTGAGCCTAGCACCACATCAGGCGGATGTTGCATCGGTCTTGCAACTATTGAGAGAGAACAAGCTGTTCTGTAACTTGGAAAATGCGAATTCCATAAATCCCAGGTGACGTTCTTGGATTATGTGATTTCCTCATCTGCACTGGCGATGGACCCACAAAAACTCTCAGCTGTTCTGCAATGGTCCCGCCCGGTGGGTATCATGGTGCCCGTGCTCCCTTTTTATGCTCTCATTGGCTGTCCTGTGTTGACCCCGCCCAGTATGGCCTTTATATATTGGGCTCCTGCACCCACTCGGTGCCCTTTCGTGGTGTTCCTGTACCAGTGCTAGCTTACTACTCAGTGTTTCCCAGTGTACCGACTTGGCCTGCCTGACTACTCTTCAGTTTCCAGCTCCTGTGTACCGACCCGGATTGCCTGACTTCTCTTCAGTGTCTGCTCCTGTGTATCGACCCGGACTGGCTGACGTTCCTGCTCCTGTGTTCTGACCCGGCCTGCCTGACGTTCCTGTTCCTGTGTACTGACCCGGCTTGATTGACGTTACTGCTTCTTCAGCTATTGTCGCCTCGGCGACATTCTTATTCAGCAGACAATCCAGTTGCCTGAGCCTGTTCCGCTACTGCTCCTGCAGGTTGCTAGTGTGTGCCTCCGTTACTGCTCTGGCAGTTTGCCTTTGGCCTAGTCCTCCGTTACTGCTATACCGGTTGCAAGTGTGTGCCTCCGTGATTGCTCCGGTAGTCGCCATTGGCTTGTCCTCCGCTACTGCTCCTGCAGGTTGCTAGTGTGTGTCACTGTTTACCAGAGTCCTGGGAAACTTACTCCTCTTGCCTGACCTGTGTCAGTATATACTGTCTGTACCTTCATTTTATACTGGACCTGTATGGGCATTGTATAATTAACCTGTCGTGTGTCTGTATTATACTGTCTGTATATTACAGGACCTGTGAAGGTTCTTACTGTATTGTGAATTCAATAAAACTGTGTTTTTATCCTAAACCATTGTGTCTGTGAGTCGAACAAACCATTACCGTACGAAAGGGCCATGACCTCAGACAATAAAGATGAAGGTAATACACAGAACATCCACTGGAGGATGGATGTACATGAGCAGTGTTTGGACCAGTTGGCATTGGCCATACAAACTATCCTTGAGCGTACTGTGCACCTTGTTAAGCCTGTTCCGAACCCGGTGGTCTCCCCAGTTTCGACACCGGAAAGTCAGCCCGTGACTTCTGTTACCTCAGTCAAAGGGTTAACCGCTTCTGCTCCGTTACCACTCAGATACGATGGTGAACCCACCCTGTGCAGAGGGTTTATTAACCAACTAGAGATATTTTTGGAGTTAACCACTCAAGCTTTTCCAAATGACTGTGGTAAGGTCGGTTTTATGATATCATAAACGTGATAAGTGGAGTGCCTCAGGGATCTGTCCTGGGTCCTCTTCTTTTTAATTTGTTTATTAATGACCTCCCAGAGGGCATAGGAAGCCATGTATCAGTGTTTGCCGATGACACAAAATTAAGTAAGGTAATAAAGTCTGAACTCGATGTGTCTTCATTACAAGAGGATTTGGACAAATTGAGTAACTGGGCAGGCAAATGGCAAATGAGATTCAATATAGACAAGTGTAAAGTTATGCATTTTGGGTATAATAATAAAAATGCAACATATAGTTTAAATGGTGTTTCTCTGGGGAAATCTACTAATGAAAAGGATTTAGGAGTAATGGTAGACAATAGACTTAGCAGTAGCATGCAGTGCCAGCTGGCAGCTGCAAAGGCCAATAAGATATTGGCATGTATCAAAAGGGGTATTGACTCAAGGGAGGAAGATATAATTATGCCTCTTTACAGGTCCATGGTAAGACCCCACCTAGAATATGCTGTTCAATTCTGGGCGCCCTTTCTGAAGAAGGACATTATGGAACTAGAGAGAGTGCAGAGGAGGGCTACAAAACTAGTAAGGGGAATGGAAAGTTTTAGTTATGAAGAGAGACTAGAAAAGTTAAACTTGTACACACTAGAGAAACGGCGTCTTAGAGGGGATATGATAACACTATATAAATATGTTCAAGGCCCATATAAAGGGCTTTCAAAAGACCTGTTCATTAACAGAACAGTACACAGGACAAGGGGCCACCCGCTTAGACTTGAGGAAAGGAGATTTAATCTACAACAGCGGAAGGGTTTCTTTACAGTAAGGACAATAAAGGTATGGAATGCACTTCCGGAGGAGGTGGTGCTATCAAATACATTAGATGCCTTTAAAAGGGGCCTGGATACTTATTTAAAAGAGCATAACATAGAGGGCTATGCACGTTAGTATTGGGATTAATATTTAGTTAGGGCTTGTTGATCCAGGGAGAAATCTGATTGCCATTTTGAGTCAGATGCCTTCTTTTGGGTCAGCGATGGTAAACAGGAATAGGAAAAGGGTTGAACTGGATGGACGCAAGTCTTTTTTCAACCTAAATTACTATGTAACTATGTAACTATGTAACTATATCATTATAGATGGGCAGAGCCCTGGCATGGGCTAATTCCTTATGGGAGAATGCTAAACCTTGCACCAGGAACTTCAGGGAATTTGTGCAGACATTTCAGAGAGTATTTGAAGTTCCTGGCAGAGCCGGCTCTGCTGCTAAACAATTGATGGAGATACAACAGGGCAATCTTACTGTGGGCGACTACGCCATCGAATTTCGTACATTAGCAGCAGAGGTAGGTTGGAATAACAAAGCATTGGTGGCAGCATTTGCCCAAGGTCTGGCTGACCATATTTAAAGGGATAGTAATACTTAAAATGTAAAAAAAAATATGTTGTAGAGTGTATCCCCCTGAGTAAAACAAGAGTACTCCCACTGCTGAAAGGTGTTTCATTCAAAAGTTATTAATTTTCAAAGTTTAATTTTTTAGGTGCAATATCACAGTGGCCTGAAATTGTACAGTGGCGCTGTTGCTACACCATCCTATGGAGATTTATGGTCAACTGACCAGAGCTGTCCATAGGATCGTGTAGCAACAGTGCCACTGTACAATTTCAGGCCACTGTGATATTGCACCTAAAAAATTCAACTTTGAAAATTAATAACTTTTGAATGAAACACCTTTCAGCAGTGGGAGTACTCTTGTTTTACTCAGGGGGATAAACCCTACAACATATTTTTTTTACTTTTTAAGTATTACTATCCCTTTAAGACGAGACGGCAGCTAGAGAGTTGCCTAGTGATTTGGATGAATATATTGATTACGCTATTCTGATCGATTCTCGGATCCGTGATAGTGGGGTTAAAAGCCATACAGAGATTTTTGGGTTTCACTAACTATTATTAGAAATTTATAAAAAACTTTTCCACTGTGGTTAAACCACTCACTGACATGACACACAAGGGGGCGAACTTGTCTGACTGGTCCCCCAGCGCACTTTGGGCATTTGAAGATTTGAAGTCTCCTTTTGCAAGGGCTCCTATCTTGTCTCATCCCAATCCCGCCCTGCCCTTTACTCTGGAGGTTGATGCGTCTAAGTCAGGAGTAGGCGCCCTCCTGTCCCAGTGCTCAGGTTCTGGTAAACCCTTACTTCCATGTGGGTTTTTTCAAAGAAATTGTCTAAAGCTCAGAGTCTGTACAACACTGGCAATCGTGAGGTCCTGGCCATTATTCTTGCTCTGCGAGAATGGCGTTACCTATTGGAAGGGACAAGTTCCCCAGTTATGATTCTCACTGATCATAAGAATCTGACGTATCTATCTGAAGCAAAGAGACTGTCTCCACAACAGGCCAGATGGGTGCTGTTTCTGTCCAGATTCAATTATGTGATTTCATATCTCCCTGGCACTAAGAATGTTAGAGCAGATGATCTGTCCAGGCAGTTCGGGTCTGACTCCGAGTCTGGGAATATGCCAGTACCTATCATTCCAATTGTATTTTGGCTACTATACGAACTAGTATTACCTCTTCCCTGGGAGAGGAGATTTTGGCCTCTCAAGCCTCAGCTCCTGCGGATAAGCCCAGCTGTAAATGCTTCGTGCCTGAGTCCCTTCTCACCAGATTACTGGAGACGTATCACTCCTCGAAGGCCGCTGGACATATTGGCCATGACCAACTGATTTGGTTTGTCTCACAGATTTTTTAGTGGCCTAGTCTGAGGGCAGACTGCTCAGCATTTGTAGCAGCTTGTTCTACTTGCGCTCGTGCAAAAAACCCTAGACATCTTCCGGTGGGACTAGAGTTCCTAATGGCGAGTATCCTTGGTCGAGTATCCCATCGACTTTATGGTCGAGCTACCTGCTTCCAAGGGATACACGGTCATTCTGATGCTAGTTGATCGGTTTTCCAAAATGACTCACTTTGTCCCTATTAAGGGACTTCCTTCCTCCAGGGAGTTGGCCGAGGTCTTTGCTAAAGAGGTGTTTCGACTCCACGGAGTGCCCAAGGTGTTGGTCTTGGATCGAGGAAGTCAGTTTGTGTCCTGTTTCTGCAGGTCCTTCTGTGATCAGATGGGTATCCAACTCTCTTTCTCCTCTGCCTACCATCCCCAGTCGAACAGTGCTGCTGAGAGATCCAACCAAGGGTTGGAACAGTTTCTATGCTGCTTCATTTCGGACCATCACAATAACTGGGCGACCTTGTTACCGTGGGCTGAGTTTGCCAGGAACTGTGCCATGAACTCCTCCACTCAGAATTCTCCTTTTCTGATGAACTATGGTTTTCAACCATCTTTGCTTCCCAAATGCTTTGAGGCACAAGATATTCTGGCTCCAAGTGCCTTGTAAGAAACTGGCTCCTCGTTTTGTAGGTCCATACTGGGTTCTTCAGAGAGTCAACCCTGTCACGTATGAGCTGGACCTTCCTGCTGGTATGCACATTCACAATGTATTTCATGTATCCTTGCTTAAGCTATTGATTTGTAACCGCTACACTTCTGCTCCAGCCCAGCCTGGGCCAATACAGGTAGAGGATCATGAGGAGTATGAGGTGCAAAGCATTTTAGACTCACGTAGAGTCAAAGGTCACCTGCAATATCTTGTTAACTGGAAGGGTTATGGTCCAGAAGAATGTCCCTGGTGTCCAGTGGCAATATCCATGCTCCTATATGGTAATAGGACAAAGACTAAACTAATTCAGCATTCACAACCAGGTGATATACAATACAAAAAAATGAAATAATATTATTACAATGTTAATAAATGATCAAACATATAGGAAATACAGTAATCCGATTGTGAAAAAAATATATCCAAAAGGTCTGAAATAAAACTAACAATGTGTAATGTAAACACAATAACAAAGAAGAGATACCGATGAAATATGAGTTGATGATAATGGATGAACAGATGATAAAGTTAATGGAAAGGCTGATGATTCACTTGATGAGAGACCCAGCTGATGGATGAATAATGGTAAGATGAAAAGAGAAATGATAAAAAGACTTTTCTGTGATGTTTGCTGCAGGATGAGATGCGATAGGTGGCCTTGTCCACCGTATAAGAAATCGGGTCCAGTTAACCTCAAAAACAGCGCAAACACAAGAAAATAAGCAGTATCTGAGTGTAGTAATATTTAATGATGAAATGAATACAAAATAAAAGTAATGCACTTACATTAGCCCTACTTGGGCTTTGAGCGTTCAAAACAGATCCTTCCCCTGATAGCCGACAAGCTGTGTCCTCCGTTGCTCCTATGCGCCGTGAAACTCCTTTAAGTTCTCCGTGATATTCATCCAGATGTTGATGTTTTGGATTTGTATGTGGTCAGACGACAAAGTCTGACAATAGTGCCGGTGAAGACAATAAACCCATCTACACTTGGTGAAGGGCGATCAAAAACTCCAGTTTAGACAAGACTGCTGCTTCCAAGTAGTATAAAAATACTTCAATAAATTCTTATATGGCCGCCATCAGTCCTAGCTTCAGTGCCCTTTCGTGGTGTATCAGTGCATTTCTTAGTATTCCGCTTTCTGTTGTGACCCGTGCTTGGCTGCTGATTCCGATCTGTGTATGACCCCTGGCTTGTCTGACTACCTGATTCGTGCCTGAACCTTGGCCTTGTCTGACTACTCGATCCGTGCTCGATCCTTGGCTCTGCCTGAGAACCCGATCCGTGTATGACCACTGGCCTGGCTGACTACCCTCTCCGTGCATGTACTGTGGCCTGTCTGACTACCCGATCCGTGTATGACCTTGGCCTTGTCTGTTTCCACTTGAGCATGTACCTTGGACCTGACTGATGCTCTCCGTGCAGGTACTTGGGCCTGGTCTCTTCCTCACCGTGTTGCCCAGGTTAGTCTGCTGTCTTTAGGCCTTGCAGTGCTCTAGGTCTTACCGAGGGTACTTGCCTTGGACCATAGCATTCTAGGCTATATATTGTATATGCTGCTTAGGATCCGTGCGTTCTAGGGTATAATTTCTGCTGTGGACCCTAGCGTTCTAGGGTAAGCACTACTGCGTCTTAGTCACCCTCTCTTCATCTCGGGTAGGCTGCGAGAACCGTAGGCTAGGTTATCTCCCTTTCTGCTTTTCCTGGTTCCAGTAGTGCAGGCTAGGTTCAGTGTCAGCTCCTGGGTAATTGACTGTAGCACTGTCCTCATGCCTGACCCCGGGGAAGGTTGGGGAAGTGCTTATTTGTATATATCTTTTAATAAAGTGGTGTTGATCCTACTGTACCTGTCTGAGTCTTTATTTGTCTGAGTTACCATGACAGCAAGGTGATATGTGCAGTGAGGTGTATCTGGGCTATGCAAGGCAGTGAGCCGTATCTGGGTTGATTAGGCAGTGAGGTGTATCTGGGTTGTGCAAGGTGCTGTTTGCAGTGAGGTGTATCTGGGCTATGCAAGGTGATGTGTGCAGTGAGGTGTATCTGGGCTGAGAAAGGTGCTATGTGCAATGAGGTGTATTTTAGGCTATGCAAGGTGCTGTTTGCAGTGAGGTGTATCTGGGCTGTGCAAGGTGATGCCTGCAGTGAGGTGTATCTGGTCTGTGCAAGGTGATGTGTGCAGTGAGGTGTATTTGGTCTGTGTAAAGTTCTGTTTGCAGTGAGGTGTATCTGGGCTGCACAAGGTGATGTGTGCAGTGAGGTGTATCTGGGCTGTTCAAGGTGCTGTGTGCAGTGAGATGTATTTTAGGCTGTGCAAGGTGCTGTTTGCAGTGAGGTGTATCTGGACTGTGCAGGGTGCTGTTTGCAGTGATGTGTATCTGGGCTGTGCAAGGTGCTGTTTGCAGTGAGGTGTATCTGGGCTGTGCAAGGTGCTGTATGCAGTGAAGTGTATTTTAGGCTGTGCAAGGTGCTGTTTGCGGTGAGGTGTTTCTGGGCTGTGCAAGGCGCTGTGTACAGTGAGGTGTATCTGAGCTGTGCATGGTGATGTGTGCAGCGAGGTGTATCTGGGCAGCATTTGCCCACGGTCTGGCTGACCATATTAAAGACGAGATGGCAGCTAGAGAGTTGCCTAGTGATTTGGATGAATATATTGATTACGCTATTCTGCTGTATGCAGTGAAGTGTACCTGGGCTGTGCAAGGTGCTGTTTGCAGTGAGGTTTATCTGGGCTGTGCAAGGTGATGTGTGCCATGAGGTGTATTTTAGGCTGTGCCAGGTGCTGTTTGCAGTGAGGTGTATCTGGGCTCTGCAAGGTGATATGTTGAGTGAGTTGTATTTTAGGCTGTGCGAGGTGCATTTTGCGGTGAGGTGTATCTGGGCTGTGCAAGGTGCTGTTTTCAGAGAGGTATATCTGGGCTGTGCAAGGTGCTGTTTTCAGTGAGGTGTATCTGGGCTGTGCAAGGTGCTGTATGCAGTGAAGTGTATCTGGGCTGTGCAAGGTGCTGTTTGCAGTGAGGTGTATCTGGGCTGTGCAAGGTGCTGTATGCAGTGAAGTGTACCTGGGCTGTGCAAGGTGCTGTTTGCAGTGTGGTTTATCTGGGCTGTGCAAGGTGATGTGACCCTCGGGTGAAATTATTTGATATCTGTTTCCTGTGTTACTTCTTTGCTTCCTTTTTTATTGTATCCTACTCAAGTTGGAGTAGCTATGGATAGGAGACAAAGAGGATACGGTATCATGCTTGGAAGTGATTAGGATTAAATATTTGTTATTGATTAGAATCTTCATTCCGCATTTAAAGTATGGTATCGATTACTGCAGTCCCTAAAAAATAGTAGTATATGCGGATTGGCTTTTGTGATTCCATTGGAAAATGGAGATTTCCTTGTTGGTATATGTTTTAAAG
The DNA here is from genome assembly GCA_037306005.1 of Rhinophrynus dorsalis. NCBI lineage: Eukaryota > Metazoa > Chordata > Amphibia > Anura > Rhinophrynidae > Rhinophrynus > Rhinophrynus dorsalis. The sequence continues at coordinate 528,793,199 of CM074718.1, forward strand.
TAACATTAAAGTAACGTGTGAATGAAAGTTTGGAATTATGAAATAATTATGAAATAACAATGACTTCTATTGACATAATATGAGACACAAAAATTATGTTTATATCAACATTGAGTTCTCCTAATCCGAATTGGTGGACTACAAAGTTAATCTGCGGCTACAATGTTTGTACTTAGGCGGGATGCAATACAGAGGTTTGGAATTACAGAAGAGACAGATAGACTACAGATTGACTTTGTCTTTAATTCAACTCAGAGGAATTAGAAAACCTTGCATGTGTGCTGAGTGGATTATTAGGACAAACCAATCAAAATGTCTACCTAAATTAATTGAAGGGTGCTTTCAATTCAATTGGCTTTTGAACATTCAACTATAGCCAGTCATTTGAAGAGACTTTGTTTGACCATGGCTAAGCGCGGTAGTCACGCGAAACGCGTTGATCTTGTTTATCGCCTGTAAGAACTGTTGTCACCCACTCTGTAAGTCTCATCCGTCTTATCCACAATCTTCTGAAAGCATCAGAAAGCAAGTATGTTTTAAATGTTTCACAATAAAGTGTAGATTGGCTAACAGGAGGTCGTTTGTACTTGCATAAAAGAAACGAATGATACATATGGAAGCGGTGCATTTAAAGTGAGTTTGATTGTTTTGTTGGTTACACTAAAAGCTCGGATAAGCTTTTCCCAATTGTACGCTGATTATATTAACTTATGAAGATTGGTTATTTTCTTTAAGTCTGATTTATATTTCATGAGATGATATTCACTGTTTGAATTAGAGCATCTGAATCGTTGTGCAGTTTGTTGAATGGAATATCCCAAGGACCTCCAGCTTTTCAGTGCTACATTTCTCATCGTCTTCAGCCATTGACTGGGGATGATATAAATTGTATTCCTGAATAAATTACCTTAATGTATACTTTAATAGAGATCACTATATACACATAATACTTTAGATATAATGCAACATATATAGTTAGGTATTAATGACTGCTATCTAAAGGCCACCTGCCTAGGTAAATCAATGTATTAAATAAATTAAGTTCATCTTATTCATATCATATAATACCCCTTTAAAGAGTTGAGTGGTTTATACTATTTGGGTCCAATATATTTCTATAGATAGAACGGCTTGGAAACAAAGAGAATGAAAAATAATGTGGTGAATGTTTAGGACTTTTTAACCCTTTGCATGCCAGTGGAGGTGTCTAGTGCATTGCTAGTTTAACTCCTTATGGACCAGAGTGTAGCTCAACACATTGAAAATCTATGTGTTGTACACCTCTCTGGTTTTTAAGGGGTTAACAATCTGTAGGTTAGGGTAGAGATTGATTAGGCACAGAAACAAGGTCTGGAATACTGGTACAGGAAACAATGGGCCACATAGACTTGTGTGTGTGTTTGGGAGGGGATCCAGAGATTATGACTGAAGAAATAGGTTAAGGGCAGCATTTGAGGGTATACAAATTTAGTTTAGTTCTGGGTGACATAAGGGTTACTGCTGGGCATCGGAGTTGCAATGTTCCCTAAATGCATGGCTTGAGCCAATCTAAAATTTTACTAGTGCACCATTCACAATTGAGTACGGAGATTATCATCATTATATGTCCCTGTTGCTGGTACTTTCAGAACAGGGAGTAAGAAACATTAGTTAAACATCTGCTTTTGCTATTGATTGAAGAGAGGAATGTTAATTAGTAAGAGAGGAATGTTGATTAGTAAGAGGTTGTGGTAGTCTATTAGGGAAATAAATGAGAAGATCATGATTATGGTAGCATTGATGGTGAAGGATCCATGAACCTTATGTATAGAAGCAAGCTGAAGCAATTCTGTAGCAAACCAACAGCACCATTGGGGACAAATAAAAATGCCCATATCATCATCATCTTCAGCCATTGTCGATCCAGTGCAGGATGAAGGCCTCCTCAGTAAGTTTCCAACAATTTCATTAAGTTTCCAACAATTTTGTCTTGTGCTTTTTGTTGCCACTGAGCATCAACAAATTTGGTAATTTCATCAACCCATCTTGATTTTGCTTTCGTCTTGGACACTTCATATCAAGTGGAATCCATTTCAAAATTTGTTTAGTCCAGCTACCATCAGGTCTTCTTGCTATGTGGCCTGCCCATTTCCAGTATAGGCTCTTTACTCTATTAGTGATGTCATAAAATTTTTTTGCTGATGAATCCAGGCACACATTTTTCGGTCTCTTTCTGTTATGTTCATAATTCAATGTTCCATACTTCTCTGTGTAACCTTAAGTTTTTGTATGGCTTTGGCATTCATTGTCCATGTTTCACAGCCATTTGTAAAAACTGGGAGGACACTTTGGTAAAAAACATTACCCTTGAGGCAGAGTGGCAAATTTGTGTTAAAGGGATAGTAATGTTTCACAAAAACAGCAGCTCCAATTAATCTTCATAGTATTTGAGCCAGAGGTGTTATTTCAGTACTGTCAGAGTTGTAGTTCAAGAGTAATTGAATGATAAAGTTTCCCCCTTCCGCCCCTTTTACCTAGTGTAAGCCCCCACTCCTCAGATGTGGAATCTGGTCCTGGGACCAGACAGATCACAGCACAGGAAGTCTTCTTACTGTGAGAACAATGAAAACCCTGCCCCCCTTGACAGGTTTTTCCCCTTATGCTAATTGAAGATTGTCCCTCTCTGCAGTCCACCTGGACACCACCTTGCAGCTCTGAGCTGAACTACAACTCTGACAGTATTGAAATAACACTCTCCATGGGCCAAATACTATGAAGATTAATTGGTGCTGCTTTTATTGTGAAACATTACTATCCCTTTAAAGACAAAACTACTATATTTTCCACATGCTTGCCATCCCAACTTTTTTTCTCTCAGTTTCCATCATGCTGTTTCCATCTGTTGACATTTCCTGTCCACTTCTTCTAGTTCTTGTCCATCAAGAGGCTTCCTTGTAGATGTTTTAAACATAACTTGCATTTTGTTGATATTCATCTCAGACGATAATTTTTGCTTTCCTGTTGTTGCGAAACGTAACTTTTCTAGGTAATCGCTGATCTTAAGTCAGTTCCCAATTTATTTTGTGGAAAAGTTCTCCTAAACAAGAAAAAAATAGATTTAGGGAGGATTTATCTCCTTTTCCGGACGCCATTCTCTAACTTTATCATTATTGATCTATATTGATGAAGTTATAGATTTAGGGAGGATTTATCTCCTTTTCCGGACGCCATTCTCTAACTTTATCATTATTGATCTATATTGATGAAGTTGCATTTCCATGTATTGATGTAAGTTCTATCTATTCCTTGGTTGTTCACGGCATTAATTATTACTTGCTTTTTCACTGAGTCAAGGTCTTTTCATAGTCAATGCAGGCTATCCATAATGGAAGGTTATAATCATTACACCACTCTATTTCTTGTTGATCTGTCTGGATATGGTCTGTTGTACTAAAACTACTTCTGAAGCCTTCTGCATTTTTTCCATGTTGCAGGCACTTAGTTAAAGGAGCAGTAAACTTTTTTTATGAAAAAATATATTGTAGGGATTTTCCTATTGAATAAAATAAGGGTACTCCCACTGCGGAGAGATTTATATTTCCAGAGTTATTACAGTTTAAACCCATGTTTTTTTACATTAGCAGTGCCCTCTAGTGGTCAAATTCTAATTAGATTTCCTGTTAAATTCTAATGAAAAGTCAGAGACATACAGGTCTCCATATAATGTGATAAAAACTGCCTGTCACTTCCTGTCAGAACTACCAGGAAGTAAACACAGTAAATTCACTTCATGGTTATTTAAACTGCTATAAATTTTGAATAAAACATCTGACAGTGATGGGAGTACCCTTGTTTTATTCAGCAGGAAATGCTCTATAAAATATGTGTTTTTATAAAAAAAAGTTTACTGCTCCTTTAAGTAGCAGGTATTTTGAAATTAGTTTAGCCAGGGATTTCAACATTTCAATAGTAGCAATATTAGGCCCAGCTGCTTTGCCATTTTTCATTGATTTTATTGCAGCTTCTACTTCTTCTACCAAAACCTTAGGCACAGCTTCAGCCTCTGGAACAGCATTCAGTTGTTGTCCTTCATCTTTATAAAGATTTGAATAAAATTATTCCACTTGTTATAGTATTTGTTGTTGAATTTTTGCTGCTGTAGCATCTCCAAGCTTCACTTCACACATTTGTCTGATATGAGTGGCCATCTATTGTTTTGCTTCCATTAGCCCTTCATTTTCCTCCAAAGTCCTTTTGAAGAGATGAGTATCAAACTTGCACATTTCTTCTTTTATTTGCTTCCTTATAGTCTTGTACATTTTACAGTTTCTGCCCTGCTTCTAATATTACCTTTTTGCTTCAATTCCCATTGCTTTTTACATCATGGCAACTGTTTCTTTTGCTATTCAAGTTGTATTTTCTTGTTTCACAGTAGGTGAAAGGCCATGGGCAGTGTCTATGATAGTCTCAATAACTCTGTAATTGTGGGTTGAAATATCTGTGCCTGGAAGGTCTTGCAACACTCTGAAGCAGTTGGACAGTGCTAATTCAAAATTCTTACCAGTTTCAAAAGATGGCTATTGTCAGTCTTCTCCTTTGTTGACTTGATAATTTTCTTTCATTCTTTTTTGCAGTCAATTTAGATTTTTGCTTTCATTAGCCAATGGCCGCTTCCAACGCTAAAATGGTTTAAGACTGAGCAGTCAGTGAATATCGTTTTATTGTTTCCAAGTATGAAGTCGATTTCACTTTTACTGACATTAGGACTTTTCCATGTCCATTTCTCTGGGCCTTTTCCCTGAAGAGTGAATTCATGATGTGCACATTTTATTCTTCTCCAAATATGACCAATTGATTGCCTCTGTCATCTCCTTTTTCTAGTTCCATATGGTCAGATCTATTTTTCAACACTTTGGATTTTACCAATTCTCACATTGAAATTGCCCAATCCAGCAATATTGTGTAGGTCAGAGGTGGGAAGCTTGTGGTCCTCCAGCTGTTTTGGGGCTAGAATTCCCATCAACCTTAGGTTGCTGTTGCTAATGGGATGAGCTGGGGGCATATTTTGACCACCTCTGTGTAGGAAGAAATATATGTCTCAGTGGAAGTGTGAAACGAAAATGAAAGCTGTGAGTCAAAAATAACCCCTAGGCAACAGTCTTATGGAAATACATTGTAAGGGAACTAAGATAATCTCCTTAGAATGAAAACAAATTGCCTCCAATGGCAATTTTTAATGGGCATCCTTCACCTTGCATGATACACAGGAATGCAGTCCGCTGAAAAATGTGTAATTTCTACATTGGACACATTCAGGTTTCAGCATTCCTTACCTGCACTAGGGGCTGCCATGCAGAGCATTTACATAAGTAATGTTGGAGGTTGTGATAATAACTGGCCAATCCCCATGACTGTCAGCCATTCCTATATGGCTGATGCTGACATTGAGCATTCCTCCCTGTAATGTTATCCGTAGGGGAGCTTCTTAGGTAAGCGGCATAAGGAGCGCCATAATAAATCACTGCTAAAGTCAGTATGGTTTCAAAAAGGTTAAAGTGCATTGTCGGAGCAAAACCCAGACCTCTGGATGGAGTGTTTGTGGTAGCGCCCACTTTAGATGTGGGAATATCACTTGGGGGTTTTACATGTGTGGGTCTCATGTAAATATATACAGATCTCATGTAAATATATATACATATATATATATATATATATATATATACACGGACCACACAGTTTAGTATATCTCTGTGTGGCAGCGTGTGTAGTGAGGAGACATTATACAATAATACCTGTTGAGGGGCCCGCTTATGGATGGTAGTTTAACCCTAAGAGCTCCAGCGGGTTAATAGTGGTTTATTCATTTGAAAGGATTGATCCACTGTAATTGATAGATGATTTAAATAAAATGTGATTTTTTTATATGAAGCTATAATGTGGTGACTCTTTTCCTATAGTTGTCCATTGTAGTGCTCAGTTATTGTTATTGTTAGATGTGCCTGGTGTTGTTTGCTCACCAACTTCCTCCTCCTGTCCCGCTGCTGAGGTTGGTGCTGAAGCTGGTGAGGCTGGTGCTGAGGCTGGGGATGTTTCTGGTGGTAGTGGGGAGTCTGCTGCTTGTAGTAGGGAGGCTGCTGCTGGTTGGGTGGCTGCTGCTGGTGGTGGGGTGGCTGCTGCTGTTGGTACTGTGGATGGCTGATCCCTTGGTTGGGTCCCAGCATTTGTGGATTCAGATGATGGCTGTGTCCCCACCACATCTAGCAAATCCGAACTTGCCACGGATGTCTGGCCCTCCTGTTGGAAATGTGGTGGGGGTGTTAAGCCCTCTTGTTGTTGAGGGTGCTGGGTCTCTTCAATCAGCCCCAGATGTTCATAATCCATTGGGCACAGATCATACCCGATAAAGGTTATCTGGGCAGGGGGACAACCTCCTGTGCATTGGGTGTGGAGGGCAACCTCACCCATCTTGTTCTTCACCAGTAGCTTGCAATCAGCTTTTCTTTATTGACTCCATGGTCAAGCTGCAGGTGGACAGTGCATTAACCCTACTGAGGACCTGACTCCAGGTGACCTTCTTCCTAGCAGCCAGGCCAGGGGCCCTCTCCCCCGGATATAGGATACTCTCCCTCTCTAAGTTACTTTGGACGATGGAACTGTTCTCCTCGTAAGTGTAACGGGGGTCCCTCAGCCTCTCCTGTGAGGTGTTGGAGCTGTGGCTGGAATGTCCTGCCTGTGCTGCCCCTGACTATGTGGGGTGCTTCCTGACAACTAACCCTCGTCCCACTGTCAGTTCTTTCCCTGTCCTATATGAGCCTCTCCTAGGCTGGCTCCCCTTCCACCCAACAAATGACCTTCCTCTCCCACTCCTACCCTGACCCGGTATACACTTATGACCTTCCTCCTCTCCTGCTACTCTCCCCATCCCTCTCTCCTGCTCTCCCCTCCTCGCCATCACGCACCCACTCACACCCAAGCACTCACAGAGGCCCTCACATACACACTCGGTCCCACTCAGACTCTGTAACTCTCTGTCACTCACTGATTCAAACTGGCAAAATAAAAAGGTAAATATGTGTATTGTGTTATAAACCAAAAAAGCTATGTGTGTGTGTTTGTGTCCATATGCATGTATGACAAATGTGCAAAGGTGTATTATGTGTTAAATTAAGTGCAACTCTCTCTGCTTTGATATCCCCCCTCTCTAATTCGCTATCCTCCGCTTCTGGGTCCTGTGCTCTAGCACGCAAAACTTGAAACACAGACAAGGTATGTCTGTTATTTTGGGGTATATATAGGTGTATTTGAATGTATGTGATGCTTTGGTGTGTTGTGATTGGCTGTGGGTTTGAACTTATCTTGACAACAGTGAAGGTTGCTAGATATCCTCCACAATTATGTTTTTCCTTGGCTTTAGACTTATCTTACCTTGATTATTGGCTGTATGGGATGCACAGTGATGTTGAAAAGGTGCGAGCCAGGTTTTTATGTTACTTGGATTTGTTGGGCCTACACTCATTAGCGATTCTTATAGACTACATCCTGAATACAACGTAAAACATATATTAGTACCAAATATTGGCTTTTTTTAGTTTAACGGCGGTTTTACCAGCGTTCTTTAAATCAAGCCTTCTGTCTTTTGAGTCCTGTCCTCAAAAAGGAGGGAGTCAACCCCATGGTACCTGTGTTCCATACTGGACAGTAGAGAAATGTGTTTTGCTCATAAATTAGGTGACACTTTTAGAATTAACTCATCAAATGATTTGGTGCCCACAATATTTTCATGTAATAACCAGTAGTAGTCCAACAATTGCCACCCCAAAAATAAAGCTTTTCTTCTCTGCGTTAGGAATGTATTACTTTCCCATACTTTGTCTGCATTGCTAATAATTATAGCAAAATAGTTTTGTTATCACATGCCCTTGGGAGCTGGATTCCTTTCTATTTTTAATTCTGTACCATATGATAATCTAATTAAAGCTGTTTGTAGTCCTAGTTAGTATTTAAGTGATAAAGATGAATATGCAGTCTTGAACATTACAACACAGATTCCCGTTCTATTACTGATACCTATTTCTGTGATTTAAAAATATCACATCAATTACTTGATAATGACATGAACTCTGTGTTTTTATTAGACTTGATTTTCCCTGCATAATTTAAAGGGACAGATCCACCTTATTTTGACTTGTCACATTCTAAAGGAGCTTAATATGTAAAGTCAAATTACCTATACTTTATATTATTCTTTTTTTTTCATATTCAACTACTTTATACACTTTATCACTTTATATCTGGTTTCTCTGTCCTGACTGGGAAGCTCTCTAGAAACAGAAATACAGTGAGCTCCATATCAGGGACATTAAAGGGATAGTAATGTTTCACAAAAAAAGCATCTCCGATTAATCTTCATGGTATTTGGGCCATGGAGTGCGTTATATTTCAGTACTGCTAGAGTTGTAGTTTGAGTAATTGAATGATAAAGTATCCCCTTCCCGCCCGTTTTACTGATGTAACACTGCTCACCTCAGAGCAGCAAGACTGCCTGGATGGATCGCAGAAGGGACAATCTTCAGTGAGCCTAAGGAAAAACCTGTCAAGGGGGACAGGGTTTTCCTTAGGTTCACAGTAAGAAGATTGTCCTTTGCTGTGACCTGTCCGGTACAGAGACCAGATTCCACATCTGAGGGGAGGCGGCTCACAATAGGTAAAAGGGGCAGGAGGGGGATATTTTTTCATTCAATTACTCTTGAACTACAACTCTGGCAGTATTGAAATAACACTCTCCATGGCCCAAATACTATGAAAATTAATCAGAGCTTTTTTTGTGAAACATTACTCTTGTAAAACTTATGTAGGGTTAAGAAATAAAAAAAATAAAGAAACGTAACCCCTTAGATGCTAGAGAAGTCTCCAATGCATTGGGAAGTAATGTATTGAAGTCATTTCTAGCATTTTAGGGACAAGCATAGCATCAACATCAACCTCAGATGTATGGGAATGCTAATCTGTACTGTTAAGACTAATACATTTGTCTAAAACATCTAGCAACCATTATGAGGAAACTGTATCTATTCACTGTCACCCAGGTTTTGGTTCACTGTCATACCTGGGAACTTCCTTCTGTGGAGCACATGGACCGAGACTAGGCGTGTATTAATGATGTGACGTGGGGCTTATTCAGGTGGGCAGGACTTAACTGGGATTGGGCTGAGAAGTGGGAACAGTGTAGAAAGTAGGAAGAAAGGAGGAGAAGTGGGCGGAGTTACTCAGGAAACAAACTACAACAAGAGAATCAGCCTCTGTCCCTAGGAACAGGTAATTAACACTAAAAAAAACATAGTGTCCGTCTCCAGAGCAGATCTGGAGAGTTCCCAGGTCTTGTTCACTGCCCACCATTATATTAATATTTCTTTCATAGAACCCCTTATATTTCTTCAGAGAAAACTGGGTGTCCATGAAAAACCATTTGTGAATCACTGGAATAATTAATTTTTTTTGTAGTTTAGGTTGGACAAGAGGCTTTAAGAAACTATGACCCATATTTATAAAAGAAGACTGGAATTATTCTGGAGTAAACCTACTGCACCATATGGAAAAGCAAAAAATTCCTAAATCCCTATGCATTTGAATACAGCTTTTTAACCCCCAACTTCTAGAGCGGTCTCAAATGTATTGCTTTGGTGAAATCTCTTAATCGTATTCAAGCGATTAATAACTAAATTTAAGTTGCAGATGATTTACATTTGAGTTTGCTTTTATAAATATGGGCCTTTTAATCTAACACATCTTTGGTAACCTTTTGAGGGTATAAGATGCTATGATGTATGCTATGGTAATATGTTATGGTAGTATGTTATGGATTTCCACTGTACCTTCGATCTTCACTGAATTTTAAGTGGACTGCATGTGCTTTCATGAAGCTTTGAAACCAAGGAGTTATTGAATTCAGTATGAAATTCTCTAAAAATTTTAATTTGTTGTATTTGGACTAAATATATTTTGGGAAGAATATTCATTTTCAAAGATGTTACTCTGCATATCATTGGAACTTTCAGATGTGGTCTATTTTCTACTTTTTTTTTGTTCTGAAGTTTGGGGGAAGTTTGTGAAAAACAATTTAGAAGTATTTTTAGTATGTGTGATACCCATATATGTGAGGCGCTTGTCTCTCCAATTATTAAGGAAATATGTTTTAAGGTAATCAGTTATGGGTTTGTGGTAATCCGTTGTTTAGAGCTATTATCTTAAAGGTATTAGTTTTGCACACACACAGTCCCACACATACTCATACATACAGTCACACACATGCACCCATACACATACTCATTCACACGCACATACTCATTCATGCCCACACTCAGTCATATTCATATACAGTCTCACACAAATACATATACTCATATATAAATGCACACTCAAATACACTCACAAGTGCATTGCTGCAAAAAACTTTATATTTTTAAGAGGTAGAAGAACATTTCATTTCTCTACATACCTAAGAGTTCCTTCCTCCTCCTTTCTTTGACACACAGTGTCTGAATTATGAGCCGTGTAATGGCTCCATCTCCCTTCGTCTCTTTTTACTAACCATGATTAATAAAACAGAGGCCCTCCCTGTGTGATGGTAGAGTACTGAACTCTGCTTCTGTCTTTTCAAAATGTTTAAAGGAGCAGTGCAGCTTCCAAAAGTTAATTCTGCCCTCTACCACCTAGTTACATTCCTCTAACTTTATAGAACAAAATACTTACCAACCCATGCAACATCTGCAGGCCATGTGATCCAAGCTCCTTACTCCATAGTGGTTGGCAACTAATGAGAATAGATATTATGCACAAGCTTCCTCCATATGCTCAGATTGCTTATTTGTACTTTGAACAAGTCCAGTGTTATTAGAGGGTTTGAGCAGAAAGGACACTTGTCCCTGCTCTTCATAGTCTGTATTACTGGTCAGACATTAGTACAGAAGAAGAAGAAGAAGCTGTTTTCACCTGCTTTTGCAGAAATCACTAAGCTATCAGGTGAGTGGCTTGGTAAGTACTTCAGGAAAGTCAGATTAGCATCTCTAGGGAGAGGGTGACATTCTCTTTAGCAATTATTGATTTGTATTTGAGGCTTGACTGTTCCTTTATAATGTGTTGCTACTATTACATTGTGTTGCCCTTCAGATTCCCTGGAGATGTGGGATGCAAGAGTACTGTGTAAGAGATAGCAAGAAACTGGTAGAGTTAAAAAATGGTACATTTTAGACTTGTGCACGTGAAAAAAATTTGGTAAAATTCAGTTTCGGACTAATTTTTTTTTTTTCCGTTGATTCGAAAATTGGACCGGACCTGTTCAACTCGGTGAAATTTGGATTGGATCAGAATTAATCTGCCGAATCACTATGCTTTTAAAAATACAATAAAATCAAAATTAGATACATAAAAATAAGTGGAACCTTTTCCAGGGTCTAAATGAAGATGGTGGAACAGGGTAAGGTGGAGCTTTAGCCTTATGGTACTGTAGATGAAGCATGGATGTAGCTATCTGAAGGAAGAAGCAAGACTGAGAATGACTGGAGCAGGCAGGACTCAGTAGATATTAGACATATGACTTTTCTTAGATTAGAGTTAGACTACAAAACTGAAGAAGCCTGGAGCAGGCAGGACCCAGTAGATAAATATATGTGACTTTTCTTAGATTAGAGTTAGACTACAAAACCGAGGAAGCCTGGAGCAGGCAGGACTCATAGACATATGACTTTTGTTTGATTAGAGTTAGACTACAAAATTGAGAAAGCCTGGAGCAGGCAGGAGTTTGCTGACGCCGCCACTTGTTTGCTAGAGTGTGAGTTTAGTAGTCACCATGTGGCAAATGTCTTTGGGATACGGTTTTGGGACGATATCGTCTTCAATATCATCCCGTTTCCACCGAAAAGAGGTACCGTCAGATAACAATACGAAAATCATACAGGAAGCCTGGAGCAGGCAGGACTCATAGACATACGACTTTTCTTAGAATAGAGTTAGACTATAAAACTGAGGATGACAGCAACACTGGAGATGTAGGCAGCAGCAAACTGCAGAACACTGGAGCAGGTAGGACTCAGTCATTAGATGGATACAGCAACTGAGGATGACTGGTGCAAGCCAGACTCAGGATGACAGCAACACTGGAGTTGTAGCCAGCAGAAAACCGCAGAACACTGGAGCAGGCAGGACTCAGTCATTAGATGGATAGAGCGACTGAGGATGACTGCTGCAAGGCAGACTCAGGATGACAGCAACACTGGAGATGTAGCCAGGAATGCAGAACACAGGAGTAGGCAGGACTTAGTCATTAAATGGATACAGCAACTGAGGATGACTGGTGCGATGCAGACTCAGGATGACAGCAACACTGGAGTTGTAGCCAGAAGAAAACCACAGAACACTGGAGCAGGCAGGACTCAGTCATTAGATGGTTACAGCGACTGAGGATGACTGGTGCGAGGCAGACTCTGGATGACAGCGACACTGCAGATGTAGCCAGGACTGCAGAACACTGGAGCAGGCAGGACTCAGTAAATACATGGATACAGCAGCAACTGAGGATGACTGGTGCAAGGCAGACTCCGGATGACAGCGACACTGCAAATGTAGCCAGGACTGCAGAACACTGGAGCAGGCAGGACTCCGTCATTAGATGGAAACAGCGACTGAGGATGACTGGTGCGAGGCAGACTCAGGATGACAGCAACACTGGTGATGTAGCCAGCAGAAAACCGCAGAACGCTGGAGCAGGCAGGACTCAGTAAATAGATACCACAGAGCCAGACTGAACAACCTGTATAGTGGGACAAAAATGTAGACTTTAATTTCCCCCCTGAGTCCCACCAAGTCAGGGGGGTGTCCTCTGCCCAACCAACCACTGTCCTAGAGCTGGGTAAGCTGGAGCTCTCAACATATTATGTTACTATGGTACTTTTTTCTTCTAATCTGCATCGAACCTGAGAGCAGGGTAACCCAGCTGGGAGGCCAATTGAGAGCGATGGGGGCTAAGTATATTTCCAGAAACAGAAAATATCTGCTCACTCTGGGCAGTGGTTGGGGGGCAAGTGTCAACAAGGGGCCAGGCAGGTGGGGTTGAACCTACAGGAGAGGGAGTGCTCGGGTGCGATGCTAGGGAGCGGTGCTTGGGTGCATTGGCTGCCAGCAAATGTACCGTGCTGCGGCCTAGGCCAGATATAGTTGCCCCTGTAGGGGAGAGTGAAGGCTTGGGTGCGCTGAGTAGTGTGCGGACATTGGGAGTGAGGGCCTAAAAAGGTGTAACGCTCCAGAAGAAAGAAACCAGAGGGACAAAGGAAAATAATACTCTCAAAAGCAGAGAGAACAGGCAGAGAAGTGGTCAAGGCAGGCAGAGAAGTGGTCAAGTAGTAGCCAGGGTCATACACAGCAAGGCAAGTGTTAACTTGGCAGGCAGAAGACGTGTGAAGTAGTAGCCAGGGTCATACACAGCAAGGCAAGGGTTAATTCGGCAGGCAGAAGAAGTGTCAAGTCGTAGCCAGGGTCATACACAGCAAGGCAAGGGTTAATGCGGCAGGCATAAGAAAGCTACTGGGCAAGAAACAGACTAGACACTACCGGGAACACTATCGGAGTGCACCCGCACTAGTCCGGAGTGTCTGGATATAGACGCAGCCAGATGACGTCACGGGGCACGTGACACGATGAACCCGGTAGTGGCAAACCGCAACGAGAATGGAGCAAGGCGAGAGGGCAGAGGGGAAACCGCAAACAGAGTGGTATGTGACAGCAAGAAAGCGACTCCTGGGCTATCAGGGACAAAGTAGGCCACACAGCCCTCTTGTTATCCCAGAAATTCAAGGGACCTGTACTTGGAGGCAAAGAAGGTTCCGCAAGGAAAGACTTAACCTCAAACTCAGCACTTTTTCTACTGATTGGGAGCTGTTTGTTTTGTCCAAAGCATAATCTGTCCATTGCTTCAGCATAAAAAGCAGCAGCTTCTCCAGTGGAAGAAGATGACGTGCTACTGGCGCTGCTACTAATAGGTCCTGGAAGACCACCACACTCCTCCAGCTCATCTGCGGAATCTTATCCTGCCTCATGTGACTGCATCCTGTTTTTTTCTTTGCCTCTCATGCCACCTCGCTATCAATTGTTCCCTCCAGGCAGTGAGTGATTTGAAAGTACGTGCCATCTTGCTTTTGACTCGTGGATCGCACGTTGTGGCAAGCATTAACTCGGGACAATTTTCCATGCTGCTCTTCCATGCTCTGAGCCAGTTCCTTCTTCAGCCTCATTAGAAGGGCAGCAACATCAGGAAGGATATTACCATCAGCACCAGGTAAGCGTTCCCTATGGGCAAGGAAATCGTCCAATTTTAAGGAGAGGTGGGTGAAAAGGGGAATAAATTCTGCCAGGCTAGCGTTCTCTTTGCTGAAAATATCCGTCAAAGCACGGAAAGGCATAAGAACTGTCATTACCTGTTCCATCAGGGCCCAGTCAGCCCTGCCCAGTGTTCTGTTACTGCCAGTGAAATGGTGACATGACATTCCGTGAATTGCCTTTTTCTGCTCCAGGATACACTCTAGCATATCTAAGGTGGAGTTCCACCTGGTCCCAACATCTTGTTTTAGGTGGTGCTCTGGGAGGTCTGCCTTTTCCTGTTCCTCCCTGAGGAGCTGGCTATCTTTGAAGCTCCAAAGAAAGTGTCCAGCTATTTGTCGGCACAACTCCAGAAGTGCTGGCAACCTTCCAGTGTTACTGCCATCCCCGAGAGCAGCCTTCACTACTAGATGCAGGACATGTGCTGAGCAGTGCACACCCACAAATCTGCCATCCCGATCATGATCATGTTAGTTGCACCATCAGTAACCACAAACCCCATTTGCCCCTGTGTGCCTGCCTGCTCCCCTAGCCACTGCGCCACCATGTTCTGCAGTGCTTTGTGGATGTTATCTGAGGTGTGCTGCTGATCAATTACCTCAGCATGAAGGAGGAAAGGGCTGTGCCCTGCCTGCTTGGCTACTCCACCCGAACTTGTTGTTGCTGTCGGTGTGTCTTGCAACACATTAGGCTGCCACCAATGCTCCTTCAACGACAGAAAGCCATGCTGGCCACTCAGAGCACTCCATAAGTCAGTGGTAAAGTGCACTGACTGGCCAGCAGCCTTTCCTAGCAGGTCCTTCAAATGCCCAACGCATGACCAGTAGAGTGAGGGCACTATATTTCTACTAAATGTGGTGCAGGATGGAATTTTATATCGGGGTGCGGCAGCCTCCATAAGTTAGCACCGCCAACGGCTATGAGCTGTGCAATGAGGCATGTGATTTTCCTGTCCTGCTGTCTGCTCATCCCCTTGGAATGAAACCCACCAAAATCTTCAAGTGTGGCCTGTATTGTTTTTGGGATGGGCTGTGACTGTCTGCTACTCTTACTGGGGCCAGATGTGGCATGATCCCCCTGCCCTTTTTCCTGGAGGTGGTCAGATGACCCAACAACCTCCCATGGCCGACTTTCCTGCCACACAACTTACATTTTGCTATCCGGCCATCGCCAACTGCCACAAAATGGTCCCATGCTTTGGAGCGACGGGTGACTCTGGAAGGTGGTGGAGAAGAAGAAACTGAGGTGACACTTTCTTCATCTTCACATGCTGGAGCAACATCAGTTTGCTTTTTCTTTCTATGTACAGTTATAGGGATACCAGTAGACCTAAAGATGGCAGCAGGGATGTTGGGACTGGGACTGGAGGAGGATTGTGAGTAACAGTGGTACTGGCGGCAGAGACACTAGCAGCTACTACCTGGATGGGAGACTCAAATGGAACTGGGGAGGCAGGTGTTAAGTTGTCAATAGAAGACACAAGTATAACTGGAGAAAAAGGAGCAGGTTGTTCACTAGGACTCAAATCCGTTACAGATAGGTAGGTAGTGTACTATAATAATTTGACAATTTTACAACCTGGCCACACGATAACTGTTAGATTGGCTGTATCATTCTATAAATTTTTCACACACACTCGTAAGCTGAATTTTAAAATTTAACACTGGAACAATGATGATTCCCCCTTGCGTTGGCAGTGAGCTGCTAGGCCTCCCAGTCTGTACTCAACTGTAAGATTGTGTCATTCTACACATATTTCAAATACACTCCTAAGCTGGGTTTTGGATTTTTTTTAAAAATGGAACACTGATGAGTCTCCCTTGCGTATCACTCTGCAAATTATTCAAATACACTCTCTAAGAAATTCTATCTAGCCCCTCTTACCAAGGGTACATTTGTCCTTTGGGGGTAGGTTGTAACTAAGAAACACACAGATAAGGGATAATAATAAATATGATTTTATTATGTACAGAATCAAAATACTGTTAAAGTTGGATGATATATACATGAATTGAACAATATTGTAGATTACAGGTATGGAAAAGATGGAATTAAATTGGATACCATTAAATTATATGATGACAGTCTCCTCACACCCTCCAGCACAAATCTTGGTTTCTGATCTCTTATCTGCTGGGCTCACATCTGGATTCTCAAGGACAGGTCTTCTTCCCAGACTGCTCTTCTCTCA
The DNA here is from genome assembly GCA_037306005.1 of Rhinophrynus dorsalis. Lineage (NCBI taxonomy): Eukaryota > Metazoa > Chordata > Amphibia > Anura > Rhinophrynidae > Rhinophrynus > Rhinophrynus dorsalis. Next base: position 528,809,736 of record CM074718.1, read on the forward strand.
TGCTCCTCTCCTCTGCCCTCCTCATGCACTTCTCCTTTACTGCTCTGATTCCACCCCAAGAATACTCCTCCTTTATACAATTTTTCCTATCACTGGTTAGCTCAACTGGCTTTTCTCACCACACCCACTTGCCATTTCATGGTGGCCTCAGAGATATTATTGATGGGGGGAAGGCTCCAGAAACAGGATTATCAGAAACATTTGTTCCTCTATCTGAAATCTTTGTTTAGTTGACAAACAAAGACAGTTTTGACACCTGTCCTAACTCCTTTCATATATGACTAAGAGTCCTTAAAATGCCTCAGATGCCTAAATAAGGAATGCATCCTGTCAAACCACTTGAAGATTGTGTCACTGCAAATTATTCAAACTCCTAAGATGAATTTTCAGCTTTTACACAGGAACAAAGGTAACTCTCCCTTGCAGTGGCAATAACTGGCACTAATGCACTAAGGCAGCCAGTCTACCTATGCCTCTCTGCCTGCCTACACAACAACTGGACAGTCACTCTCTCTGTCTCTCTATCTGTTTCTTCTCTCTCCAAGCTCCAACAACGAACAGCGCACTAACAGGAAATGCAGGAGCTGTCTGTGATGTCATTAGTCCAACCACCATCATGAAACGAAGAAGCTAATTGGACTAGAGAGTAGACTTGTGCACGGGCAAAATTTTCGGTAAAATTCGAATTCGGACAAATTTTTTTTTTTTCTAATTCGGATGATCCTAATTTCGGATTGGGCCTATTCGATTCGGACGAAATTCTGATCCATTCTGAATTATTCGGCCAAATTTAACATGGGTTAAATTATAGCAGTGCGCCTCCGTGCACGCTGCTATCATTATTTGCAGACAGGGTGTGCATTTAGAAAAAGATCCATCCCAAAAATGGACATTGTCGTACATTGAAAGTCTGTGCATGTCACCTCTACTCTAGCGTGGGATGCCAGTCACAATGCAAACGTCGAACATCGAAAACCCATGCCTGTCATTCAATTTAGCATGTTCGAACATCGAAACCCCATGCCTGTCCTTCAATCTAGCATATGTTCGAACATCGAAACCTCATGCCTGTCATTCAATTTAGCATATGCTCGACATCGAAAACCCATGCCTGTCACATCCTACTCAACATAAGTGGTCGACTCGAACATGGATAAACTACATGTCACATTCTATGTTAGTACATGGGTAAAGATTAAGGTTTCATTTTCTGGTACCAGCCTCCTACCCTACTGTCCCTCTTTAGTACCCAAATTCCTCTCTCTCGTTTTCCTATCCTGATTTCCCCTCATATCAGATAACTTTATGTGTATATACATTGTAGAGTTTCATACTACATCAAGAATAAACATCAATGATTGTAATGTGATAGATGTAATGTGTTAACCCTTTGAGTGCCAGAGTGGTACGCAATGCATTGCAAAGCAATGCGTTGCATACCACTCTGGCATTCAAAGGGTTAAAAAGAAAAATTGAGACATTCTGTTGTGAACAAACTGCAACACAGGAGAGAAATAAAAAAAATGCTTGACATCTATACTGAAGAGGGGTCCACAGCATTGTCTTAGTATAGCAATATCACCGTTTTCCGTGAGTGTGCAATACAGGGCTCTACGGTAATTGCTGGGCATTTCCCAATGTCATAATCAGGGGATGATGGGAGTTGTATTCTAACTACTGTTAGGAAACACATAAGTGATGCACATTCATCTCCCACCTAGAAATTATTTACACACGAGGCTAGTAATAACTAGCCCCTTTCCAAGTGAAAGGACTTCCAGAAAGGCTTCAGATCTCTTAGTGACTCACCTGTTATTGCCAGTCAGCGGGACCCGGAGAGTAGGAGGGGGTGATGCTATGGCTGCACGGCACAGTGCTCTTAGTTGGTCACTTGTCGCAATGTTGAAGCTCAGCCCGGCCAGCACCTTCTGGGTGGAGACACCTCACAGCAATCCTGTTCAGGACACATCATGCACTGTTGTGCACTCATACTAGGGATCCCAAATGTTTAGACTCATTTTGTACAGGGGGCACCCTCCTGTATTTGTAAAACCTCTCTAGCAAATCTGGGACAGTAGACCTATTTACTCAAGTCTTGACTTTAGGTGGGCGATAAACAATACAAAATAGGCATAATGTTTCACTATCTCATAATTCACGTCACTGAAGCAGCCAGCAGGCATCGTCACTGAGTGAGCATAGGGCTGCCCGGCTGCTGACAGTCACACTGATGGGACACCCTGCAACACAGAAATGGCGGAAGAGCACAAAATAAACATGCTATGGGACGGCAAATTGCCGCCCCTGTCAAAGTGCCGCCTGGGTCCATGGACCCACTGGGACCCATGTAAGGGCCGGCCCTGTATTCGAACAAATACCTAATATTTTTTTATATTTTGCACAGGAACAAATATTACTTGCTCTTGCAGTGGCAATAACTGGAACTAATGCTGGCTGCCTACCTATGCCTAGCCTAATGCTACCTGCCTGCCTACACAACAACTGTACACTCTCTAATCTCTTCTCTCTCTGAGCTCCAACAACGCAATGAGGAAATGCAGGCTGTCTGTCTGTGTGACTGTGTCATTAGTCCAACCCCCATCATGAAACGAAGAAGGCTATTCGAATACAGACAAAAGAGGGAAGTAGTGCATGAAACGGAGAATGGAATTGGACTAGAGACATGGAGGGAAAATTATGGAGGGAAAGTAATTGAGCGCGCACAGGAAGTACAAAAAAGTCCTGGTCAAAAGTAGTCAAAACTTTTGGAAATGTGTCGATTGCCGAAACTTCCGAAAGTTTCGACGAATTTCGGACCTGGGCTGTTCGGAGTCAGATCATTTTTTCCGAATGACCCTTGAGTTTCAGATTGGCCGAATGTCTCCGAATTACCCCATTTTCGACGAAATCCGAATGTCTCCGAATGAATTTGCACGTCTACTAGAGAGGGACAGAAAGTAAAAAGAAGCTAATTGGACTAGAAAGGGAAGGAAATTAGTGTGCATGCGGGGTGAACGTCATCTGAATGTCCGAATCTTGTACTGAAATTCTGCCCAGAAATGTTTCGGATTCGGGTTCTTAAAACGAATGGCTCTAAGATTTTCAACATGTCCGAATGGCTCCAAATTAGCCACATTTGTTCAAAATCCGAATGTGGACGAATCGAATTGCACAAGTCTAGTACCTTTATTGGCTGAGTGGCTCTAGTTTACAAGCCTTGAAGACAGCTTAGATCTCTTCTTCAGTTATAATAAGAATAAAGGCTGAGTACACAATACAGGGCCAGATTAAACAATTATTTTAACGTTTAAATTCCACCAGCAGTGAATATTCTTATAGGGATTATCCATAATTAATTCCCTAGGCTCCAGTAGTGTCTCTTTGTAGTTTGCTAAATGATACAAACACAACTTATTACTTTTTTATAGTCTTTAGCCAGAGATGGTTAAGTCTATCGAATGTATGGGTTAACCCTCCAAGTGCAAGAGGGGTGCATAACCCATCACTTACAATGGGATTCACAGGTCCCTGGCACCCAAAGGGCCCAAAATATGATTATTGTGTGGGATAACAAGACATAAATTCCATCACGGTTGAGGCCACAGTTCAGAGTGTTAAACTTGGTCATCAATTTATACTCCTAGATCTTTCTGTTTTTCTATGTCCTACAATTTCCCATCAGTACACTCACTTTGAGCTCTGTAATGCTGTAATCAGTTTTGCAAAAATGTTGACCCACTGGAGTGTCACTTTTGTTATTCACACTGGAACTATGAGAATTCATGCAATTTAGATATTGTTGCCTTTAGTCCTCAAATGGAAACACCCCACTACTTTATATGACCCCACCTACAGCCCCTCCCACTGTTGCCTGACAAAGAGGCTATGCTGGTATTGGACTGATTTAGGATTACTCCACTTTCCTTTTGAACACAGGGCCCATGGATTTACCTAGGTAAGTGTCCTTCTTAGAGCAGCCAAGCTCATGTATATTTGCTGCTTCGTATCTTCAGTTTCCTGTATAGCAGGAGCTGCCAACAAGTAGCTTGTGAACTACTGGTAGCTCTCTCCACTCTATTCAAGTATCAAGCTCTCTGGCCAGAGACAGGTTCAGTGGTGGAAATCTGCTTTACAGTTGGCTGCAGCCATTCTGGGCACAGCTTTCACCTGTGGTACCCAGCAGTGGTCAATCAGGGATCTAATAGTAATGCAGACAGTGTGCCTTACAGCATTGTCTTGGTTTTCCTGCCCCCACTGCCATAATAGCTGCTTACACATTTTTCCACGTGCTTTGTAAAGATGACAAAGACAACAAAGTTGCCGTGTGCCATAACCCTGTTTTTTTTTTTCTAAATCATACTCTATATTAAGAAACCATTGTTATGTTAGTATGTTAATATGTTATGTCACTATGTTTTGTACCATTACCTGAAGCTTACTCTGTGCAGTACAAGCAGTACTACAGGGCTGTTTAGTTCCTCCTCTCTTTGCATAAATCCAGCCCACTGAGGTATAGCTCACGTTCTGAGAGAGAAGTAACAAAAAGGGTGCAGTATTTTCAACGACCATTATATAGACTTTGAGGGAAAGCATGCAAATCAACAGCCATGTCAGCAACATAGCCGCACTCTCCATACATCACTGGCTGGATACAGAGGAATTAATTCTACACTGACCATGATTATTAAATCATTAAACTGTGTTTTCCCTAAAGGATTTGGTGGGAGACATTGATTGGGGAAAAAAGTGTGTATGTGACAGTTCCGCTGTAGCCCTTTGAGTGCCAGAGAGGTATCCAATGCATTGCATACTTTCTGGCACTCAAAGGTTAAGGATGGGATGGCACTATCAATCAGTAAATCTGTAGATCACTAGAAAGCTACATGTTGTGTCTTATATAGTGAATATTAATTTATTCTGATAAAAATTATGCATCATGTAACATAATTAATCACCTTGAGTTTTTAAGAAGGTCACACATTTCTTATGCGTAACTTTGTTATTGAAAGATGTGGAAAGGAACAAAGAGTAGGTATGAACAGCTTTGAAGATGGCTTATTACACCCAGTTGTGAATTAATGTATTTAAGATATGTTTTAGAGTAGCCCAGTACATGTTTCATTAATTAAAAGTAGCTCTCGTTAAAGAACAATTTGGAGAACCCTGCTGTATAGTGTTCTTTGTTGACGTCTTCCTCTAGGTCACACCTCCACACCGCAGACAATGGTCATCAGGCATCCTGAATGACTTGTAAGTCTTTATCAGATGGCAGTGAAGTTGATGAAAAGCAAATAAAACAGTAAATAAGAATAACTGACTGTTGTTTGTAGGACACCAACCTAAGTCCTACTGATAAACAAATTAAGAGACAGTTCAAGCATTATTTAAATATAGAAATGTTGATTTGTTACGTATGGTGCAGATATTTTGCTCCAGAATTGCACATTGTCACCATGTGTACATACCTCCAAACATTTCAAATGGCCAAAGAGGAACACTCATGTTTTAAGTGTTGTTGCTGGGGTGTGACTTCTAGTTATTTCTCTTATCAACTTTCTAAAGTATGTTAGAAACTTTCCCATGTATAATGATGTTTATCATCCCACATACGCAGTCATTATTGATGTTTTATCAACGTTTGTTTAATTATTTGATAACAAATGCTAGGATTGCTTTTAGGCTGATTTCCTGTGTGAAATACTTTGTTTTCATTGAGGCTTTTTTTATAAGTTCAGAGAGCTGCAGGCAAAGCCACAGGCCTCTAGCTCCTTGGGGCATATGAACTTACAAACATCATGGAGCACAAAGACCTCCATTCAGAGCCTCAGGCTAGCATAGGTCATATCTGAAGTACAAGGTCCACTGGTCATTATGCCTGAATAAGCCCATTTGTTGATTTGATGCTCTTAATCCTTTTTTGCCGCAGGTTCTAAAGAGAATGTGTTTAAAACGTCACAATTAAAATGAATTCATATTCATTTTTATTTTGTGGCTGCTACCTTTACCATAGAACGATATTAATTTATTTGTGGCATGGAAGTACATGGTACTGTAACTAAACTGAAGGATTATTTTATATTAGTGCACAGGCCTGACGATGTGGAGAGGATATATGTGCACACCAACACAGGCATTTTTAATTAGTCATTTATCTCATTGCAAGAGCTGAATTAAGACTTTATGTGACTTTAGGCAGGATCCCAAATTGGGACTTGCCCACACTGTCCCCATTTTTCACCTCTGCATTGTACACCTCAATATTGTCCCCTCCACATGTTTGTCTAAGAGGATTGTGTTGGACGGACAGAGCAACTGTACTTCTGGTGCGCTCTGTCTCTCTCCCCCTATATCCTGCGTGTAGTGCGCAGGCGGCAAGGATACACAAGCATGCGCAGTCAAGCAAGTAGCTTCCCTTCATTGAGTCTATTGACTGTGAATGCATGCACGACCTTGTGGTCTGCACACCATGCTCAGGATAAGGGAACAGAGGCAGAACGCGCAAGAAAAGGCTCACTTTAACTACCAGACACTGACAGTGAGTAGCGTTAACTGGAGGGGGGAGTCACCGGTGCCTAGGTCGCCTTGCCCATGATCCAGCTCTGTTACAAATGTCTCCAAAGCATCACTATGGACACACAAAGGTGCGAGAGCACACACACACACACGCACTGCCCTTTCTGTGCCCTGTTCCAGTGTTTAGTTCATTTCTTGCTATCACATTGTCTCCTTTATAGAGCTGCCTTTTCCTCACTATGGTGTTTAATCAAAGGTTCCTGTTTGGACTGTGTATGCCATTGATGTTTGTTCCTGCTCTCCAGTTACTCACCGGCTTTTGTTCCTGACTACCAGGGTCAGATTTCCCAAAAGACAGAGTAGGCAACTGCTTAGAGTTCCAAATTTTGAGGGGCACCCCAGCTGTGCTGGCCACACCCACATTCTGTATTGTGGGTGTGGCCAGAGCAATCTCAATGTACCTGCCCCAGTTTTATACCCTTTTACAGGCTATTATTTAACTTCTGGGAAGCTAAAGAGATCTCTAACACATTGCAGAGAAATGCATTGCGGATCCCTCTAGCAACCAAGGGGCTAAAGCCAAGGCCAAGGATATTATAGGCCACGGATATTTTTTTTTTGTGTCAGGAAGCAGTGGATGGGACTGAGGGTGGGGTCATGTGAGGAGTGGGGTGAAGTCATGGGTGGAGCTAAGAGCACCCCAAATGCATTGCCTAGGGATGTCTGGTTGGTAAATCTGACCCTGCTAACTACACTTTTGTCTGCTGTGTGTTCCTGAATTGTTCCACTGCTGCTGAACTAGTCTGGCTCCAATCCATGGTATTGTTTGCTTCCTGTTACTGCATTGATCCTCTGTAGCTCTACCAGTCCAGTTGCTGAACCAGTCCTTCTCCTAAATTTGTTTCCTGTTTGTTCCTGAATTAATCCATTGCTGCTGAACCAGTCCTGCTCCAGTCCATGCTATTGCTTCTGTCTATTCCTGCATTGATCTTCTGCTGCTGAACCAGTCCTGTTGCTGGATCAACATACCTGGGAACTTTTTCTTCTTGTGTCCATAAAGGGAAATTATGTGGTCCTGGTGGAAGGATATAAATGATGAAATTTGCATCAAAAAGGGGTGTGGCTCGATTGTGGGTGGGCAGGGCGTACCAGGCTGTGTAATAAAGTGGGTGGGAAGTGGGCAGAACAGGGTGGGAAAGGAGGAGAAATGAGAGGGAAGTGGGAGTAACAGGCTGGGAAGAAAGAGAAGTGGCCAGAGTTTCATAAGAAACTCCCCTCCACCGGTGAATCATAAATCCAATATTCATAAATCTACATCTAAACTATAAACCCCAATCCTGATTTAACCAAAAAAAAACAAATAATTAAATTTCTGCATTTAATCCATGTGGTTGTATGGTCTTTATTATTTTATGAATTTATTATATTACTACTTGTGTAAATGTATACACGTATTCAGGACCCTCATGTAGTGAGGAGAGCCCTTGGATGATAAACCATTTACATATTCTAGTCCCACTGGGACAGCAGTTTACAATTTGAAACAGTGAATGTCCATGGTCAGCCGCAGAGGTGTAACTAGAAGCCACCGGGCCCTGGTGCAAAAACAGGTGACCTACTGTAGGGTCACTTTGTAAGATCCTCCAATTTTTCAAAACCACACTCTGTATTTGTTTAGAGTGAACGTTATAAGTCTGTAAAAAGGATTGCACATCCAAAGTACACAGCAAATCCCCCTCCACTGGGGTCAGTGTGTTGAGTTTATTCAAGAAATCAGTGGTGTCTGCCAGATATGCTGGTGTTAATATAACATGTGTTTGTAGTATCGTATCCACAAATGTCGCTAAAGGCTGAAAGATCGAGTCAGTTCCTGCCACTATCGGTCTCCCAGGGGGATTAACCAAACTTTTGTGAACTTTTGGTAGTATGTAAAAAACTGGTGTCACAGGGTTCTTATTATATAGATATTCATATAGTCTCTTGTCAATAATATTCTCATCTATTGCTTTATCCAGAATAGATTGTACTATCTTCTTAATATTTAACACTGGATCACCAGGGAAGACCCTATAGTGGTCTCTATTACTTAATTGCCGTAACACCTCCGTGTGATACTGATGCTCATCCATGACCACTATAGAGCCCCCCTTGTCTGCTGGTTTGATTACTATATTCTTATTACTCTCCAATTCCTTTAAAGCAATAGCCTCCTTTTTACTTAAATTGCTGTTTTTAAGTGGGTCATCCCATTTGATGCCTTCCACCTCCCTGGTAACTAACTGGGAGAAGGCAATCAAAGCTGGATGGGTCACTGGAGGATTAAAAAGACTTTTAGGTTTACAATCCAAAATTCTATACATACTTGACAGCTGCTGTGTGTCAGGTCCCAGGAATTCAGGGTCAGCGACTTGGCTGTCCTGTGGTTTTTCCTGGGGTGCCTTCCCTGAAAATAGAATACGAAAATTAATTAATCGAAAAAATTTATTCAAGTCCACAATAGTAGAAAAACAATCCCCTTTATAGGTGGGCACAAATCCTAGCCCTTTCTTTAATACCCCTAGCTGGGTGTCTGTAAGAACTACTGAGGACAAGTTATATACCCCTTCTTCTGTAGACGTGTACGAGGATACGGCTGCACTCCTGTCTTTAGTTCTTTTTGATCTTTGATCTTTTACTTCTCCAGGTTTTCCTCCTGTAGGAACTTTTAATCGTCCTAAAAAAGGGGTCTCCACTCTCTGTGTTCCTGATTCTGAGTCCGATGAGCTTGTAGATGCAATATCCGTCCCAGTTGCTGGTTCCAATACTTCAATTGGTTTACGATTAGCACAATCTCGCCTCATGCTTCTCCATGTGTACACACATTCATACTGGTCATCCAAAGTGTCCCTTTTAAATTTTTTCAATTTGAAGGCCTTCAATTCCGTTTTATATTTCTCAATGAGAATATTTAATTCCGCCATGGCTTTTTTATTTTGTTCTTCATCCAATTGTGTAATCAATGTTTGTTTGATCGTATTCACAGACTCATTTAGCGTAGTGATCTCCTTATTCAAGCTTTGCACAGTCAAGATCATCAAATCTATCAAGCATTTATTCAATATTTGATACCACTTGGTAGTATGCTCCTTATCCGTCTTACACAATGTAGGTTGTAATGTCACCCTCAAGCCACGTGGAATATGTCGTACTCTATATTCTAATAGAGTTCTTCTATGTAGACAATAATTGGTGACCTTCTTAGAAATATTCTCAAGCCATTGCAAAATTGTTTTGTCATCATTTTGTTGTAGAAAGGAAGTACATTCAACTGGAGTACTCCTAAGTAGTTCCTCCAACTGTTGCTGAGTATAGCCGAAACATTCCGCCTGCTTGTCCGTTAATGTGGCTATATCCACAAATGACATTGTAGGTGCTGGCCAGCACCTACAATGTCATTTGTGGATATAGCCACAAAACAATTTTGCAACGGCTTGAGAATATTTTTAAGAAAGTCACCCCAGGAAAAACCACAGGACAGCCAAGTCGCTGACCCTGAATTCCTGGGACCTGACACACAGCATCTCAAGTATGTATAGAATTTTGGATTGTAAACCTAAAAGTCTTTTTAATCCTCCAGTGACCCATTCAGCTTTGATTGCCTTCTCCCAGGTAGTTACCAGGGAGGTGGAAGGCATCAAATGGAATGACCCACTTAAAAACAGCAATTTAAGTAAAAAGGAGGCTATTGCTTTAACCCCTTAACGACCCTTGACAGTCATAGTTATCATGGTGCAGCTTCTCGTGCTGTCACTCTCACTTGTGCTGCAATATTTTTCAGGAATAAGGAACATGTTTTGGTGACAGCTTGGAAATGGGGGGGGGAGAATGTCAAGGTAGAATCCAGTAGAACACCAAGACAGAGTGCTTTGGTTACTGAATAGATGGCAGGATTGTCAACTGTGATAGAGAAAGGGGTTGGGGTGGGTTTTAGAAGGGAATACAACCAGTTCTGTCTTAGCCATATTAAGTTTAAGATGACTGTAGGCCATCCATGATGAAATTGCTATGAGACACTGAGCGATTCAAGACTGCACAGCCGGAGTGAGGTCAGGGGAAGAGAGGTAGATTTGTGTGTCATTTGCATACATATGGTAATTAAAGCCAAGAGATGAGGTCACCAAGTTAGAGGGTGTAGAGGGAAAAGAGAAGTGGTCCCAGGACTGATCTCTGAGGTACACCTACTGAGAGGTCATGGGGAGATGAGAACGAGTTAACAAAAGAAACACTGAAAGTATGGTTTCCCTTGAGACAGGTCTCTTGATTTTAACACAGTTAATGTGACTACAGTTAACAATATCTCAAGTTGAAGATATTTATTCTCAGTGTTTGTAAGCATCTATGATAGTAATGAAATCTGTGTGGTTTTTGTTGAATTTATAATGCCTAATAAAGACTGCTTCTGCAGAAATATTAAGGTATGCAGAGAGTGTCTCGTTTGAATTTCTCTGACTGAGAGGAAGCATTGTTGATAAGTAATAGTAAATCTATTAGGGCTTCTTCTTTTTTTACACACCACTGAAAAGGAATTTTTAGGAACTTGCTGCTCTGAATGTATCTCACTGGAAACAGCTGCATGTAAAGGTGCAATGAGAACATTGAAATAACATTGCATAATTAATAAGGTACTATAATACTTAAGGTACTATAATACTTCTTAATTGCCTAAGATTTTGTAGTCTGAAGACAGAAGATTCAGCTTTGATTGCCTTCTCCCAGGTAGTTACCAGGGAGGTGGAAGGCATCAAATGGAATGACCCACTTAAAAACAGCAATTTAAGTAAAAAGGAGGCTATTGCTTTAACCCCTTGACGTTCATGGTTATCACGGTGCAGCTTCTCGTGCTGTCACTTTCACATGTGCTGCGCTCCGATCGGTTGAGCCTGTTTGGCCCGCCCCTGGTTACCTTTTTATTCTGGGCTAATGGCACCTGTCATTTGCCCTTTCATGGTATTCCTGAGCCAGTTTTGCTGTGCTGTGTTTCTGTGTTCCTGATCTCCGGTGTACCGACTTGGCTAGCCCTGACTACGATCCTGTGTACCTGCTCCATGATTTGACCCGGCCTGGCTGACGTTCCTGCTCGTTTCCTGATTCGGCTTGTCTGAGAACCTGCTCTGTGATTTGACCCAGTCTGGCTGACGTTCCTGCTCGTTTCCTGATCCGGCTTGTCTGAGAACCTGCTCCGTGATTCGACCCGGCTTGCTGACGTTCCTGCTCCGTGACCTGTTCCTGGCTCTGCGGCCGGTCTCCGTTCCTGACTGCCTTGTCGCCACGGCGACATTGTGACTGTGCCACTTGCTGTTCAGTACGGGTCCGTGCCGTGCTGACTCCTGCCACTGAGCTGAGTACTGCTGAGCTATGTTTCTCTATCGAGCTGTTAACCCGTGCAGAGCTGTGTCCCAGTTACCGAGCTGTCTGTCCGTGCAGAGTGGCGATCCATCTACCGAGCTGTTAACCCGTGCAGGGCCGTGTTCCCATTATCGAGCTGCCTACTAGTGCAGAGCTGTGTTATTACTATCGAGCCATTAACCCGTGCAGAGCTGTGTCCCGGTAGGGGAGCGCAGTCCATACAGAAAGTTGCTTGTGCTGAGCCGTTCCTCTCCTTGCAGTCCGGTGTAGTGCATTACCGTGCCAGTGGCACACGGCTCTAGGTGCTTCCAAGCAAGTCTCTGTGGTCATGCCCGTGGGGGCTATTGATCCAAGCTCTTGCAATTCAGTCTCTACTATTACGCCGTGGGGCGATTGGCTCAAGCTCTTGCAATCCAGCTCCCTCTATTCCGCACGTTTGGGTTATAAGCTCAAGCTCTGATAACTAATTGTCTCCATTGGTCGTAGGGCTATTGGTCCAGCTGTTGCAATCCAGTTCCAACCACGATGCATGTGGGGGCTAGTGGTCTCAGCTCCGGTAACTAAGTTGTCTCCATTACGCCCGTGGGGGCTATTCGCTCTAGCTCAGACAGTCTACTCGCTCTGCTCATACGCCCGTGGGGCTACCATTCCAGTACAGCAGGTTGGAAGGCCGGTTTCTCTTTGCTGGACATTATCTTCAGTATTTCCAGACTGTTGGTGTTGAGTCCACTCTACCTTTAACACCTTCAACACCTTGGGCGTGACAAACAACACAACTGAGACGGACTGATTATTCTATTAACCCTTTGTATATCAGTACTCAGTGCCTGTTCATTACCAGTACTCTTTTCTGTATCATTGTATACTGTGCATACTATTGCTTATCCACTATTTCACAGTGCTACCCGTAGGGGGCGTTCTCTGTCATCATTTTTTTTTTTTAATAAAATTGCATTTTATTTTTACCCACTGGTCTGAGTGTCTTGAAAACCATGACAATAGTACGTCAAGGGTCGATTTGACTTAACGACCGATGACGTACTATGACCGTCATCGAGTTCCGGGCTCCCCCCGCGGCTGCACGCCGTTCAGGGAGTCCGGAATGCAACGGAGCAATAAAAAAAAATTGCTCTGTGGTCGTTCAGTCGGATCGCGGCGCGGATTCCCCGGTCCTTAAGGGGTTAAAGGAATTGGAGAGTAATAAGAATATAGTAATCAAGCCAGCAGACAAGGGGGGCTCTATAGTGGTCATGGATGAGCATCAGTATCACACGGAGGTGTTACGGCAATTAAGTAATAGAGACCACTATAGGGTCCTCCCTGGTGATCCGGTGTTAAATATTAAGAAGATAGTACTGTCACGGTTTTTTAAGACACTCAGACCATTGGGTGAATAAGAACACAGTTTTATTAAAATAAGATAAGGCAATAACACGCCCTCTAGTGGTGGTAAATATACACAGTGGTAATATATATAGATACAATGGTAAATGCACAAATGACTTATAAGTACAATTACACAGTAATAGAATAGCGTGTACCCCTCAGGGGTTAAGTCCTTGATAACAGTCAGTCTCAGATGTGGATGTTTGGAACGCCCAGGGTGTTATAAGGCTGTGCTGGAGACTAGGACTATCACCGGCTGGATACTGGACTGCCTCGCCACGGTGTTCAGTAAGAAGCACAAGAGTCCACGTAGCCCCCTCGGGCGTACCTACTGGAACTGATTGGAACCGGCCTTCAATGCGAGAACTGCCAAGCCTCCTCAGACTTAACCGGACAACGGGATAGCACACGCTAGAGCCGACAGCCCCCATGGGCGTGATTACCGGAATACAAATGCTGATGCCTGTGCCTGCCACCACTCGGTAAAGCAGAATCGCTCAATGAACAAGAGAGAGAGTCTCAGGCGCCCAACCGGCCCAAACGGATGTAAACACTCTGCAAGGATGTGTGGAGCTGCCAACGAAGAGCGGCCAGCTCAGCAGTAGTATTCACAGAGAAAGAGACTCTTACAGGAGTAGCGATAGAGAGGAACCCAGCGGCACTGCTAGGGTTAATTAGCACATTTACTCGAGGCTTTTCAGCGGTATAGCAAGGCTCTGCAGTCTGAGGGAGGCGCGTATACGCACAACTCTGCAAAGGAAAATGCACTGCACTGATCGGAGTACACCAGGCAAGGCAGTCACACCAAAAGCTGGAACAGCAGATAGCAATGTCGCGGCGGCGACAACTGGAACACAGGTCACTGTAGAAAGCAGGAGTCGTTCTTCGGAGCGGGAAGTCAGCCAGGCCAGGTTGGAGCACGTAGAAGGCAGTTATACAAGCCGGGTCGTACACAAGCAGGAACGTCAGCCAAACCGGGTCAGGATCCAAAGGAGGTAGTCAGACGGGCCGGGTCATACACGAGCAGGAACACAGGAAAATAGTCAAGACAAGCCAAGTCGGTACACAGGAATCCGGAACACAGGAACACAGCAACAGTAACTGGCACAGTAACACCACGAAAGGGCGCCTGACAGTTGTGCTAGCCAGGTATAAAAAGGTCACCAGGGGGCGGGCCAAACCAACACAGCAAATCAGTATCTGTCAAGATGAGACTGACAGGAATCACAGGCACTGTGATAAGTACAATCTATTCTGGATAAAGCAATAGATGAGAATATTATTGACAAGAGACTATATGAATATCTATATAATAAGAACCCTGTGACACCAGTTTTTTACATACTACCAAAAGTTCACAAAAGTTTGGTTAATCCCCCTGGGAGACCGATAGTGGTAGGAACTGACTCGATCTTTCAGCCTTTAGCGACATTTGTGGATAAGATACTACAACCACATGTTATATTAACACCAGCATATCTGGCAGACACCACTGATTTCTTGAATAAACTCAACACACTGACCCCAATGGAGGGGGATTTGCTGTGTACTTTGGATGTGCAATCCTTGTACATAGCCATTCCCCATGAGGAGGGTATCAGGAGTGTGAGGCAGGTTCTTGAAACAGCAGGACTGCCGGATGAAATGGTTACCTTCTGTTTGACTATACTGAGAATTGTTCTAACTAAGAACTATTTTCAATATAAATTTGCTTTTTATGAACAGAAACAGGGGACTGCCATGGGGGCAAACATGGCACCAGCCTATGCCAACCTCTTCATGGTGCGGTTTGAACAACAGTTTGTATTTCATAACAATCCTTTTTTACAATGTGTCTTCACATGGTGGAGATATATTGATGATTGTTTTGTGATATGGAGGGGATGCAGGCAGCGCTTTGAGGAATTCATGGCATACCTGAATCTGTGTCATGATAACATTAGGTTTACTTATACAGTGGATGAGGTAGGTGTAGACTTCCTTGATGTAAGAGTTGAGAAGGGAGAGGAAACCTACAACACTCTACTGTTTAGTAAGCCTACGGATAAAAATATGTTGCTACACGCAGGCAGTTTCCATCCCTGACATCTTAAGATGGGATTACCCTATAGTCAGCTGATTAGAGCTAAAAGAATCACTAGCCGTGCAGGGGAGTGGAGGCAATGACTGAGGATGTCTCTAAAAAATTTAGTGTTAGGGGTTATGATAATAAGATATTGATGAAGGCAAGGGAACTGGTAATTTCTGTACCCAGAGAGGATTTATTAAAGAAACGACATAAAAAATGGACAATAGGATTAAGTTTTTACAGACTTATAATGTTCACTCTAAACAAATACAGAGTGTGGTTTTGAAAAATTGGAGAATCTTACAAAGTGACCCTACAGTAGGTCACCTGTTTAAAGAGAAACCCTGTATGGCTTACAGGAGATCAAGAAATATCAAGGACAGAATAGTACATGCTGAAAGAACAACTGAGAAAAAACAGACATTTCTATCAACTAAAATATATGGTACTTACCCCTGTCATACATGTATTCACTGCAATGGGGTGATTAAGGGGGAAGAGATTAGGCACCCACGGACGGGTAAAGCTTTTAAAATTAGGGGATTTTACACATGTCTCAGCTCATATGTGGTATACTTTATTAAGTGCCCATGTGGGCTGGGATATGTGGGAAAGACCACCCAGACGTTGAAAGAAAGGATAGGACAACATAAGTCAGACATTAGGATGAATAAGGATACATCAGTGGCAAGGCACTTTAATCAAATGGCTCATAATGTTTCACAGATGAGGTATCAGGTATTGGAACAAGTTATGCCCTTAAAGAGAGGGGGGAATAGAGATAGAGTACTATTACAAAGGGAGGCCAGATGGACCTATAGGCTAGACACTGTAGCACCACATGGCCTAAATGAACGTATAGAATATAGATGGTTCCTGTAAGAATATTGTATACATATGATTGAAAAAAAATGTATTACTGGTGCCCAAAAACCGTGGGATATAACTAGTATGATCCTTTGAGTACAGTTTTTAATTATGTTTTATTTGATTTTTTTTCTTGTAGATCGTGGAACATGGGGTTACATACTAAGGAACAAAAGTGAATTAGTTAACATATTGTTTGTCATGAAAGCAGATACCTTTTAAGTGAAATTTAGTGTAAGATTTGTATACATCTCCATGGCTACCGGGGTGAGGGGTCATGCTCCTGTGACGTCACGGATGTGCCGACTCGGATGTGTGGGAATGGACGCGTCGACCCGGATGTGCAGGAGCGGGCCTCGCACAGCGGAAGCCAACAAATGAGGGATGGGGTATTTAAAAGTGGCGATCTTCAACTAGTTGTTGTATAGTGGCCAAGCTGAGGAAGGGGGTTTTCCCCAAAACATTCAATGGCCGGAAAGCATCCATGCCTGTCTAAACAATTTGTATGAAAGTCTAAATAAAGTATTGGAGATTCTCTGCGAATGGTGAGTGCCTTTTCTCTTCTTTACATATCATATGTTGATGCTCCGGTTGGAAGTTAAGGAGCAGAGTTAAGAGCACCCAGTGAAGATTTATGGCAATTTGATATATGTTTGGAAAGTGTGCGGCTAAAGCGATCGTTTGTAGGAAATGGATGGGGGCAGGTTTTTGTGAGATCATAGGCCTTTACCTAATACAAAAAAAGGTGGACAGTGGGTGAATTTTTACCTTAACACTTTTTTTTGCTGGTTTCCCTGCCCTGGGGGAAGGTACTTGGATGTGGGCAACATTGGACAAGATAAAGTGGGAGAATTTGGTGACTTTGCGCATGGTAAGAAATGGATTGGGGCAGGTTTTTGTGAGATCATAGGCCTTTAGCCAATACAAAAGAAGGAGAGCAGGTCAAAAAGTATATAAGAATACAGAACAAACTCTCTCTCTTTTCAGATCCTGTGCTGTGGATGACCCCAGCTCCCTTCTGTCTGTCCTTGCCCCTCCACCATTTCTTACCTATCCTCACCCCTTCTGATTTTTGACCTGTGGCTGGGATCATCCAATTTTGCTGTGTTTGTGCGTGGTACTGTGTTAGCCATAGGGGGATAAAAAGGGGACATTTGTTGCCTGGTGTAGTTAAAGAGGGATTGCATTTTGGAATTGTAAACTGCTGTTTTTGGTTTTCTTTATAAATATTGGCTAAAGTAGACAAACCATTGGAATTGTATTATATATAAATATAGGGATATTACTAAATAAAGTACCTGTAGCTATATGATGGCACACATCTTTTCTATGACCTGTTTGGTTTTTCTATTGTTGAAAAAATTCCAAATAATTTTGCAAACAATTAAATAATGATTCAATATTTTGCACAGGAGAGGATTGCAACTGTTGCTGGATCAGTGCATCAACATCAATTTTAATGGTAAGTTCTGGGACAGTAGTCTCAGAGACCTGATCAATTCTTATAAAATGTGCCTAAATTCCCCTTATACTTTTTTCCCTTGTATGCAATTTCTAATTCATTTGGAGTATTTTTTCTTTTGTAGCCTGCTCTTGGGTGTCCTTCCCAACTTTAATCTTTCCTACTTATTTCCTGGTGGCTGCTGCGGTGGTAGGTGTACTACTGTTATCTGTAGTGTGTGTATCTTTATATCTACCCTGGTGCCCTTCATAACAGTCTCTTTATCTTAGTTTCTCTTTTACCCTGACCATATCTATCAGGTGTTTTATAAAGGACCTTAATCCTGTGAATCTTCAGACTTAAGTGATTCACTAGGTGTTTTGCATGAGGGATATTATTTGTATTGTGGTCGAGACTCCCTGTATTGCTTTATATTAGGATTACTGTATATTCTATTAAACTTTTGCTGGGTATTTCTTCTCTGTGTGTTTTTCTCCTCTCCCTTATTCTCCACTTTTCAGTCTTTTGAAGTCCCAGTGGGTTCTCTAGTGAGATCCTTACCTAGGAGAGAGTAGGTTTTTTTTATATATATTTCTGGGATTCTCTGGATTCTGTCTCCTCCTGGGACTTGCTGAATCTGTCTATCGAGGTCCAGGATTAAACCTTGAACTTAAATAAATGGTTTTAAGCATCCCCAAACAATCTCATGATTACTCTGTGTAAATCATAATCTTAAAGAATACTATGTTGCCTGTTTTATTTACATGACATAGTGTATCAAATAAGAAAGATACTGTTACTCTTCCATGAGTCTTATCATTCAGTGTGCTTGTCACTGAGTCCCAGTCTCTTGCCTCTTCTAGGGTAATCGATAAACCAGGAGATAATGGAGCATCAACTAGGGCTTGTTTTTGATGTGAGTTTGGTATCGGGTAAACTCTGTCTTTAGAGTTATTAGGTATGTAACCTATAGTTGCTTTAATATTAGACACAGGACTACCTGTCTGGGCAGACATGATACCTGGAGGTCCTCTTAAGGTTTGTTACAGGATAGTGGTCAATAATTTAATTTCCCTTACTAGTAAATCATTGTGGTTTGAATTATTAGGTGGGGATAATTCACCAACTTTTAAATTTGATCTAGGTGACCCCTAATGTTACCGGACCATGGGGGGAGCTGCACTAAGTCATGACAAAGAGGTGATAAAGCAGATATGTGATACATGTCGCTTTAAATCAGGGACACAGAAAACACACACACAGACACAGGCAGACACACTGACACAGACACACGGGCACTGATTCAGAGCCTGTGCACACTGGTAGTCACAGATCCTCTATATGCATTATCTGACCACCTATCCATGTCCCATTGCCAACTGGTAGGCACTGCCTGACCTCCTCAGCCTGGTTCCACTGGCAGTTACAGGTCCGCACATACACTAGCTGACCCCCTAACCTTTTTCAACTGTTAGCCATAAAAATCATACATACACAGTTTACTTCGACATCCTTGTTACACTGGTAGCCACGCTCCTACCTCCCAATATGGCATGTCAACGGTACCAGTGGGGTACCATTTTTATTAGGCTGAAGTATACACTAGAAAATTCCTTGATGGTGAACCATTTTAGTATCTTTGAAGTGAATTTTCCTATAGCGCCACATTCTGGAAATAGTTCTGCACACTAACTTAGGGGTAGAAAGACCCTTGTTTGATGCCGCTAATTGTCTGCTTTTAGCCACATTTTTTTAGGTCTATCCTTGGTATAAAAATTTTAGTACAATCAAGTCATAGTTGAAAAATGTATAAAAAAATGATAGATTGTAGTTTGTGAAGTTTTGTTCCTCTGGCATCCCCTACAGTATGTCAGCTCATGCCAACAGGGTGTAATTTTCCTTGGAAGAGTAGTAGCTAATGACTACCGACTTAAATCACATGTTTTTTTTCAAAGCTATCTGTATCTTTGAAGAGGTAGAAATGTAAAATAGATCAATTATGTCTTGTAATGCCACCTTTTGTAAACAATTGTAAACACCAGCCTAGTAGTTAAAAGACAAGTGATCCCTTCGTTTGATGCAGGTGAATATCTACTTTCCAAAACAGTATACTTCTCTTACCTTTCCTGCATATTTTTAATGTTTATGACCATTATAGTGCAGGCATGTAATTTAAAAAGAAAAAGTGGCCAGTGTAGGTTAGTGTTCTTGGCATCCATATATTGTATGATAACCCATACAAATGGAGGATGGTAGCAGGTACAGTAGGAAATCCTATGGTTTTCAAAGAGCTTAGTATGTTTGAAATGGTGGAAATGTTTTAAAAAAAAAAAAGCAAAAAAAAGTATGTATTTGTCCATATAGGTGTCATGGTTAACACCAGGAGTCAGTACTGTAATAGTAAAACCACCTTTATTGAATAGTAATGTATAATAGATAATAAAATAATAACGAGGCGCAGAGGGTGACAGATGATGCCAGCGATTCCTACCAGAAATAGGAGGCCGCTTGGAGTAACCTCTCTGCTAGAGACTAGACAGACTGCCAGTGGTAGTCTCAGTGTAGCGAGTAAGACAGAGAGGCTGGTCGGCCAGGGCTGATGGTCAATGTTGAGCAGTTCCTAGGACTAGCCAGGGGTCAGTACCAGAGTGGGATGTCAGCCAGAGCCACGGGTCTGCACCAGATAGGATGTCTACTATGCCAGAGGATAACACAGGAAGAATAGTCAGACAGAGCCACAGGTCAGCACCAGGATGGATGGTCAGACAAGCCTAGGTCATACACGGAGCGGGTAGTCAGCCAGAGCCACAGGTCTGCACCAGATTAGATGTCTACTATGCCAGAGGATAACGCAGGAAGAATAGTCAGACAGAGCCACAGGTCAGCACCAAGATGGATGGTCAGATAAGCCTAGGTCAAACACGGAGCGTTCAAAAGAAACAAACAACAGCATCAGACATCAACATAAGGGCGACTTAACTTTGTCCAGAGCCCTCTTATACCCAGCCAGGAAGTAGGGAGGTGGAGATTCAAAGTCCAAAGATATAAAACAACACATCAATACTAATGTTGAGCGAGCGTGCTCGGCCGATGCTCGGATCGGCTCGAGCATCGCTCTGCTCGGCACATGGCGGTACTCGTACGAGTACCGCCATGTGCTCGCCCGACATGTTCGGGTTGCGGGGATCTGTGCCGGAAGAGGCACAGATCCGAAGACGCTCCGCTGGACCACCAGGGAATGGAGGTACAGGGGCATTGCGGAGATGAAGGGGGCATAGCGGAGATGAAGGGGGACATTGTGGAAGAGGGGCATAGACTCTATGCCCCTCTTCCACAATGTCCCCCTTCATCTCCGCTATGCCCGTCTGTCACAATGTGCCCCTTCATCTCCGCTATGCCCCTCTTCCACAATGTCCCCCTTCATCTCCTCTATGCCATAGAGGAGATGAAGGGGGACATTGTGGAAGAGGGGCATAGCGGAGATGAAGGGGGACATTGTGGAAGAGGGGCATAGAGTCTATGCCCCTCTTCCACAATGTCCCCCTTCATCTCCGCTATGCCCCTCTTCCACAATGTCCCCCTTCATCTCCTCTATGGCATAGAGGAGATGAAGGGGGACATTGTGGAAGAGGGGCATAGCGGAGATGAAGGGGGACATTGACCAGGCACCCTCCGCTCATCAGAGCAGGGGGTGCCTGGTTTGATGCTCGAGTGCTCCCATTCATTTGAATGGGGCTCGGGTGCTCGGCCGAGCACTCGAGCAGCAGGGGGTGCTCGGTCAGAGCACCCGAGCACCCGAGCATCGCGGTGCTCGCTCAACACTAATCAATACCACTGACTCGCACCTGTAAGTTATGCAGCGGACAGAGAGATGCATCGAAACTCGCGCCCAAACCCACATCTTCTCTACCAGCTGCGACGCTTAGGAAGAGGACACGGACGACCACAGGAGGCTCCAGACACTGTCAGACTGCAAGCCAGGAGAGACGCGGGTAATGGCGCCGAAGTGTCATACCCAGCCCCAGGCACACAGCAGTGAGCGGCCAAGTGACGCTGGGACTAAGGTATGGAACACTGTGACAATAGGGCTACCTTATGTAAATATTTGTGCACCACAGCCTAGGGGTAGAAAGGCAAATTACCCCAAATTTGATGTGGGTGAATGTCTATTTTCCTAAATTATATAATACATACCGTTCCTTCTTATCTCTAATAGTTATGGCTATTTTAGTACAGGCAGCCATTTTAAAAAAAGAAACAGGAAGGGTTAGTTTTGTACTTGTAGAGCCCCCTACAGTATGTGAACTCATACCAAAGGAGTGCAATTTTTTTGTAAGAGCAGTAGCTAATGAATACAGTTGGGAATTCCGTGGTTTTTGCAGATTTCAGTATATTTGAAGGGGTGGAAACATTCATGCACACCAGTTTAGGGGTAGAAAGGCAAGGGACCCCTCATTTCATGCAGTGGAAATGAATGTATGTAAGTATGTACTGTATATTTTATTTATGTACTTAGCATTTTACAGTTTACATTTAGTACAGATGAGATACAATATGTGTTGCAGTTAAGCGGGTATACAAACAATTATCATAAAGGGAACATTGGGTGAGCATATATTAGGCTAGCATAGAGCTTACAATCTTTATATATTCAGCTGTTTTGGGATACTTTTGCCATGTAACCATTGGGGCATGTATTTTAGTTCATAAAGTTGAAAATACCATTTTGCAATCCTGATCTGCACAGGCTGTGCATTTGGTAAAACTATACATATTTAGTAGTTTTGTAATTGGGAGATTCATAGCATTATCAAACAACTGAAACTTTCACAATCAACACAAATGTTTTTGATAGATAGTGTGTCATTTTAGCAAAAGTATTAATTTTTTACTTTTTTGTAATTATGACATCATAGATTATCACAAGATGCTAAATTTACTTCACGTGAGTCAGCTCAATTTGGTTTGAAAGAAACAATATATAGTTTTCCATATATAACTAGAAAATTACCTATGGGCATCAGATATAAACACTTGAATAGCAAAACTGCTAAAAATGTATCAGGCAACAGTGTCTAGTAAATGGCCTAAACCCCTGGCACTCAAAAGGTTAATGCACTATCCTTATTAAACAATGCTATAAGATTTTTTTTTTTTTCAAAGTTATCTTAATTGACTTGGCATAACTTTAAGGAGTGCCCTTCACCTTCTTCCAGAACAATTTGTGGGTAAGCAGAGCTGCATGTTTTTATTAGGTTTGCCTTTTTGGAAGAATGTGGAAAGCTGATCTCTGTAATCTGAGTTGTATCCATGATATAGATCAGTGATTCTCTAAGGATTTTTTCTGGTGGCCTCCATCTGCCTGGTAGTCTTAGAACCACACATATTGACTCTCAGCCTTATCGCACTGAACTGGTAGCTCTAGACCCACACAAACTGCACTGGTAGCCGTAGAACCACACATACTGATCCCCCTGTCTTGTCCCTCTGCACTGGTAGCAATTGAATCTACACATACTGACCCCCTAGCCTTGTGCCAACTCACTGGTAGCTATAGAATCAGACATACTGTCCAACCAGCCTTACGCCACTGGACTGGTAGCCATCCATAGACCAACACACTGCTCCCATCCTTATCCCATTAAAACCTAAGCTATTCAGTTGGGTAAAACAGCAATCCTACTTGACAGTAAAGTGATCACATTTCACTTTAAATCAGGGACACATAAAACACACACAGACACAGACAGGCAGACACACTGACACAGACATGCACACAAACACACATACTGTACAGCTTTTCCTGCTAAGGATAGTCTCACTGCTGGGGAATGCCTCATTTTAATCTTATCATAATACAAAACCATAGACTGTAATAGTCATAGCGCTACTAGAAAACTAAAAGCCATGGAAAATGATAAATTATTCTCTCACAAAAATGACATTTTGCACAGTAATACCTTTAAATAAGCATCACCCAGAGGAATACCCTTCTTTCTCTGAATGCCAGTGGTGTAGCCATCTTATTGCATTGCAATGTGTGGATACCTCTCCAGAACTCAACGGTTACAACTCTACAAAATATATCATTTTTATAACATGCTTTACTATCATTTAATTAAAGAATAACAAAAAAATTGCAGTGATTTTAGTTCTTTCGGGTGAAATGTTACTGAAATAAAAAAAATCTTAAGATAATGCTCAATCAAAGTTTAATGGCATACTAGATAATGAATTATTAAAAAGAAATATCAATATGAACATATGTAAACACTGGGGATATATAAAGTTAATTTCTACTTTTGGCATTTTGATTAAAAAAAAATAATAAGAGCATCATTATGAAAACTCATCTTTTTGTTTTAATTAAATATATATTTTTATTAAAAGTGGGAAACAAGTATCCAATTATATGTACAGAATGAGTACTCAAACAGTGGTACAGAATAAAAAACAAGTAATCATAACAAGCAAGACAGTCGCCTCACCTCTTTATTGTAGACTATACAATGTAATGTAATAGGTTCCTTACAGAGTGAGTTCTTGGTGAATGTATCTTTAAAAAGAGACACGAAACAAATAGAGAGAAAAAAGGGTACTTAGGGATATAGGGAATGGTAACACGAGGGAAATTGGAATGGGGAGGACAGAGTGTGGGAAGTGGAGGGGGATGGCTATTTCTAACTTTCATTAATTAAATGAATCACATTAGATATATAAAAATCATTTATCAAGATATTAAGGTACAAAGATCAGACCATAGGTCAGCTTACTCCATAACCAAAGCTCTCTCAAATGCACTCTTGGCGCAACAGTTTTCCATCGTTACTATGTAAGACAAGCATGTAATCCATTCACCAACTGTTGGAGGAGAAGAGGATCTCCAATTCTTAGGAACATAAAGCTTAGCAGCATTTATCATGTGTTTTTGTAAAAGTGGATAATAGCAGGGCTATTCCCCAAGTTGGGTGAGTGACATTTAAGATTATGAGAACGGGGATGCACACCTTCAATACTTTTGGCAAAAGTTCAAAACTAGTAGAACAGTAACGGGAGATTTTTTTGACAGCTCCCCCAGGGGCGGACTGACCATACGGGCATTCGGTACTAATACAGAGCGCTGGGAGATGACACGCCGCTAGACCACCAGGGACTGGAGGTACCGGCACTGTGGAGATGAGGGGGCATGGTGGTGGAAGGGGCGATGTGGAGATGGGGGCATTGTGCAAAGGACATTATGGAGATGAAGGGGGCAATGTGGAGATGAAGGGGACAATGTGGAGATGAAGGGGACAATGTGGCGATAGGGGCATTGTGGAGATGAAGGGGTCAATGTGGAGATGAAAGGGGCATTGTGGAGATGAAAGGGGCATTGTGGAGATGAAAGGGGACAATGTAGAGATGAAAGGGGAATTGTGGAGATGAAAGGGGCATTGTGGAGATGAAGGGGGCATTGTGGAGATGAAGGGGACAATGTGGAGATAGGGGCATTGTGGAGATGAAGGGGACAATGTGGAGATGAAAGGGGCATTGTGGAGATGAAAGGGGCATTGTGGAGATGAAAGGGGACAATGTGGAGATAGGGGCATTGTGGAGATGAAGGTGACGGGGGCATTGTGGAGATAGGGGCATTGTGGAGATGAAGGGGGCATTGTGGAGACAGGGGACAGTGTGGAGATAGGGACATTGTGGAGATGAAGGGGACAATGTGGAGATGAAAGGGGCATTGTGGAGATGAAAGGGGACAATGTGGAGATATGGACATTGTGGAGATGAAGGGGACAATGTGGAGATAGGGGCATTGTGGAGATGAAGGGGACAATGTGGAGATAGGGGGCATTGTGGAGATAGGGGCATTGTGGAGATGAAGGGGGCATTGTGGAGACAGGGGACAGTGTGGAGATAGGGACATTGTGGAGATGAAGGGGACAATGTGGAGATGAAAGGGGCATTGTGGAGATGAAAGGGGACAATGTGGAGATATGGACATTGTGGAGATGAAGGGGACAATGTGGAGATAGGGGGCATTGTGGAGATAGGGGGCATTGTGGAGATAGGGGCATTGTGGAGATGAAGGGGGCATTGTGGAGACAGGGGACAGTGTGGAGATAGGGACATTGTGGAGATGAAGGGGACAATGTGGAGATGAAAGGGGCATTGTGGAGATGAAAGGGGACAATGTGGAGATATGGACATTGTGGAGATGAAGGGGACAATGTGGAGATAGGGGCATTGTGGAGATGAAGGGGACAATGTGGAGATAGGGGGCATTGTGGAGATAGGGGCATTGTAGAGATGAAGGGGGCATTGTGGAGACAGGGGACAGTGTGGAGATAGGGACATTGTGGAGATGAAGGGGACAATGTGGAGATAGGGGCAATGTGGAGATGAAGGGTGCATTGTGGAGATGGAGATGAAGGGGGCAATGTGGAGATGAAAGGGGTATTGTGGAGATGAAGGGGGCAATGTGGAGATAGGGGGCAATGTGGAGATAGGGGGCATTGTGGAGATAGGGGACAGTGTGGAGATAGGGGCATTGTGGAGATGAAGGGGGCAATGTGGAGATGAAAGGGGTATTGTGGAGATGAAGGGGGAAATGTGGAGATAGGGGCATTGCGGAGATGAAGGGGGCATTGTGGAGATGAAGGGGGCATTGTGGAGGTGGAGATGAAGGGGGCAATGTGGAGATGAAAGGGGTATTGTGGAGATGAAGGGGCAATGTGGAGATAGGGGCATTGTGGAGATATAGGGGGCAATGTGGAGATATAGGGGCAATGTGGAGATGAAGGGGCATTGTGGAGATGAAGGGGGCAATGTGGAGATAGGGGGCATTGTGGAGATGGGGGCATTGTGGAGATAGGGGCATTGTGGAGATGAAGGGGGCATTGTGGAGACAGGGGACAGTGTGGAGATAGGGACATTGTGGAGATGAAGGGGACAATGTGGAGATGAAAGGGGCATTGTGGAGATGAAAGGGGCATTGTGGAGATGAAAGGGGACAATGTGGAGATAGGGACATTGTGGAGATGATGGGGACAATGTGGAGATGAAGGGGACAATGTGGAGATAGGGGGCATTGTGGAGATAGGGGCATTGTGGAGATGAAGGGGGCATTGTGGAGACAGGGGACAGTGTGGAGATAGGGACATTGTGGAGATGAATGGGACAATGTGGAGATAGGGGCAATGTGGAGATGAAGGGTGCATTGTGGAGATGGAGATGAAGGGGGCAATGTGGAGATGAAAGGGGTATTGTGGAGATGAAGGGGGCAATGTGGAGATAGGGGGCAATGTGGAGATAGGGGGCATTGTGGAGATAGGGGACAGTGTGGAGATAGGGGCATTGTGGAGATGAAGGGGGCATTGTGGAGATGAAGGGGGCAATGTGGAGATGAAGGGGGCAATGTGGAGATGAAAGGGGTATTGTGGAGATGAAGGGGGTATTGTGGAGATGAAGGGGGCAATGTGGAGATAGGGGCATTGCGGAGATGAAGGGGGCATTGTGGAGATGAAGGGGGCATTGTGGAGGTGGAGATGAAGGGGGCAATGTGGAGATGAAAGGGGTATTGTGGAGATAGGGGCATTGTGGAGATATAGGGGAAAATGTGGAGATGAAGGGGGCATTGTGGAGATGAAGGGGGCATTGTGGAGATGAGATGAAGGGGCAATGTGGAGATTTCTGCAGGGGGCCCAGACCTCTTTTTGGACCAGGGGCCCTGGGTCCTGTCAGTCCGCCCCTGAGCTCACCAGATGTGGAGTAGTGTGCTCTGCTCTTCATTACATCTCCAGCATACTGGTGGAACTGAGGGATAATATCTACGAATCTCTTCCGAAGTCCTGTACCAGTGGAACAGGAGTTTATAGTGCATTTCTCAAGTGAGTACATTTCTGGAGCCATACATAGTAAGTCAGATGGACTGGCTCCACATTGCGTCATCTATCGGCAAACCCACGTCAGTTGCCCAGGAGTCTCAGAGTGTCGATGTTGGGGGTTGGTGCTGGTTAGCAGAGTGTTGTAAAAGGTCGAAATGCTTCTGACTTTGGTCTCAGGATGTAGGAAGTGGGATTGAATGCAATAGGGGGATTCAGCAGGTCCGCCCTGTGGAGGTTATTCGTCAGGTAGTTGTGACATTGTCAGTAAGTCCAGTAGTCATTGGAGGACAGTCCCAGTGAGTCTCTAAGTGAGTTGACATAAAGAAGTCTACCTCCCTCTGTTAAGTGAGCATCCAGGAGGATGCCTGAGCAAAGCCAAGGCATTAGATTGGCAGCATCATACCCAGGTGGAAAAGCAGGGTTCCTGATCAAGAAGGTGAGGGGGGAGTTTGCAAGGGTGTCAGTTTGGGGATTTAAGAGGACCGAATGTAGCGCAATATTTCTGAGTTGGTGATGTCCCAACTCTGTGCAATTTTATATAACTCTTGGTAAAATTTCTGAAAGGCGTCAGCCATTGCAGGAAAATCCCTAGACATCCGGAGATTGGAGTTGGTGAATGGTCATTTTAGACCTTGGGTCACGGGCCTAGAGGGCCAGTACCCTGCCTCACTTATTATTATATTCGGAATGCTGAGCTGGGACAGAGATTTCGCATTGGACGCATTTGATCACATGATATTAGTGAGTGAGGAGCGAGCCTGAGTCAGAGGAGCATAGATAGTGGTGTTACCCTGAAGCCTATGAGCGACTTCCAGACACTGAATAGTAAAGAGAATAAAATCATTTTCCACTGACGTTTCAACCTGGCACTCTTTGGAAGGGTTAAGACCATCTCCACCAGGGTATAATCCAACCATGTTACACGGTGCATTTGTGCTGCAGTTCGGAAGTGTAAATAGGCCTAAGAGAGGAAAAGAATGCATTGGGGGAGTAGTATAATGCCTAAGGAGAGTCATGTGTTAATGAGTTGTCGATCAGGTAGGGCCCTGTCAATTTCCATCAGTTGCGAGGGAGAGAGGGATGAGACCCCCACAGAACAGTCTAGTCTATGCATTAAAATCTCCTCCTACCAATAAGTCCCTATCCAAAGTCCGCCAGTCCATCCAACATTGTTTTAATAAAGGAGTTTTGACCCTGGTTAGGGGCATAAACTGAAGCCGGGGTGAGTCTCACATCCCCAACATCTGCCTTAATAAAAAATATGTCCCCTGTGAGTTGGTCTGCTGAGCTATGAGTTTGAAATGGAATCGGTTATGCAATAGGATCCCAACACCTCATTCTTTCTCTTGTCCAGAGCCATAGAACTGCATGGGATCAGGGCCATATCTCAGAGATGGTGGATCAAATGAGGAGAAATGATCCCCTGTAAGAAGTACACTTGACCCCTAGCTGCATACAGTTCTGCAGCAACAAGTGGCACTTTACATTTGAGTTTAGACTAGTGTTGAGCGAGCATGCTCGGCCGATGCTCGGATCGGCTCGAGCATCGCTCTGCTCGGCACATGGCGGTACTCGTACGAGTACCGCATGTGCTCGCCCGCCATGTTCGGGTCTCCTCCCCGCACGTTTTGCGGCTGCTGCGCAGCCAATAAACGTGCAGGGAGGCTCTGACATCGGTGTAATGCCAGCAGCCATGTTGGCTGCTGGCATTACACTGATTGGCTGGCCAGAACCCGTGGTCGGGTGCTGTATAGCACCTGACCATCGAGTTCGGCTCAGTCTGAGCCAGGGAGAGCTGAGGATAGGAAGGGAAAGGCAGTGTAGGGAGGAAAAAAAAAAATTGTGACAAAAAAGAACCAAAAGTCCTTTTTAGGACTACTGTGTGTGGGGGCAGCAGGTTATTTTGTGTGGGGGGAAAAAAAAAAAAAAAAAAAAAAAAAATATTCTGTTTAGTGTGAAAAGTTGCAGATTAGAGCACATTCTGTTTAGTGTGCACAGTTGCAGATTAGAGCACATTCTGTTTAGTGTGCAAAGTTGCAGATTAGAGCACATTCTGTTTAGTGTGCAAAGTTGCAGATTAGAGCACATTCTGTTTAGTGTGCAAAGTTGCAGATTAGAGCACATTCTGTTAAGTCTTCAAACTAAAATATCAAAGTCACGTATTCCATTCAGTGTGCGTCGCCGCAGTTTAGCAGCACATTCTGAGTACTGTGCAGAGTTGCAGAATAGGAAGAAATACTGTTAAGTCTTCAAACTAAAATATCAAAGTCACATATTCCATTCAGTGTGCTTCGCCGCAGTTTAGCAGCACATTCTGTGTACTGTGCAGAGTTGCAGAATAGGAAGAAATACTGTTAAGTCTTCAAACTAAAATATCAAAGTCACATATTCCATTCAGTGTGCTTCGCCGCAGTTTAGCAGCCTATTCTGTGTACTGTGCAGAGTTGCAGAATAGGAAGAAATACTGTTAAGTCTTCAAACTAAAATATCAAAGTCACATATTCCATTCAGTGTGCTTCGCCGCAGTTTAGCAGCACATTCTGTGTACTGTGCAGAGTTGCAGAATAGGAAGAAATACTGTTAAGTCTTCAAACTAAAATATCAAAGTCACATATTCCATTCAGTGTGCTTCGCCGCAGTTTAGCAGCACATTCTGTGTACTGTGCAGAGTTGCAGAATAGGAAGAAATACTGTTAAGTCTTCAAACTAAAATATCAAAGTCACATATTCCATTCAGTGTGCTTCGCCGCAGTTTAGCAGCCTATTCTGTGTACTGTGCAGAGTTGCAGAATAGGAAGAAATACTGTTAAGTCTTCAAACTAAAATATCAAAGTCACATATTCCATTCAGTGTGCTTCGCCGCAGTTTAGCAGCACATTCTGTGTACTGTGCAGAGTTGCAGAATAGGAAGAAATACTGTTAAGTCTTCAAACTAAAATATCAAAGTCACATATTCCATTCAGTGTGCTTCGCCGCAGTTTAGCAGCCTATTCTGTGTACTGTGCAGAGTTGCAGAATAGGAAGAAATACTGTTAAGTCTTCAAACTAAAATATCAAAGTCACATATTCCATTCAGTGTGCTTCGCCGCAGTTTAGCAGCACATTCTGTGTACTGTGCAGAGTTGCAGAATAGGAAGAAATACTGTTAAGTCTTCAAACTAAAATATCAAAGTCACATATTCCATTCAGTGTGTTTCACCGCCGTTTAGCAGCCTATTCTGTGTACTGTGCAGAGTTGCAGAATAATAAGAAATACTGTTAAGTTTTCAAACTCAAATATTAAAGTCACATATTCCATTCAGTGTGTTTCACCGCAGTTTAGCAGCCTATTCTGTGTACTCTGTACAGTTGCAGAATAATAAGAAATACTGTTAAGTTTTCAAACTCAAATATTAAAGTCACATATTCCATTCAGTGTGTTTCACCGCCGTTTAGCAGCCTATTCTGTGTACTGTGCAGAGTTGCAGAATAGGAAGAAATACTGTTAAGTCTTCAAACTAAAATATCAAAGTCACATATTCCATTCAGTGTGTTTCACCGCCGTTTAGCAGCCTATTCTGTGTACTGTGCAGAGTTGCAGAATAATAAGAAATACTGTTAAGTTTTCAAACTCAAATATTAAAGTCACATATTCCATTCAGTGTGTTTCACCGCAGTTTAGCAGCCTATTCTGTGTACTCTGTACAGTTGCAGAATAATAAGAAATACTGTTAAGTTTTCAAACTCAAATATTAAAGTCACATATTCCATTCAGTGTGTTTCACCGCCGTTTAGCAGCCTATTCTGTGTACTGTGCAGAGTTGCAGAATAGGAAGAAATACTGTTAAGTCTTCAAACTAAAATATCAAAGTCACATATTCCATTCAGTGTGTTTCACCGCCGTTTAGCAGCCTATTCTGTGTACTGTGCAGAGTTGCAGAATAATAAGAAATACTGTTAAGTTTTCAAACTCAAATATTAAAGTCACATATTCCATTCAGTGTGTTTCACCGCAGTTTAGCAGCCTATTCTGTGTACTCTGTACAGTTGCAGAATAATAAGAAATACTGTTAAGTCTTCAAACTAAAATATCAAAGTCACATATTCCATTCAGTGTGTTTCACCGCAGTTTAGCAGCCTATTCTGTGTACTCTGTACAGTTGCAGAATAATAAGAAATACTGTTAAGTCTTCAAACTAAAATATCAAAGTCACATATTCCATTCAGTGTGTTTCACCGCAGTTTAGCAGCCTATTCTGTGTACTCTGTACAGTTGCAGAATAATAAGAAATACTGTTAAGTTTTCAAACTCAAATATTAAAGTCACATATTCCATTCAGTGTGTTTCACCGCAGTTTAGCAGCCTATTCTGTGTACTCTGTACAGTTGCAGAATAATAAGAAATACTGTTAAGTCTTCAAACTAAAATATCAAAGTCACATATTCCATTCAGTGTGTTTCACCGCAGTTTAGCAGCCTATTCTGTGTACTCTGTACAGTTGCAGAATAATAAGAAATACTGTTAAGTCTTCAAACTAAAATATCAAAGTCACATATTCCATTCAGTGTGTTTCACCGCCGTTTAGCAGCCTATTCTGTGTACTCTGCAGAGTTGCAGAATAATAAGAAATACTGTTAAGTTTTCAAACTCAAATATTAAAGTCACATATTCCATTCAGTGTGTTTCACCGCAGTTTAGCAGCCTATTCTGTGTACTCTGTACAGTTGCAGAATAATAAGAAATACTGTTAAGTTTTCAAACTCAAATATTAAAGTCACATATTCCATTCAGTGTGTTTCACCGCAGTTTAGCAGCCTATTCTGTGTACTCTGTACAGTTGCAGAATAATAAGAAATACTGTTAAGTTTTCAAACTCAAATATTAAAGTCACATATTCCATTCAGTGTGTTTCACCGCAGTTTAGCAGCCTATTCTGTGTACTCTGTACAGTTGCAGAATAATAAGAAATACTGTTAAGTTTTCAAACTCAAATATTAAAGTCACATATTCCATTCAGTGTGTTTCACCGCAGTTTAGCAGCCTATTCTGTGTACTCTGTACAGTTGCAGAATAATAAGAAATACTGTTAAGTTTTCAAACTCAAATATTAAAGTCACATATTCCATTCAGTGTGTTTCACCGCAGTTTAGCAGCCTATTCTGTGTACTCTGTACAGTTGCAGAATAATAAGAAATACTGTTAAGTTTTCAAACTCAAATATTAAAGTCACATATTCCATTCAGTGTGTTTCACCGCAGTTTAGCAGCCTATTCTGTGTACTGTGCAGAGTTGCAGAATAGGAAGAAATACTGTTAAGTCTTCAAACTAAAATATCAAAGTCACATATTCCATTCAGTGTGTTTCACCGCCGTTTAGCAGCCTATTCTGTGTACTCTGCAGAGTTGCAGAATAATAAGAAATACTGTTAAGTTTTCAAACTCAAATATTAAAGTCACATATTCTGTGTAAGATGAAGAAGGCGGGTAAAAAGGGACGGGGAAGTGGACGTGATCCTGAAAGTTCAGGGCGCGGGTCAGGACGCGGAGAAACTGTGCCTGGTGCCAGAGCACAAGAAAGAAAGACATCCACCATACCTAGCTTCATGTGTAATTTTACAGGGCGTCGCAGGACATCACTCTCGAGGTCCGACCACTGCGAACAGGTGGTCGGTTGGATGACAGCTGATACTGCTTCCAGTCGGTTAAGCACCACCCTGTCTTCCACCAAGTCCACTCTCAGTAGCCAAGAGTCTGGTCAACATAATCCTCACTCTGATCATCCTTCCTCCCACCATACACGGTCTGGTCAAAGAAGTGATCCCACACTGGGATATAGTGAGGAGCTCGTCTCATCACCAATCCTTCATTTGACCCTCTCTCCAAGCACGCTTGCAGAGGAACATGACATCTTGTGCCCTGATTCACAACCTCTAGAGGCTACCCAATCACAAGAAGATGACAGATGTGAACGGCATTTAAGGTCAAAGGAAGTAGTGGATGATGATGATGATGATGAGACACAGTTGCCATTAAATCAACCACTATTTCCGTCTCAAGACCTTGTTGAGGAGAATGTTATACAGTTGTCAATGACTGAGTATGTGGTGGGATCAAGACTTGAGGAGGATGATCAGAGTGAGGAAGTGGAGGAGGACTTGGTGGACGATGAGGTGACTGACCCCACCTGGGAAGGTGTAGAGCCGAGCGATGACAGCAGTCCTGAGGGTGAGCCATCTGCAGCACCGCAACAGGCTGGAAGAGGCAGTGGTGTGGCTACAGAAAGAAGGCGGACCGCACCAAACCGGCCCGCAAATGTTCCACGGAGCACCCCCTTGCATAAATCTACCTTGCCAAGGGGTAGGTGTTCCGCGGTATGGCGTTTTTTTAAGGAAAGTGCGGACGACAAAAGAATTGTAGTTTGCAACCTGTGCCACACCAGAATGAGCCGAGGCATGAACACTAGAAACCTCACCACCACCAGCATGATCCGACACATGGCATCCAAGCACCGTAATAAGTGGGAGGAACGCCCGGATCGCCAATCTGTGTCTGCAGGCCACACCACTGCCTCCTCTTCCCCTGTTTTCGGTGCCGGCCAATCGCCTGTCGAAGGCGCAGGCCCGCATACCTCCCGCCCTGCACCTGTAGCATCTGAAGCACCATCAGCGACCACATCCACTTCCCTGTCCCAGCACAGCGTCCAAATGTCGTTACCCCAGGCATTTGAGTGCAAGAGAAAGTACCCAGCCACCCACCCACAGGCCATAGCACTAACCTCACACCTTTCAAAATTACTGGCCATCGAAATGCTGCCATTTAGGCTTGTGGACACTGAGTCCTTCCGCAGCCTGATGGCAGCAGCTGTCCCTCGGTACGCGGTCCCCAGCCGCCACTACTTTTCCCGGTGTGCCATCCCCGCATTACACCACCATGTGTCCCGTAACATCACCCGTGCCCTGACCAACGCAGTTACTGGGAAGGTCCACTTAACGACTGACACATGGACAAGTGCTTGTGGCCAGGGACGCTACATTTCCCTGACGGCACACTGGGTGAATGTCGTGGAGGCTGGGAGCGACTCGGACCCTGGGATGGCACGGGTGCTACCCACGCCGAGGATTGCGGGCCCTACCTCCATCAGGGTTTCCACCAGCACCTACGTTATTGGCTCCTCCTCCTCCGTTTCCACCTCCGAATTCTCTACACACACCGCCACTCCCCCATCAGCCAGTAGCTGGAAGCAGTGTAGCACTGCAGTGGGGAAGCGTCAACAGGCCGTGCTGAAGCTGATCTGCCTTGGGGACAAACAGCACACGGCCTCAGAGCTGTTGCAGGGGATTAGTCACCAGACCGAGCAGTGGCTCTCGCCACTCAACCTGCAAGCAGGCATGGTTGTGTGTGATAATGGGCGTAACTTGGTGGCGGCTTTGGAGCTCGGCAAGCTCACACACGTACCATGCCTAGCGCATGTATTTAATTTAGTGGTGCAGCGATTTCTAAAAACCTACCCCAATGTGCATGATCTCTTGACCAAGGTGCGCCGCGTGTGTGCACATTTCCGTAAGTCATCAACAGCTTCAGCCGGCCTGTTGAAGCTGCAGCAGCGCTTACAATTGCCAGCTCACCGGCTGCTGTGTGACGTGAGCACGCGCTGGAACTCCACCTTCCACATGTTGGCCCGGCTTTGTGAGCAGCAGAGGGCAGTAGTGGAGTACCAGCTGTTACACGGTCGTCGCCTCTCCGTTCAACTTCCTGTAATCAGAAGTGAGGAGTGGGAATGGATGTCAGACCTCTGCGAGGTTTTACGCAATTTTGAGGAATCGACACAGATGGTGAGCGGCGATAACGCTATTATCAGTGTAACCATCCCACTTCTGTGTCTACTGAAACGCTCGCTGCTCACAATTAAAACCGACGCTTTGCATGTGGAAGAGGTGGAAATGGGGGAGGAAGAGCTTACACAAGGTGATAGCCAGAGCACCCTCACTTCGTCTTCTCAGCGACAATTGGAGGAGGCGGAGGAGGAGGAGGAGGAGGAAGACACGGTTGCCTCCGCTACAGAGGGTAGCCATGGAACTTTAGTTCCATCTCTTCAGCGTGGGTGGGCAGAAGAGGAGGAAGAGGATGAGGATATTGAGAGTCATCCTCCTGGTGAGGACAGCGAAATCTTGCCTGTTGGTACTCTGGCACACATGGCTGACTTTATGTTAGGCTGCCTTTCCCGTGACCCACGCGTTGTACGCATTTTAGACAACACGGATTACTGGGTGTTCACCCTTCTGGACCCCCGCTACAAAGAGAATTTCTCATCTCTCATTCCTCCGGTGGAGAGGACAAGCAAAATGTTGCAATACCAGAAGGTTCTTGTCGAAAAATTGCTCCAAAATTTTCCATCTGACAACGCTGGCGGCAGAGTACGTGCTACCTTGGCCAACCGAGAAGGGGAGAAAAGGGGAGCACACAGCAGTTCCGAGAAAGGCAGGGCAACACTCTCCAAGGCGTGGGACACCTTCATGACACCCCGCCAGCACCCTCACCCTGATGCTCAGCCTAGTGTCACAAGGAGGGAAAAGTTTTGGAAGATGGTGAAGGAGTACGTAGCAGACCGTGTCAGCGTCCTCAATGATCCCTCTGTGCCTTACAACTACTGGGTGTCCAAGCTGGACACGTGGTATGAACTGGCACTCTACGCCTTGGAGGTGCTGGCCTGCCCTGCCGCCAGCGTTCTGTCTGAGCGGGTATTTAGTGCTGCTGGTGGCATCATAACAGATAAGCGTATCCGCCTTTCCACCGACAATGCTGATAGGTTGACACTTATAAAAATGAACAAGGCCTGGATTTCCCCTGACTTCTCCACTCCACTGGAGGAAAGCCCCGGGGGAACATAAACTCACTTTATATATGTTATTTACAATGATGGGAATACTCTGTATTCCCATTCACCCCTTCCACCCAAAAAACGGGTATATGGTTGACTCTTAATCTTCTCATCCTCCTCCTCCTCTTCCATATGCCCTGGATATAATTTTTATATAGGGCCAGCTCACCAGCGGGCCATGTGATATAATTTTTATATAGGGCCAGCTCACCAGCGGGCCCTGTGATATAATTTTTATATAGGGCCAGCTCACCAGCGGGCCCTGTTTGCCAATTTTTATATAGGTCAGCTCACCAGCGGGCCTTCTCATATAATGTTTTATTGGGTCAGCTCTCTAGCGGGCCCTCTCATATAATGTTTTATAGCGTCAGCTCACTAGCGGGCCTTCGCATATAATGTTTAGGATGGTCAGCTCTGCAGCAGACCCTCACCCATAATGTTTTAGATGGTCAGCTCAGCGCACGTTTCCATCTTAATCATGGCCTCAGTTCTGAAAATCAAGGAAATTTTTGGGATAATTTGCCTCTGCGCACGTTTCCCTCTTAATCATGGCCCCAGTTCAGAAAATCAAGGAAATTTTTGGGATAATTTGCCTCTGCGCACGTTTCCCTCTTAATCATGGCCTCAGTTCTGAAAATCAAGGAAATTTTTGGGAGAATTTGCCTCTGCGCACGTTTCCCTCTTAATCATGGCCTCACTTCAGAAAATCAAGGAAATTTTTGGGAGAATTTGCAGATGATATACAAGTAAATATACAGCAAATATTGTTTGGTAACAATTTTTCGCCTAAAGTCGTTTTTATTTTCCTTTTTGTGTGTTTTATGGTCAGTCTGTAAAAATGGCGTACTACGGGCGAAAGATCGTTCCCAGCAGCGATGTTGGAGTCCAAGGTGCATCCAGACATCCTCCCTATGCTGTCCCTGAACCATTTCTGTAGTGTTTCCATCTTTTTCTGCCCTTTTCCTATGGACCAGGCACCCTCCCCTCATCAGAGCAGGGGGTGCCTGGTGTAATGCTCGAGTCCTCCCATTGACTTCAATGGGGCTCGGGTGTTCGGCCGAGCACTCGAGCCTCAGGGGGTGCTCGGTCAGAGCACCCGAACACCCGAGCATTGGGGTGCTCGCTCATCACTAGTTTAGACCTTTCACGTTCATGGAGATGGACGTAACACTGAAGTTCTCAGACATTTTTGCACGCAAAAGCAATAGCAGTTCAGTGGGACACCCCATAGCCTAACAGGAGAGAGATCAGAAGGAGAGGAGGGGGGAAGGAAAATGGGTAGTGAAGAAAGGAAGTTGTGATCCGGAGTAGGCAAAGGGAGTGTGGGAATGGACAAGGGCCCTGTACATAGAGAGAAAAACATAATAAATATTATGAATCGTAATATGCACTAACAGAGTGATATGGTAATAATGCAATAAATAATGGTAATCAGTGGTGGGGGATGAAAAAAAGAAAATAGCCCTCTGATCAGTTGGTAAAATTGGTTTTAATATCTGGACCATCAAAGTCCCACGCCCCACACTGAAAATGCTGCACAATACTCCGGATCATTTACCTAAGGACCATGACGAGCACGAGTCCACATGCAATGATCCACATAAGTCCAAATAGGGCCCCATACTTGCACCCACCCCCCACTACAATGCCACAATTAACCCTCGTGCATACATAATAAAGACTAGGCAGAACAGTACTAACATTAGTATTTTCTAAGTAGTAGGTAGGTGTATGCGTATAAGCAGAACAAACATACCACTACCAGTCCAAGTCCAAAGAACACAGAGATAGGTCACCCTCTCATTTAGCCATCCTTCCACCCCATTATCTCCCAAGGCCAAGGGTAAACATTTCACTGGGGGGGGGGGGTCAGTCCTGTCGAGCAAGCCAGGATCTCTGTTGGAAGATAGTGTGGTGTCTTTTCTCCATCTCTTCGACTGGAAACGCTGCTACAACTGCGGTGGAGGGGCTTTCAACCAGAGATGTTGCTTCTGCAAGACGGGTGGGTCAAGAATTTGAGCTGGTGCAAAGTTGATTTTTTGCAGAGGTCAGCTGCACCTGTTGAGGTCTTCATGGTAGTAGTGCCATCATAATATGTAATGATTAACAAGAAGAGAAAACGGCGGTATGGGATGTGATTTTCCCTTAAGACTTCCATAAGTGGTTTGAAGGCCCTCTGCTGTTGTAGCGTTAGCATTGATAGATCTTGGAAGAGTTGGATTGACGCTCATTAATACTTGATATTGTGGAGCTGTCTGGCTTCTCTCATAATCTGTTTTTTCTGTTGGAAAGACAAGAGGCAACAAATAACATCCCTCTGCCGTTTTCCATTAGCTGCACGTGGCCTCAGTGCTCTCAATTTGTAACTCCACCAGGGCAGACTTCATCACTGAGAAAAAGATCTTCTGCAGGCTACATAGAGATCCTTGGATGGCATGGATGCTCGTAGGTTTCTGGCCCTAATGTTGTTCCAGCAACCTCTATTTTTCACGTTATCTACTAGAGACATCAAGCGTTGGATCGCCTCATCCTGTAAGAGTGCCTGTTAGAGCTCATGTTGGGCTGTGAGTATGGACTCCGTTGTTTCCTTGAGATCCACTACCCTTGACCCAATCTGCCTAAAGTCTCTGCTGAGATCCATCATGTCAGACTGGAGAGCCTCTCGTAGACCTCCCACCACCGATTCTAGGTCGGTTTACAATATAGTTGTGGTCTGTCTTTTGATAAAGTACTTCTGCGGTCTTCAAGAGACGGAAATGCTTGATCCACCGTCAGCCTATTTTCCTTCCCAGATGTCGCCAACTTGCTCACACTTGGCACAGGTGACAGTGCCGGAGATACAGACAACGTTTCAGGTAAGTATTTAGTGATTTTAGCAGCCTTCTTTTTTTTCTGTTCATCTTTGTTGAATGGGAAGGAAAGGACGTTGCAGTAAAAGTTAGCACCTCATACTAAGCTTGTTTGAGGGGAATTATGGAGGCTATAGGGCAGGAGCTCTTTAGTGTGTGTGTCCATACTCTCCAGAGTCAGGCCACTCCCCCCAGAAAAACCTATATTAATGCACATGGGTGCTCTACACAGGTTTTGCTTTGACTAGCTGTCGGTATCTTAGTGGATCACGGTACTGGCCAGGAAGGCTGCATCACCCTCTCCTGGCTTCTTCCACTATTCTGTGCAGACGCAAGCCTCACACACAATGTGCGTGCATCAACATCGGCGACCTCTGCTCACGTCGCAAGGGGTATTTAATGAGCCCTCTCCCCAGTCTCATTGCTCAGTTGTTCTAGAGTTTCCGGATTTGTTGTCTAGCTGATTTTATTGGTTTTGACCTCTGCTTGCCCATTCAACCATTGCCTCCTGCCCTGACCTTCTGCCTACTTCGACCATGAGCTTTTCAGCCTGCTCTGACCACTGGCCTGTCCACCACTACTGATCCCACATCAGCCTACATATGTATAGTGCTTTGTCTTTGGCTATTATATATATGAGATAGCTCAGTGGTAAATTCCCTGATTATGGAGTCTGTTCTTAACCTTAAGGTTGCAAGTTTGAGTCCCGGCAGGGTCAACTCAGCTCTTCATCCTTCCAAGGTTGATAAATGAGTACCATTGATTGGGTAATAATATCATCTATTATTTCAGCTGACGATTTGGTTAATTCTGAGAGCGTGCGCTGAAAGTGCTTTGAGTCCCACTGGGAGAAATGCGCTATATAAATACTAGTTATTATGTATATATATATTTTTTTTTTTTTACACAATTGTTCTTTTTTAATGGTCTTGTTTTGTTTGGTATTCAGGTTAGTTAGTTAGTTAGTTAGGGTTCCTTTAGTTACCTTAGGGCCTCGTATGTTTCTGCATCCTAGGTTCTCCCAGTTGTCCTACTGCCCTGTTCAAACAGGGCCGACATTAGCTATAGAAGGGCTGTTGCACAGTGTGGGAGGATGATATGCTTGATATGTACAATATTAGAATGTTTTGTATTGAGTTTAGTGGAATTTTAAATTAGTAAATATGTGGCCTATTTATTAACCTGTGAGGGTACTGGGCACCCTAAGTGAATCTTCAGATTGATTCCATTATTACAAGCCATCCCATTTTAACCTTCTGAGTGTCAGAAGGGTGTCCAGTGGATTGTGGAACAGTGTGATGGACAGTCATCTGGCACACAAATGGTTAAAGAGCTTTTAGAAATAAATAGTGACTTTATATGAATACAAATTCAATAATAAGGGTTTGTTCACATAGGCAAATTAAACAGTGCTGAAATGTCTCTCATAAAGTAAGTACTATTCCTACCTCCAGCATTTCCCTAGTGATCCTCTCACATGGGAGGCATGGTGGGAGCTGGCTCGCACAGACTTCAAACAAATATTGCTGGCTGACACTCGTGTGAATTGGCTAGTGATTGAAGGTTGTGAAGAGTATTGCATACTTCTAGTGTTGCCATATGAATGATTTCCATGGAGATCCAGCAGACCACTGTGAAAACCAGGCATGCTGCAACCTGAATGCATTTGCAATAAACAGACCAAAGTTGCAGCATGCTACAACAGTTTAAAACATGAGATGCATATGTGCTGCATTACTGTCCTGTGTGGACAGGAGCAAGATAACAACATGTTAACATTTAATATGAGAAATGCAGCATTGGTAACACTACCTTTCCATCAACCATAATAATTATATATTTTATCTGAAAATTGAGAATAAAGCAAGAGGTAGGGGATCTGCCCACCTGCTGCCAACATAATTTTTTAATCCTAAGTGGTTGCCTAGATGTCCTAGTTCTTGCAGTGCATTTTAAGCCACTGCTGTTCCCTTGGCAAAAGTTAAAGTAGCAGGCCATTTGAATGCTAGAGAGGTCTAAATCGCAATGCTTACCAAGGTGTCTGAGAACTCTCTAGTATCTAAGGGTAT
This sequence comes from Rhinophrynus dorsalis, assembly GCA_037306005.1. NCBI lineage: Eukaryota > Metazoa > Chordata > Amphibia > Anura > Rhinophrynidae > Rhinophrynus > Rhinophrynus dorsalis. Next base: position 528,851,043 of record CM074718.1, read on the forward strand.
ATGAATATGGAAATGTCTCCTCTGTCATGGCATGATTGTACATCTCCTGTTTGTTTACTAGGGAAAAGAGATAGGATTCTGTAAGTTTCACCTGACACGATTAAAGTCATACAAAACAGGTTTTTCCTTTTTACATTTTATTTCCTTTTAATAAATTAGAAAGTAGGTAAAGCTATCATGGGTAGTTCAACAAAATAACCATGCTCCCTTATGTACAAACATCAGTCACATCTAGTTTCTGTCTGTTGCACTTGTCTGTACTAGGTACTTTATTTGGAAGGCCTGCTGGATGTCTCTTCTCATCCTTCTTACTCCCTCTTTCCAAGCCCCAGTCTAAATCTCTCCATGCTCTCTCCTGCTCCCTGGTACCTCTCATTCTCTTGCAGCACCTTCATTCTTCTCAGCCCTAACTCAGTCCTTTCCCACACGCCAAAATATGTTGTATGAGGAGTTGAGTTTCCTCTTTGCTGTGTGGGCCCCTTCCAGAAACAGGCCCTGGGCAGCTGCCCATTTTATCCTAGCGTTAAAATGCTTTGACTGTTTGCATAGGCCCTGTAGACCTGTACAGAAATACTGTTGTTTGTACTTGTTCCTTAATCAATAAGTGAGTACAAAGATACACTAGTGATATAAGCAAATCTGGTATGCAAGGTCCTAGTGGGAGTGTCATATTATTTTTAAAGGGGTGCAGAGACTTCTTGTACTCATGCAGCATGGAAACTACTCTTTATTCTTATTCTGTAACTTTTTCCTGCTTAGTGTATGTAAGCGGAAAATTTGACAAAAAAAAACACACATTTATTATAGATATTTATGAGAAATTTAGTGTTCCACAGTTACTGAAAATGAATAAATATAAATTGTATTTTTAAAATCAAATGAAAAAAATTAAACAATTGTTTCTCCAAAAGGGTGTAGGATCTAGTTAATATTTCACAGGTAGAAGTTTCACCCACCATAAAATAAGACAGAGAGTAACTATCTCTGCATAATATATTTTATGTAGAGTCTTAAAGGGATAGTAATGTTTGTTAATAAAGCAGCTCCAATTAATCTTCATAGTATTTGGGCCATGAAGAGTACTGTCATATATGTGAAGAAAAAATGCATGCAAGTTTAAGAAGGTAGTGTGTGCAAGGCAGGGAAATACAAATGTTCATACATACATATCTGAAAGTATATATGTTCTGTGGTGGAATACAGTGAATCTAGTGTTGCCATCTCATCCCTTTAAAAATGAATAATACGTATGCAGCATGCATTTTCCATATGCTTTCATGTATAAAGGGGTGGACTGGAAACTGTAGGTATAGAGTCTATATATGTATATATATATATATATATATATATCTGCAGCAGTCAATCGAAAATAGGGTCTTCAGATATGCAGCATCTTCTCATGGTGTCATCAGCAGTTCCCCTCGTATATGGATATATATGTAGAAAAAGAAGAGAAAAAAGTACAAAGATCTGAGAGCGACCACTAGATACAATGTAAATTGCTATGATTGATTGCACTTACACAAAGTATTCTTTTCAAGAGAGAACCACAGATAATAGAAGATCAGACACCCGTCTTGTCCCGCACTTCTTAAAGTACAGCAGTTTATAATCGAACTTGTATCCCACTGATTCCTCGGTATAGAAAGGAGGCAACCTTAAGAGAGAATGACAAACACAAAAACCCTAAGTGTAGACCACAGGAGAAGTACCCACATGGCACCCCAAATGAAATACACTCACCGGATCTACCAGACCATAAAGTCTGTGGCTTGCTTCCAGATTCCAGACCACAAGGGAATGAGGATATATGTTCGAACTTTATTTCCCAACGCATTTCGCGAGTATACACGCTCACTTCGTCAGGGAATATAAACTATTAGAATAAAAACACAGTTTATAAACCCTAAGGATATACCAAAATTTACAAACAGGGATAAAAAACAGAGAGAATGGAACATTCCTATTCAGATTGGAACTTCCTCTTTATCCCTTGTTATAACAAGGTCTGGGTATATACAACCTGGATGCCGCTCATGCCTCATTCTCAGAGTGGAACACATTATCAAAATCAAGGACAATCACACCTCAGTTTGGTAATCGGGCAACCCCCTAGGTTGAATTCTGAGCTTTTTCGCTATATCAATTTATTATACATTGTATTTTATACATAAAAACAATTTTATAAAAAGAATAGTTTAACCCCTTAAGGACCCATGACGGTCCTGGACCTTCATGGGTTGTTATACCCTTAAGGACCCATGACGGTCCTGGACCGTCATGGAATTCTGGGCTCCCCGCGAGGCTGCATGCCATTCGGGGAGTCCGGAATCCGATTCCGAAAAAAAAAATGGTCCCTGGTCCTTAAGTGACTGCAACGTGCTTGCGTGGCCGGTCCTTAAGGGGTTAATAATAATTTATATAAATCAGGAATAATTATTATGGATTGCTGTGTTATCCCTAATGTAAATTAAAAATAGGTAGAATTTATCTATAACAGGATCCTTCAGAGTCAACATATTTGTTCACTAAAATTAGAATATATATAAAAAAAATCCTATAAAAAATACTCCCTTTAGATAAAAAAAATAGTGTGTTAAAAAAAAGGCTCTCAAACACCCTTCTAAAGATAAATTTAGCATCATTAGGGAAGCAGACAAGGGTGGTGCTACTGTAATAAAAGACACCACAGACCATCTTAAGGAGGGTACAAGATTACATGTACATAGTGTAATTATTACATGTAGATAGATTTTTCTTCTGGAAACACTAGCGCCAAAGGGTATGAATGAAGATCTGGAACTTTTTGTGACATAAACTATTTTTTATAAACTTTATGAATAATTATAATTCTTTTTTTTTAACACACTACTTTTTTATGAATAAAGAATCTAAAGGGAGAAATTTTTTTTAGAATTTTTTAAAATATATTCTCATTTTAGTGAACGAATATATTGACTCTGAATTTTTTATTTACATTAGGGATATCACAGCAATCCAACACTTATAGTAACAAATAGAAGCCAGTTGCTTAATTTCTGATTTATAAATATTTTTTTATTAAACTATTCTTTTTATAAAATTGTTTTCACGTATAAAATATGATGTTTAATAAATTGATATAACGAAAAATTTCAGAATTCAACCTAGGAGGTTGCCGATTCCCAAATTGAGGTGTGAGTGTCCTCGATTTTGATGATGTGTTCCACCTCTGAGAATGAGACATGGGCAGCCTCCAGACTGTATATACCCAGAACTTGTTATAGCAAGAGATAAAACAGAAGGTACAGTCTGAATAGGAACAGTCCGTCCTCTTTGTCTTTTAACCCTGATTGTAACTTTTGGTATATCCTTAAGGTTTATATTCCCTGACAAAGTGAGTGTGTATACTCATGAAACGCATTGGGAAACAAAGTTGTAAAATATATCCTCATTCAAGTGTGATCTCTTTTCTGGAAGTAGAACCACAGACTGAACCCCTAAAACGCAGAAGGATCTGGTTAGTGTATTCCATTTGGGGCACCAAGTGGGTACTTCTCCTGTGGCCTACACTTAGCGTTTTTGTGTTTGTCATTCTCTGTTAAGGTTGCCTCCTTAGTGTACTGAGGAATCTGTGAGATACAAGTCCGATTATAATATGATATACCCTCAGAAGTATGGGAGAATATGGGCATCTTGTTTTCTGTTATCTATGGTTCTCTGCTTGAAAGGCTTTTTGACAAGACAAAAATAATAGCTGCATCAAAAATAAAGATTAATTCAGTTATACATTAACATACACATGATAAATAACCCTATACTGACACTCTAAAACTAAGAGAAGTAAAAATATGAAAAAGACATGAAATATCATTTTGTTTTTAAAATGATTGAACAGTAAATTTGCAGAGCAGATATAGAACAATAAAGTTAATAAATCCAAATAATGTAATTGTCATGTGTCACTACAGTGAAAGTCTGTTGTAAACATCACAATAAATCAATATTATGGGGGAGATTCAGTAAGCGGTGATAAAGAGGTGATGAAGTGGAGCTGACTTCTCCACTTTATCACTTCTCCAATTCCTATGTTATTCTATGGAGCCTATGCACCAAGACTTCTCAAACTTTGGTGATCTTAGTGCATAGGCTGTATAGAGTAACACAGGAACTGGTGATGTCATCCCTCCTTTATCACCACTTAAGGATTTTTTGATGCATTAAAAAGTGTGGGAAGTTATGTTTCACCCAGTTGAATAATATATAAAAGAGCTAGACAGCTCTTACTTCTCATGTCATTTGATGACTGAAAATGCTTATGTGGCAGATATGAGCACTGATGTAAATAACCATATACCTATGCCTTTCCCTCCATGACAGCAATTGTAGCAAAAAGTAACAGACACACAAATATAACAAACCAAGACATATCAGTCGAAAAAGATCAACTTAACACTTTGAGCGCCAGAAGGGTTTCCTACGCACTGCAAGTTGGATATTCCCCTGGCACTCAAAGGGATAAAATGCCATCCGTTAACTAGAAAAGACATAGGGAATACGCTCAATAAAAGGGGCATTGTTACTGAGTGGAGAAAGAGTATATGTAAACATGACAATAACTACTTACATTTTCTTTTGATTACTTGATTATGATAATTTTTATGGATCAAAATGCACACACGTAGCCAGAGAACAAAACAACTAGCTGTATTTGTGTAAATGACCCACCAAATCAATAATCAAGTAATCAAAAGAAAATATTGTGTATCGTCATAAATAAAATCCCACAAGGCTGAAATCATAAATGCCAAAAACGACATACAAAATATAGAGAAATGAATAAAAGAAAAAATATTAAACAGCTAGTCTATTGGGAATTACATTCCCAAAATAATCATATAAAGTCTAATCAATTATTTCATAAGGAAGATTAGGGTAAAGGGAGCTCATCTACCCTTGGCCTCTGCTGACCTGCTTGAGTTACACAGTTTCAGAGATGCTTTATGGACAAAGTTTAAACAAACTGGCTCCGTTAATGATCACACTGCATACAGGCAATTGCAGAATACTTGACCAAAACAAACAAAACTAGCAAAAGCTCAATATTTTTCTGACAACTTGAACAATAACATTCAAAACCAGCCAACTTCTGGAAGGTTATTAAAAACATCTATAACCCTCCTAACCGCTCTCACGCATCAGCTATAGCCATCGGCAAAGAAACGATACAGTGCCCCACAGCAATAGCTAATGCCTTTTTTTGGATGTGCCACCACCCTGATTACACGAAACAAAAGTAATTCTGAAGTAGGAACATGCACAGATCAGCTTCTGTCACCTGCTACCTGGTCCATTGATATTAATGAATTTAATTTCATGCCGGTGTATGAAGTGAAATATATGGCCACTTCCTTAAACCAAAAATGAAATTGCAATCTGGCCCTGACCAACTACCAGCAATGTTATTAAAGCTCAGTGCTTCGATCACTGCCTATTCTATTACAACCCTAATTAATGCCTCCCTGCCATCTGAGTATATGCCCAAATCCTGACAGTAGCTAGAGTTGTGCTTATCCAAAACAGTGGGGATAAAAATGTAGTATCAAATTGTAGACCAGTATCACTACTCCAAACATTACCTAAATTCTTAGAGAAATGTGTCCATGTGCAACTATATAAGTATTACTAGCTGACCAGTTTTTTCACCCCACTTCAATCAGGCTTTCATTCAAATTACTCTACAATCACTACCCTCCTAGAAGGAACCAATGATACCCAGACTGGTATAGAAAACGGTGATCTCACTGGAGCTATTTTCCTAGATTTTGCAAAGGTATTTGATACAGTAGATCATAGTATTCTGATAAGTAAACTCCAAAGTTCAGGATTGGGTAATCATTCTCTAAATTGGTTCTGATCCTATTTATCAGACAGAATGCGACGTGTGTTTTGCTGACAATACTTCCCTTCCACTCAAAGTAACAAGTGGGGTTCCCCAAGGTTCCATCCTTGGTCCTCTTCTATTTTCTCTATTTATAAATGAGCTACCCATGGCTTACAAAGCATCTTCTGTACACATGTATGCAGATGACACTATAATATATATGATAAAAATTCAAACTTATCACAACTGGAGGCTGTATTACAGCATGATTTCTCTGAAGCTGAAAGATGGATAGCAAAGAACAAACTGTTCATAAACACTGACAAAACGGTTACAATGTTATTTGGTACAAAGCACAAGCTGCATAATTTCTGCAATACCAATCCATCCATTATAACAGAGTGTAATTGTAAATTGGCCTCAGTGGACTCCATCAAATATCTTGGTATGTGGTTTGACCCCAACCTCACTTTTGGTCTTCATAATCCCCTGGTAAGAAGACGTATTGTACAACAGTTGTTAATGCCAGTCATAGACTATGGGGATGTAGTATATGCTCCCACCCCACAAATCCATCTTGCTAAAATTGACACTCTGTATATCTCATTATGCAGCTTTTTCACTGTGATATGTATGAAGAACTAAATTGGCTAACACTCGAATCTAGACGTGCTCTTCACCTCTCTTGCATGGTTTTAACCTCTTCACTAGAAAACTACCAGACTACCTGAGCAGTATGCTCACCCCAGCTCTCCGTACTAACTATAACCTCCGCTCCACTGCTAACAACTCACTGAGTATACCGCATTACAAGAAGCCAGTCAATCTGCCTTTTCCTTCAGAGCGACGAAATTCTGTTATAACCTACCTGAAAAAATCAGTGTCGGGAATGGGCCCAAACGCCAGTACTATGAACATGCTAACAAAGGAGGTAGGTGGCTCTCCCATCAGTACAGGGGTCCTAGGACCTCCAAGCCTATTCATTCTATCCAAGCCTATTCATTCTATGGGTACTACTTCTAGTGAAGTAGCCTCTACTTTCCAAGACTTTTTTGCCACTCTTTATAATTTGACGCCAGAAGCAGACTCTTCTCCCTCCTCAGATCACCTTCAATACGTAGCTGAAGCTTCCCTGCCCAAGGTCTCACCTTCACAGGCGTTGTTGTTGGAGGGGGATATCCAGCAGCTAAAAATTGAGCATGCCATTAAGCAGATGGCTGTGGGGAAGTCTCCCAGCCCAGAAGGGTCCTCTTCTTACATTTTCATACATTTTCATCCGTCTATTATGGAAGCTCATATAACTCGTATCGCTAAGCTGGGTAAGGATCTGTCTTCTTGCTCTAATATTAGACCCATATCCCTCCTCAACCTCCACCTGAAGGTCAATGCTAAGGTCTTGGCCAATTGTCTTAGGCCTCTTCTGTCAGATATTGTATATATGGACCAGGCTGGTTTTATACCAAGGAAAAAGAAAAAGGACAATACGATCAAATTACTCCATCTCCTCCACCAAGCCGATTCCATGGGAGATTCTGCCCTCCTTCTGTCAGTAGACGCTGAGAAGGCCTTCAACAGAGTGGATTGGGACTTTGCGGGGGGTTTGGACTTGGCCAACACTTCATTTTGAAGGTACTAGAATTGTACACAACCCGTCAGCTTGAGTCTGTGTCAATGGATTTTTGTCTGACTCTTTGGTTTTGTGCAATGGTACCAGGCAGGGATATCATTTGTCACCCATAATTTTTGTATTGGTCATGGAGTCTTTGGCTTCCAGGGTCAGGGCTAACCCTGGAATTTCTGGGGTACAGGTGGGGGAGATGGAGTATAAGATCTCACTGTTTGCAGATGATGTTATCTTTTCTGTATCTAACCCGGAGGTTTCCCTTTCAGCTATCCTACAGGAGCTGTCCGGGTCTGGGAGGTGAGCAACTTCAAAATGAATATGTCCAAGTCAGAGGTTCTCAATATTAACTTGGCTCCACTTCGCGTTCGCCACCTCAAGACCCTGGCCCCTCTTAATTGGGCAAAAGGATCTATCTCTTACCTCAGCGTACAACTTACCTCCTCTCTCTGACTTATACCAGTTTTTATTATGTCCCGCTTACCTGTTCGTTGTCCTCAGACTTGAATAAATGTGCTTCCCTCAAGTTGACATGGACTGACAGGACAAACTTGCTCAAATCTGTCTTTCTGCCCAAGATCATATACTTGTTCAAGACCCTCCCCATTTGATTACCTCAGTCCTACCTTAAATCTTTGCAACATGTATTTAAGTTGTTCCTGGGGGGCGGGTTAAACCCCCGTGCCTACGGTTCTCTCACATCTCTCAGAGACGTCATCAGGGTGGTTTGGGTGCTTCTGATATATCTCGGTGCTATAAGGCTGTGCTCTTGGGCACTATCCCTCATTGGTTTTACTCTGGTTCTTCCATGGCTTGGGTACTGATACCGAGCACTGTTTGTTCGACGATACCTGTCACCTCGCTACCAAGGTATCCTTCATCCTATCTCCCACTTGCCGTGTCTAGACATCCTTTAATCTCACTTGTGCTTCAGTGTTGGGACTCAGCTGCTTTTAAGTTTTCAGTGCCCCTGCTTCAAAACCCTGACTTCCCTCCAGGTATATCTAAGTTTGCTTTCATGGGCTGGGGGCCAGGCAGGGTCTTGTGATTGCGGATGTCTTGCTAGAGGGTGTAGTTGCCCCTTTTGAACACATTTTAGACTTCTGGGCATTGCATTGCAATGACTATTGGAAGTATATGCAGATAAGCCACTGTCTCTCTACGCATCAGGGGAGAACTCAGTTGGTAAAATCTCTCACCCTGTTTGAATTGCTATGTTGTCACCCTATGGGTCACAGGCTCCACGTCTCCAGTGCAGGATTACTAAACTATATACGTTGCTTGCTGAAGCTTCAGAGCACTATCACTCTTACCAGATTGAGTGGGAGAATGATCTTCAAGCTTCTATCTTGGTGGCGTCCTGGGAGCAGGCTTTTCGTGGATCTCTCGTTTTTTCTCAGAACGTCACAGCTGTTGAAACCAACTATAAGTTGGGGACTCGCTGGTACAGATCCCCGTCTCTCTATCCTCAGATTTCCCCATTGCATTGGAGATATGGGTGTGAGGAAGGCACTTTAGGTCATATTTGGTGGTCTTGCCCTTTGATCGCTCAATTTTTGAGTCGGGTTGTGACTAACATATATATACTGCTCTCTCCATCAATTTGCCTATGAATTCCTCCCTTATCCTCTTCTCTGTGGGGATGGATGAGATTAGCAGATCTAGACCCCTTCACAGTCTCCTCAATACCCTCTTTACTGATGCAAAGATGTGCATTCCGCTATGTTGGAAATCACTCTCCCCTCCTCCATTGGATATGTGGAGAAGTCGAGTGAGTGGCATAGCCCTTTACAAGAAATTGATAAACCTACTCTGTGGTCGTACCCCGCCATTCATGGTGATTTGGTGTCCTTGGCTTGACTCTTGCCCTAGCTTATCTCCTGTCTCCCGTGTCTGCTTGGTGGATTCACTGTACTTTTCTCCTGCCTATGTGTGGATGGGAGCTGGTGGACATCTTTGTCTGGAAAAAGCCTGTGGATCGATATGTCCTCTCTACCTGCTGATACTCCCTCCATCCTCCCAATTCTTTCCTTCCCCTGCCTTCCCTTCACCTCTTTCTCCTTTCTTCACTCTTGCAACTGGGCCTTATGGCTCCTGACTTTTCTACTTTTTTCATAGTTTCTCCTTCTTTCTTTGTTTTACTGGCAATACTTCTCTCATATCTTGCTCCTATATGAGGACATGTGACTTATACTTCATTACTCCTTTGTGGGGCCCACTAGTCTAGGTTATTTCACTTTGTCCTATTGTCTGCTGCAGTCACCTACTTATAACCTTATGTGCCATTACTCAGTATTGGTAGCTGTGGAATTAGGTGATGCATTCCGTGAGCTTTACAGTGTATCAATTTAGATGCTGATTTTTGAGAAGATTACTGTTGTATATGTTGTACCACCAATGGCCTCTGTGTAGGCCTTTGTTCTTTGGCTTTTGTATTCCCCTATACCCTGTTATTTTCTGCTTCATCCCCTTTTCTTTATTCTTAATAAATAAAAATAAAAAAAAAAAAAAGGATATTACTCCTTTGAGTGCCAGAAATGTATCCAATGCATTGCGTTTCAGGGTTAAATCATTCTTAAGGAGTTTTGATATAATATGCCTTGTTCAAGCTTATCTCCATAGATCCATGATTTATTATATCAGAATAAACAGAATTTTGTAACAAAGTCTACCATTCCATACAATTCAGAAAAATGTGACTGTTATGTATCTGCAAAGCATACATAGAATATCAAAGCAAATGACTGTTGAAGTTCCGCATCATATATTCACTTAGATGAAAAAGGAAGCAGTCCTAGTATTCGGAGAAGAACACGGCAACTCTAACTCCCCTCAAATCCAGTGGGTTATTGGTATCCATCCACTTCAATTGCAGTGACCTTGGTGGGTAATTGTATCAAATGAGGTGAAAAACATCTTCATCCATAGCAAGTGGGCTACAAGACTATAACATAAACCTCAACCAAGTTTCCCTTTGTAGGAGTTTTTTTATCAATGTTACTGCTTTGAATATTCAGGCCCACTTTTTCTAGGCCACAAATCTCTAATCCCACTAGTGAAACATTGTGTACTTGGAAAAAATGGTTAGAGACAGAAGTTAAGACCACTCCTTTGTCTTTGTCTCTCGCAGCATTCCTTATGAGAGACAGATATTTTTGGAGATGGGTTTTTAACATCCGTGTTGTTGTTTGACCCGCAAACATTTATTGACATGGACACCTAACAGCATTAACACAGTTTTGGGTACAGCAATTAATAAAATGTCTGATGTTGCAGTATCCATAGAACAGGGCTATAGACATTTTTATAGGTTTTCCTTGTGGTAATCACAAATGCTAGAGTATTCTTCTTTTTGGGGCAGAAGAGAGGAGCCTTCCAGTTCTCGCAGGACCCCATGAGATCCACTGATGGAAGACCCTAGAGGTGGATAGTCTGGTCAAACCAACTCTGAGTTCCCAGTTTCTGGGATCCATACGATGGTGACTTAAATGGATTGCAATGTCGTAAAAAACTAGATAGCACATTGCACTATTTTAAACCACTTGCATTTCTGTAGTTCATAACATACTAACTGTAGAAGGATCCTCTGCCCACCCCCTCTGGCCATGTTCCTGCGGCAGCTCATGCAGGTCCGGACCAATGAGGTTAGGGACAATCTTCAGTAAGCAAAGGAAAATCCTGCCATCCTTCATCAAGGGGGGCAGGGCTTTCCTTATACTTACTGACTGAAGTTTGTCCTTCTCTGCATCCGTCTAGTCACACAGCCTGTTTAGAGATTCAGTGGGAGGCAGCCAGAAGGGGCAGGCGGGGGATCCTTCTACAGTTAATATGTTATAAACTACAGAAATGTAAGCGGTTTAAAATAATGCAGTGTGTTACTTTTATTATAAAGAAGACTCACCGATCTAGTTTTTTTTAAAACATTACAATCCAGGATGGCTCATCAGCCAGTCAAGCTGGCATCCGTGGTTACTACCACCCAGGGGCTATGGGGCTCCACTTGAATTGATGAAGGGATTGCAATTAAATAACAACCCAAACTGGTTGTTGTTCTGCAGTGGAGGGCCCTGGAGGTAGTAGTAGGGGCCATTGTGCAAGAAGAACATAGGGTGCCTGAATATTACTGTGTAAGCCCAGTTTGGCATGAGGGACAGAGTGCTAAAGGGGATAAAGGGCCCCCTGAAACCTTAGGCTTAGATTTCCTCATGTGTCCCTTGGGATCTAACATGTTCAGATAAAACCTCTCTAAAGTAGGAAAAAGTCTAAAGTATTAGGAAAGTATGAGAAATTGCACAGACGTACCCCAAAAGGTACTTATCTGACTGCAAAGGGTATACTGGAGAGGTAGAGAAACGAGACCAGCCTCTGTGTAGCCTATGCAATAGGAGTAAATGGCTGCCAAAGCACCACCCTGTCCAATGCAGAAAGCCTTGTAAAAAGGAAATTCTGCGGAATGTAGTTTCCCATTGCATATATCTGGCAAACAGTGGTTCTTCAGTCATTTCAAAACAACAAAATCAAGTGGTTTGAATATTGTCCCTACTCTGACCATGCAATACAGCAGGTTCAGCAATTCATTTTAAGCCCACTCTGAACTTTTAGGTGAAATGGGTGTAGAGATATGTCCCTTTAAAGAATTTTCATGTATTTCTATGCCACCATACAGGCAACCATTGTGAAAGGGGCCATGTTCGAAAAATGTACAGTTGAAATACATATATACCTAGTCAAATGCAATAAAATGAGAATGGGATAAGGCTACCATGATAAATGTAAAAAGAAAGCCCACAGAGATATAATAACATTCCAGTACAGAGAGGGTTAACCCACTGAGGCAGCCATTTTTAGAATAATAGTATGCAGGAGAAAAGAGAAGGATTGAGTGCTAAACAGGCAAGAACACCACTTTCATTGGGTGCCAACTAATAGCAGGGACATAATAGCAAGGACCATAGGACTGAATGGTTAAATTGTTAACTTACTAGTGTTCAGTATTCAGTAGGGTGACCACATTTCCCTTCTGCCATTCCGGGACGTGGTCACCCTATTGCCTTACCTTGAGTCCCTGGTGGTCTAGCGGCGTGCAAAGTGCTCTGTGCCTCCTCCGGCACAGAGCTGAAGCTCCCGCGCGCTGTGCTCAGTAATGCAGAGCGCTGGGAGATGATGTCATCTCCCAGCGCTCTGTATTACTAGAGCGCTTGCCTCCAGATCAGGTAAGTTGCATTGCCGCCCTGGATGTCAGCCTGCAAGCGGCATCCATGATGTGACACACCGCTTGCAGGCTGACATTCAGGGCGGCTTGGCTTCATTCCGGGACACTTCATTGTCCCGGATGAAGGGGACCCGGGACGCGGGACATGTCCCTGAAATAAGGGACAGTCCCGGACGTTCCGGGACCCGTGGTCACCCTAGTATTCAGACTAGTAGTAGAGAACCTCAGAGAAATTCAGAAATGAGGCATAGGCTTGTAATAAATTGAACATCCACCAGAAAATGGTCCAGAAATCACCTGTGAGCTGTTCAATACAACTCCAGGAAAGCAAGTTAATGGGAGCCCATCTAATGGGTGCATAATATATATATTAATTTGCTGTGGCCTTTAACAGATTAGTATACACAGAGGATAGGTGTTTTAGCAGTTATACAGAGGCTGCCATGTGAATGGACATGTGAAATGTTGGGGGGTCTGAGGTTGGTAACCACTGTCCTACACTGTAGGGTAGATGTACTAATACAATTCTGCTCTGAAATATACACTAGAATGGATTTACTGGTACTGCTCCTGCTTCTGTACTATTGTAAAATCTCAGCTATAAGCCTCAATTCAAATGTGTCTGATGCCAAAAAAAACACCCACCGGCATTTTTTCAAGCACGGTAAGCAATACAATTACCAGTGCTATGAAGAAATACTGGCAGAAAAAAATGCACGTCGGGATAGCGCCCCTATGAACTAAAACGTTTTCCATTTTCCTATTCATTTCCATGCATTAAGGGACCACAGTTTATCGCCAAAAATCTAGACCTAATTTTTGGGGTCTTCTGATCTTCTGTCTTCTTCTCTTTTGTTTGTCATTGTCCCAATGATGTACCTAAAAAGAAGAATAAAAGTCTTCATTAAATATGTTTTAAAAAATAATAATCTGAAGAAATGTAGTTGTTAACCCTTTGAATGCCGGAGGGGTATCCTATCTGGCAACTCAAAGGGTTAAAAGCTGTGCCGGCATTCCAATAGGAATAATAAGTCTTGCCTAAATGTGAAAAAGTCTTCTAATCCTTTGTTGCAAAAGCGGGTTTTGTATGCCACAAATAAGATGTAATATATTGTCACTGGCAGTGGTGGCAGGAATGCAAGCCAAAATAAAAACCCAGCATCATACCCTTCGGGCCATTGCCTGAGTGTCTCTGTCAAAAAAATTAACAGAGGCTGGTTTTTATATGGCCTGTTCAAAATTGTTTCCAGCCTACCATTGGCTGGGATGTGTGTGTGACAGAGTAACATAGTAAATTAGGTTGAATAAAGTCACAAGTCCATCAAGTTCAACCTTCTCCTCATACTCCAGTAACTGAGAATTTTATAGCTTTCCTGCTACCAATTAAATTAGTCTTTATCAGACCTTACTGATCAGCCTACTGATAAACAGTATAACTCTGTATGTTCCCTTTTGAAAGAAATGTATCTAATCTTCTCTTAAATGTATCCATTGTATCTGACATAACCACCTCCCTGGGCAATGAATTCCACAATTTAACAGACCTTACCGTAAAAAAACCCTTCCTCTGCTGAAGTTTAAACCTCCTTTCCTCTAATCTCAAGGGGTGTCCCCTGGTCACTGATCAGGCCTTGGAATAAATAGCTCACCGCAGAGATTCTTGTATTGACCTCTCATATACCTGTACAATGTGATAAGGTCTCCTCTTAGTCGTCTTTTCTCTAGAGTAAATAAACCAAGTTTGTTTAGTCGTTCCTCATATGTCAAGTCCTCCATTCCCTTAATTAATTTTGTTGCTCTCCTCTGTACCCTCTCTAGTTTTAGTATATCCTTTTTCAGAACCGGTGCCCCAAATTGCACTGCATACTCAAGGTGAGGTCTTACCAATGATTTGTATAATGGCAAAATAATGTTATCCACTCTTGCTTCGATATCTCTTTTCATGCAAGACAGGATTTTGTTTGCCTTTGCTACTGCGGTTTGACATTGGTCACTATTGCCAAGTTTGTAGTTGACAAGGATACCCAGGTATTTCTCTAGCAATGAGTCCCCTAAAATGATTCCATTAAGTTCATAAGTAGCCTTGGGATTGTTTCCTCCCAAATGCATGACTTTACTCTTCCCCACATTAAACTTCATATTCCATATGTTTGCCCAATCTGACATTGTATGTAAGTCCCTCTGTAGAGAGAAAATATCCTGTTCTGAATTAATGACCTTGCATAATTTAGTATCATCTGCAAATATTGATATTTTGCTTTCTATATCTATTTCCAGGTCATTTATAAACATGTTAAAAAGCAGAGGACCTAATACTGAACCCTGAGGTAGTCCACTCTCCACTTTAACTGTATTGGAGAATTTTCCATTTACAACCACACACTGTTCCCTATCCTTCAACCAGTTTTGTATCCAATTGCATAGGTTATCTCCTAGCCCCAATTTCCTTATTTTATACACCAGCCTTCTGTGTGACACTGTATCAAATGCCTTTGCAAATCTAGATATACTAAATCTACTTCCTGGCCATTGTCAAGGTTGCTGCTTACTTCCTCATAGAAGCTGAAATGATTAGTTTGGCATGTGTGGGGGGAAGATGCCGAAACCTACTAGAATCTGATTGGCTGAAAGGTACATAATCACACATCCTAGCCAGTGGCAGACTGGAAACCATTTTGAACAGAGACTGGCCATATAAAAGACAGTCTCAGTTCAATTTTCTTGACAGAGATGCTTGGGCAACAGCCTGAAAGGTATGATTCAGGGTTTTTTTTGTCTGCATTCCTGCTGCCACCATGGGTGACAGTGGCGCTGGCGGGGGTGAATATTGTACAGTAATACAAAAAAATGTTGGTTTCGAGTACTAGTTTGGTCTTGTACGATACTTTGGTACAGGAGTTTGGCAATTGGTGGTCGTACACCTCACAGATCGATTTAAGATGTAGGTTTTGGTACAATGGGAGGAGGAGCTTAACATTTCTCCCTCAAGCAATGGTACTCCATCTTCTGGATGAGCATTAAGCTCTCAAAAGATATTGCAGTGCGTGAATCCAACTATAAACTCCTCTGTCAGTGGTATAGAACCCCTCTCGTTGTCTCACGGATCCATCCTAATTCTTCTGACCAAAGTTGGCAATGTTTATGACATGTAGGTACAATGACGCATATAGGATGGTTCTGTCCCCTTATATCACCTTTCGGGAATTATAACCCTGGTCTCCCGTATTCTCTCTATGCCAATTCCCAAAGACCATTTTTAACTGTCTTTTCCATATCAGCACTGGGACGTCCCTCAGGATCCCTAAAAATAAGGATTGAACCTCACACACTATGCTCAGTGCAGCGACTTCCCTGATCTCGCTACACTGCAAGTCCCCCCCTCTCCAATGGCAGTCCAGAGTTGATTGGGTGATTCTTATGGAGAGATGCCTTGCCATGGCCTCTGCTTCTCTGTCAGTCTTCTATGAATGATGGGATGATTGGTTTAAAATATTCCATGCAGCCTCAGCAACCCCAAATGGGTTTAATCTGGATGAGGGCATACCTTCCTGATAACATTCCTGCATCTGATAAAACTTTAGTCCTTGGCCCTTTATTATTAGCCCCGACTACCCTTCTGGCATGAAACACTTCTATGTTTTTAACCACCTAATGTAACGGTTTTATTTGACACTCAGACACAGTGGGTTACATAAAACACAGTTTTATTGAATAAACACAGAATAATAATAACCCTCGCGGGTCCAGTAATATATGTACACAATATTGTACTGACACAGGACAGGTTACAGTGATCAATACCCACACGGGTCCAGTATATGTATAGATCAGCAACAATAATATACTGACACAGGTCAGGTAAAGTTCGTGTGATACTCAAACGAGACAGCAGTGAAATGGTTACTATTAGGCCAGGAAGGCTGAAAGGCCCTAATAGCGCGAGGCCATCAAGACTCTCACTCTGCAGAGAGTGATGGAATAGCGAGTAATGCCACAGGAGTAAATGGAGGCCCAGGACAAGCTATGGACTGCCGTAGCAGTAACGGAGGACTGCAACTGTATGCACGGAGGAACACCCAACAGAGACTGCAAATACTGAAATCCAGTGGAAAATGGCACCTTCCACGAAGGGGTTAACGAACGTTCAGACCTAATGTCCACTGCCAGATAGTGAGAGCAGCCTGAGGCGCCCTGAGTAAGACCAACCTCAGCTTGAAGCAGTAAAAGGTCAAGCGTACCGTGGTGCAACCAGATGGATCTATCACACTGGAGTGTCGCCCGCGCGACACAGTAAGTGACAGGTTTACCGCGACTAGACTGCCTGAGCGGCAACGAGGCAACAGAGACTCTGTCCAAGGACAGAGAGGACACCGGATGACAGCCCCAAACCGGATACTGGATGGGACCGCAGGCAGGCCCTGATACACGGACAATGTTCACCCAAACCGGTTCGATACACAGAACAGGAACTTCAGCCAGGCCGGGTTGGTACACAGAGCAGGGACGTCAGCCAATCCGAGTCGGTACACAGAGCAGAAAGGTCAGCCGGGCCGGGTCTGTACACAGAGCAGGAACGTCTGCCAATCTGGGTCGGTACACAGAGCAGAAACGTAGATAGCAGAATAGTCAGGCAGTCCGGGTCGGTACACAGAGCAGGAACAGATACAGCAGAGTAGTCAGGCAGTCCGGGTCATACACAGAGATCACATGAATAACTGGAACAAGCGCTGGCAACGGAAACAACACAAAAGGGCACCGGAGAAGTGCCAAGGCCCAGTATTTAAGGACAAATACTGGGCGGGGCAAAGCCACATCAACCAATAAAAGGCAGCAGGAAGTAAAACTGACAGAATGTCGCCAGCAAAGCACGGGCACCGTGATACCTAAGGGTTGTCAGACCCTTCTATTTCTACTCCTTTGTGAGTTGTGCTCGAGTGGTCCCCTCCCACACTTCTTTTGAGTTTATAGTGATTACTGTTCCACTCTCCTCTCTAGTACTGGGCAATGGTACCCCACCCTTACCCATTATGTACCATATCCCTAATTTTTTTCATTTCAACTCTACTAATTTCAACTCTGATGTCCTTTCCTCTACTTTTCTACATTTTAGAAGTACAGAGTGCCCCAATTAATGCCTACCTATTCTCCATGTTGAATATAAATAGGACTGATCATATTTATGCTGTTTGCCGTTTGTTTCTCAGAAAGACTTTAATTGGTTGTTGGACCCTGCCTGTAACTGCTTCGTTCTCTGTATGCTTTCTTTTATTTGTGCTAATAAACTTTAATTTAATTAAAAAAATGCTGGCTGCCAGAGAAATCCACAGATCCACTGGATCCCCTGGTTTAATGTGGTGGGGGTTTGAAGGAAACATAGAGATCAAGTGAGTGGGAGAAAGAAAGAGGGCTCAAGGGGTCTTAGTATAAAGGGCCAGATTCTCAGGATGAGAGATTGCAGTGTTATATAATACAATCTGCTCTAGTTGACTTATTTGGTCTCTAAATTGTTGTCATTTGGACCAGGAAGGCAAAGGTAGAAGTCCTGATTGTCTTGTGTGTGTTGTGAGGCATTATGTTGGTTATTGTTATAGGCTGGAATCATGGGTGCATATTATACATTAGTAGTACTTATTTTCCCTTAGAAAACTAAATCGAATTCACCCCTGTGTATTATACACAGATGTGTATTATACCCAATATTTAACAGTAAGCTATTTACACTGAAATTTTCCCATTTATGTAGATTGCTAGAGGAGGGAGTGTGTGGTCATTATTGGGGATTCTGTTCCTCTACCCCTTGTATACTTCAGGTACTAACAATGCACAGAAAGAATCTGCATAAAAGGACTCCATTTTGCTGTGAATGCTAATGTGGATGTGCGGATGTGCTAATAAGATTCTTATCTAAAAGGGCTGCTTTCTGTGAGTTGCACTTGCCTGTTGCTAGAAAGATGATTAAATTGTGCACAATATTTATTTAGTGTCTGTGAAGAAAACGATGACACAAAACCATGAGGATTTCAAAGTCACAATACACAGCAGGTCTATGCTCCATCCGCATTCTGTTAGCTAATAATATATCCAGGTTACATGTACTGTCAAATAAATACCAACATAACATTACTCTGCATGAGATTTCTTTATTCCAGTGGTGTGGAATAAATTAGCACTATATAAATGACAAATAATAATGATACTATACAATAAGCGTGGTTTGATTCATATCCTCTTATAGATCCAGGGGTACTGGTCATCGGTGTGTGGCTAGGATGAAGTAAGCATGAGTTCAAAGTCATATATGTTTGCATGAACCCTTTAAGGACCAGACGGGCTTACAACAAATTGTAATCTCTGATTAGTTAATTTCTATGCTGAGCAGTAAACTCTTTCTCCTTACAGAATTTTTTAAACTAAGCAAGGGTAGTGTTACAGTGCCATCTAGTGGACACTGTAATGAATAACGTGAATGGAACTCTGCAACATTATAGAATACTCCTTTGTATTTACACTTAACATCTATATTCCAGACATTAGCACTTTAAGCTATGGCTGAGTTTAAAATAAAAATGCAATTTACATAAGCAATTATCTTTCTATAAATGTTGGTTTTAACCACATGGATGCTAGAGACCTCTTCAAGACATTGCTTTGGAATGTAAAGGAGACTTCTCTACCACTCAGGGAAATTAAAGTTTGAACATTGCTTGAAAAAAAGAGGAGCAGTAGTGGATCTAGTCTTGGGTTATGCAAATTATTTCCCTCAAGGGCCAATCTGAGAAAAGAACAATGGACCTTATGTAAAAAAGCTACATTTAATCATTTTGATGGGGCTTTTAACCCCTTGAATGCTAGACTGGTGTCCAAGGCAGTCCTTCACAGAGGAATATAAGAACATCCATATTCATCATGCACTTTACTCTCAATCTTCTCCATTCAAATAGTTGATTCAACCATATCTCAGTGCTGACCAGGCCAGTGAGTAATGTGTCATTGAGAAGAGATTCAAGTTAACCTAACTGTAACCTCCTTCCAATAAAACCAGGGGATGAGTCTTCCCACAGTTATAACAATGGACCTTGTTCAACTGCCACCAGGAAGCATATTAAAGGAGCAGTGAACTTTTATTTATGAATACCAATATGTTATATAGCTTTTTCTGCTGAGTAAAACAAGGGTACTCCCACTGCTGTCAGTTGTTTTATTCAAAATGTATAACCATTCAAATAATCAAGAAGTGAATTTACTGTGTTTACTTCCTGATAGTTCTCAGAGGAAGTGACAGACAGTTTCTATCACATTCTGTAGAGAACTGAAAGTCACTGACTTTCCTCTCCATTAGAATGTAACAGAATAATTAATTGGAATTTAACCACTAGAGGGCACTGCTAATGTAAAAAAAAACCCACAGGTTTAAACAGTAATAACTCTGGAAATATGCATCTATCAGCAGGGGGAGTACATTTATTTTACTCAACAGAAAACACCCTACAATATATACTTTTTCATAAAAAAATGTTTATTGCTCCTTTAATACCTTAATTGTTCCCACATCCCAGCATTCTGATGGCCATTTCAATATTCGCTTCATAGCATGAACTTGGGCGTTACAGTGCAGTCAGAGTAAAGTTGTGATTGGAAGTGCATTTGCAATCAGCTACACCTGTAGGCTCAGCATGTTTCTTGTTCTTTAGTACCAATTTATGGAGGAGTTTTTTTGCCCCTTTTACCTATACTGATAGCTCCCTATACAGATTCCTATACTCTTTCTCAGCCTGTTTATTACTCCATAGTCATCTCCTATATTTTCCAGCAGCTGCCCTCTGTTTTGAGATTAATATTAGATCACCTAGTGCATTTACTAACCTTCCTGTCATAAAGATCAGTTGCCCTAAGTATTAGATCCTTGATTTTTCTTTCATATCCTGTAATAAATGAAAGACATTTACATCCTGCCAAAGATTCCAAGATCTTTCCATCTTCTAAACCTTATCCCTTTTGAAATCTAAGGCCTTGTTTTTTTGTGTATTAAAAAGGTGGCACTTACTGTACATTAACTCCTTGGATGCTAGGGAGATTTCAAATGCATTTCAAAACAATGCATTGGAGAGCTCTACAACAACCAAGGGGTTAATCTACAATATGTGATGTACATTGGATCCTAATCACTTTTCCAACATGACATCTGAAGGCATCCTCATTTGTGAGTATCACATCCCGCATTATTTCCTTCATCAGTTGCCTAAGAAACTTTCCCTCTTAGGTATACAGGATGTACCTAGCTAAACCCGCACAAGGACATTTCAATCCCATATCTACTTTCCCTACATGCTCTTCATTCTATCAGTGGCTTCAAACATAATAGTAATATATTATGCCTTTCCCTAAACCCCTTTTTGTTGCAATCATCAATGTCTTATTACCTCTTTTTTAAGTTCATGATAACCAAAAAATTAAAAGGGCTCCTCTATCTAAATGTCATGCAATCCTAACAAATTTGTAAACATTTTTTCTCTAGTGTCTAGGCAGCAGCTAGATCATGGAAGAGAAAATGATGTTACTAAAAAGATAATTTGTCAGCAGGTGTGGAAAAAATGCTGTAAAGAAATAATGTTTTCAAAAATAGACATGTGCATAGTTTATTTTTATCATTTAACAAAATGCAAAGTGATTGAACAGAAGAAAAATGTAAATCAAATCAATATTTGATGCAACCACCCTTTGCCTTCAAAACAATATCAGTTCTTCTAGGTACACTTGTACAAAGTGAGGGATTTTGTAGGAGGAATAAAACTGATTGAGGAACAGCCAAACTGAGCTAACAAGGTGAGGTTGCTGAAGACAGTTTATTGCCAAAAGTCATACACCATGGCAAGACTGAACACAGCAACAAGACACAAGATAGTTATACTGCATCAGCAAGCTTTCTCCCAGGCAGAAGTTTCAAGGCAGACAGGGGTTTCCAGATGTGCGGCCCAAGCTCTTTTGAAGAAGCACAAAGAAACAGGGAACGTTGAGGACCGTAGATGCAGTGGTCAGCCAAGGAAACTTAGTGCGGCAGATAAAAGACACATCATCGTTACTTTCCTTCACAATCGGATGATGTCCAGCAGTGCCATAAGCTCAGAATTGGCAGAAAACAGTGGGATCCAGGTACACCCATCTAATGTCCAAAGAAGCCTAGTTAGAAGCGGTCTATATGGAAGACTTTTGGCTAAAAAGCCATACGTCCGTCGTGGAAACAAAGCCAAGCGACTCAACTATGCATGAAAACACAGGACTGCGGTGCAGAAAAATGGCAACAGGTGCGCTGGACTGATTAGTCAAAATTTTAAATATTTGGTTGTAACAGAAGGCAGTTTGTTCAACAAAGGGCTGGACAGCAGTACAAGAATGAGGTAAAAGTGAAGCATGTTGGAGGTTCCTAGCAAGTTTGGGTCTGTATTTCTGCAAATGGAGTTGGGGATTCGGTCAGAATTAATGGTCTCCGCAATACTGAGAAGTACAGACAGATACTTATCCATCATGCAATACCATCAGGGAGTCATCTGATTGGACCCCAATTTATTCTGCAGCATGACAACAACCCCAAACATACAACCAAAGTCATTATGAATTATCTTCTAGGTACAGAAGAACAAGGAGCAACTGAGGCTGCCTAAATCCACAAAAGAACTGTGGTTAGTTCTCCAAGATGTTTGGAACAACCTACCTGCCGCGTTCCTTAAAAAACTGTGTGCAAGTGTACCTAGAATAAGTGATGCCGTTTTGAAGGCAAAGGGTGATCAAGCCAAATATTGATTTGATTTAGATTTTTCTTTTGTTCACTCACTATGCATTTTATTAATTGATAAAATAAACCATTATCAGTTCTATTTTTGAAACCATTCTTACTTTACAGCATTTTTTCATACCTGTATAAGACCTTTGCACAGTACTGTATATTAAACCTCAGTCTAGTTAAAAACTGCTACCTCCACATCTGGGTGTAGCAGCATTATGAAGTCTGCCCTTGGTTTCTCCTTCTTGGGGCTAGAACTGTGAGTTCTGGTGAGCCGCTGATCATTTCTTTTGACTGCGGTGATGTCACACACACCTGCTCAGCCAACAATAGTTATTTATTTTAATGAATATTACAGGGCAGCATAGGACACAGTAGTGGTGGTTGGTGGACTATAAATCCCTTCATTGTTAGCTAGCCCCCTACTTTTTAGGACCACAACACCCATCACCATCAGCTGGCCAATAGGTTGAACACCCCTAAAACATCTTAGAGAAAATGTTCCACAGTGTCCTGTGTTATTCCTTGCTCTAGTTCCTATTGTACTAATTTAGCCTTCACACGCACATCCTCTTTCCTTTGTCTCCTCTTATTTAGACTTTCAATCTATTTAAATCTCTGGGAGCATTGTCAGAATAGCCAGAATATTTGCACTTACTCTAGTGACAGATTTAAAAAGTTCCCTGAGCCCCTTTTGTCTCCAAGACTAATTATCCGTGTCAGATTCATTTCACCTTCTGCTTTCTCATCCCAACACTAGGCAAACACAGACACATTAAAATGAAAGCACACCCACAAATAAACCATGTTTAATAGCTTTTTTCAGACACATATTTTTGATAGGTGCGAGTTGTAAGCCAGTGGCTTCCAGATGTTCTGATGTCACAAGACAATTCTGTTCCAAATTAAATCAAATCTCTTTTAACCCCTTTGTTGCTAGAGAGCTCTCCAATGCATTGCAAACCAGTGCATTTGAAGATCACTCTGGCACCCAAAGGGTTACTATACCAATATCAAATGTATTTGAATGCTAACTGAAACTGGTAACAATAGTGTCAAAATTAATAGCATACAAGGAGATAAAAGCACAATATAAATTAGTGCAAGTTTAGACATTTTTAATTGTCCCCTGTGGTGCAGTTGGTTCGCTCCAGAATTGCACCTCTTGCTTATTAACCCTTTGCGTGCCAGAGGGTTATGCAACACATTGCAAAGCAATACGTTGCGTTCCCCCTGGCATTCAAAGGTTAAATACAGCCCCAAATAGTTAGACTAAAATGAATCAGGTAAGTGTTATCATGTAATTGTGTCTGATAATTATTTGAAATGTTTCAATCTTGCAGTCACTGGCAGTCACAGCGCACCCTGTCCACCATTACTTAAACAACATCACTCAGACACAGGGAAAGAGTAATGAAGGCCAGGGAAGGCTTAAAGTCTAAAAAAGAAAAAGGCACCGTGGCAGATTTCAGTGATAGAGTGATAGCATCAGAGGCATAACTAGAAGCCACCGGGCCCTGGTGCAAGAATTGCCATGGGCCCCCCCGCCCACATTGGCCCCCTCATCCACATTGCCCCTTCCACAATGCCCCCTTCATCTCCACATTGCCCCCTTCATCTCCACAATGCCCCCTTCCATCTCCACAATGCCCCTTCCACAATGCCCCCCTTCATCTCCACAATGCCCCCTTCCACAATGTCCCCTTCATCTCCACAATGCCCCCTTCATCACATTTCCCCTACCTCCAGTCCCTGGTGGTCTAGCGGAGTGTCTTTACAGATCTGTGCCTCCTTCGGCACAGATCTCTGCAACTGGAGCTCCTGCGCGCCTCTCTAGTAATGCAGAGGCTGTGAAATGATGTCATCTCCCAGCGCTCTGTATTACTACTGCGGCGCGCCGAGTGGGAGATCAGGTAAGTGACTGCTGCGGGCGAGGGGGTCGCAGGTGGTGGCCGGGCCCCTGGAGTGACGGGCCCGGTCGCAGGTGCGACCGCTGCGACCCCTATTGTTACTCCACTGGATAGCATCATGGCTGCCATAAGGGAGTTACAGCAGTTCCTATGTACTATGCGGGGGGGGGGGGGGAGGTTGTCACAAGTGGACCCCTGATGACCAGATTGGCCCATGGAGATTCAGGAGGATCTCATGGTGGGCCCCTTTTTATATTTTGTAGGTAGTTCAGAAAATAATTGGAGTGCACTTCTGTCACTCTGTCCTTCATCTCATATCATTATATCACATAGTTTTGAAGTTCCACTGGCTCAGTCTTTACATATACTTCCAGGTTATAGTGCAAATGCCTTTTGTCTCACCCTACATCCGGAGCTCTTAAAACTAAAGCAGGCAGTGGAACAGGATCTCTCCAATGAACAGTCGCCTCCTGACATATAACTTTGAGCCAATAACTCAGGTAGAGGAAGTGTCTAGTAATTGTAATTTGTAATTACAGAGTTTTATGTTTTTTTGAGTTTCCAGAGTATAGTATCTATATTTGTACAGCCAAAACATCCGTTATTCAGTTATTGGATCAAAGTTGTATGTCAGCCAATGAGGACCATACAGCAAATACATTTCATTGGCTGGCTGGACTGGTGCGTGCTGCGCTATGTAGGTAGGCTGTTGGTGCGGGCTTTGTTGCTCCATTCCGGGACTCTTTGTTGTCCCGGAGGAGGGTGACCCGGGACGCAGGACACAGAACTACAATAAGGGACAGTCCCGGGCATTCCGGGACATGTGGTCACCCTACTTCAGTTATAAGGTCAAAGTTATATGTCGGGAGGCGACATGTAAAAGTGTGTCATTGCTCTTTTAATTAGAGTGATATTCTGATCTCGCCCTTTTGATATGCATGACATTTCCAGTGTGCCATTGGAAGGGCGCCAACTAGGGTGTGACATTTTTTAAGTGAATTGTTGTAAAACTGTTTCACTTTCAGGTCTAATAATCCCTTTCAAAGTAAGGAGAGTACTCAGAATTCTCCCGTCCTTGTGAGCTTGCTGGAAGAAGACATTGAGAACAATATACCAAGGGCTGGACAAATTCTGGAGCAAACCAACTGCACCATAGGGGCACATAAAATACCTCAAATTCCCATTGATTTAAGAGGAGTTCTCAACCACCAGAAGTATCTAATACATTGCAAAGCAATGTGTAGGAGTCCTCTAGTATTCGAGGGGTTAATCCTTTGAGTGCTAGAGGCATTCTCAAAGCATTACTCTACAATGTGTTGGGCACCCCTCTGCACTCAAATGGTTAATTCCCCGTTTAAATCAATATATAGAGGCACTGAAAAGAGGAAATATCATGAAAAAATATATACTTTATTAATTATAAACAAAATACACCACTCTGAATCACCAAGGTTAATAACAATCACAAAAGAGTGAAAGAGAGACATCTCCCAATATGATATGTTGCCAATTCCAAGCCCAATCAATAATAAAAAGTATATTGCATTATGGGAAATGCAAGGCAACAAATATGTCAAAAACCTTCCCTCTATTACTATCAATAATGCAAAACTGGGACATACAGAAAATGCAATACCACAGATCTATTCACATACCTCCCAAGTGTCCCTCTTTAGGAGGGACAGTCCCTCTTTTAGACTCAAATCCCCCTGTCCCTCTTTCCCACCTTGATGTCCCTCTTTTTAGGAGATCAGACTGTGTGGTGTGTATATAAGTGTCTCCACAGCAATAAAACTCACATTAATCTTCATTACATGGGTTTATACATTAATCTGTGTAAATAGAAAACCTTTGGTCTTGTTAGAAGTCATTTATTAGGTTACACAAGGAGGTACCAATAGGTCATGAAATAGCCTAAAAATGACTGGCAATGCCCCGCCCACCAGCCATGCCCACAGCAACACCCCTTAAAACACAAGTGTCCCTCTTTGGCAATCTGAAATGTTGGGAGGTATGTATTCATAAAGTAAAAGTGCAAAAAATGTATTAAAAATAATGTGAGAAAGATATAAAAATATACTATGAAAGTGCAAAAACACTGTAACAGAAATGTGGTATATACTCATCCATGAAATGAGGAGAACAAGGGAAGCCGTCACTCAGTACTACCCAATACATGTTGCCTACACAAGGCTTCATGCCTCGCTCTATGTATGGGTTTCTTTTTCTGGTTGGTAGGGCAGTTCCGTCTTTGGGCTGCCTCCGCTCTCTTTTGTGTGTGCCATTTAATTCAATAGGATTTTTGTGTTCCCTATGGCGCAGTTGGTTTGCTCCAGAATTGCTCTAGTTCTTTTTAGTACGTCAGCCTCCTAACGTTTACAGACGTGTGAATCACTGTATTACTGTTTACTAAAAGAATGTGCTTCAGTAATAAGGCCTTGTTTACATGGGTGATCTGAACAAGGTGCCATTGCCACCACATTCATATCACCTGTGTCCCCTACTTGTGTCATCACATTGCTCTCCACCAGTATGGTGAGCGTAGGAGGGAAGTGTTCACTGCAGTGCAGACTCTTGGCCCTCAAGATGTTATACAGGCCTGGCTGTTGTCCACATGGCCAAGCCAGTGACTGAATTGATGAGATGAGAATCCCAGTGATTCAATTAAATACCTGAAAAGCCTGCAAGGAGGAAACATAGGCCACCTTGCAGACATTAAATAATGCAACTCCACAATGACCATCACTGGTTGCAGGGAAGTTACAATAAACGTAATTCATGGGTAAATAATGTCTGACACAGTCACCCATGCGACTGGCTCCCTGCTGCAGTGTGCCTGGTTCCAAAGTCCTGGGACTCAAGTCCCTCACTTCTTCCCTCACCACTTCTCTGCTCCCATGAACTTTTCTCATTCCTTTAGTCCCTATCATCACCATCTCCTTCAACTGCTGCCAAAAAGCCCCACTGCTTTAAATCTCACTCCCATCTTACCTCCCTGTCCCTTCTCCTCCTCCTTGCTGCAGGTGACATCTCACCTAACCCAGGCCCCCCTTCCATTCTCTCCTGTAACGCAACACCCACTCAAACACACAATATCCACAATCTAATAACTGTACCACATCACCTAACCTCCCCCCCCCTTTTGTTTTGGTCTCTGGAACGCCCGCTCTGCGTGTAACAAACTAACATCTGTTCATGATCTGTTCATTTTCCACTCCCTAAACCTCCTAGCCATCACTGCAACCTGGCTCACATCATCAGACACTGCCTCCACTGCTGCACTCTTATATGGCGGCCTTCACTTCACCCACACACCTAGGCCTGGCAACAGTAAGGGGAGTGGAGTGGGCATCTTGTTGTCCCCTAACCATACGTTTCAGATAATCCCCACTGTTTCCTCTCTCTCTTTCCGTACCTTTGAAGCTCACACAATTCGCCTCTTCTCCCCCTTCCGCTTGCGTGTTGCTGTCATATACAGACCACCTGGTCCCACTGTACAATTTCTTGATCACTTCGCTTCCTGGCTCCCTCATTTCATGCCCTCTGATGTCCCTACTCTCATCCTGGGAGACTTCAACATCCCTGCTGACAACTATAACACCCCCCCTGCCATCAAACTCCTTTCCTTAGCAACCTCCTTTGGCCTATCTCAATGGACCTGCACTTCCACACACAATGACGGTTACTCTCTTGACTTGGTCTTCACTAACCTCTGCTCAGTTTCTAATTTTTCTAATGATCCCTATCCCCTCTCTGACCACCACCTCCTCACTGGAAACCTCATCATACGATGTAAATCCATTCCCTCCACCATGATCAAGAGCATGTGGAGAAATCTGCATACTCTTGACCTACAACAATTTTCTACTTCCCTGCAACCTCTTCTCAACCCCATCCTCACACCTGCTTGCCCAGAACAAACTACTGCTCTCTACAACAGCACTCTCACAACAGCCCTTGACACAGCTGCCCCTGCAACTCTACGTCACTCCCGTACAACCCTGGCACACAAGACAAACGCGATACCTCCAAAGGTGTTCACGCACTGCCGAAAGGCACTGGAGGAAATCGCACTCCACAGCTGACTTCATACACTACAAATTCATTCTCCGTTCTTATAGCTCTGCACTCTCCCTGGCCAAACAGTCATACTTCCCCTCTCTAATTTCTAATCTTTCTTCAAACCCAAAACACCTTTTCTCAACCTTCAAGTCACTTCTACGCCCACCAATGCAAACCCCTTCCACTAACTTCTCCACCCAAGATCTCGCCACCCACTACAAGGACAAATTGACTCCATCATACATGATATCTTATCACTTCCACTCCCACCCATCCAGGTTAGACCCGCCACCTCCCCCACACACCCGCTAAGCTCCTTCTCACCAGTCACCGAGGACGAAGTTTCCCTTCTCCTCACTCGCTCAAACCTAACCACATGCCCTCTTGACCCAATCCCATCTCATCTCACTCAAAAACTTTCACCTCTACTAACACCACCCCTTACTCACTTATTCAACCTCTCTCTATCAACTGGCACCTTCCCATCCTCTTTCAAACATGCACTAATCACACCCATTATAAAGAAACCCTCCCTGGACCCAAACTCACTGTCAAACTACCGGCCCATTTCCCTACTCCCGTTCGCCTCCAAACTCCTTGAGCGTCTAGCATATAACCAGTTCACTAAAATCCTCTGCTCCCATTCCCTGCTTGATCCCTTGCAATCTGGATTCCGTCCTCATCACTCCACCGAGACTGCCCTCACTAAAGTGGCCAACGACTTGCTCTCTGCCAAGTCAAAAGGCCACTACTCCCTACTCATTCTCTTGTACCTGTCAGCTGCCTTTGACACAGTAGATCACCCACTCCTCCTCCAAGCCCTCCACTCTCTAGGTCTCTGTGACACTGCCCTCCCTTGGTTTCATCATATCTCTGCAACCGCTCCTTCAGTGTGTCCTACTCTGGCTCCATGTCCCCACCCCTTCCACTGTCTGTCGGAGTGCCTCAGAGCTCAGTACTGGGCCCCTTGCTCTTTTCAATTTACACTGCATCCTTGGGCAAACTAATAAACTCCTTTGGGTTTCACCATCATCTCTATGCTGATGACACTCAAATCTATCTTTCTTCCCCAGACCTCTCCCCTTCCCTCCTGTCCCAGGTATCTGAATGTCTGTCTGTCGTGTCTTCCAGAGCTGTTCTCCCATCAACACAAACTTAACCTTGGCAAAACCGAACTAATTATCTTCCCTTCCTCTCCTAACAGCCCTATCCCAGATATTACTCTCACTATCAACAACACTACCATCACACCAACCCCTACAGCACGTTGCCTGGGGGTCACATTTGACTCCGCCCTATCCTTTATTCCTCACATCCAGTCAATCTCCAAATCATTCCACCTCCGCAACATCTCTAGAATCCGACCCTTCCTCACACAAGACACTACAAAAATTCTAATCCAAACACTCATCATGACCTGTCTTGACTACTGTAACTCACTACTAACTGGCCTTCCTCTCGCCTGACTAACCCCACAACAGTCCGTAATGAACTCAGCAGCATGACTAATCTGCCTCACCAACCGCTTCTCCAACACCATTCGCCTCTGCAAATCCCTACACTGGCTCCCATTAGCACATAGAATTAAAGGGATAGTAATACTTTGTTTTAACTTTATTTTGTAGGCATTAAAAAAACATGAAGAACAATATAAGTCTTATCTCTCAAACCTTTATGGTTTAAGAGATATTCACAAGCAAAGTTTCCCCCTCCCGCCCCTTTTTCCTAGTGTAAGCCATCTCTTCTCAGATGTGAATCTGGTTGTAAGACCAGACAGAAAACAGCAGGGGACACTCTTCTTTGTATGAAAACAATGAAAGCCCTTCCCCCCTTGACAAGTTTTTCAGCTTTCTCCCTTATCTTAATTGAAGATTGTCCCTCTCTGCAGTCTACCTGGGCACCTCCCTACTGATCTGGCTGAACGGGGGGGGGATACTTTGCTTGTGAATATCTCTTAAACCATAAAGGTTTGAGAGATAAGACTTATATCGTTCTTCATGTTTTTTTAATGCCTACAAAATAAAATAAAGATAAAACGAAGTATTACTATCCCTTTAAATTCAAAATCCTGGTGCTTACCTATAGAGCCCTTACTAACATTTCACCCCCCTATATCTTATCTCTCATTCCCAAATACACTCCCATTCCCCATCTTCGTTCGGCACATGACCTTCTCCTCTCCACAGCTCTTATTAAATCCTCCCACTCCCGCCTACAGGACTTCTCCCATGCTGCACCTAAGCCCTGGAATTCCCTCCCCCGTCCCATCAGACTCTCCCCCAGCCTTCAGATCTTCAGACGCTCCCTGAAAACTCACCTCTTCAGGGAAGCATATAAACTACCTCCATAAATACTATCACGAAGAACCAACCATTCCCTGGGCCACTGCACTCACTAGCACTTCTCTCTCCCACCCACTGACCAGCAGCTTATGTGGAAGGAGAAACTTACACCCAACAGCACTTACTCCTTCTGTGTCCTACCCAACTTCCTCTAGACTGTAAGCTCTCACAAGCAGAGCCCTCTGATCCTTCTGTTCTCCTCATATGATTTGTACTATTTAATATCTCTATATGTCTATCACCTATTGTAAAGCGCTGTGGAATAAGTTGGCGCTATATAAATAAAGATTATTATTGTTTTAGGGTGACAGTACATAGAGATAGTGTCACAGAAGCAGCATAGTCACCTGTGTGAACAGAACTTTAGACACAGACTTGCTCTGACCATAACATTTTGTTTCAAGAAAGTGAATCACAAAATAATTGAGGGGTTTTATTTCAAGTACTAATCTCTATTTAAAGAAAAATGTAAAGAAAATGTGTTCTAAAGGTACAGTAAAGAATTGTAACACATTTTTCTATTTTTATACACATTACTAGTGTAAAAGCCTGTGTACACTGGCCAGCATTCTGCGCGTTTGGCCAGTCTCTAATGCGAATGACTGCATCTGCAGTCTCTACTGTGCATGACTGCATCGGACAGACATGCATATGGTCTTTTATATTGTTGGATTTGTAATGGAACTTTATTGTAGCCTCCAGCTGTACAGTGAGAAAGAGAATTACAGGGGAAGGAGATGGAGACTGGGGAGGGGAAGAGAGAGACAGCTACTGCAGGAGGGAGCAATGACGGGGCAAAAAACTGAATGGGACCAGACTAAATGGAGAAAGAGTAATAGGGAGTACCATTACTAAAGAGGGACCATTGGGGAAAAGGCAGAGAAAGTAGTAATGGCATATGTTTAGGAAGGTAGAAGTAGAAGGAAAGAAGAAGAGACATTGGGAAGGATGGGAGAGGTATTATATAGGAAAAGGGGAGACAAAGAGAGAGAGAGAAAGACAGAAGGGGAATGAGAAAAAAACAGGGGAATATACTGAGA
Organism: Rhinophrynus dorsalis; assembly: GCA_037306005.1. Classification (NCBI taxonomy): domain Eukaryota; kingdom Metazoa; phylum Chordata; class Amphibia; order Anura; family Rhinophrynidae; genus Rhinophrynus; species Rhinophrynus dorsalis. The sequence goes on from CM074718.1 coordinate 528,882,871, forward strand.
GAGATGGAAGAGGGAGCAAGATAGATTGGATAGGGAATAAAAGAGACAGGGTGTTCCAGTCTGACAGAAATAAAGGAAAGGGAATAAAAGACTAGGCGGGCGTATGTTAGAGTAGGACAAGTGAAATAGGAGGTGACAGTGTGGGTTGGGGGGTGAAGGAGAGATTGAAGGAGGTAGGATGAGGGGGTGACAGAAAGCTCAGGGAAGAATGATTGAGTGGGGTGGGGGTGAAGGAGGGATAGGAGGAGGTAGGATGAGAGGGGGTGGCAGAAAACACTGGAAGGAGTGATTGAGTGGGATGGGAGTGAAGGAGGGATTGGAGGAGGTGGGATGAGGGGGTGACAGAAAACTCTGGAAGGTGTGACTGAGTGAGATGGGGTAGGTGACAGGGTAGGCTGGGTTGACTATTATAGGAGATGACAGAGAGAAATGGAAAACATTAAACCTGAATTTCCCAAGTCCGGTTTGTTTGAATGACACTGACCTTGGCTTTTGTTCATTTTAATGAGAATATTAACAATCGCTTGAAAATGTTTATTTTTACCACATTTACCAAAACCATACATATTGTATTTAGCAGATATAGCTTCTGCTTAAGTTATCAATTTAACAATGTAGCAATAGACTAATTACATTCATTCATTCATTAATTTATTCAATTTCCCCCTTTGTCTGTAGTGTTGAATGAAATAGAATAATGTGCCATTTTTATAACAAACCTCCAGAAAATATTTATTTAAATATTCATATTTAAATACTCATGTATCATGCCACTTGATTGACCAAATACTTGATTGTTAAAAAAAAAACTGGGGTGAAAGGTATGAATGTCCTTAAATAGATGTGCAGAGATGGATATGTGGGTTCTGCTCTTACCCAATGCCTATGTCCTAAGCCAGGCATGTAAAATTCAAATTTAGTTCAAGGCTTCACACTCAACATTTCCCTCCAAGGAAGGCCACAACATTGGCTGCTAGGGTCTGCTTATGTGTGTGTGTATGTAGACAGAAACACATGCATAATTCTGCCTAGATTGTGCATAGAATAGCTGTAACGACATTCCCTGAGCTCTTTTATTTACTAGAACACCCTTATGAGTCGCTGCTTGGCATAATTTTTAAAATGTGGGATAAAAGGGTCAGGGTACCATTTATTGTTAATAAGTTAATAAATTAATATATTGCTATGTGTGTGTTTTTTTGTTGTTATTTTTACTATTTTTTAAGGGTTACAGGCTGTAACAACAACAACCTACCCCCTTAATCTGGGACATGCACTTAAAGTCATAGTAATGGATCATTTTAACTTACTTAATATTGTAGCTTTTAAAAATATAAAGTAATTGAGGCCAGTCTTATCGCTCAGACCTTTATGGTTTGAGAGATATACGATTTCAAAGTTCCCCCCTCCCTCCCCTTTCCATAGCTGGGAACTCTCTGGATCTGCCCCGGAGACTCCGGTTTCACACTGCATTACCAGGTCTACGGGGCAGGGGCTGAGTCTCCGGATGTGGGGAGTTTCTAATAAAACTCTGCCCACTTCTGCTCCTTCCCAGTCTGTTCCTCCCAGTCCTCTCCTACTTCTCCTACTTCCCCACCCTGTTGCGATACCCTTTCCACATGTCTGTTAAGCCCCGCCCCCACTCACAATTAAGATCCACCCCTTTTTTACGCACATCGTTTATCTCCCCCAGTGGCACTGCATGACTCTCCCCTGGGGAGTTCACAAGATTCACAGGTTTGTTGGAGAGCCTCACAATGCCCATCCCTGCCCAAAAAAGTCAAATATTCATAGCTCAGCAAGTAGAAGTTCTTGGAGATCTTCATGGAATTAACTGTGAATTCATACACTATGGAAAGTGTTTGTGATGGATTGTTTGCTTTATCTAAACTATTCTGTAAGCAAGACTCAACAAAATAAGCCTTGTCCAACACATTAAAATATAGTCTCAAGGTCTGTGCTTTATATAGCTCCCAGCTCTGAGCTCCGCAGAACAGGTTCAAGGATAACAATACACTAATCACTCAGGGGCACCCAGCAACCAAAGGAACAGCTGCTGTGTGTGTCTTGTATTCAGGAAAAGAACAACTCCTGAAACAGCTGAGGGGAGGAGGGATAAAGGGCATTGTTACAGAGTGTATTATATTCTGCTTGCACTATGGATACTTGAGTATAGGGAACAGAAGGAAAATAAAAGTTGAGAAAATATATGTGATCAGACTATATGGTAGAATTAGTATATTATTTTTACAGGGTTAACCCCTTCAATGATAGAGGTATCCCCAACTCACTGCAAAGCAACGCCTTGCTGATGTCTCTAGAATCCAAGGGGATAGTCAAACACTGACGCTAAAGTTCATCATTATGTTATATAAAGGAACACTGGCTGATACGGAGTGGGAAGCTCCAAATTCAGGCCGTAGTCCTCTCTGCGCACATTCCTGGGACCTCTTGGACTACGGTCTGAATTCAGAGTGCCCCACTCGTATCAGCAGCGGCACAGGCAGCACGAACTGAGCATGACAGCAGAGTGCACAGCCATCTCTACTGCACATGACAACTTCTGACAAACATCCTTAGTGAATTATAATATAGGATATGGTGCAATAGCTGCAAATTTGTGTATATATATATATATATATATATATATATATACTAGCAATATGTGACGGTGTTGCCCGTCATTGTAGTAGGGTATGTGTTATGTAGCATTTTTTGTTTGAAATGTTGTAGGTGGCATGTTGAAGGTATTTTGTAAGAATTTTTTGTGTACTGACAATGTTTTTTTGTGTACTGTGTGAAGCAGAAAAAATCATATTGCACACATACATAGACACACACAGATACAGTGACGTATATAGACATTGATCATACACACGTACATACATGCGTACACACACACACACACATACAGATATTATTACAGTCATGTAAGTGCCAGAGGGGTAGGCAAGGCATTGCTCATTGTGTTGCTTAATCCTCTGCCACTGAAAGGGTTAACCAGCTGTCCCAGTATGTAGCGAGAGTCATGGAGCCCACAGTCCCTGAAGTGGACTCTGTACATGCACACTCAGAGGCTGCCAGACAACCGCCTGCCCGGCTCCCTGGCCAGGAAGACACCTCCTGCCACAAGCCTCGGCCAAAATCGTTACTAGGGACGCAGCCCGGGCACCGAGAGTGGGAACTGAGGAGGGATGGTGTGTGTTGTTGGAGCAGCTATAGTACGGCATGTATATTTTTTGTGCCAGGGTACTTACATAATGCAGGTGTGTGACAGCGGGCAGAGAGCGGTGGTGAAGAAGCTTGTGTGTAAGAGTGTGTACTACAGAGTGGCCCCAGCATGGTCTGTCTCCAGCACCTCAGCCACGGGTAATAGCCGCATCCAGTTGCTGCTTGTAGAGAGCTACTTGAAGGGCCGCATGACCGGGCTGTTGCGGGGTGGAGTGTTGTGCATCATGAAGAGGGAACATGAAGGATTTAGTACTGGGCCTGCCTGCCTCCGAGCTACATGAAGCAGCTGGGCTTCCTGCAGCAGAAGCACATTGTGCACCAGGAGCCAAAAGCATTGTTGTGTTGCGGATACCAGAAATGAAGGTAAACTGGAGCTGATCCCGCCCTCTCTTTGTTGGATCAGCTTATTGTGTGCCTCAGGTTGGTGGAGGGACCCCTGGGGACTCTGTGTGTGTGTGTGTGTGGCTTTTGTGTGTGTGTGGCTTTTGTGTGTGTGTGTGTGTGGCTTGTGTGTGTGTGTGTCGCTTGTGTGTGTGTGTGTGTGGCTTGTGTGTGTGGCTTGTGTGAGAGTCTGTGGTGTAGGAGCGAGTGGCAGCCATTTTGTTTTTTCAGTCATTTGGATAGTGGTGGGTGGACTGGATAGTGGGGACAGGCCAACTCCCTGAATGATTTAAATCACTCCTCCATTGAATCACCCAATGGGAACAGTAACTCCATACTTAAGCTGAGGTAACATAGCAATATAACACAAAGTGGCTCTTTAGTTGAGGCAACATAGCAATATGCTGAGGGATCAAATAGAAAGTGGTGTTTGAGGCTTGCCCTCTGTAACATACAGCAAAACATCTCTCTCCCTTTAAGGAGAAAGGGCGGGAATTAGGAAGTGGAGGAGTGACAGTTGAAAACAGACAGTGAGGTGACTGAAGAGATGAAAAGAGTTAACCCTTTGAGTGCCAGAGGTGTACGTAACGCATTGCAAAGCAATGCGTTGCGTACCCCTCTGGCACTGAAAGGGTTAACTAAAAGAGTTCCTATTAAGTTTATCCCTGAGTTTGTATTTTATGGAAACATTACACCCTTGTATTGAAACAGAGTGTATGGAGGGGTACAATTATCTGTGGGAGGTTACACAGAGTGTATGGAGGGTTACAGTTATCGGTGGGAGGTGACACAGTGTGTTTTTGGGGTCATGATCCTGAGTGACAGTGTGTGTGGACCAGGAGAAGTTATTGATATCCCCTACTTCAGGAGCGAGTGGCAGCTATAGTTTTTTGTCAGTTGGATAGTGGTGGGCGGGCTGGAGGGGGCGGGCCAACTCCCTGTATGATAAACACGCCCCCATTGAATCACCCAATGGGAGCAGTAATGTCCCCATTGAATCACCCAATGGGAGTTGTGTCTCCTAAAGAGACATAAATTATGTAATGAGGCATTCTGTTCACTGTGTGTTTGTTTTCTGAGGAGACATAAATTATGTTCTGTGTGTGAGGTATCATAAATTATGCAATGAGGCTTATTCTTTTATATATATAGGTAGTTATTTATAGTACAATAAAATAAGGAGAGTGCTAAATAATGCTGTAGCAAAAAATATTTTAATAATATATCACAATAAAATAAGCAACAATGACAATAATACATATACTATGTGCAAATGAATGCATAAACACTATAAGAACAAATGTTATATATACTCCAGAGCAAAATTAATATACTTTATTAAAATATATATAAACAGAGTAAAAAGTCTCAATATTCCCAACTATAAAAGCTCCTGCTGTTAGGCAAAGGGAAAAATCGTGATCCAAAAAATGGTCCACAAATCAGTCAATGTCTGGTCTAAATGACCTCTAATAGCTCTCTTTTATATTAATATGTATAAAACTGGAGCCCAGCTAGTGTAGATGCGGGCAGTAGGAGAGGAACTAGCTGCACCTACATTAACATGGGCGCCAAATATAAATAAACAACAAAAAGGTTTTTCCAGTATGCTCCCTGAGCATGAAACGCGTCAGAGTGGTTAATGATGACACCACGGAAGTTTATTAATCTCTGGAACCCACTGAATTTCCAATAACATCACGGTGGACGGGAGGTTTTCTGTTGTACTACATCTATTGGAGGACGTGAAATTGAATGATTACTGATAGCTGAATTGGCTAACTTCTGCCCGTGTATTCACAAGAGAGCTTAATACTGAGGGACTATTGCAGCTTGTGATCAAGAGCGAAGCGCTCACCACCATTTAAGTGGATGAAACAGTTCATAGTCTTTATAGACAGGAGAAGCCAACAGCACAGTAAGCGTTACAGATCATTTTGTGCTACATTTGTGACATTTTCCTCCATACAAACAGCATACCATTCGATCAAGATTATACAGATTGGATACATAGAAACCTGCCCGCATTTACACTAGCTGGACTCCAGTTTTACACATCTATATATATAAAAGAATAAGCCTCATTGTATAATTTATGGTTCCTCACACACAGAACATAATTTATGTCTCCTCAGAAAACACACACACATTGCACAGAATGTTTCATTACATAATTTATGTCTCATTAGGAGACACAACTCCCATTGGGTGATCAATGTTGATTCATTGGGGGCATGTTTATCATACAGGGAGTTGGCCCGCCCACTCCAGCCCACCCACCACTATCCAACTGACAAAAAAAAAATATAGCTGCCACTGGCTCCTGAAGTAGGGGATATCAATAACTTTTCCCGGTCCACACACACTCTCACTCAGGATCATGACCCCACAAACACACTGTTTCACCTCCCACAGATAATTGTAACCCTCCATACACTCTGTTTCAGTACAAGGGTGTAATGTTTCCATAAAATACAAACTCATGGATAAAATTAATAGCAACTCTTTTATTTACCTCTTTTCATCTCTTCAGTCAACCTCACTAACTGTCTGTTTTCAACTGTCACTCCTCCACTTCCTGATTCCCGCCCTTTCTCCTTAAAGGAAGAGAGATGCTTTGCTGTATGTTACAGAGGGCAAGCCTCAAACACCACTTTCTATTTGTTCCCTCAGCATATTGCTACATTGTCTCAACTGAAGAACCACCGTGTGTTATATTGCTATGTTACCTCAGCTTAAGTAAGGAGGAGTTACTGCTCCCATAGGGTGATTCAATTGGGGAGTGATTTAAATTATGCAGGGAGTTGGCGCCCCCACTATCCAGCCCGGCCACCACTATCCAGATGACTGAAAAAACAATATGGCTGCCACTCGCTCCTACACCACAGACACAAAAACATCAGACACACTCACACACATTCACACACACACTCACACTCAGTCACACACACTCTTACTCACACTCACTCACACACACTCAATCACACACACTCACTCACAATAACACTCTGTTACAGTTTTCTGACACTCAGACCAAGGTTAGAAATAAAACACAGTTTTATTGAGATAAAATAAGGAACAGTGCCCCTGGGGCCAGAATCAGTATTGCAGTGAGGTAAGTAATGGATAATATACAGGCCCAGTATAGCAGGAACAGGTAGAATATAGCAGTAACACAGATAAGGGTTAATGCTCAAAACAGGTATACAGTCTCTGTGGTGGTGATTAGCCAACACCCGGTGCTGTAAACAGTCCCAGTAGTAGTAGTGCAGCAAGCAAGCTCAAGCAGTGCGACTGAACTGAATCACAACCAGATAGCTGTATCGTAATGCCCAATGGTATAGCAAAGACCAACTGGAGCTGGAGCCAATACCCCTACTAGGGGTAGTAACGGAGGAGAGACACTGCCAGAGCCAATGGAGCCAGAGACAGGAGCACCCTTAGGTGCGGTAACAGAGGAGACACTGCACAAGCCAAATATACCGTGAGACAAACGCACTTCCAGGTGCGATCTGATGGAACAACACTGCGAGCAAGACCAGAGCCACGGCACCCTTCCAGTGCCGGAATGGAGCAACACACTGACAGAGTACTGGAATGCCCAATTGCACCATGAGGTGCGACAACTCCTAGGAAACGAGCACCTAAAGAAAGGTACTGCTCTGCAGTGGTAACGGAGAGGCTCGGTGATGGAGGCAACAGCTCAACAAGTGTTAAACGGCTCAGGATGGGAGGCAACAAGCTTGGCAAGTGTATACAGACAGGCTCGGTAACGGAGGCAACCAGCACAGCAAGTGTTCTCAGACAGACTCTGTAACCAAGGCAATAGCTCGGCAAATACTCTCAGACTGGCTCGGTAATGGAGGCAACAATGGGCTCAGTATCGGAGGCCACAGTAACACAGGAGGCGTGAACAGTCAGTGCAAGCTGCGAGAAGGCTCAGAATGTCGCCGGGCAGGAACGTCAGTCAGGACCGGATGAATCACGGAGCAGGAACGTCAGCCAGAACCGGGTCAATCACGGAGCAGGAATGTCAGCTAGAGCCGGGTCAATCACGTAGCAGGAAGTCAGCCAAAGCCGGGTCAATCACAGAGCAGGAACGTCAGCCAGGACCGGGTCAGATCACGGAGCAGGAAGTCAGCCAGAGCCAGGTCAATCACGGAGCAGGAACGTCAGCCAGAACCGGGTCAATCACGGAGCAGGAACAGCAGAGTAGTCAGACGAGCCGAGTCGGTACACAGGAACGCAGGAACACAGCAACAAAGGCGCAGGAACAGGAACACCACGAAAAGGCACCTGACAGGTACCATAGGCCCAGTATATAAAGGGACACCCTGAGCGGGCCAATCACGCTCTGCCAATGGAAGAGCACCACCAACAAAGAGTGACAAGGAATCACGGGGACCGTGATACACTTGCTCACACTCTCTCACTCAAACTCTCACACACACTCACACTCTCACTCACTGTCACTCACTCACACACACACACACACTCAATCACACACATTCACACTCAATCACTCACACACGCTCACACTCAATCACACTCAATCACTCACACTCAAGCACACACCCACTCAATCACACACACTCACACTCAATCACACACTCAAACACACACACTCTCACTCACACACACTCTCACTCACACACTCTCACTCACACACTCTCACTCACACACTCATGCAATCACTCACACACAATCACTTACATGCAATCACTCACCCTCGCACTCGCACGCACTCACTCACACTTACTCACACTCACTCTCACCCCCAGAGCCAGCACGATCCACCTTCCACCATAGTATGTGCAATTACCACATGCATTTCAACTACATGAATGAATGCCACTCACTCACACTCACACACACTCACTCACACTCGCTCACACCCTGGGAGCCAGCACGATCCACCTTCCACCATAGTATGTGGAATTACCACATGCGTTTCAACTACATGAATGAATGCCACTAACACACACTCACTCACACCCCGGGAGCCAACACGACAGCATTATTTAGCGCTCTCCTTATTTTATTGTACTTGGTATTTTTGTTTGTTTTGGTCTTGTCACACCAATGAGTCCGGGGCTGAATTTTCAGGTCTACCTAGCGTTGTGATCACTATTATAAATAGTGTATTTGGTATATATATATATATATATATATATATATATATATATATATTCTATGGTTGGGAAGCACTGTCACTGATAGGGCTGGATCTTGCCTGGGTGCTGTAGTGTGGTTGAATATTTGGAGTAGAAAAAGAAGACCCAGAACTCTCAGGGCTTTAATCAAAGAGACAAGCGTTTATTGTATGATCAATGTTTCGGCCAGGCACAGCTGAGGAAGGCCAGCTGTGACTGGCCGAAAGGTTGATCATACAATAAACACTTGTCTCCTTGAATAAAGCCCGGAGAGTGCTGGGCTCCTCTTTCTCTCTTTAATATATACATATATATATATATATATATATATATATATATATATATATATATATATATATAGTGGAGATTGTAGCCGTATTAGTCCAGTGATGCAGATGTAAAATAACAAACAAAATTAATATCTTGTAATACGTTTTTTATTGGACTAACAGAATTATGGATTGACAAGCTTTCGGGAGAACCTCCCTTTCTCAAGTCTAAAGCATTTCTTTAGACTTGAGAAAGGGAGGTTCTTCCGAACGCTTGTCAATCCATAATTCTGTTAGTCCAATAAAAAAGGTATTACAAGATATTAAGTTTGTTTGTTATTTATATATATATATATATATATATATATATATATATATATATATATATATATAGTAGCCCACTTTTTATCAGGCCTGTTAAACCACGGATAAAACCAATAAACAGGGGTAACTGTTTTGTGAGTAGAACCCACCCAGTTCACTGAAACTGTTATCACTAACTTAATTGTTTACCTACAGCAGGGCTGTCCAAGTTCAGTCCTCAAGGGCCACCAACAGGTCAGGATGTAAGGATTTCCCTGATTAGGCACAGGTGAGTTAATCAGTGGATCGTTCATTTTGACTGACTCACCTGTGCTTAAGCAGGGAAATTCTTACATCATGGCCTGTTGGCGGCCCTTGAGGACTGAACTTGGACACCCCTGACCTAAATCATTCATTACATTGCCTTATCACCTCTATAAACAAACATGGGTCAAATGGTTATGCACAGCTGCCACCAGATGACTAGAAAAGGCATGTCTATAATGTTTGAGGGTTATACACCAGAGACATAATTTTTACAAATGGTGGCTAGGTGTACATGATATTTAAAAAGGTATGAATCATATTTTGTTTTAGGCAATAATGTCCCTTAAATATATTAGATATTGTAAGATGCTATTTATCAACAGTTTGTAAGAGGCATTTCTCCTTGTACTTCTCACTTCCTGTTCTGTCTTACACAGTAACATATAGGCAACTGGCCAGGAAGTGAGGCGTACAAAGAAAATGACCTTCCCCATACAGAGGCAAAACATCTCAGGCAATCTATATATTATACAGTGAAAGATCATGGTTTACGTATTTCTGTGAGTTGAAACAGTACTCTGAAGTATGGGGCTTATTTGTAAACACAAAGTGGCATAAACCTGAACACTCTACTACAAAAATACAAATTCACAAAATGTCCATGATTTAAATGGGTCTTTTAATCAATTGAATGCTACAAGGCAACATAGGGTCTGGATTCTATTACAGGTGCTAATTTTATCTCTGCTTTTAGCTACAGTTTTTCCCATAGACTTCAATAGTGTTTGATAAAACAGGTGTTAAAGGGATAGTAATGTTTCATTAATAAAAGCAGCTCTAATTAATCATCATATTATTTGGACTTTGAAGAGTGTTATTTCAATTCTGTCAGAGCTGTAGTTCAAGAGTAATTCAGTTACAAAGTATCCCCCCCTCCTGCCCCTTTTACCGATGTAACACTGCTCAGCCAGATCAGAAGGGAGGTGCCCATGTATACTTCAGAGAGGGACAATCTTCAATTAAGATGTCACCACCCGGGGGATAATAACCTGATAGATGCCGACACTGGAACAGAAGCTAGGGTGCGAAGCTAGGGAGCGCTGCTAGAGTTCGGTGACGGCGTGCCAGGTACCCCTGTGCTGCAGCCGAAGCTGGGTAAAGGTGCTGGTCGCGAAACCAGATTGTTCCACCCCAGTTGAGCCGGGGTGCAACCAGGATAGGGGTACACTGGCTACCGTTAAGAACCAGGTCAGCAGGTCAGGAGGCGGGTGGTTCTTCGGAACTAGGAGTTGGATAGTCAGGAGTAGCCGAGTCAGATGCCAGGGGCTGGAGAACACTGGATAGTCAGGAGGAAGCCGAGTCAGATGCCAGGGGCTGGAGAACGCTGGATAGTCAGGAGTAGCCGAGTCAGATGCCAGGGGCTGGAGAACGCTGGATAGTCAGGAGTAGCCGAGTCAAATGCCAGGGGCTGGAGAACGCTGGATAGTCAGGAGTAGCCGAGTCAGATGCCAGGGGCTGGAGAACGCTGGATAGTCAGGAGTAGCCGAGTCAGATGCCAGGGGCTGGAGAACGCTGGATAGTCAGGAGTAGCCGAGTCAGATGCCAGGGGCTGGAGAACGCTGGATAGTCAGGAGTAGCCAAGTCAGATGCCAGGGGCTGGAGAACGCTGGATAGTCAGGAGTAGCCGAGTCAGATGCCAGGGGCTGGAGAACGCTGGATAGTAAGGAGTAGCCGAGTCAGATGCCAGGAGACAGAATGAGATAATACTAACATCAAGCAGAGCTCGTGGAACGGGCACTCCACGTCTGGGGTAGCTAGTTTAAATACTAATGGGAGCCAATAGGGAAGGTAGAGGAGAGGGGCTCGCCCGGAATGCCTATGATGATAGGCGAGGCTGAACAACTGTACTGAGGCGCCGGGCGCATGCGCAGATGCCAGAGAGGAACGCGGCGTCCTGCGCATGCGTGGTCACACGATCCCCGCAACCCGGAAGACCAGACCCCACCGCGAACAGAGAAGAGAGCGGCCGGCGGGGAGGAAGCGGACACAATGGTGACATAAGATAAGGGAAAAACCTGAAAAAGTTGTCAGGGGGGGCAGGGCTTTCATTGCTCTCATAGGAAGAAGACTGTGCCCTTCTGTTATCTGTCCAGTCTATGGACTGCATTCCAGATCTCAGAAGAGATGGCTTACACTAGGTAGAAGGGGCGGGAGGGGAAACTTTGCTTGTGAATATCTCTCAAACCATACAGGTTTCAGAGATAAGACTTATTGTTCATCATGTTTTTTTTTAATGCCTACAAAATAAACTAAAGATAAAACAAAGTACTACTATCCTTTTAACATTTAGCACCTGAAATTGAATCTGGCCCTTAGAGAGCTGTCTAGAATCCAAGGGCTTAAAATCCACATTTAAATCAATGGAAATGTTTATTTGCCCCTTATAGTTTAATTCCAGAATTGCTTCACTTTGATACATTAGGCCTTATGTATAAAAACAAACACTTTGTTGCAATGAAACCAACATTCAACCTTTTGTGCCTAGAACTTTGTATCTAAACATGAGAATAAAGGAAGATTTGCTAATTTCCTGTGGTGTCTAATTTACTAATAGGATTTTGAGCATAGCTGGAAATTATTTTGCATACTTTTTTATGACTATGCTAGAAGCAGAAGCCCAGATAACAACCAGGGTAACTGTAGTCCAAGCCCAAAATATATGGGTTGTACGTTATATAAAAAAACAAAATCTTGCATATATATTTTCAGTCTGGGTGTCTAGTCAATTTACTTGTATGAATATTTTCCGACAACTTTTAAATGTTTGTACAACCACATATGTATGTGCATTTTATTAAGCTTACTAGTTTTAAAGTTCGTGTACACGGGCCAACACTGGCGGAGCTGCATTCATGAGCAGTACTGACTGCCTGAACACGCCGCAGCTGATAAAGAGCAGGGCATTCCGAATTCAGACTGTGGTCCTCTCTGCGCACCTTCCTGGGACCAATACTCAGGTCTGAATTCGGAATGCCCCGCTCCATATCAGTCACGGCATGAACAGTCTCTAGAGAGCATGACTGCAGCACGTGCAGCAGTCTCTACTGAGCATGACGCCTTCTGACAAACATCCTAGCGAATTATAATATAGGATGTGGTTTCTGTAAACATTACTCAGGGCACTATGAGCATTTCCTTATATAAAATCTGCCAAACCACACTGGACCAATGTGGCAGATTTTGGTGCATTTCTACAATATGACTTCACAACAAAAGAAATGGCTCCATTCCCTGGAGGCTTGTCAGCTACTATCTACAGCAACAGGCAGACCAGCTCATTGGCAAAGGGTGCAAAGAATCACTGGGTTGTATCTGGCTGCCTCTGGACTTTAGACATTGTAATGCTTAACATTCAGTTTATGAGTACGGTTTCAAGCTTAGAGTAAGTTGTACAAGAACTGAATAACATTACTAAGGACATTATTGTCTTATGTGAGACTCCAGAAAAACAGATGACAATTAGGGCAAATTAGACTGATACTGCCAATACTATAAAAGAATCAATGATGGATGATGTGGAGTAATTAAATTTTTTATTAAAAAAGACTGACATTCAGTCATAAGAGAAGAGCATACTTCTGAAAGAATTGCTTTTGATTGTGTTATCAAACTAAGCAGTCGGTATGTTCTTCAAATCATTCAGCTTGCTGTCCATATGAGTATCTACAGTGATGATGAAGCTGAAGAATTGGATGATGATTTATTACACCTACAAACAGAACAATTACCACTAAAAAATGGGAGATTTCAATGTGAGAATTGATAAGCTCAAAAATGGTAAAAAATTGATCAGACCACATGGAACGGGAAAAAGTGACGATAGAGGCAACCAACTGATCGATTCTGCAGAAGAACAACATTTATACATTTTACACATTCTACAAAAAAGGCACAGAAAAACAGACATGGAAAAGCCCTAATGGCAATAAAAGTAGAATAAACTTCATACTTGCAAATAATAAAATGATATTCCCTAACTGTTCTGTCTTAACCCTTTAAGTGCCAGTGGGGTACAGAAAATGTTGCTTTACTAGTGTAAAAGTCTGTGTACACGGGACAAGGTCTGATTGATGTTAAGAGGCCGGTCCTGCTCTGCGTCCTACCACCGACTTAGTCATGCACTGTAGAGACTGCCCGAAAGCACAGAATATTCCCAGCACAGAACTCCCAGCATTCCTACACCTCCCAGCACAGAACTCCCAGCATTCCATGCTCCCAGCATTCCTACACCTCCCAGCATTCCGTGCTCCCAGCATTCCGTGTGTTTGTGCAGTCTCTACTGCGCATGACGGCTTCTGACAAACATTCTAGCAAATTTTTATATAGGAAGTTATCACGGTCCCCGTGATTCCCTGTCAATCTCTGTGATGATACCTGTGCATTGGAGGAGGCTGATTGGCCCGCCCAGGATGTCCCTTTATATACTGGGCCTATGGCACCTGTCAGATGCCTTTTCGTGGTGTTCCTGATCCTGCGCCTTGTTGCTGTGTTCCTGCGTTTCCAGTGTACGACCGGGCTCGTCTGACCATTCTCTGTTCCTGTTCCGTGATTGACCCGGCTTTGGATGACATTCCTGCTCCGTGATTCGACCCAGTTCTGGCTGACGTTCCTGCTACGTGATTGACCCGGCTTTGGCTGATGTTCCTGCTCTGTGATTCGACCCAGTTCTGGCTGACGTTCCTGCTCCATGATTTACCCGGCTTTGGCTGACGTTCCTGATTCGTGATTGTCCCGGTTCTGGCTGACGCTTCCTGCTCCGTGATCGCCTCCTGTGTTCCTGGTCGCCTACCGGCGACATTCTGAACTTTGCTTAGTATCGCTCTGACTAATCACTTCTCTGCTAGCCGAGCTGTGGCTTCCGTTATCGAGCTGCCTTATAGCCTTGCTGAGCTGTTGTCTCCGTAATCGAACTTGCCCTAAACCCTTGCTGTGCAGGTTGTCTCCGTATCGAGCCTGCATCCTTACACTTGCCAAGCCTGTACGTTTCATCGGAGCCTATTACACTACTGAGCCTGTGTCTTAGCAACCTAGCCTATCCGTTCACACAAGCAGAGCAGTTTCCGTTCTGGTGCTCGGTCTGCACCATGGTTGCACCTCCTGGTGCTAGTGGCCTCCCGTTGCTCTTGCAGTGTGTTGCTCTGTGACGGCACTGGAAGGGTGTCTCGGCTCTGGTCTCTGAGTGCTCACTGTGTTACGCTATCTATCGCACCACCAGTGCGTTGGCTCAGTATCGCTTGTGCAGTGTTGGTTCTTACTGGCATCCAAGGGGTGTTCTGGCTCTGTTTCCGTTGGCATGCAGGGTTCTTCCAGTTGTGAGTACTAAGGGCTATTCAGGTTCTAATTCAATTTGCTCCAGCAGTGGCTTTCATCCTGTACATTCCTCTAAGGAGGTATAAGCTCAGCTCTGGTTTGTCTTTGCTGTTCACTTGGGCGTCCTATCTGAGAGTGATTCAGTCCAGTTGCCTACTACACCCTTCCTTTGCACCATCAAGAGACTGATATTAACTGCTGGGCGTTGGCTAATTACCATCACAGAGACTGAACAGTTGCTCTCACATTAACCCTTGTCTAGTCATTTATTTTTGATCATTATATTTTGCTCATACGTATTTGAGTCTGTCTACTGTAATTACTGTTCATGCCTGTCCTGGCCACCAGGGGCGCTGTCCTTTGATTTTATTTCATTAAGACTGTGTTTTTACTTTTAACCTTGTCTGAGTGTCAGAAAACCATAACAGAAGTGCTATGAGTTCCGTCCCCCTCTGGCACTCAAACAGTTTTAACATAGGAAGTTACCATCTACTGAGAGCAAAAATCAAAACTAACTACAAAATATCAAAAAAAAATAGTTGACATGATGAAAAAGTGATGAGAAATTGAGCGTACAGTAATATTAGAAATTGTTGAACATGTAAAAATGTGCAAGATTGTGATCTCGGCACTGCTGAAGAGCCACGGCTGGTCTGGGGACCGGATTCCAAATCTGAAGGCTTGAGCAGTGACGTCACTCCAGGGGAAACTTTACTTGCTAATATCTCCCAAATCATAAAGGTTTGGGAGATAAGACTTATATCATTTTTAATGTTTTTTTAAGGGCTTCAATATAAAATAGAATTATTTTCAGGCAGTACTATTCCTTTAATGTTGAGCTCATTAAAAGTACACTGCAAGAAAATCAAGGGATAAAGAAAATGAAAGATGGTCACACATAGGAGCCAAATGCTTACATTAAAGCTTAACGATATCACAACAGCAAAAACTCAACAATAAGTACTAAGACAAGTGGAAGAATTTTATTCAAATCTTTATAAGAACAAAGGGCAACAACTGAAAGGGATAGTAATGTTCCATAATAAAAGCAGCTCTAATTAATCATCATAGTATTTGGACTTTGGAGAGTGTTATTTCAATTCTGTCAGAGTTGTAGTTCAAGAGTAATTCAATGGCAAAGTATCCCCCTCCCGCCCCTTTTACTGATGTAACAATGCTCAGCCAGAGCAGAAGGGAGGTGCCCAGGTAGACTGCAGAGAGGGACAATCTTCAATTAAGATAAGGGAAAAACCTGAAAAACTTGTCAAGGGGGCAGGGCTTTCATTGTTCTCATAGGAAGAAGATTGTCCCCTGCTGTTATCTGTCTGGTCTATGGACTGCATTCCACATATGAGAAGAGATGGCTTACACTAGGTAAAAGGGTCGGGAGGGGAAACTTTGCTTGTGAATATCTCTCAAAAATAAGACATATTGTTCTTGTTTTTTTAATGCCTAAAATAAAGATAAAACAAAGTATTACTATCCCTTGAATGCATTGCCAGAGGCTGAAGCTGTGGCAGAAGTTTTGGTAGAAGAGGTAGAAGCTGTAATAAAGCCAATGAAAAATGTTAAAGGAGATGAACCTGATAAGTCACTTTTGAAATGTTGAAAGCCAGGGGTCAACCTTTATTCAAAGCATTGGCTAAACAATTTTCAAAATGACTGCTACTCAGCAAAGTTCCTGTAACATGGAACAATGCAGAGGTCATCCTACTGCATAAAATAGGATCTAAAAAAACACCAACCAATAATCCTATTGATAGTCGTCTGCAAGATTTGCATAAAGGTACTATAAAAAAAAATGAACACAATGCTTGATGCAACACAACATAAAGAACAGGTTCGTTTCAGTACAAAAGACCACATCTAGACAGTGCAACAAGTTATAAAATGTGATAAGAAATACAACTTTCCATTATGTATAGCCTTCATTGACTACAAAAAGGCATTTGACTCAGTGAAAAAAAGCAAGCAATAATCAATAACCTGATCAACCAAGGAATAGATAGAACTTACCTTAATATCCTCCACTCAATATATGAAAATGCACCTGCATCAATACAGGTCAACAATGATAATGTTCAGATCAATATAGAAAAAGATGTCCGACAAGGAGACACAGGGCTAGATTTAAAGGCAACCGTTAAACCAGCCGCTAAGTGAAAAAGGCACATCGCTCGCAAATAATACATGAGTTACGGCAGATTCAATAGGAACTCTACAAGAATAGCTATCGAGCATAGGCACACAAAAAACACGTAACACAAAAGCCGTTGTCGCTCATGTTAATGCACAACGGGCGGCCAAATCACACGATAACTGCGCTCAAAACAACATCTAACATAACGGCTGCCGTTGTCAAGCAACCATGATTGATGCCAAAACAAATTCAAACACACAGCCAATCACAAAGCCCCAATGTATCAAATAACTTCAAATACACCTATATATACCCAAAAATAACCGTCACACACTGTCTGTTATCGAATTCTTCAGAGCTAGATATCAGGACCCAGGAGCGGAGGATAGCGATCAGAGAGAGGGTGAAAGGAGCAGTCATTGGAGGTAGAAGGAGATTTTGGAGTTTGGAGTTTGGAGAGAGGTGCACTTACTAGACACATATTACACTTTTGCACATATTACATACACACATACAAACACAAACACATACACATACATACACATAGTCCTTTTTTTTTCATAATACCTTACACATTTTACTTTTTATTTTGACAGTGTGAATCTGGGAGTGAAAGTGTGTGACAGAGAGTGACTGGATCGAGTGTGTCTGTGAGGGCCTGTGGGAGTGCCTGGGTGTGACTGGGTGAATGATGGCAAGGAGAGGAGGACAGGAGAGAGGGATGGGGAGAGTAGTGGAGGAGGAGGAAGCTCAGGAGGGGATCCCTCAGCAGAGCAGGGGTGGCAGAGGGAGATCCGCAGGGCGGAGGGGGACCCGGCCCACAAGAGCAGGAACACGCAGGACAGGGACAGAACCTGCAGTGGGACGACGGGTAGTTGCTGGGGAGCACCCCACACAATCAGGGTCAGACCAGGCAGGGCACTCCGGCTCTGAGTCATCCCATGCCGGAGGTGACGAGGCCAGGATCAGAGACCCCAAGTATACAGAGGAGGAGAACACGGCTCTTGTGGAAGCTGTCCTGGAGAGGCAGAGTGTTCTCCACCCGACAGCGAAGGTCCCTGGCCTGTCAGCGAGGAGGAAGGCAGCCTGGAACCAGATCTGCAGCCGGGTCAACACCGTGGTTCCATGCAGGCGGGACGTGGAGTCCATCAAAAAGAGATGGGGCGACTGCCGGAGGGTCGTAAAGAACAAGCTCGCCAAGCACGCCCGAGGCACTGGAGGTGGACCAGCAGTCCCTATCACCTTCTGCGGCTGGGAGGAGATGGTGCGGCAGAATATGTCCCCAACCCTGATCGAGGGGGTTGTTGGAGGAGCTGACACTGGGGATGAGAGGACCCTCCACACTACCAACACAGCACCCTGAGGGTTAAAAACAGGACACAACACAAGGACAAATATCAAGGTCCAACTTGGAACAAACCTGTCCAAGTCCTACTTCAACCCTCCTGTCGCTGTGCTCATCACACACAATACACAAACCATGCTGTTCAAAATGTCGACTGTCATAGATCATCACTGTTCACACACAATGTCACCCATGTCCCCACTGGGATGTCAGCACTTAACCCCTTGAGTGCTAGAGGGATCATCAATGCATCGATCAACAATGCTTTGGCAACCCCTCTGGGACTCAAAGGGTTAACCAGACAACAATCAAGTCAATAGGCCAACGATCACATGCTACACAGGGGACATTCACTAAGCGGTGACAAACACATGGTGGAGAGAAATTCACCCTTACACATCCTCATTTCACCAATACCAGTGTTAGCCTATGGAGAATATGCAATAACATGAATCAAGTTGCTAAGGTCCCATCGTATACACTCCATAGAAAACACTGGAAATGGGGAAATGAGATCACTGGAGAAGTCAGCATCATGTACACTCCATCATGTCGACAACACCGCTTACTGAATCACAAAAAGGATGGAGCAGGTCACACATCACAGTGGCACTGAGAATAACTGCTTGTATGTGCAACACACAGGCCTCAAACAATACCCCAGAATTAAAGGGGGAAAAAGTAGGCCTTGGTGTTGTGTCTGCAATCATTTACTCTAACTTCAAATGACATATCTCACATCTGATTCCCACATGGATCCTCAGGGGTGCTGATGCCATGGATGGATGGTACACCAGACACTGTTTGCAGGATACACATGGGAACCAAATATCACCCATTGTACCTTGGTCACCAACAGGCCATGAATGTTAGATATCTCGGATTGAGTATGGTTGCCTCACTCAGAAGGATGGATGGGCTCATACTCAAAGAAAAACAGGCCTCAATCAGAGATATCCCTCACTACTGGCGTGATTGTTGCCCTTCAGGATTCAACTGGAACACACGACATGGACAGGATCCTGTCCAGTTCATCAATCTCTGATTGCCAGGGTGGTATCCCATGCCCTACAATGCAATGCATAGGATATGATCCTGACAACCAGAGAGTCACCTGTCAAGTAATGAAAAATTGTGAATTGGACGGGATCAGCTAAGAAGATAGGGTTGAATAACACTTGATTCCCACTGCACATCTGTTCAAACAAAGATATGCACACAAAGGAAAATGGTCAGATATGTACCTTTCAAATGGCTCAAAATATGTCCCAACACGATGTGAACCCAGAGATCATCTCACTGCCTGTGATTGCCCTACTGGCCAGATATGTGCATCCATCAGAAACTAACTTACATTGATACCATCCAAATACACATACCTAGTATATCCCACTCTAAGTAGATGGGATATACGAGGTATGTTCATATCCATCATATCAATCCAATGTATATTTTGATGGGTGCACATATATAGCCAGTAAGGCAATCACACCTACTGAAATGATCTCTGGCTTCATATCTGGAAAGGATATATTCATATCCATATGAAAGGTACACATCCACTTGCATATATGACCATTTCTCCTTGTATGTAACTGTAATGGCATAGCAATTGTTAATTTCACCAACATGTGGATCCATGTTAGTCCTATCCCTCCAACCCTCATGGTTAGACAGATATCGCTCTATTTGACAGCTGGAGATTTCAGTCATTAGACCACACGGAGGCTCTTCAGCAGAGTCTAAATTGCCCCATTCAGAGATGGATACATCTTTGAGATGGTCAACAAAGTGTGCCAGGTTTGCAAGCACACTCTGTTCACCATTCCAATGAAGTTTACATCTCTGAATGGGGCAATTTAGGCTCTGCTGAAGAGCCTCCGTGTGGTGAAATGACTGTCAAACATGTCAAAATGACTGTCAAATAGAGCAATATCTGTCTAACCATGTGGGTTGGAGGGATAGGACTAACATCGATCCACATCTATCTCTTACAATGCCTACAATATTACATCATGGTGAAATGAACCATTGCTATTCCGTTAAAGGGATAGTAATACCTAACATGTGAAAAGAAAAATATATTGCAGGGTTCATCCCCTGAGCAAAACAAGGGTATTCCCACTGCTGAAAGGTGTTTCATTCAAAATGTAGCACAGCTCATAGTTGACTACTCCAGGGGCAATATCACAGTGGCCTGGAACTCTACAATGGCAATGTTGCTAGACCATCCTATGGACAGCTTACGTCCAGATGCAATAAATTCTCATAGGATAATGTAGCAACAGTGCCAATGTACAACTTCAGGCCACTGGGATATAGCACCAAAGCAATTCTATTCTGAGCTGGGAGACTTTTTGAACAAAAACCCCCTCCAGCAGTGGGAGTACCCTTGTTTCACTCAGGGTGATAAACCACAAAACATATATTTCCCTTTCTGCATTTCATGTATTAGTATCCCATTAATCCCATCATGGCTACGTTTACTAATCACACAATCTCAATTCTCCACACAGCTTATGGGCCTCCATCGCAGCAGGAGCCCGTGGAGGAGCCGACCACACCACCCAGTGAGGAGGATACAGAGGAGGGGACTAGCCACTGGGAACCGTCTACAACTACCACACCTCCTCCCCAACTGGCTGCATCACCACTGCCTGCCTCTCAACTGGCTGCATCACCACTGCCTGCCTCTCAACTGCCTGCCTTTCAACTGCCTGCCTCTCAACTGCCTGCCCCTCAACTGGCTGCCCCTCAACTGGCTGCCCCTCAACTGCCTGCCCCACCACAGGATGCTCCACAGATGTACAGTGGCTGGATTCAGGGGGAGAGATGGATGCATCCCACTACCACCGGGAGCTATTACCCTCCAGCAGCAGCACCACCACCACCAAGGAGGCAATGGCTGCCCGGGAATGTGGCCACCAGCCAATATGGGCCATATTCCACCGAGATGGATCTACCCTCCTGGATGGCTCCCCAGCATTGCCCCAGGTATGATCCCAGGTGGGGGCCAAGCACCTACCACTGGCCAAGGTATGACCCTTGGCCACTTGACTACCAACACCTGGGCCTGATTGGGGAGCCCCAGCGCTCTCAGCCAAGGGACTTGTTCACCCCACCACCTCAACCAGCACAGACATCAGTGGGCAGCAGTGGGTCCCTTGATGTGGTGGGCACCCACACACCGTCTGTGCAAGCCACTCCACCAACAGAAACAGCAGTAGCAGCCACAGCACACCCAGTACCAGCAGAGGAGACAGCAGAGGCTGGGGAGATAGAGGATGAGGAGACAGCTGAACCTGTGGAAGCAGAGGCTGAGGAGACAGCTGAACCTGTGGAAGCAGAGGCTGAGGAGACAGCTGAAGCTGGGGAAACAGAGGCTGAGGAGACAGCTGAAGCTGGGGAAACAGAACATGTGTCACCGGCCACTCCCATCTCCAGCAGTCAACGCACCACAGATCTGGAGGCTGAGTGCATGGCCCTTCAAAGAGGACAGCCATGCCACCAACGACAACCTCACGAGGAACCGGAGGGAATCCCGGAGGAACACGAACAGGTTGGAGACCAGAATCCAAGCTCTGGAGTCAGAGGTTGCCAGGGGGAACACACAACTCCACCAGATACATACGGGGATGATGGACATGTTTGCACAGGTGCTCGTGGAGTTGCGAGAGATTAACCGCAGGGAGAACCTGAGGATGGAGAGGGAGAACCTGCGTTCCACAGAGGGGTCCACTGCACCCACCACCCCTTCCAGTGTTACCGCAGAAGCCACACCTAG
Organism: Rhinophrynus dorsalis; assembly: GCA_037306005.1. NCBI lineage: Eukaryota > Metazoa > Chordata > Amphibia > Anura > Rhinophrynidae > Rhinophrynus > Rhinophrynus dorsalis. The sequence continues at coordinate 528,905,114 of CM074718.1, forward strand.
GGGACAGAGGGTAACAAGGCAATCAGCCAGGGCATCCACCTCTGGCACCAAGTCTAAGGCCCCCCCCAAAAAAAAGAAAAAATGAAAGGCCCAACCTGTCATCTGCCCCCTCAATAAATGAAAATTGTGCTTTTGAATCCTGTCTGATCTGCTGTGTATTCACTTATAGATTGGGTGGCAGGGTTGTCTCCAATGCATTGCCAAACAATGCAGTGAACTCAACCCCTGCCTGGGGGAAATGTTTGTGTGATGTTACAACATGGGTTCACACACACCCACACCGTTGTCCAAATTCACCTGGCAACCCATCCCTGTAGCCATGTAACACGACAGTGTTACATGGCCATGATGTGTGTCAGATTTGATCAGAACATACCCCTTAGCACAACAACTGGTGCAACACTGAACATTCGTCTGCATCAACTGTTGTGTTTGAGGAGAAAACCAAACAAACAGCTATGCGACTTAGCAGGGAAATAACAAGCATGACAGATGGAACATGCATCAATATGGTCTTTAAATCAAAATTCTATTGTGCAGCTGACATACTGGGGAACACAATGTACACCCTAGGATCTCAATGGGTGTGTTACACATTGTGATCCTAGGGTGAGCATTGTGTTCTCCAGCAAGTCAGTTGCACAACAGGAGTTTGAATCACAGCCTAACTTACTGGATAACCCAATGATCTTCCTAAGATTTCATTGTGTAGCACGCACATTGGAACCTTAGGCTGAGCATTGGCTTATGTATTAAAGGGATAGTAAACCTTGAGAATAAGTTCATTCTATATTGTAGCCCTTAAAAAAACATGTAAAATGATATAAGTCTTATCTCCCAAACCATATATGTTTGGTAGATAAGGCTTACATAATTTTTCATGTTTTTTAAAGGGCTACAATGTGAAATAAACTTATTTTCCAGGTTTACTATCCCTTTAAGTTGTGTTGTTGTTTAACTAAGGTTGTAACACACTTCACCAGTGATAACACTTGTCCACATGGTTGTTTTTGTTGATGTAGCCCATGTACTGAGATATGACAACCTACAGCAATCTCAGGACATTGATTATATTGAGCAACATACAAACCGTGGACATCACATCACAGTGGAAGTGTGTCCCCTGTATCACCAGCTAATCACTCACAACACACATCAGTGTATCACTGCCATCATGTCATTGCATGTATACATCACAAAGTCCACTCATGGTCAGGCAACTAGTGGACTCCTGTGATGTAAATCATGCCTTCCTTTGTATGAGGAATACTCTAGCCTTGGGTACGGTTCCACATTGACAGGTGTTTGATCCAACATTCATTCATACAGACACGGATTGAGTAGTGATGATTCTTGTGTATTTAGCCAAAATGCATTAAACACTTGTATGAGCACAAAAAGGTACATCTGAACTAAATAGGAATACATTAGAAATGCTAGTGAACTGCTCATGTGTTGTCCACATAGTTTGGCATCTGTGTATGAGCAGTCTTACTGTACAGGTCTGATACCTGGATGTTAGTACACACATTAATTTGTGTCCATATGTGAATGTTCCAGTAGAGGTTGCTGTGAACATCAGGTCAAACATTGCATCACCAACACAATCACTTGAAACACCAAGGGGTGAGCTTCATGGAAGTGTTGTCCAGACTTCAGTCCAGTCATATGGAAACTCCTCTGTTCAAGGATGGATCGTGCTATGTGTGCCTGTGGGACAAGAGGACAGGATTTGGAACATCATCCTCGAAGTGATCGTCATGCAACAGCTACAACATCATGATCCTCTTAATCTTTCCCGTTACATAAGTCTACACAAACCACTGCTTTGTAATGTGTTGTGTACTGGTCTATGAACCATCATGGGGGGAACTAAGGGGATGTTAACCATCCTTAGGGATATTTGCCCCTGACATGGTTACACACATCAACAAATATGTCCTAATAGCTTCCTGACAACAATATATTTGGGCTGCCACTGTCAGAGACAGGCCAAATATGTTTGGTTCATGGAGCTAGTAGGACATATTTGTTAATGTGTGTATTTCTTTCTGGGGCACATATCACTGCACACACACACACACACAGGGCAGCATGGTGTCCATGGAGATGTGATCCACATTTCATGAGCTCCATGTTGTGTAACACACTATTACTGTCGATCCACCCCTCTGCTGCTTTCTTCGACTGTAGCAAGCTACTGGTCCCATGTCCCCACGAATGCCCCCTGAACCCCTTATATGACAGAGTGCTATCCGATGCATTGGCTTGGATGAGACTCCCTCGCTACAGGGGTACCATGGTTACTATGGGTCTGATCCTAGCAGAACACTTTAGTTGGTGCCTAGGGAGCTGTGGGATATGATGAACAAGGTTAAAGTGTTGTACCTTGGTTTCTAGGGGGGCATGCATGATATCCTTGAGGTAGCAGTATCAACATGGACGACAGGTTGTCAGATGTATTCGGAATCTCTAGGCCCAATCTGACTGGTCCACGGAATAGTTGATGCTGGTGGTCCATACTGCAGCCAGTGTCAGGGCTGTGTCACTGATCCTGTGGGGTGAAACAGAACATGTGTGTTGTGGTGGGTGTGTATGCATGGATTGTGTGCATACATGTATTATACTCACAGCAGAAGTGATCCCTGATCAATCTGTCCCTTGTCTGCATCCCTGTTGGGGTTTCCTCACACTCAACGATATCCACAGGGTCTTCAGGTCTGGGTGGGGGATGGACATCGTCGATGAGTCTGGTGTCCACCGCGATATTATGTAGGATGGCACATGCCACGATGATGTCGCAGACCTTGCCTGGTGCATACTGCAATGCTCCCCCCGAGTGGTCCAGACATCGGAATCGGGACTTGAGGAGGCCGAAGGTCCACTCAGTGGCATTCCGTGTTCTGGCATGAGCCTGGTTATAGCGTTCCTGGGCATCGTTTTGGGGATTGGCGACCGGGGTGAGGAGCCATGGCTTGCATCCATAGCCAGCATCACCTGTGGAAAGTGAGTGACATGGTGTGACAAGGAGCACATTTTGTGTGAATAATGTTTTCTGTGGTGAACGTACTAGCACAAGTGTATGTGGTGTCATTTGGTGCTGTTAACTCACCCAGAAGCCATCCGCCTGTATAGGTCCTATTTTCGAAATCCCTCTGCACAGATGAATTTCTGAGTATATGTGAATCGTGACAGCTCCCGGGAATTTTCGCACAGACATTCATGATGGCCAGGTTGCTGTCACACACCATCTGCACGTTCATGGAGTGGAAGTTTTTGCGGTTCAGGAACATATGTCCCTGACGTGCTGGTGCTTTGATACGGACATGGGTGCAATCTATTGCACCCATGACCCTGGGCATGCCTCCCCTTGCATAGAAGCCCTGCTTCAGATGTGTCCACTCCATATCGGTGATGGGGAAATGTATGTAGGTACTGGCCTTGGCTTTGAGGGCTGGCAAGACCTGGGCCAGCACCCTGGAGAATGTGGCCTGGGACATGCCAGATGCGTAACCCTCTGTCGACTGAAAGGCGCCACTTGCCATGAAGTGTATGGCACACAGGAGTTTTTGAAGGCCAGTTAGAGCATGGTTATGGGTGCATATGGGATCCACCTGCTCCTTGATGACCTCATACAGGGCTATGATGCTGTGTGGCCTCAACCTGTAGCGATCAATAACCTCGTCATCGGTCATTCCAAAGAGAGTGACCCTTGGGCGGTATACCCTGGGCCTCGGTGGTCGTCTATGCATCCTGGGCTGCTGCAGGGGTCCCTGTGGCAGCTGGGGAGCATCCTGTTGCTGCAGCTGTGCATCTGCAGGCAGGTGTCCTCCGGGTGGGGATGTGCTCCTGTGTGGCTGCTGAGCCAGAGCCTCCTCACTTGCAACAGGTGGAGGCTGTTGATGAGGCGTGCTTGGAGGTTGCTGATGTTCCCCAGCTCTATCCCTTGCATGCCTTCTCCGCAGCCTTCGCAACAATATGTAACCCAACATACTGTTTGCTCTCTCTATTTGTCTCTATCTGTCTCTCTCTATCTCTCTCTCTATCTCTCTCTATCTCTATCTATCTCTCTCTCTCTCCCTCCCTGAGTGGAAAACAAGCCACAAGTGAGTGTGTTGAGTTGTCCCTTTAAGTACTTGCTAGGGCGTTGTGTAAGTGTAGTGATGAGGTGAGTGCTGGCCAATGGTGAGTTGTTTTTGTCCAGGTAAGTGTTAGCAGGTGTGTGTGTGTTATAAGATGTGGTGTGTTGTGCTTGTTCTGTGTGTGCCATTTGCGGATGTGCATTTGTGGGGTGCAGGTGGCGTGTTGATGTTGCCCAGGTGAGCTTGTATTTGCAGGTGTCCGCTTTGTGTGATAACCCCCATTGTTCCGTGCCATGCTGTGTTGTTGTTTTTTTGTGTGTCGTTGTCCTTGTGGTGTTGGTTGTTGTGTGTGTAGTGATTTCTGTTGTGTGTGCATGTTTTTGTGTTGTTTTGGCATTGCACGGGTTAATTTTCCCATTTACATGGTTGTGCGGTAAGCATTTTGTGTATCTCCCTATGTAACGGGTGTTTTGTTTTGGCCGTTAAGTGTCTAACGGCTAAAAAAAGTGGGTCTTAACTTTTAGCCGTTAGGTGTGTCTTTTTTTCAGCCGTTATCAGTAACGCAAGCCTTTGAATAGCTCTGGGGTATGTTGTTCCATGCGTCTGAATGCACGTAAGTGTATCGGCCATAAGGATTGTGCAACTGCCGTTAGCTGTTGTTTAGACGGATCTTTGAATTGCAACATGACACTTAACGCACCCGTTAGTGATTTTTTTTTTACTAACGGCTGCCTTTAAATCGAGCCCACAATCTCATCAAAAATATTTTATATAGGTTAAACTTTCCACAAACTTAATTAGGGGAAAAATGATTTGTTGGGATCAAATGAGATTACTTACATCACTTACATTTTGCAGATGATATCATACTCTTTGCCAAAAGTCATGAAAAACTGCAAGAACACATTAAAGATCTACAGCAGGAAAGCAGAAATCTTGGTCTGAAGATGAATGTCAACAAAACACAAGTTATGATTAACAAATTTACGATACCAAGGAAAATCACAGTAGATGGACAAGAACTAAAAGAAGTGCACAAGCATGTTTAACTTGGACAGGAAATGTTGCAAAGCAATGCGTTGCGTACCCCTCTGGCACTCAAAGGGTTAAGTAAGGAGGAGTTACTGCTCCCATTGGGTGATTCAATGGGGAAGTGATTTAAATCATGCAGGGAGTTGGCCTGCCCCCACTATCCAGCCCGCCCACCACTATCCAAGTAACTGAAAAATCAAAATGGCTGCCACTCGCTCCTAAACCACAGGCACAAACACAGACAAAAAACACACACAAACTCAATCACTCACACTCAAACGCTCACACTCAAACACTCACTCATACTCTCACACTCAATCACACTCTCTCACTCACTCTCACACTCTCAGTCTCTCACTCACACACTCTCAGTCTCACACTCACACACTCTCAGTCTCATACTCTCTCACAGTCTCTCACAGTCTCTCTCACTCTCTCACAGTCTCACTTTCTCACTGTCTCTCTCACTCTCACACAGTCTCACACTCTCACACAGTCTCACAGTCTCTCACAGTCTCTTACACTCTCTCATAGTCTCACACTCTCTCACATAGTCTCACAATCTCAGTCTCACACTCTCAGTCTCACACTCCCACAGTCTCTCACACTCTCAGAATCTCACTCACACTCTCTCACACTCTCAGTCACACTCACACACTCTGTCTCACACACTCTCAGTCTCACAGTCTCTCACAGTCTCTCTCACTCTCTCACTTTCACACTCTCACACAGTCTCACACTATCTCACAGTCTCTCACACTCTCACACAGTCTCACACTCTCAGTCTCACAGTCTCTCATAGTCTGTCTCACTCTCTCACTCTCACACAGTATCACACAGTCTCACACTCTCACACTATCTCACAGTCTCTCACACTCTCACTCAGTCTCACACTCTCACAGTCTCTCACACTCTCACACAGTCTCACACTCTCACAGTCTCTCACACTCTCACACTCACTCTCTCACACTCACTCTCTCACACTCTGTCTCACACTCACACACTCTGTTTCACAGTCTCTCACAGTCTGTCTCACTCTCACAGTCTCACACAGTCTCACACTCTCACACAGACTCACACAGTCTCACACTCTCACACAGTCTCACACTCTCTCACGGTCTCTCACACTCTCTCACAGTCTCTCACACAGTCTCACACTCTCAGTCTCACACTCTCACAGTCTCTCACAATCTCACAGTCTCTCTCACTCACACTCTCACACACTCTCAGTCTCACAGTCTCACACAGTCTCACACTCTCACACAGTCTCACACTCTCTCACAGTCTCTCACAGTCTCACTGTCTCTCACAGTCTCACAGTCTCTCTCACTCTCAGTCTCTCTCACTCTCACAGTCTCTCTCTCTCTCACACTCACTCTTTCACACTCTCAGTCTCACACACTCTCACACTCACACTCAATCACACTCAATCACACTCTCACACAGTCTCACACTCTCTCACAGTCTCTCACAGTCTCACACTCTCACAGTCTCTCTCACTCTCACAGTCTCTCTCACTCTCACAGTCTCTCTCACTCTCTCACACTCACTCTCTCACACTCACTCTCACACTCTCAGTCTCACACACTCTCACACTCAATCACACTCTCACACAGTCTCACACTCTCACTCAATCACACTCACACTCAATCACACTCTCATACAGTCTCACACTCTCACACAGTCTCACAGTCTCTCACAGTTTCACACTCTGTCTCACACTCTCACAGTCTCTCTCACAGTCTCTCTCACTTTCTCACATTCACTCTCTCACACTCTCAGTCTCACACACTCTCACTCTCACACTCACACTCAATCACACTCTCACACACTCAATCACACTCTCACACAGTCTCACACTCTCAGTCTCACACTCTCTCTCACTCTCTCACACTCAAACAGTCTCACACACACACAGTCTCACACTCACACAGTCTCACACTCTCACACAGTCTCTCACTCTCACACACTCTCACTCACACACTCAATCACACTCACACTCAATCACACTATCACAGTCTCACACTCAATCACACTCAATCACACTCACACACTCAATCACACTCTTGCAGTCTCACACTTTCGCAGTCTCACATTCTCGCAGTCTCACACTCTTGCAGTCACTCTCTCACACTTACTCTTTCACACTTTCACTCTCTCACACTCTCACTCTCTCATACTCTCACACAGTCACACTCAGTCTCACACTCTCAGTCTCACACTCACTCAATCACACTCTCAGTCTCACACTCTCACAGTCTCACAGTCAATCGCACTCTCAGTCACACTCACACTCAATCACACTCTCACAGTCTCACAATCACACACTCAATCACACTCACAATCACACTCTCACACCCTCTCACTCACACCCTCTCACTCTCATAACCCTCTCTCATACACCCTCTCACTCACACACTCTCACTCAATCACACACACTCACTAACACACTCACGCAATCACTCACATGCAATCACTCAATCTCACACTCAAACGCAATCACTCACACGTAATCACACCCTGGGAGCCAGCACAATCCACCTTCCACCATAGTCTCACTCACTCCCCGGGAGCCAGCACGATCCACCTTCCACCATAGGATGTGCAATTACCACATACATTTCAACTATATGAATGAATGCTACAGTTGAGGCATAACTACAAACACAAACTCATTACAATGACACATAAGTCACCCCCTTATGACTCACGTCTGTGTGTTTGTGTCTCTGTGTGTGCCTGTGTGTTTCTCACTGTGTGTGTTGCATCTTTGTATCACACTCTATGTGTCTGCATGTATGTGTGTATGACTTTCGCTCTTTAAGCATCTCAGTGCATGCGTGTGCATTTGCGTGTGTGTGTCTGTATTTGTCTTGCATCCGTGTGTGTGCATTAATTCCCTATATATCCTGACGGGCAACGCCGTCCCACATTGCTAGTATATATATATATATATATATATATATATATATATATATATATATATATATTTTATATATATATATATATTTTTTTTAGATATATATATATATAGATATAGATATATAATATATATATATTTTATATATATATATATATATATATATATATATATATATATAATAAATATATATATATATATATATATATATATAGAGAGAGAGAGAGAGAGATACTCATTCCCTATTAATAACCCCCTTCCTGACTGAAGTGCAGGTGACAGACTATTAGTCCTGGATGCTCCCTCTCTTTATAATCATACATTAGTCCGACAGCGATACAACTGCACAGGCAATATATCAATTATGTCTCTCTGCAGTCTGATATAATGATAAATAGCATGTAATATTTGTGATAAAATGTTTCATTCAGCCTATGCATAAAATAAACCAGAAGTGAGATTTTCTCAGCATTGCAGCTCTGCTGTTTGTATGCAGCTAGCCAGATCTAAGGGCCACATTACATTGGGCCAAGGGCAGTATTTTTTGCCTATTTCTGGTGTAGAATGAGAATCAAAAAATCAGCAGCATGGCTGACTTCACAACCTAGTAAACAATGACTGTAGTTGCAATAAAAACACCAACATTAAACTGGGCAGATATCTCAACTGCCACTAGGGGCAAGTGTAGATGCATTCTACGTGGACCTTAAAGGAACAGTAACACCTAAACATGAACTAACTAGTGTTATATACATTGCTATAAACTGTGCTTCGCTCTAGAATATGTAAAACTTCTGAGGAAACAGCAATTCCTACCTTTGCCAGGGGTCCAAGAGCCACTGCAATCTAGATTTCTAGGATTGTCGATAAACACACTGAGAATGTCTTTTGAATACATGAGCAGTGGGTAACTGACTTTGGCTCTCATATCTCATTGGAAACAGAATGAAATGCTCTCTGAATAGAACAAATGCATTAAAAAGCAAGTTTAGGGTTATCTTTTACGTTTCACTTATGCTAGCTGTAAGTACATGATATTAAAGTTATATCAGAATGTTCATTTAAGGTGTTAGTGTTCCTTTAATAATAAATAAGCAATTTCTTGAACATTTTGTATGCCACAATATCTCACTGGCTGTAACCGCCACAGGCCTCTGATTTAACCCTTTGAGTGCCAGAGGGGTACGCAACGCATTGTATGGCAATTTACTGCTTTTAGCGAGTAACCAGTTAATTACCCATTTTGTTCATTAGATAAATCAGACCTTTCTGTTGCAGGCAACAGCAACATTGAGAAGATGAATATGAATGTGAATATTAGTGGGTAACAAAATAAGAAGCAGCAATGTTCTATTACATGGGTGTCCAATGTGTGGCCCATAGGACAAATGAGGCCCGGCTCAGATTTTTTAACCAATATTTTCAACTAATTAACTTGCACATACATGAACTAGTAGGCCAGTAAGATGTAATCTCCTGCCTGTCAGTACTATACAGTTCTAGGATAAATGTCTGTTAACCTCTTAAGGACCACAAGGTCAGGGGTGCTCTGGAGGACTAGGGCACATTTTTTTTTAACACAGAAGTGATCTGTGATCATGCTGCACTGTGATCACAAACTGCCCTGATGTGCCAGGACCATCGCCGGGCCTTAATCCCAGACAGCCGTGATAGTCCTGGCATGTCATCGGATGTTAAGGGATTATAAATTCAGCCCTCACACTTACAGCTTTTTGATTATGTGGTCAGTGAATGAAAAACCTTGGATTCCCCTGTTCTATTCTATCTAGTTGAACCCTTGGAACACTGGAAACACCTCTAGGTTCCAAACGGTTAACTGAGTGTTAACCAAGAAGAATTCCCCATTAATATCTTTCCTTCCTGACAGAAGTGAGAGTGAAATGACACCGGCCTATGCTATGATGTCCCTGTCCTTTTGACCATACACTACTTTTACTGCTGTGCAGCTGCCCAGGCAATGTCAATTCTGGTTCCCTCTGTAGTCTGAAACAATGATTCACTGTATGTAACATTTATGATACAAATGTTTCATTCATCCTATGCGGGCACCCTTGAACACCCAGCCTGGGTGCAGCTGAGCCCTGCACCCCCCTGTAATTTCGTCAGTGGGAGCAACAACCAGAAAAGGAATAATTCTGGAAAAAACAACTACATCACAGGGTACTAATAAAAAAATCACGTTGGTTTATATTAAGCGGACAAAAGCTTGTTTTAACAGTTTCAGTGCCAGAGAGGCCTCCAAAACATTTTGAAGTAATGCATTCTTTGGAAACCTTTCTAGTATTCAAGAGGTTAAAAGTAGGCGTATACACAGCCAAAACATTTTTTCGTCTGAATGATTAGGTAAAAATTTTATTTACCCCTCTGCCTGTTCAGTTAGTCAGAGTTTCAGGGAAGATTTTATTTTGCCACACTATATTCCTTATGTCACAGGTCCATTTGTGTCCATGACACCCTGGGCCTCCTGAAAGTCGTGTCAAAAAAAAAAAAATTCTCCCACATATGCTATGGGGCAGGCATAAGGGGTCTGTTTGCACCAAAATTCTAATGATGGCTGAAAGCACCCACTGGTAGGAATACAGCTATCGCCATCTGTTGTGCATAGCCTGATGCACACCTTCTAGTTTTGGAGGCTAAAGTACATTCAACCCAATGTGCCTTATTTGGAGTGTAGGTGATTAATTAAATCTTAACTGGGCTGCAAATGTCTATAGAAAGGGACATCTGTTAGGAGGAGTGTGTTTTTCATTTCTGTAGATTGTTAGTAAGACTACCTGAAAATCAGTGCTCTTGGGGAGTGTTTAAAGGTCTGGAGGCTGGGGCAAAGTTTTATGGAGCAAAGACAGTATTTCCACAGAATGAGTGCATTGTGGGAGAAATTGTGCAGCCGTGAATGTGTAAGAAGAGAGGGAAGATACACCTGGAGACAAGAGTTGAGGTATATGGGAGATGAGTGTTATTGGTGAATTTGTATATAAGAAGAAATATTTTTAATTCTTAATTTTAGGAGTAGAAAGTGTAGGAACTGACAGACTGAGGCAGCATTTGAATAGTGATGAAGGAGGAAAATGATTATAACAGCAGTGTTAATTATTGTTTGGGGAGTGCAGAGTCATATGAAGGGAAGGTGTGAAGTCATATTACATAGTGTGCCCCCTTTACACTGAATAGGGAGCACTTGCCTGATGTGTTTCTCCTCTCTTATCATCTTGCTGGAAGTGTGCACCAAAATGGCTACTGCACTAATTCTTACCGGCTTCGATGTCGATAAGTGTGCGCCAAGACTTTGTTCATGTGTGGATACTATTGATGATGTGTGTAAACACCTACTTTCTCTACAGATTGACATCACCTAATCTGACCTTTATATAACCTCAGTTTCTTGCTGTCCCTTGCCCATGCAAGGTTTTGCTCATCTGTGTACTGCCTCTGCCTGTTTCTGACCTTTGTGCTTTATCCTAGCCTGACCTCTGCAAAGTAACCTCTGACCATCCAAGTCTTGAGACAGCCTCAGCCATTCCACAGTGACCGCTGCGCATTCATGTATTTCATTCCTCAGGTCTGGACCTTGACCCCACTATGCTCACTAGCCACCTAGACCAGGCTTGTATACAAGACTAATGTAGCTGCACTCTGTCTGCTAGGTCTTGTTCTGTTTCCATCTTCCTACCTTGGCACAGCAACTTTGTCTCCAGCATAGGGATGAGCAGTGTCACAACAGGGGGTTTTGCCCTAAAGCATGATAAAGAGGTGCTAAAGTGGAGATCACTTTTCCAGTGTTCTAAACTCTCTAGTTTTGGTTATTCTCTGGTGTTGATGCACTAAGTTCTCTCAGATTGAAGAAATCTTAGTGCATTGGCTCCATAAAATAACATAGGACTTTTAGAGTTCAGAACACCGGAGAAGAGTACTTGGTGAGTTTAGAAAACCAGAGCAGTCATCATTACTTTATCACCTCTTTATCACACCTTAGTGCATCTCCTCCCAGGTCTGTCTATCAGGTCATAACATATGTTTAGAAAATCTAGATTTGTACTAAGGAGATATGGCTGCATATGACAAAACTAGTACCACTGTGGAAACATTTCCTAATACACTTCTTTTATATAATAAAATGTGTGATTAGGATACTATCACTTTCTGGTAATGACGAGATAAGGTCACCACAATTACTACAAAAAAATACCATGTTATTAAACATAAATATAATTAGTTTTATTGGATCCAGTATTGCCAGCCTTCCATAAAACTCTGGCTAGGTAGTAACACTATGAAGAAGATAATAATTAAATGACAACTATCGAGATGATCATGCCCTGCTTCAATCTGTCTCTGTGGGCCAACCATGACTGAGGAATCCAGAACTGTATTGCATTCCACAATTTATTAAGCAAACAGGCAGTCAGGGGACAGAAAAATGTGCTCTCTGGCTTTCTGTGATGACATTGAATTGCTACACTTTAACCCTTTGAGTGCCAGAGGGGTATGCAACGGTATGCAATGCATTGCAAAGCAATGCGTTGCTTATCCCTCTGCCAATCAAAGGATTAAAGTCTCATCTTGAGCCTCCAAGGGCTGTGTGCAAAGCCAGGGCCATTTTAATACATGGGCATACATGGCGTTCACTGGAAGTAGCCTGATTCAGAGGGATCAGCTTGGGATTGTATTCACCTTAGTTTTTTCAGCAAGTAACCTTATTAATCCTGTAGTTAGAAGCCTGAGAGTGCAACATACCATTATTTCTCATATGTATTAAACCATTAAAGTTCCAGTGCATGTGTCCCTGTGTGTGTGAGGGGGGGAGGTTGTGCAACTAAATTTTAAAGATCTAAGGATTTGCTGAATTATAAGGGTTTTATAAACTTGACCTTGCATACTATATGGTACAACAGGGGCTTCCATTAGGTCTAGCCCTCCTGTCAGCATACTTAGTAAAACATGACAGTGTTTGCCGATGACACAAAATTAAGTAAGGTAATAAAGTCTGAACTGGATGTGTCTTCATTACAAGAGGACTTGGACAAATTGAGTAACTGGGCAGGCAAATGGCAAATGAGATTCAATATAGACAAGTGTAAAGTTATGCATTTTGGGTATAATAATAAAAATGCAACATATAGTTTAAATGGTGTTTCTCTGGGGAAATCTACTAATGAAAAGGATTTAGGAGTAAGGGTAGACAATAGACTTTGCAGTAGCATGCAGTGCCAGCTGGCAGCTGCAAAGGCCAATAAGATATTGGCATGTATTAAAAGGGGTATTGACTCAAGGGAGGAAGATATAATTATGCCTCTTTACAGGTCCATGGTAAGACCCCACCTAGAATATGCTGTTCAATTCTGGGCGCCCTTTCTGAAGAAGGACATTATGGAACTAGAGAGAGTGCAGAGGAGGGCTACAAAACTAGTAAGGGGAATGGAATGTTATAGTTATGAAGAGAGGCTAGAAAAGTTAAACTTGTACACACTAGAGAAACGGCGTCTTAGAGGGGATATGATAACACTATATAAATATGTTCAAGGCCCATATAAAGGGCTTTCAAAAGACCTGTTCATTAACAGAACAGTACACAGGACAAGGGGCCACCCGCTTAGACTTGAGGAAAGGAGATTTAGTCTACAACAGCGGAAGGGTTTCTTTACAGTAAGGACAATAAAGGTATGGAATGCACTTCCGGAGGAGGTGGTGCTATCAAATACATTAGATGCCTTTAAAAGGGGCCTGGATACTTATTTAAAAGAGCATAATATAGAGGGCTATGCACGTTAGTATTGGGATTAATATTTAGTTAGGGCTTGTTGATCCAGGGAGAAATCTGATTGCCATTTGGAGTCGGATGCCTTCTTTTGGGTCAGCGATGGTAAACAGGAATAGGAAAAGGGTTGAACTGGATGGACGCAAGTCTTTTTTCAACCTAAATTACTATGTAACTATGTAACTATGTAACCCTATCCTTTAAAGTCTACTTACTTTAACCCCTTGGATGCTAGAGAGGTCTACAACACAATGGGGAAGAATCACTAAGGTGTGATAAAGAGGTGATAAAGTGGAGATAACTTCTCCAGTGAGCACTGCATAACCTACTGGCACACATAGGATTAAAGCACAACGAGTTAACACGTCCCAACAAATAAAAACTTACCAGTAATCCTGATGGGTACCCTCCGGCACTCAATGATTTGAAAATAGGTGGCATATTTTTGTTTCTGATAAAATAATAAAATATGTTTTAATTTGTTTGTTCTTAATAAAGGTGTTCAATGTCCCCCCTTTGCCTCTGCACCACTGGCGGAGGCAGGTTTTTGCAGTGGCAGACACCACCCTTCCCTACCTCTTGGGCCGTTGCCTGAGTCAGACTGCCAGAATTTTGATATGCCAGTCTTGGTTCAAAATAATTGGTAGCCTCCAATTGGCTGGGAGGTGTGCTTACACACCTCCCAGCCACTCAGCGTCTAGCAAGGAGATGAAGAATCCCGCTAGAAGCTGATTGTCGTAAGCACACATCCCAGCCAATTGGAAGCTGCCAATCATTTTGAACCAAGACTGGCATATAAAAGCCAGTCTTGGATTAAAATTCTGACAGTCAGGCAATGGCCTGAGAGGTTAGTCCATAGACTAACATAGGAACTGGAGAAGTGTTATCACTGGAGAAGTCAGCTCCGCTTTATCACCTCTTGATCATGCTTTAACACACAAGCCCAATGTTTCATAATGCATTGTAGACCTCTCTAGAGCACACAGGATTAACCCCTCTGAGCACAGCAAGCACTCCAATGCATTATGCTATAAGGTTTTGAGGACTACTTAACTGCTTGGATTATTGCATGTCTCTAGAGTACTGGTCTATTTTATTTGTACAGTATATCTGCAGTTTCCTATTCATGTTGATGTTTATATATATCGATATGCACATCCATATGTCTGTGTATATAAAATAATTTGGTCTTTTATTCAGTTATGTAAAGTGCTGTCAATAGGTCATAAAGTAACCTAAACATTTTTGGCATTGCCCCGCCCGCTAGTCACACCTCCCTGCAACACCACCTATGAGTGTCCCACACTGGCCATTTGAAAGGTTGGGAGATATATGTTAATGTTAATTGAAAAAGAAAATAATATTCCAAAACAAAAATGTGTTTATATTATATACCAATGAATGATGCACAGAGTTGCCCTTTTGATTGGGTGTGATGACCCTGTCATGGACCCGCTGGACAGCTGCAGTGGTGAGTCATGCTGCACTGATTTTGCACTGATAAATCAACTCCATTGTTAAAATTCTATTACTTACATTTCTGTCAAATTGTTACCCTACATTACAGGCCACTACCACACTCCTGATGCCATCACAACCATGCACTGTGAGAAGCAGCCATTCCCAGATTTTTATATGTTTAGCTGCCAGGAACGATCCTGGCACTGGTTCCTGATGACACAAAAAAATAGGAGGGTAAAAATCATATTTATTTATTTACTGTATGTTACACTGTTCAAAAGAAAATCAGAGTAATTCTTGGCTAAACCAACTGCTCCACAGGGGAAAATTGTAAAACACTTTAAATAATTAAAATAGGGATTATAACTCATTGGGGAAGATTCACAGGAGACTGTTTTGTAATGTGTGAGACACAGCAGAAAATCAGGAGTTCAAAGAAAATGGTTTCCTCCAATCAGCTTCAAAGCTGAAGAAATCTTAGTGCATAGGCTCCATCGAATAACATAGGAACTGGAGAAGTGATAAATGTAGAAGTCATCTCCACTTTATCACCTCATTACAGCCGCTTAGTGAATCTCCCCCACTGGATGCTAGAGAGGTCTCAGTGCACTGCAAAGCAGTGGGTTGGAGTCCTTGTTAGCATTCAATGGGTGAATGTATCATTTAAAGCAATGGAATTTTGGGGACTTTTATTTCTCCCCTGCGGTGCAGTTGGTTTGTTCCAGAAATACTCTGCATTTCTTTTGAACATAAGACTTATGATTTATTAATATAAATAGAATTCTGTAACCCTTTCAGTGCCAAAGGAGCAAGCAACACATTGGATTGCACACCCCTCTGACCGTCACAGTATTAACATAAAAAATTGGAGTTCCTTTAACCCTTTGATTCTTACAGAGGTGTCCAACCTATTATTTTTTATTGTTTTGTACATCGTTCTGACAAGTGAAAGGGTTAAAGTCAAAAGCAATTGTCATCTGAAGCCATCTGCTGTGGCATTGTTACTTTAAATAAGATCACATATGTGACTTTGGCTGCACACAAGCATTGGGTTTCTGTAACCTTCAACTCTTCTTTTGTCTCACATATCATCAGGCTGCGCAACAATGTGTAATGATTGGAGACAAAGAGAAAAAGCTGATGAGGGGCCGGGGCTCACTTACCTTCCACTGCCAAAAGTGGTCATGAGTTTATTTATAACTGGATTGGGGGGTATTTATTGTCTGACTGAACAGTGAGGACTGGGAATTCCACTGGAAGCATCAGCAACAGCATCTCACAAGTCAACTCAACAATGGTAAGTCATGGCTGCTGGGGACAGTGAATCATTCATTGTGATTTTCTTTAACCCCTTTTATTTGATTGATTTCTCCAGACATCACTAGTATCCAAGGGGGTCAAGGAAAATGTATACGAAATCACAGCTTACTATACATTATATCATAGTACTATGAAATTAATATATTATTATATCATTATTATGATATTATTATATCATTAAAAGTGTGTTACACCTTGAGAAAACTGAAGATATATGATATGGAATGTGCAGACTTTGAAGCTGATTGGAGGAAACAATTTTCCTTGAACTCCTGATTTTCTGCTGTGTCTCACACATTAGAGAACAGACTCTTGAAAAGGAGAAGCACAAGGAAAAATTGTTCACCCAGAGTGCTGGAAAACAGCACATGCAAATTAATCTGTCTTAAAGGAGTAGTACATTTTTTATGATTTTAATCATATAATGTAGTGTTTTCCTTGCTGAGTAAAAAATGAGTTTTCCATTGCCATGAGAACGATTACAGCTCAAAGTTTTGATGTTTTATATAAATCTGTTAGAACAGTGCCTCCTTATTTTATTGCATTCTATGAGAGAAGGGAGTCGTTGGCTACAGTTCTCCATATAATGTGATAGCAATAGTGTTGTCAGTTCGTAACAGTTAGAAATGGTATAAGTTTTGAATAATGCATCTGACAGCAGTAGAAGTCATACAATATATATATATATATATATATATATATATATATATATATATATATATATATATATATATAAATATTTATATAATGAAAGTCTTTAATATCTAGCAAGTTATAGAAACTTTCACATAAATGCACATATCTGTGCTATGGGCATCAACTAGGGGAGGCAAAGAGTGCATGTGCCCACCTCCCTCAAATACACACTTACATCCTCTTGGATAACATAAGGGATGGGTTGGTTGGCCTGGGGGGGCATACCATCACTATGCCACCCACCCCAGAAACATTTCTGTGGCTGCCCATGATCTGTGCATTTTACAAAATGATATTTCATATAATAGTTACTTTATCTTCTCAGTGGCACATGTTCTTTTGCAAAATGGCCTGCCAGTTATAGTAAATAATATTAATGTGACAGAAAATTAAAAGTGGAGGTACTGTAATAAAAATAATGCACATTATTTTGTGTTGTACAAAATATATTTGTTTCTTAGTTTAAGACAGTGTTTCTCAACGTTAGTGCTCGGGGCACACCAACAGTACAGGTTTTCAGGTTGTTTCTGCTTAATCACAGGTGAGTAATTAGTGACTCAGTCATTGTGACTGATTCACTTGTGATTAATTATGGATATCTTGAAAACATGACCTGTTGGTGTGTCCCGAGGACTGGAGCTGAGAATCACTGGTTTAAGTTATCATCCTGTTTCCTGCTTGCTTGGAGGTCCTTGCCTAATGTAGTGATGTGATGGGGGTTATACAGTAAGGCATGATAAAGAGGTGATAAAGTGAAGATGTCTTCTCCAGTGATATTACTTCTCCAATTCCTAGGTTATCCTATGGACCCTATGCACGAAGATCTCCAAAGTTGCAGAAATCTTAGTGCACAGGCTCCATAGAATAACATAGGAGAAGTGATATCACTGGAGAAATAATCTCCACTTTATCACCTCTTTATCACACCTTAGAGCCCCACAATATACAAGTTGCAAAACGGCTCTCACTGAATGTGTAATCTCCTTAGTGATTTAAACAAAATATTTCTTTATTCTCTTACTTATCCATTATAAAGGGTCATTTTCTCCTTTGTACATACCACTTATCTTTTGTCATTGTCAGTGTTTCTATGTACAGGACTCCCTCTACACTAATCGGTTTTTAGACTTCTCATGAATAACGTTGTTTTTATTAGTGTTTTTTTCTATTGTAAGTCATCTTTCAGCAACTAACTAGGCTATTATTACTAAACACACCATTTTATCTGTTTAGAGAGTATACAATGCATTGGATACCTCTCTGACACTCAAAGTGTTAAAAAAAAACACTCATGTTAAAACACAAGTTGATTTTTCCAAAAAAAAAGCATGTTGTACAAGTAGGCCTGGGGAAGCCATTTTTATTTTGGGCTCCTTACTTCCTTATCCTGTCCTATGGAAGACAAACCAGGAAGTGTGGAGCACAAAGGAAATGTTCTTCTCCTATCCTGCTGCAAAACTGTACATATCATTTTACATACACTGAGCCCTATGTTGAAAAGAAATGTGCATGAATTCTTGGAAAAACCAGCTGCACCATCAAAATGTCCACTGATTTCATTATTGCTTTTAACCCGATAAATACTAGAAAGGTGTCAGACACATTGCAGAGTTAAGATTCCATGTAAATGAATGGAAAAATGTTCCCCTTTGCTGTGTAGATGGATTGTCCCAGAATTACTCCACCTTACCATTAACCCCTTGAGTGCTGGAGAGTATGCAATGTATTCCAGGGAAATGTGTTGCACACCATTCTGACACTCAAAGGGTTAAGAATAAGGCCTAATTGTAAGGAACCTTTTAAATAAGCGTCTGTATATGTTAAACCACCCACTTTGATATAATATCAAGTTCTTTAGCAATAGTGGTCATGTAAACTTTACATTGATCACACTAAAAAGAGCATCAGAATTCCTAAAATCAGTGTAGGTGTGCATTTAACCACTTGGATGCTAGAGACATTTCCAACACACTGCAAATCAATTATTTGGTGATGTCTCTTGCATCCCAGGGGTTAAACACTGGGAGTTAGGGGGATGTTTGAATGTACAAGCTCAGCTTCTGGTGTGAGCCTCCAATGGCAGTGGCTGCACTTTGGGTATGCACTAGTACAGTGGTGCTCAACCTGTGCCCTCAGGGCCAACTATAACAGGCCAGCACAGGTGAGGTAATTGACTGGACCTCTAATTTACTCACTTGTGGTACAGCAGGGATATCCATGAGTCTATTGGGGATATGCGCTAAGGGTGTGACTAAGATGTGATAAGGCAGAGATGAGTTCTCTAGTGATCTCACTTATCCGATTCTTATGTTACTCTGTAGAGCCTATGCACTAAGATGTCCAAAGGTGGAGAAATCTTAATGCATTGGCTCCATATAATAACATAGACACTAGTGTAGCAATATCACTGGAGAAGTTATCTCAACATTATCACCTCTTTATCATGCCTTAGTACATCTCCCCCTGGTCTGTTAGTGGGTCCTGAGGGCACGGGACCAGGATGTATGATTGCTTTAGTGCATACTGATACAAACACTCGTCTGTCATCAGGACTTTAAAGCTAGAAAGATTTGTACACCTGACCCATAACATGCACATGAAAAGGAATAAAGTTTGAGCTGCGCTAACTTTTGAATACAACATCTCTTAGCAGTAACCATACCCATGATTTACTAAGCAGGATAACCCGTGCAATATATTTTTCCATATGAAGCATTACTATCCCACTTTAAAGGGTTTAAAGTAATGGAAACGAACCACAAGAAGCAAATCAAAAATTCTCAAAATTCCAATTGATTCAAAGGGAGTTTTTAACCCCATGAATGTCAATGAGGTTCTCAGTGTATTGCAAAAGCAGTGCTTTGTAGCCTTCTCTAGCATTCAAGTGGTTAAAAGCTTTGGTTATTTTAACTCAGTGGGATATTTTATTATCACCTGTGGTGCAGTTGGTTTGTTCCGGAGCTGTTTGCAGCTCTTAGTAAGGCAGCTTCTTTGAGGCCGATGTTCTAAAAAGAACTGGAGCAAACCAACTACCCCATAGGGGACAAATAACTTCCTAAACTTCCCATTGATCTAACTGGGTAAACCCACTACACAATAGGGGACAAATAAATTCCTAAACTTCCCACTGATTTAACCCTTTGAGTGCCAGAGGGGTAAGCAACGCATTGCAGAGCAATGAGTTGTGTACCCCTCTGGCACTCAAAGGGTTAACTGGGCATACCAAGTAGGTACACTATAGGGGGCATATAAATTCCTAAACATCCCATTTAAAAGGGGTAATCCAATTAGGTACACCATAGGAGACAAAAAATTCCCAAACTTCATATTGATTTGACTGGGGCAAACCAACTAGGAACACCACAGGGGGCAAAGAAATTCCTAAACGTCCCATTGTTTTAAATGGAGGATCTAAACTGCATTTAAAGCTATACAAATATTGATATTTTTATTTGTCCCCTGTGGCGCATTTAGATTGTCCCAAAATAACTTCAGTTCTTCTTATTACACCAGCCTCAATGAACTGAAGATATAATTTGCATCCAAGGGGTTAATGACGAGGACTGGTTGCTCTAGCTTTGCTTCATAATGCCTGCTTTGCATTGACATCTTCTATTTATCTTTTCCAGTCACCAAAGAAAGCAAAGAAGAGGGCAGAAGGTGCCAACTCCAATGTATTCTCCATGTTTGAACAAACACAGATCCAGGAATTCAAAGAGGTGAGTAAAATGCGTCAGTCACACAGGGGTTACTGTATAATTCCACACTAACTCTCGCACTGGAATCCCCATGAAGGCTCTACACCTGCCTAAAGACTATTTACTAAGGTATGTATGCCATACAACCTCCCCTGAATGCCTCTTGTGCCAAGGGGAGGACAAGAGGGCAGTCTGCAGGCATCTTGATTAGTGTTGAGCGAGCACCACGATGCTCGGGTGCTCGGGTGCTCTGACCGAGCACCCCCTGAGGCTCGAGTGCTCGGCCGAGCACCCGAGCCCCATTGGAATGAATGGGGCAACACCAGGCACCCCCTGCTCTGATGAGGGGAGGGTGCCTGGTCAATGCCCCCTTCATCTCAGAATGCCCCCTTCAGCTCCGCAATGTCCCCCTTCAGCTCCGCTATGCCCCTCTTCCACAATGTGCCCCTTCATCTCCGCTATGCCCCTCTTCCACAATGTGCCCCTTCATCTCCGCTATGCCCCTCTTCCACAATGTCCCCCTTCATCTCCTCTATGGCATAGAGGAGATGAAGGGGGACATTGTGGAAGAGGGGCATAGCGGAGATGAAGGGGCACATTGTGGAAGAGGGGCATAGCGGAGATGAAGGGGCACATTGTGGAAGACGGGCATAGCGGAGATGAAGGGGGACATTGTGGAAGAGGGGCATAGAGTCTATGCCCCTCTTCCACAATGTCCCCCTTCATCTCCGCAATGCCCCCTTCATCTCCGCAATGCCCCCGTACCTCCAGTCCCTGGTGGTCCAGCGGAGCTTCTTCGGATCTGTGCCTCTTCCGGCACAGATCCCCGCCACCCGAACATGTCGGGCGAGCACATGGCGGTACTCGACGAGTACCGCCATGTGCCGAGCAGAGCGATGCTCGAGCCGATCCGAGCATCGGCCGAGCACGCTCGCTCATCACTAATCTTGATGTATTGCTCAAGTCAGCACCAAAGTCCACTCCTTATATTAACATGGAGTAGATAACTTTAGTGCTGGCACTTATCTGTTTCCTTGCACACGGTATGGGGCAGACGTACTGAGCTTCCTGACACTTCATACTCTATAGTACATACCCACCAGTGCAACCTCCAGTGTTACTGACTAGCTCTATGTAGCTGCACAGGCACATTCCCAAATACACATACCTGGGAGCTTTCTTCTTTTGGAGGCCCCAGTCTGAAGTCTCTGGGACAGATCCGTGAGTTCCTAGGCATGCACATCCGCCCCAAAAGACACAAGGTACGTTTTGAAGTTATACAGGGAGAAGATAAGGACTGTGAGCCTGTGAAATACATGGAAGAGATTTATGGGGTGTATTCAGGAAGAGGTACAGTTCCAGGGAAAACCAGCTGTACCATAGAGGACAAATGAATATTCCTATTGATTTAAATGGAACTTTTAACACCTTGAATGCTAGAAAAGACTCCAATGCATTGCAAAGCAATATTTTATAGACCTCTCTCGCATTCAAGGGGTTAGAAGCCCCGTTTAAATCAACAGGAATTTATATTGCCCCCTAAGGTACAGTTGGTTTACCCCAGGAATGTACCTCTTGCTTTCTGAATAAGAACTTATTAGCGTCATATCGTAAGCAAATGATGAGAAGGTCAGGAACCAACCATACCGGGATATAATAATGCCCATTGAGTTCAATTGGGCTTTTAACCCCTTTAATGCTAGAGAGTCTCTCTATCAACTAAAGGGTTCAAAGATGGGTCTAGATCAATTTGAGCATTCTGTATTTGTCCCCTGTGGTACAGTTAGTTTGCTCCAGAATTGCTAATCTTTTGCATTCTGTATAAAGGCCCACAATAAATTATAAAGAAACTAGTTGAAAAGAATTACCTTGGATGGCAACTTCTGTTGTAACATAGCCATGAATTACTATCCTCCTGAATATTGCTGCTGTGTTTGAACAAATAATAAAGTAGTCTTTCATCTGGTGTACTGCACCTGCTGTATCAGGGATTTTGTGGTGCTGTGGGAATAGACTCAGACAAAAGTGATTCTGGCAAGTGTCTGGGATCAATGAGTCTAACGCACTATTGAGAACTGCAGTAATTCTGGCGCAAACCAACTTCATCATAGGGGACAAATACTAATACTAGAATTCCCATTGATTTAAATAAGGATTTTAACCCCTTGAATGCTAGAGAGGTCAGTGGGAATGTTAGTCTATTTCCTCTTGTGCAGTTGGTTTGCACCAGAATGACTACATCAGCCTCAGTGCCTCTACTCAGAGGTGTAGCCTGTAACACCAGCTAATATCCACTGCAAACATGGAGTATTTCCTATTCGGTAGTGCAGAATGGCGTCTAAGAAGCCCACTTGTGATGGGAGATTCAGCTGCTGGGAACACAGCTGATATCATAGTGCTGAGTAGTGGTTAAGCACAATTACTAGTATATATATTTCTGTTTTATATACTTATTTAGCTAGAGTATTTAAAAATGTATATACACATTCTGAACCACATTATTTACCCTGTACAGGTTTGTTTATTTAAGATGTTTTTTATGTTTGCCCTTGCAATAAACCAGTGGTCATACCTGGGAACCTTTTTATGCATGGCCCCCAGAGAAACAAATAGGACTGGGATGGAGTATCCATATGATTCACGTCATAATGTAGGCGGGTCTTAATCAGAGGAACAAAAGTTGGAGGGGAACACACAGGGCTGGGGATAGGAGTAGGAAAATTATGCTATTTGTGTCATAATATAGGTGGGGGCTTAATTGGAGTGACAAGAGTTGAAGGGTTGGGAGGCGGGGTTTGTACTTCAGTGGTCAGGGATGTGGGAGGAACAGTGGGCAATCGAACTGAAAGCCAGAGAATCATCCTGTGTTTCCAGAGACCTGGTAATTTATTATGAAAATGAGATTCTCTGGAGCAGATCCGAATAATTCCCAGGTATGCCAGTGGTTCTCAACCAGGGTGCAATGGCACTTTGGTGTGCCCCACTTTTTCAATGAAAATTGTAACAAAAATGTTAAAGTTCAGTTTTTAATGTATATTTATTGAAATGATTATGTGCAATATGCTCTGTTGTCATTCTGACTGTGTGACTTAAGAATAACTATATATCTATGTATTGTTCCCTTCATTAAGGCCTTCAGAAATTACTTATAAAATGTGAGGGGTGTCCTGTAAGCTCCAGATTGCATGTTAGGTATGCTTTGAGCATCACTGCAGTAGACTAGTAAAACATAACCATACCTGTGAACTCTCTGGATCTGCCCCGGAGATTCCGGTTTTCAGATTGAATTACTGAGTCTCTGCGGGCAGAGGCTGATTCTCTGGTGGTGGTGAGTTTCTTCTCCTTCCTGCCGTGTTCCTTCCACTTCTCCTCCTCCTCACCATGTCCCGCCCACTTTATGATATAAATATGATTAAGCCCCACCCACTCCATTAAGCCCCACCCCTTTTATGACTCTAAATTGGTAATTGTCGACAGCACAGAAGCCCTCTTCTGGGGCTCAAGATAAGCAAGTTCCCATGTATACAGGTAACAAATAGACCCCTTTCACACAGGTACCTGCTGCAGCCACAGAAACGCATTAAAAAATGCATGAATTGTGAATCACTGTGTCCTATGAGGCATTTCAGACAGGCATCATAGACTTACTTGTCACAGTGAGCTGCAGCTTTCTGCAACTTTCCTCAGACAGTAATAATGCAACTATGAATTTGTAGTATTGACTCCAATGGAACTGCAGTAAAACCTCACAATTATTGCCAGTAACTGCATTTTCCCTGCAATGTTGTCACTTCTGCTTATACTGTACTGCAACACTAAAAACACACAGAGATTTTCAGTTGTCACAAAAAAGTTGCGCTACAAAGTCCTCTGTGTGAAAACATCCATAAGCAGAACCATATACCACACAACAGCATTACTCCTCTGAATGCTAGAGAGGTCTAAAACATATTGCTTAGTAATAAAATGGAGACCTTTCTAGCTTTCAAGGTGTTAACAGTCCCATGCCAAATGCTTTCCATCCAACAGAGTCCATGTCCCACAGATATGTAATACCTTGGTGTACTGGTGCTCTTACACATGATAACTGCCAACTGGGACTGACTGGGAGATGGGGGAGTAGACACATTCCATTACAGGAACAGCCGTGTATTTAGTGCCTTTCCATGCACCAGCCCCTAGAACATCATTAATGTTTCTCCAGGCAGTGACCACAACACAGTGTCAACACAGATTACAAATCATTATAGAATACATGACTTACTAACAGTACTATATGATTGTGTTTGATTCAGGCATTTACAATCATGGATCAGAACAGAGATGGTTTCATTGACAAAGAAGATCTGAGGGACACTTTTGCTGCTTTAGGTAGGTTATTAACTCTTCAGTTAAAATACACTTCATTGCAGGACAATCAAGGACATATCAAGTGGCAGTTAACCCTTTGAGCGACAGAGAGGGTATCCAACTGTATCTCTTTGCAATGCATTGGATACCCCTATGGCACTCAAAGGGTTAAAGATCAGGACAAATGTATTGGTTGCTTGTGACAATTATGAAGCCTTTGCTTCCACTTTGCTTGAGTTTTTCTTATGTGAATCTGTGATATGATAATAGCATGTAGTGTATAAAAGCACACTGATACAATACTGGGGCAAACAATCTGCTCCATAAGGGAGAGATATTTAAATCCTATCGATTTAAATTGGGCTTTTAACCCCTCAAATTCTTTGCAATACTTCAATAGCATTCAAGGAGTTAGAAGCCCGCCCCCGGATTAGCCTCTGTATCTCACCAGATCCCTGGGAATGTACAAACTGTTGTGGAACTGTCCAGTCCTTTCATTCCTGAGCATGAACCATATGTCACTATTACTTGCCCCTGTTCATCACTACATTGTGGAGATTCCACAGACGCCAGTCCCTAAATATGAGCGATCATCCTATGCATGACACTGGTAGCATAAGCCACATCATCTTTTGAAAGTTGGCATTCCAATATTATCCCTGGAAAGAATCCAGTTGTCCTATGTATTAGGGAGCATTAAAAATAGCTCCTTTATTTTTGCAGTTGTGAATTCAGTCATTTAACATCTTTACTGCTACTGACACTACATCGACTGAAAATAATTTCTTTGTAGGCTCATATAATAATGATAAAATTAATATTTTACAATCAGAAACTGTACATTCATTAATCAGTTAAAGTGGAACTAAGACTTTATGACAACTTAGGTTCATCTGAAAGTATTTTCAGTATCACCTGTATGTTATGTTATTCATTTTTTAATTTAGGAGATATTTAGTTCTGTTTATTTGTCGTTTTTTGCAAATGTGTGTCAGATACTATCATTCGGCACTGCCCTCTCCCTCCCAACTGCCACTACCCCATGCTCTTCCTTCCTCCCTCCTGCAAATTTTAGGATCTGGAAAAAGTGGATTCATAAAACATCTCTCTACAGTAAAAAAAAAAAAAACAAACAATAGCACTAAGTTAATTTTAACCCCTTGTGTGCCAGGGCATGGGGTAGTGACAGTAGGAGGGGCAGCAGAACATAGAATGTTTGTATTTAACACAACGTATGCCAGCCAGTACTGCATAGCTTGCATTAACTGAGAAATATATGAAGATACGAATTTAACCCTTTGAGCGCCAGAGAGGTATCCAATGCATTGCATTTGATACCTTCCTGGCACTCAAAGGGTTAATATAATATTGTTTTATATAAGAAATGTCTAACATATTATAAAGGCAATAGTTATTATAAGGTTAATTCCACCTTAAAGATATAGTAATGTTTTGTTTAAACATTTATACATTATTTATACATTATATGGTGAGATATGTCAGTTGGTTAATGCAGTAGTTGTAGAAACCGTTCAAGCATCAGTGTCACAGGTTCTGGCCCTGTCAAGGTCAACTCAGCTTTTCATCCATCTGAGGTAGATAAAATGAGTACCCAGGACATACTTGAAAATGAGACAGAATCTTATTGTATCCTTCCTGGTAAAATGCTTTCATTCAAAAAACAAATCTTTGTGAAATATATTACTTTCAAACATTACAATGTTTATATATGTTTGAAAGTGACAAAGTCTCTAACACAGACATGAACAACCTATATCCCTCTGCTGTTGGACATCGTCCTTATTGACAGTCTGAGGATTACTGAGTTGTACTCTACCCCACCTTGCCATGCAGAAGTATACAGGTTTAACGCTGTACTATTTGAAAAATGTGACTTTATTCTTCTTATTTCAAGGTCGTCTGAATGTGAAAAATGAAGAACTGGATGAGATGCTAAAGGAAGCCCCAGGACCAATTAACTTTACTGTCTTTCTAACAATGTTTGGAGAGAAATTAAAGGGTAGGTACTTTATTTTTATAAATTAATGGGGTGCAGTTATTGAGGGGAAAAAACATACTTTCTCTGTCAAAAAATATGCTTCACAATGTTTTAGAGACCTCACTAGCATCCCAGGGACTAAGAGATTTTTTTTAAATATTTCCATGTTACAGAGTAAGGGTATTTTCTGTGCCAGGTGTATGGGGCTGAAGGTTCAGTTTATGTGTGCAGTGTGGGTGTGTTTATGGGTGTGGCTAAGAGTGCCTAGGATGTCTTCCCTAGGAATACCTGAGATGTAAATTTGGCCCTGCCTGAAAGATTCCAAATACTGTTGGACTATAACTCCCATTATCTGAGGATGATAGGAATTGTAGCCCAGTAACAATGGAGAATGCAGGTTGCACATTCATCGATTTTAGTGGGTCATCGACTTGGTGGTAACAAGGTGCAGGTGGCAAAGCCCTTTCTACTGCCTCTGCATAAATGGGAGGAGTGAAAGATAACAATTTGGGGTCATATTTATCAAGCTTAACCCTTTCAATGCCAGAGGGGTACGCAACGCACCCTGGCACTGGAAGGGTTAGGTTGTGCAAATCAGCTGCCACATATCGGGCAAATGAAATTTCTCATTGAGTTCAAAGAGGGTTTTAACTTCTCCACCTCACTGCAAAGCAACTCCTTTGAGACCTTTTTAGCATTCGGGGGATTAAAATCCCCATAATGATGCAATTGGTTTGCTTCAGAAACGAAATTATTTAGCTTAGAGACCTGTGGGTCCTTCCAGATGCACATATAGGATAAAATGTTTATAATCCATTGCCTTTTGTTTGTGTCCCAGGAGCCGACCCAGAAGAAACCATCTTAAATGCATTCAAAGTGTTTGACCCTGAGGGCAGTGGGCTCCTAAAATCAGATTAGTAAGTACAGATAGCCTGGGCAGATAGATATATTTTACAGTTCATTATTCTGGCTACATATTAACACTTATTTTGGTCTCTTTTTTTAAGTATTCGAGAAATGCTCATGACTCAAGCTGAAAGGTTCTCCAGTGAAGAGGTAGGACTTAATCTGCTCTTCTGTTATCTGTCATTAGTGCTGAAAGAGTGGTGTGTTCTCCAGGGATATAAACTGTCCTATGTTATTCTGTGGGGCCTATGACTAAGATCTCTCAAGTTAGAGGCTCCATATGGTAACACAGGAACTGGATAGTTTATCTCCTTTATACTGGGGCAAATCAGGTGCACTATAAGGCAACACATGAAAATTCCCATTGATTTCAATGGGGCTTTTAACCCTTTGAATGCTAGAGTGGTCACCAGCTCATTGTTCCATAGTGCGCTGGAGAACACTCTACCATTCAAGGCGACAGTAACAATTAATATGTAAAAAAATATACATTGTAGTGTGTATCCCCCCTGAGTAAAACACGGGTACTCTCACTGGTGAAATCTGTTTGATTCAAAAATTATTGCAGCTCAAAAAGTGTTTTTTTTTTTTGTTTTCAATGGCCCGAAATTGTACAGTGGAGCTGTTTCTACACCATCCTATGGATAGCACTGGTCAGTTAACCATAAACCTCCATAGGATGGCATAGCAAAAGCACTACTGTAACAGTTAGACCACTAACATAATACTCCTAAAAAAATTCAAGTTTGAGCTTCAATAACTTTTGAATCAAACAGCTTTCACTAGAGAGAGTAGTCTTGCTTTACAAAGGAGGATAAACCCCACAATATATAGAATTTTGCATATTCAGCATTACTATCACTTTAAAGGAACAATTTAATGGGAATCTTGGGAATGTTTATTTGTCTCCTGTGGTGCATTTGGTTTACTCCAGATTTGCTCCAGCTCTGCTTAGTACATTAGCCTCAATAGTTCTCCAAAATGTTGCAATGTTCTTACTCTGGATCTACAATTCAATAAGAGACAATTTTCTAAATCCACTATATGTTCAGTATTTTTATATATAAAAAATATTCTATCTATCTATCTATCTATCTATCTATTCTTCCTGAATAAAACAAGGTTACCGGAAGGAGCTTCATTTGAAATGTATTACTCCCACCTTGACAATAATTTGTTGGCTTTGGATATCATTGGTATTTCTCCATAGAAAGCACAACAACAGAGCCACCTAGTGGTAACGTTTCATAAACTGATTAAAAAACAAGCTGCGCTGAAATTCATTTTTAATGACAACTCTCTCAGCAGTTGGAGTACCCTTGTTTTATACAACAAGAAAAGTATTACACTGTATCCTTCCATAATAAAGCAGTACTATTCCAAAATATAATCGTATTTGTTTTTATAGGTCGATCAGATGTTCACAGCTTTCCCCCCAGACGTGACTGGAAATTTAAATTACAAAAACCTTGTGCATATCATCACTCATGGTGAAGAGAAGGAGGAATAGGGACCTCAGACTATAGAACATTGGTCTTTCACCTACTGGCCTCCATAACTGTTCTCCATCTTTGTCTGTCTTTGGTATTCAGTTTACATCTTTCCCTCTTCTGTGTTTATGGTATCATGTACACTACAATCACTGTTTACTGTGAACATCTGTAAAATAATAAACATTATTTATGTATCTCAGAGTTGTTATTGGTGATTATTTACCCCCACAGAGCAACTTCAAGATATAGAATGAATAGTCACATGAACATTTTGTGGAAAATTCCAGAAGTAACAATATAGGGGCTATATTCAATACAGAAAAAATATGTAGCAATAGCACACTGAGAAAGAATAAAACTCTGTATTTTATTCTTGAAGATGGCGCCCCCTAAGATGCTGTTCAGTCATGTTTTTCACTCTAACGTGCCAATGCAGAGAAGACAATTCTGTATTTGTATTAGTCTAGTTCTAACCTAACAACAGACAGTTCAGCACTAAAATGTCAGGCAAATTCTCTCTGCATGATAGAAAGTCCTCTCAAGTGGTTAACCCTCTGAGTGTCAAAGAGGTATCCAACGCCTTGCAATACCTCTCTGGCACTCAAAGGGCTATGGGGAATCACATGTATTATCTTCAGGGGAGGGCTGGCAACTTGTGGCCCAGGGTGCAAATACAATCAAGTGGCCCATTTCTACTGTTGTTCGAGCCCACTGTCCCGCTCACCCCCTTTTCTTTGTTTTAAAATTGGAATTAATGTTTCAAAGTAAGGTGAGTGATACTACTGAGCCTATAGTTGAAATGTGGCTACACTATTGATACTACAGAGCTTATAACGTAAGTAAAGAACATTAGTGATACTATAGAGCTTACAAGGGAAATTGGTTATGTTACACTGTAGCTCCATTTGTATTGTAGCTCTGTGGTATTCCTGGTGAAGCTCTATTTACAGCAGCAAGTGGGAGACTGAGGCAGTGGCAAACCAGCCCAAACATGTGACCAGCCCAGGGGGCAATTGCCCCCCTGCGCCCCAGGCCAGCCCTCCCCTGATTATCTTTCAAATTGCTTTAAAATACCAGGTAAATGTTTTGCTACCTGCAACATGAAAGGAGTGATTTACTTTGTCAAATGTCCATGTCACAAGATCTGTTGCCTAAACATCTGGTAAAGTGAATAAAATGCTTTATGAGAACAAAATCTTGGACATCTTTATAATAATGCTAAAAGTCTCTATGCATTTCCAAGTGAAAAAGCATTTCAAAGAAAAATGTCACATTGAGGTTGATATATTAAGAAATAAAGCAAAGCAAAGACACCATAGGGAACAAATAAACATTTCCGAGATCCCATTGCTTTAAATATGGATTTTAACCACCTGAAAGTTATAAAGGTCTGTATGGTATTGTGATGACCATCGGGACATTTTATTTGGCCCTTTTGGTGCAGTCGGTTTTGGCCCAGAATTACTCCAGTTCTTGTCAGTAGATTCCACAGATGGAAGGAAGGGAGTGATTAGATTCTCCAGATAGAAGGAAGGAAGAGGGTAGATTCCCCAGGTTAGAAGGAAGGAAGTGGTTAGATTCTCCAGATAGAAGGAAGGAAGAGGTTAAATTCCCCAGATAGAAGGAAGGGAGTGGTTAGATTCCCCAGATAGAAGGAAGGAAGAGGGTAGATTCTCCAGACGGAAGGAAGTGGTTAGATTTACCAAATGGATGGAAAGAAGTGGTTGGATTACCCAGACAGAAGGAAAGGGGTGGCTAGATTACCCAGGTAGACGGAAAGAAGAGGTTACAATTCCTGGATGGAAGGAAGGGAGTGGTTAGATTTTCCGGATGGAAGGAACTTGTTATTTTTCCCAGATAAAAAGAAGGAAGAGGTTAGATTCCACAGATAAAAGGAAGGGAGTGGTTAGATTCTCCAGATAGAAAGAAGGAAGTTGCTAGGTTCTCCAGATAGAAGGAAGGAAGGAAGAGGGTAGCTTCCCCAGATAGAAGGAAGGGAGTGATTAGATTCTCCAGACAGAAGGAAGGAAGAGGGTAGATTCCCTAGATAGAAGGAAGGAAGAGGGTAGATTCCTCAGATAGAAGGAAGGAAGTGGTTAGATTCTCCAGATAGAAGGAAGTAAGATGTTAAATTCCCCAGATAGAAGGAAGGGAGTGGTTAGATGCCCCAGATAGAAGGAAGGAAGTGGTTAGATTTTCCAGACAGACGGAAGGAAGTGGCTAGATTTGCCAAATGGATGGAAAGAAGTGGTTGGATTACCCAGACAGAAGGAAAGGGGTGGCTAGATTACCCAGGTAGACGGAAAGAAGAGGTTACATTTCCTGGATGCAAGGAAGGGAGTGGTTAAATTCCCCAGATAGAAGGAAGGGAGTGGTTAGATTCCCCAGATAGAAGGAAGGAAGTTGATAGGTTCTCCAGATAGAAGGAAGGAAGAGGGTAGATTACCCAGATAGAAGGAAGGAAGTGGTTAGATGCACCAGATAGAAGGAAGTAAGATGTTAAATTCCCCAGATAGAAGGAAGGAAGTGGTTAGATGCACCAGATAGAAGGAAGGAAGTGGTTAGATTCTCCAGACAGATGGAAGGAAGTGGTTAGATTTGCCAAATGGATGGAAAGAAGTGGTTGGATTACCCAGACAGAAGGAAAGGGGTGGCTAGATTACCCAGGTAGACGGAAAGAAGAGGTTATATTTCCTGGATGGAAGGAAGGGAGTGGTTAGATTTCTTGGATGGAAGGAAGGGAGTGGTTAGATTTTCCAGATGGAAGGAACTTGTTATATTTCCCAGATAAAAAGAAGGAAGAGGTTAGATGCCCCAGATAGAAGGAAGGGAGTGGTTAGATTTCTTGGATGGAAGTAAGGGAGTGGCAAAAGGTTGTGCTGTCTCTTTAAATAGAAAGAATGCTGCTGCTGGGAACCAGAAGGGACCGGGACCCTGCTTAATGATGCGGCTGAGCTGCCAACAACCCCTGCGTCCACAAAGGAGACAGAGGGCGGACACACTATGCTGCTGGAGCTGCCAGAATAGAGCTGCGGCTTGCTGCCGAGAAAAGCTGCGGTCGGTTCGGCAGCCGCCAAGTACGCTGACATGCACTCAATAGCCCTTCTTTCTCCCACCCACTGACCGGCAGTTCATGTGGCAGGAGGCACTTACACCCCATAGCACTTACTCCTTCAGTGTCTCACCTACCTTCCTCTAGACTGTAAGCTCTCAGGAGCAGGGCTCTCTAATCCTTTTGTTTTCCATTTTCCATGTTACTATATATCTCTGTATGTCTATTCCCTATTGTACAGTGCTGTGGAATAAGTTGGTGCTATATAAATAAAGAATAACAATAATAATAACACAAATGTGAGCAGGGGAAAAGCAGGATCCCATACAGACAAATCCTCCTTGACATTCCACCTAAACTACAACCACAGGTCTGATTGGTAGATGCACCAGCATCACGTCAAAGGTGCCATAACTAGTAGCATTAGGAGCACTCCTGAAAGTCAACAGAGGCAAGGGGCATGTGGTACTAGTATTGTAGATGGCTCACTGAGTGGAACAATATTTTCCTCTGTAACAATAACACCCATATCTCCTACTGCTATTGTTTTGCAAATTCAAGGCACAGAGGAGGATTATTATTATACTTTATTTATATAGCATCAACTTATTCTGCAGTGCTGTCTCATAGGTGACAAGAATCATATGGTGCCCACACCCATAGCCAACCAACCAAAATACCATGCTGTTAAAAGAACTAAGTTACAAGGTTTTTCTATGTGCTGCCAACCAACGCTTACTGAGACATATATATAATCCTTTATTTATATAGCGCACACAGATTCCGCAGCGCTTTACACTCATATTGGTTCCTGTCCCCATTGGGGCTCACAATCTAAATTCACCTATCAGTATGTTTTTGGAGTGTGGGAGGAAACCGGAGTACCCGGAGGAAACCCACGCAAACACAGTGAGAACATACAAACTCATTGACATCACAAGCAGCAGTGTTTTTTCTAGGATGGCTGTTGCCAGAGTTGCACAATCAAGTGGTTAGTGTCAAGGGAAAAGGACAAATGGACTGCTAACAAAGTGTTTAGTTCTCTGTATCATGTGTGCAATGGATGTCTGAAGTGAAAAACTCCATATGCTCCTTGCCTCAAGGCTTTATACCACTATACCTACTTTTTTGGTCAGGAACCAGGTCCTCCCTCTAGAGGTAAAGCCTGTTAGTGTAGTTAGATTAAACATAAACAATTTTAAAAACTGGTTACATTATTAAAGTAGAACTAACACTTTATAATTATGTGGGTGATTTTTAAACATCTTTCAAAATCATCTATATTTATATTAGCCATTCTTTATTTAAAAATATAGCTTAAAGTGTTAGTAATGTCTAAAATTAAAAGTTTTTTTTGCATTTAGAAGAGCTTAAAAAGCTGATCTAAATGCAAAAAACTGTATCTCCCAAACAGCTATGGTTTAAGAGATACGGGCATTTAAAGTTCGCTGTTTCCTACTGACAGATGTAAAATGTGTGCGTGGTGTTCAGGCACACATTTTAGACCATTCCAATGAAGGGATTCCTTGTAAGTAAGGCGATCTCGGCACTTCTCAAGCTCCACCGTGTCGACCGACACAAATCTCCTGCTGACAGCTTTACAGCTGTCAGTAGGAAACAGCGAACTTTAAACGCCCGTATCTCTTAAACCATAGCTGTTTGCGAGATACGTTTTTTTGCATTTAGATCAGCTTTTTAAGCTCTTCTAAATGCAAAAAAAACTTTTTTTAGACATTACTAATACTTTAAGAGATATTTAGCTTTATTTATTTGTAAGTTTATGCAATTTTGCCAGTACTTAAGGGATAGGAAGTGGCAGTTGGGAGGGAAAGTGAAATGTGAGTATCTGACATACCAGCCTGTGCCAGCCAGAATGACATTTCCATAAACTGACAAACATATAAAGCTAAATATCTCATAAACCCTATTCTTAAATAAAGAATTGCCTACATTAATATAGATGATTTTGAAAGCTCTTTCAAATTCACTTATCCTTATAAAGTGTTTGTTCCACATTAACTAAAATACGAAAAAATATAAGTTATCTGACTTTTTCTGTTCTGCCACAGCAGAATAAATAAAGTCAAAATAAAAGGTTGCTATCACTTTAAGAAAATTTCTGTGTGAATATCATATTTTATTTTGAATATTGCAAAAGAATGAAAGTAATAGAAGTAACAACAGGCAGGAATTTCATTATTGGCCTCTGCAAATGAATGCAGACATGGAGACACAGAAAGCCATAGTTACATTGACCCTTTTTGAATTATCCGCAAAGACAAATTACATGTTCCCTATGTGATAAATAAAGAAAAGATAATTTCTGGGAAAAGTATCTATTTTAAGTTTTTCAACTCTGTAATTTTATGGAGTTTACATGAAATTAGAATGATATGCACTCTCGTGCGAGTTTCATTAAATTTGGCTGTGTAACTTATGAGTATCAAATGTCTTAAAAACAGTGTTTTATTGAGACACTGCACACACAGCGACTTACACCATAGGCACGGGCGACACACAAAGGCTAATGGTCTAATGTAATTGGTGTACACGTACAGAAGAAATCATGTTACTATAGGTAAGGGTATTTACGTTATAGTAGGCTGCCATCAAATGATAGTTGATACAACTGGCCTCTGAGATGTTCTAGATCTCATTCCAGCTGATAATTTGTAATTCTCCAGATAAGTGCAAGCTCAACAAAGAGTGGGTTAATTAATTATATTGTGTGTAAATAACTTCAGATATATAGATAGTAAATGTGTACATGATCAAAGAGGCTATATTTGGCCTGGGAAATGGCTATCTGGCAGTAGAAGGTGAGACTATGGTGGGCAGAAGCAAAACCCAAACCTTATATAGCCAAAATTTACCCTAATAAAAAGTATTTCCTTCTCCACATTCCGAGGTGCAGCCCACCCCTCTTGACAGGAGTTGCAAAGACATCACAGGGTAGCATGTTTTTCCTACCCATCTGGTACCCAAAGGGTTAATGGGCAAGGTATGGACTACATACCTTGCCTGTGTATGTGTGTGTTTGTGTAACATTTAAGTTTTATTAAAGACTGTTTAAAATTAGACATATAGACATTAGACCTCAAGGGGGATGTCATGAGGGGTCCCCCAAAGCCATTTACTGTACAGCCGCCAGCAGCAACAAGAATGAATGAAAGCGCTGTGGTCCCATAATTTAATCAGTCATCTGGATCAAACCAGGTGACTAATTAAGTGATCACAGCGCAGGGCTGCTTCAAAAATGGAATTGTAAGTAACATTTCATTGATGTCTACTTCCCTAGCTCCCTTGTCATGTTGTGATTACTACTTTTGCTCCACTCTCTGTTTGCTCCACTCTCCATTTGTGGAGCAAAAGTAGTAATCGCAACGGGACAAAGGAGCTAGGGAAGTAGACATCAATGAAACGTTACTTACAATTCCATTTCTGAAGCAGCCCTGCGCTCTGATCACTTAATCAGTCACCCGGTGGCAGCGCTTTCATTCATTCATTCTTGTTGCTGCCAGCGGCTGTACAGCCGACAGCAGCAAGAATGTTGTAAATGGCTTTCGGGGTCACCCCATGGAGCAGCTATCCTTTTGGATAACTGATACATGGTAGGGGGGCTATCAGGAGGGGTCCTGGTGCCCCCCATTGAGGTCTGGTTGTAATATATCAGAAAAGAAGTGCATATGAGCTATGTGGAAACAGCTTATATGTGCTTCATCTTATTGCAGTGCAAATGTCAGCCTCATGTTAGGGGGGTGTCATGATGGGTAATGACACAACCCTTTGAGGTCTAATGTATATATGTCTAAATGTAAACAGTTTTTAATAAAACATAAATGTTACACACACACACATACACATATACAGGCAAGGTATGTAGTCCAGAACTTGCCCATTAAACCTTTGGGTACCAGAGGGGTAGGAAAAACATGCTAAGCAATGCTTTCCTACCTCTCTGGTACTCAAAGGATTAATTGTCGAATAAAAGACAGGTTCGACTACTATATGTGAGTCAATAAAGTGAATATTGGATGGAGTTAGTATGTCAAATATATGCAATATATGTCAACGTACTAAAGGGGGGGATGTCAAGGGGGGGGACATTGTGTAGTGCTTGGTGTACTATTTCTGTTTATTGTAACCCTGTGAATGCCACATGGGTGAGCAATGCACATCCCTATGGCATTCACTGTTGTCCATGGTGCTGACAGACTTCTCTGTGTTCCCCTACTGGCTAGGTAGGGAAGCACAGAGAACGCTGTTCAGACTGTCGTAGCTCTCCCTGCTGTTACTCCATAGGAGAGTACAGGGGAGATCCCAGCTACGACAGTCTAAGGCAGGTGAAGTGGAGACAGTGAACTCAGACAGCAGAGGTTGCTCTCTGAGTTTACTGAATGAGTCGAAGTGTCACATTATAATATCAACACACCCCCTTGCATATGAATGTATCTGATTATGCTTCATTTCCATATGGATACAAGCAAATTGTCGATTAGAAGAATACGAATTTGTAGACATGGTGAAGGCATGTTGGATTGATGTCGATGTGGGTATTTTTTTGTCAGAGTTCTGGTGAAGTGATGTCGTAGATACTTTGCGAATACTGCAGAGATGCCTACGACACTACTCCAACAGAACATCGAGATTCGTAGCCCTCTTCGACCTTTAGTGCATCTAGGCCCAGGACTCCAAATGTCTTTCAATGATATCTTCCTTTCTTCCCAAAAACACTTCAGAGGGAAGCGTTTGTGGTCCTGGAGTCCAGCCAGAACCATGTCCACCTGATGGACATAATACAATATGCTAATTAAATTTACATTTTGGAGAAACAGACCATGCAGAACCGATTAACTGCACCAGAACCGATTACTGCACCTTATGAAAATGGGAGTCATTCAGGGACAAAACAACTGTACCATAGGTGACAAATAAATATTCCTGTTTATTTAAATATGGCCTTTGGGTGCCAGAGAGGTATCCAACGCTTTGCTAAGCAATGTGTTGGATACCCTTCTGGCACTTAAAGGGATAGTAATACTTAAAATGTAAAAAAAAATATGTTGTAGGGTTTATCCCCCTGAGTAAAACAAGAGTACTCCCACTGCTGAAAGGCGTTTCATTCAAAAGTTATTAATTTTCAAAGTTGAATTTTTTAGGTGCAATATCACAGTGGCCTGAAATTGTACAGTGGCGCTGTTGCTACACCATCCTATGGAGATTTATGGTCAATTGACCAGAGCTGTCCATAGGATCGTGTAGCAACAGCGCCACTGTACAATTTCAGGCCATTGTGATATTGCACCTAAAAAATTCAACTTTGAAAATTAATAACTTTTGAATGAAACACCTTTCAGCAGTGGGAGTACTCTTGTTTTACTCAGGGGGATAAACCCTACAACATATTTTTTTTTACGTTTTAAGTATTACTATCCCTTTAAAGGTTTAACGCACTTAATGTTACAGAGGTGTATAATGCATTGCTCCAGCAATCAGACAATGTATCAAATAATCACACTGTTTAGGGAGCTTGAATATTGCCATGATCTCAGATACACTATCTCTATACCAGGCAGTTTTCTATCACCGTTAACAATTACTTATTTCTGGGCTCTCTGTATTTCTTATTTGATGCATTATTATCTCTCTCTCTCTCTCTCTCTCTCTCTATATATATATATATATTGTTATAGAGATAGTAGTGTCTTTAAAGGGATAGTAATACTTGCAAATTACTAATCCCCATATTGTAGCTTTGTTAAAAAGAAACTTTTTGCCCCCAGTGTCATCTCTCACACCCTTATGGTTTGAGAGATGATAGCGCTCAAAGTTTCCCCCTCCCCCGATTGAACACTGTTCAATAAAGTTTCTGTTTCAATAAAGTGCTCTATCCTTTATACCCATTGTTTTGGGTATATTTTTCTTCTGTTAGTCTATTATCTGTAGGGTACCCACTCCTGCCAATAGAAAATAGTAGAGCTTTACCTAAATTCATATAGTGTATATTTTATACAATTTTTTTCTTATCCTTTACCCAGTTATCATTTAGCATTTGGTATTAAAAGGTTTTTTGAATGCTGCCTGACCCTGTTATAGTTTTTTTTGTCTTCTATACATCATATTTTGTTTATATTCATATTCATTTCTAGGGGGGCATTGCAAGCCTTATATGTTGCATCTCCCTTCTTTTGAGTACAGTATTATTGTATTGATTGTGACACTATTCCATGGGGGGTGTTTCTTCCTTACTAACTATGCTCGTCATTACTTTAATAACATATATATATTTCTTTCTTACAAGATCTTTTTGGCTGATTATACACCAATAATTTCCTATATAAGGGCTTTTGATTTAGCGATATATCCTTTCTATGTAAGAACAATATGAGCTGCTTGTTCTAGACATATCACAGGCATTTTTGTTAATGATTTAATAATTTACTCAACAGCATGATGATTGGTCAGACACCCTTTAGGGATGCGGCTCATTGTTTCTTGATATGTTTAAATTCTGTGGCCTCTATCCCCTGACTAAGCCACATCTGGAGA
Organism: Rhinophrynus dorsalis; assembly: GCA_037306005.1. Taxonomy (NCBI): domain Eukaryota; kingdom Metazoa; phylum Chordata; class Amphibia; order Anura; family Rhinophrynidae; genus Rhinophrynus; species Rhinophrynus dorsalis. The sequence goes on from CM074718.1 coordinate 528,944,448, forward strand.
TACGCGTGGGGTTGGTTGGCTCTGAGAGGAAACTATTCCAAGTGTATGCCTGCATCCCTTACCGACTGACTTGCTTATACACTATGGTATTTCATTTTTGTACACTCCTTAACAGGATGTGGATTATTTTCCTTGATTCATGTTTAGGGTTATTTCAGCACTTGACTATAGTTCTTTAGGACTTATTGGCCTATGCTTCTGTTGGAGGTCTATTTATTGCAGTCACTCATTGGGGTTATATATTTTATATGAGCTTTATTCAGATATTGTTTACCTTTATGGTAATCATATTCTATACATTGTTTACTCATATTGTTTAGACTTGCATGCTTCACTTGCATGCCTCTCATTGTGTTTTTAATTACTTTTATAATTGTTTGTGACATTTTTTGTACCGATATTTATAGATTGTAATACCTATTGTCTGGGTTGAGTGTCTCACTTATAAGACTTTCTTTTTTTTGGGGTTACATTTTTGTTTCCCCAATGCATATATTCTACTGAATATATGGCACACTGTGGCCACTGGGTGGTGTTACTGTTCCTTTAAATGGTTTAACAGGAAGAAGTTGTCTAGTCCCTTTCAGTTCATAGTCTGACAAAGACATCTGCAGAATCCTGGGGCTTTTCTCAACAGGATTCATTCAGACTGTTGGTCTTTGCCCTGACTAGGTGTGAAATGAAACCAAACTTCAATGGAGACTGGTATATATATTTATTGCACATACAAATTATACCTGTGCAAGGAGGAATTCCAAATTAGCACTTTTAATTAGACTTCACACTACCATACATTTAAATGTATATTACAGTAAAATGGATGACAGCACAACATGAGATCCAGACACAGTGTTGATATTTGACACTAACTCATTGTGGGTAGTTGACCAGAGATGTGCTACACTTATTGAAAGTAACTGGATTATAACGTTCCAAGTTGCTCTTCCTTAGTTCAGGGCTGCCATGGGCATTACTGTCAGCATGAAGCTGCATCCTGCATCTACGGACAATCTGTACCATGTTTACTTATGGATAAAGTGACCAGAAATAACAAGGAACTAACTCCTTGATTCTATACATAAATAATGCATTATAGCTAATTTAAGGTCCCCACCAGATATACCTTTAACCCACTGAGTGCCAGAGTGTACCACTCTGGCAATCAAAGGGTTAAAGGAACAACGCTATAAAAAAATGTCATTCTGCAGGTTTGCACTGTAATTGTTACAACCCTGCCGTGTGTGTTTTACATATGTGCCCTGCTTTTAAAGGGATAGTAACAATATGTAAAAAAAAAAAAATTGTTGGTTTTATCTTTCTGAGTAAAACAAGGGCACTCCCAATGCTTAAAGGTATTTTATGCAAAAGTTATTACAGATCAAACTTGATTTTTTTTAGGTGCAGTATCACAGAGGCCTGACATTGTACAGTGGCTATATTGCTAGGTTCCTGGATTCCACTAAAGATAAAGAGACACACACACAGTGGTAGTGAGACCTATAACTACTGTTTATTGAAACATGTATAAATCAAAAAGATAAAAGTGATATAAATCACAGAGATACGTAGCTACCAACTGAGTTTTTCATCAATGTGGGACAGCCCTCCACACGAATCCCGCAGTGATATCTTTATGCAAAGGCCTGAGATCAGATACACACTCTCCAAGTCCCAAGATGGCTCAGAGAACCTAGAGACGTGTCTCAACTTGTTAATGTGAGGTACATACAAACTACGCCCTAATTGATATGCTATAAGCCCACCATTGTGCAGGATAAAAAGTACTGCATAACTGAGGATTGCATAACTGAGTGTTGCATAACTGTTACTCTGTTTTTATTCTGCTATGTGCAGAAAGTTAACCCTTGGCTGCCCATGAGGAGACCACAAAAAGTACCTCCCCTTACAGTGGCGCAGTTGCTAACCATCTTATGGACAGATCTGGTCAGTTGACTATAAACTTCGGTAAGATGGTATAGCAACAGCTCCATTGTACAATTTCAGGATATTGTGATACTGCACCTTAAAAAAATCAAGTTTGAGCTGTAATAAGTTTTGAATAAAACACCTCTGCCTTCCTCTTCACCCGGTTGAGTGATTGATTCATTCACGAAAGATCAGCGCTGCACTTCTCATGAATTATCCCAGTGACAGGATTCACTACAAGCACTTCTACTGGAGCCGACTTATACAGCGGCTGCAGAAGAAAGAAAGGAAGGCAGCAAATGCCTTCCTTGTTGCCCCATGGATCCCCTATCCTTCTGGATAGGTGGAACATGCTAGGGGGGTGTCAGGAGGGGTTCTGATTCCCCCTCGAGGTCTGAAATAAATGCATGTTAAAATAAAGCGCATATAACCTATGTGTATGCTCTTTATTAAAAATCCCGGCAATTGTCGCCCGCATGGATCACCTATCCTACTGGCAGTTTCTGTCGAATAAAGGGAAGAATATGACAAATTAAGTTAGTATGTCGAATGGGAGCAATATATGCCGAATTACTAAGCCGGGGGTAATATGTCAAAGGGAGGGCACTCTATATCGGATTTCTATAATGTGGGGAACAACACCTTTGTGTGTTAGCCCCATATTCATTGCCTGACACCCCTAGCCTTTTTCCCTTGCCCAGGCAGTGTACATGGGGATCTGTGATTCCTAGTGGTCAAGGGAACAAGTTTAGTGGCCAATCAGTGTATATGTGGTTCTATGGCTACAACTGGGCAAGGGAACAAGGCTGGGGGGCAAGTGGTAGCCACAAATCCCCACAGATGCTGCGTGACACCCAGTCTTGTTCCCCTGTGTGTGCACAACATGTATAATATATGGTACATAGGTTAGGGGATAATTGTGTAGTACTTGGTGTACTACTTTTGTTTATTTTAACCCTATGTGCCACAGGGGTGAAAAATGCACATCCCTATGGCAAGCAATGCTGTCCATGGTGCTGAAACTGTTCTCTCCATTCCCCTACTGGTCAGGTTGGGAAGCAGAGAGAGAATGCTGTTCAACTTCAGAACTGTCATAGTGCTGGAGATGTGTGAAGGGAGGACAACCCTTCCATATCGACAGCACTTCGACAATCCTGTATGCTAATAGGGACCTTCTCCACCCCTCCCCTTACATCCAACCATTTAAGGACGCTGTGAGAATCTCAAGCTTTTATGCAGAGAGAGATTCTCATGTCGCCCTTTTAAAGCGGAACTACCACCTGTTTTAAAGTTTATGTCAACTAATTCCCCATCTGGCGACTAGCTGCTCAGTAGTGCTAGTCGCCAGAATAATTACCTGGTTAAATAGAACGAGACCCTGCTTGGGGGCTGACAGGCAGTAGAGCACGCAGACATCTTTCCATAGTGACATCTGTGCGTCTGCGCTGTCAGTCCCAGCTGGCTATAGGAGGCCTTGCTAGGAGCTGTTCAGCTCCAAAAGGGCAACTAGCACTACTGAGCAGCTAATCGCCAGATGGGGAATTAGTTGACATAAACTTTAAAACAGGTGGTAGTTCTGCTTTAATCACGGCGACATGCTAAATGTGGTGTGTAGCCGCACAATGTTTTAAGTGCAACGTTTTAAAAGGGCACCTCCACTAATACCTTAGGACCAATTTAAAACAAACTTTAATAACAACCCCATAAAAAGAAATGTAATCAAAGACAGAACACAAGGGCCAAGTGAGGAAAAAAAGATAAAAATAAATGACCAAAAGACCAAAGTAAAATAAAGTGGAATATGTGCAATATATATCTGAGAATACAGACAAATGGTATACAACTAAGAAACAGAAATGGTTAAGCCGACATAGTTCTAGATGTATGTTAATGGTATTTTGTGGGATTCTTCATTATCTGTTGCTGCGACCATCTTTACAGCTCGGAGAGACTTTCAGCACTAGATTTAAGGGACAAACTGAGATGACAGATAGTGAAGAGTCCCGTGAAATATCACGGTAGAGTGCGCCCAGCTGCTTAATCCTTTGAGTGCCAGAGTGGTACACAAAGCATTGCTTTGCAATGTGTTGCATACCACTCTGGCACTCAAAGGGTTAACTCACAATATTTCAGCACCAGGTAAAATGTCATCCTGACTCTACTTCGGGACTTTTGTTTTATTCTATGTTACTTGCCAATTGGTGTCCTGTTAGCATATATTTGGAATTATGTTAGCTTAACAACTTCTATTTCTTATTTGTATACCATTTGTCTGTATTCCCTGATCTCTGGGCATAGTACAGACTGGTCTTTCACTCATTTATTTTTATCTATGTGTCCTAACCTGACTATTGCATTCTGTTTTTGATTAAATTTGTTTTATGGGGTTGTTATTAAAGGTTAAGTTTTAAGTTAGTACTAAGGTATTAGTTAAGGTGCCCAAAGACAGGTTTCTTTTTTCGAACCTTGAGTTCTGTGTAAAGACTACTCTAGGAGATGTTGCTAAGTCCAGCAGTTTAACTTGTCCCTTATTTTATTTTGTGTCACTATCCTACTGTGCACATCATAATAACTGCAAAATCATTATAAACACAATAACGGCATTACAATTATCCCTGTATGATACAGTATAACTAAGATCTATATTACTGTTTATTGCAACTAAGTAATAAGATGCTCACACAGAGTAATTTTAGGATTGTACACAAGATCCATTTTCTCACTTGCACTTTGTAACAGTGGTGTCCTACAAGATGATTGTCTCTATGTATACGGCTGGTTGCAATAATATCTTGCTGATTCCTTATATGTTAATTGATGCACACAATACAATTATTTATGTGTGAATTAAACTTTAGTGTTTTACTTATGTAAGTGCCTACTATAAGTTTTCATTGGGTTATATTTTGTGCCCAAAAACTGAGCACCATTTAGTTGGTAATTGGTGCAGTTAGTGCTCCACTGGACTGAAATGGAGTGGTCACGTGTTTGAAGGTAGTTCAGGCAGAAGGGAAAGCAAAAACTACATGAGATTTGCAGGGGAGAATGCATGACTGACTTCTTGCATGGGGGAGCAGTTTTCCTGACTACAACTTGGATCTTTTGTCCCTCTCTGAGATCCGTCCAGCCAAATGACCAGATTTCAGATCTTTAGGAGTTTCAGGTGGGGTGGGAGAGGTAAGACTGAAGAGCAATTTGTGGAGAAACTAAACTGTTGCTGAGAATCAGAGTAGGAGTAATAAAGTGCATTCTATACAATGTACAATAATCAGGTAAGTGAAAATTAAATAGTATTCTCTCTTTAATAAAAGATACATATGAAAAATGCTTGCTGCAGGGCTCCAGTGATTATTAGGTTGTAATGGTTCCCATTTATCAGCAAACCCTCCAAGTATCCCTCTTTAGGAAGGACAGTCCTTTTTTCCTACCCTGGTGTCCCTCATTTTAGAAGATCAGACTGTGCTCCACAGCAATAAACCTCACATTAATATTTGTAGAAACATCAGTATTTGTATTTATAAATAAATCTGTGTAAATAAAATACTTTGGTCTGGCTCTAAATCATTTATTCAGTTACACAAAGAGGTGTCAGTAGGTCATGAAATAACCTAAAAAATGTCAGTAATGTCCAACCAACCAGCCACACCCCCAGCAATACTGCCTAAAACAAAAGTATATCTCTGTGGTCATTTGAAATGTTGTGAGGTTTGTATCAATGCTCCAGGAATTTTTCATGTGTCCTCTTTTCAAGGGCTGATCTGGCAACATTACCTCAATGAACCCTCAACATACAGCACTTCAGAGGCTTCTCCTCCTGGTAAAAATTGTACCACTTTAGAGACAAAAAAAAATTGGGCTGTCCCCCTGAGATCTGAGCAAAAACCTGAGAGTTCCTAGGTATTGGTGTGGCTCTCCAGTTATGGGTAGATATCATCCCATCTTTCTCAGCTGACAATAAGTAAAGTAGCCAGACTTGCTCTTTAATTCAGGACAGTTATGAAAATGTAATTTTGCAGAGCTGCACAAGAACCTGTACATCGTGTTTTCATCAGTGTCCTGTGTCAAAGGAAAGATCTGGTCATGCAAACTTCTGAGGATTGTGGGTGTTGTAATTTAACAGCAGAAGCAGCAGAGCAATGGTTGTCCCTCAGCTGTTCCAGACATAGGTGAGTGAAACACCTATGTATCATACCGCCTGTGCTACTATTAAAGGAATACTAACACCTAAAAATGAAGTGCCGTTATATATACTTAAATTAGGATGACCAGACCTCATTGTTAACTGGAAGCACTTATAAAAATGTATACTATAAGACTGCTTTCAGTCCAGCCCTGAAATATACATATTTCTTATCTTTATTCAGTTAAAGGTGAGGTCTGGTCAGCCTAACTTAAAGGGATAGTAATACTTAATTATTACTAATCCCTATATTAAAGTAATATTAAAAATAAATGTATTGCCCCCAGTATCATCTGTCAAACCTTTATGGTTTGAGAGATGATCGCTCCGAAAGTTGCCCTCTCCCTCTCCGAAGTCAGCGTTCTAGCTGACTGCAGGGAAGCCTGTTGTACGACTTTCAGGCTGCTTTGCAGCACAGCCAAGATTGCATTAATAAAAAAGAAATCTTTCACTAAAACAGTCTTCTACGTGTGCTTGGTTTGCAAGCGCACGTATAAGACCGTTTTAGTGATTTTTTTTTTTTTTATTAATGAGATCACGGCTCTGCTGCAGAGCTGCCTGATGATCGTAAGACCGTATTTCCCTTCAGTCAGATACAATGCTGACTTCGGGGAAGGGGCAGGGCAACTTTAGAAGCGATCATCTCTCAAACCATAAAGGTTTGAGAGATGACACTGGGGGCAATACATTTATATTGAATATTACTTTAATATAGGGATTAGTAATAATTAAGTATTACTATCCCTTTAAATAACTGATAATGCATACTAGCTAGCTCCCAACTGTCTCTAATTTCTAGGGAATGTCCCTGGTTTTGGCAACCTGTACCTAGATCATGCTGTCCCTGTTTTTGTATCTGTTTTATAGTGGACAATGCTGGTCTTTTTGAACAAAACGGGCATCTGACCCAAGATTTTAGTGGCAGAAACATCAGGGCCTCTGTCTGTGACATATCCCTTGTATCCAGGGCCTCTCATATTGCCGTGGGCCCTAGGCAGTAGCCTAGGTTGACATAATGGATGATCCAGCTCTAATCTGTACTTGTTTTCTGAGGCATGACATCTAGTCTTTCATACTGAGAGGCAGCAGACATTGTCTATGATTATCATTAAATTGTCTAAAATAAGAGAACAACCCTTCTGTAAACAAAAGCAGTGGTCACAAATCCCACTAAATTGACTATAGTCTTATCTCTCAGAAAAAAACAGCATTAAATAAACACCCTCTAAACAGAACAACTCATCCAGGCATTGAAATGCTAATGTAGGATATTTTAGGGATGTAACATATGAATAATTATCTTTTACATATGCTAGCTATAAGTACATAATATTTAAAGTTATATCAACCTATTGAAACTGTTGTTGTTGATATTGCTTTAATGTTATAAATAAAACCTGCGTCGAAACCCACAACCATCACGTCTTCTTCCACATTCTTTAACTGAACGCTATTAGTATGCGACTTAGCTTTGGAAAGACCTATGCGAGTGGTACGCAAAATGGAACGCACGGGGCCCTAACTTACATCTGATGCACCGTTCGTTGTGCCTGTACAATGCCTGTTTATTACCATAAATTAATTAACTTTAATAAAAAACATAATTTACTATTCGTTCCATAATCATCTATTTTTTCTCATCTTAGGTTTTGCATACAATGAAGCTATCTGTCAGTGGGCGGAGCTTCCAGGTAGTGAGCCGATCGGAGCAGGCATGCAGGAGGCCATACTTCGAGGGAGGTAATGGGTTGTAGATGAAGGAGGCCGCTTTACACCCCGGTCTCAGCTCCGGTCTTCTGCCTGTTGTCCTCCTTCCTCTCTTATGAAACATCGTGTAGGGGACCCGGCAGGTGGCTTCATGTCTTGCCAACTCCTTTAACCCCTCCAGGTCCCTTCCTAGACCTGATTTGAAGGGATGTCTCAGAATATCGACATGGATAAAACCATCAAGGTAATGACAGAAGATGACATTTAACCGTTTGAGTGCTAGATAGGTATGCAACGGATACCTCTCTGGCTCTAAATGGGTTAATTTACAGCGCTGTTTTCTTCCCATATCGGCTCTGTAACTTCTTTTTTTCCACGAGTGATTTTGGTAAATGCTACAAGGATCTAGTTTTAGTAGACAAAGAGACTGACTGCTTAGTAAATGTTAGCATTGTATAGACACATCATAAGTAACCAGGGGCGCTTCAGATTTAGTTGTACTGAATTTCTGATAAGGCACAGGTCTCGATGGGGTTGATGGGAGTTGTAGTCCAACAACAGCTGTCGGGCCTCAGGTTTCCCATCTCTTTTTTTAGTGCCGTTATATCATACCACTTCATAGAAGAAGTAGCCACGGCTGATATATGATTTGAATGAGTGGGCATAGTCCTCTCACGAAGTGCTTACAATTGAAGCTGCTTTGTTGCATTTTTAAATGGGGAAAATAGGGCACTGGATTTTATATGAGGGGAATCCGATTATCTTTTGTTTACATCTGAGATGTCAGTTTGCTGTCAGTTACATTGTGGCCGATGTAGAGCATTGTAGCGTTTTGAAGGGACAATACTGTATTCTTGTATTGATGTCCAGTCCAGCTGAATACTGTTAGGACTATTCTTCACCCTTTCAGCTGTCTATGAGGTCAGCAACACATGATCTTGTCATTTCTGGATTCCTACATTTCTATAGCACATGGAGGGAGGAGACAATGGTCATTCAGTTGTAGTCCAGCAGGCATTCCATTGGTGTAAGTGGTATCCTGACAGAAAACACAGTCCATCTTGCTGGGCCACCTTGGGTTATATGTTCCAAAGAAAAGTGGAGGAGTTCTAGGGCAAACCATATGCACTATAGAGGACAACTAAATGTGTATGTTGATTTAAATGGGGTTTTTAACCCCTTGAATGCTAGAGAAGTGTCCAACGCATTGCGAACAATGCTTTGGAGAACAATAGCATTCAAGAGTCTAAAATGAGATGTGAAGTAATAGGTGAGCTCTCAAAATAGACATAATAGTAAAATCTTAAAGTGTTAGTAATGTCTAAAAAAAACTTTTTTTGCATTTAGAAGAGCTTAAAAAGCTGATCTAAATGCAAAAAAACGTATCTCTCAAACCGCTATGGTTTAAGAGATACGGGCGTTTAAAGTTTGATTTACTGACAGCTGTAAAGCTGTCAGCAGGAGATCTGTGTCGGTCGACACGGAGGCGCTTGGGAAGTGCCGAGATCTCGTTACTTACACGGAATCCCTTCATTGGAATGGTCTAAAACATGTGCCTAGTGTTCAGGCACACGTTTTAGACCATTCCAATGAAGGGATTCCGTGTAAGTAACGAGATCTCGGCACTTCTCAAGAGCCTCCAGGTCGACCGACACAGATCTCCTGCTGACAGCTTTACAGCTGTCAGTAGGAGAAATCAAACTTTAAATGCCCGTATCTCTTAAACCATAGCAGTTTGAGAGATATGTTTTTTTTACATGTAGATCAGATTTTTAAGCTCTTCTAAATGGGAAAAAAACCTGTTTTTTTAGACATTACTAACACTTTAATTAATGACTGGTGTGAAAAAATATGTGTGTGAGAAAATATATATATAAGCCGCTCAAAGCCTCTATCTAGAAATAAGTGTGTAATATAGTGACAAAAATTAGGTACATTTTTATCACTAGGAGTCTAAAATGCCCATTTAAATCAATGGTAATTTTTTGAATATTTAGTTCTCCTCTGTAGTGCAAATGCTTTATCCCAGAATGCCTCCACTTTCTTTTGAATATACAGCCCTTTGATATTTTTAGGCCTTTTTGCAGTGGTTCTCAACCTGTAGGTCGGGACCCCTTCAGGGGTGGAATGACGATTTGCCAGGGGTCACCTAAACCCATCAGATATTTATATTTCGATTCATAACAGTAGCAAAATTACAGCAATGAAGAAGCAACTAAAATAATTTTACTGTTAGGGGTCTCCACAACTTGGGAAATTTTATCAAAGGGTCGCGGCACTAGAAAGGTTGAGAACCACTGCCTTATTGGAATAAAATCTGCATTCAATAAATTACGCAGCAGTGCAATGCTGAAAAACTGTTAGAGAAACATTTAGGGCGATATGCACAAACAGTCTACAGCACTATAGAATATACATAATTCTCATTCATTTACATGGGGATTTTTTTACCCATTGAAAGCTATAGAAGTCATCAACTGATTGCTTCACAATTTTTTGATGTCCTTTCTATCATTCAAGCGGTTAAAAGTGCCATTTAAATCCCTTGGCTTTATTTTTCCTCTTTAGTTTGCAGAATAACTGCACCACTCTCTTTGTGTATAAACCTGATAGAGATTGATTTAGAGTAATATCTGTGATATGTCAATTATTCATCACTAACTGTAGATTATTATATAAATATGTTTTCATGTGCAATTAATCTTCATGAACAGTAATGTAACTATAGTTTGCATGTGTGTGCTTCAATTTTGTAATTATAAAAAACTGGTATTTGTGGGCAGTTGTACTGTGTATTTGAACAGCATGCAAGTCTTACTAGGTACTCTCTTGTATGTTGTAAGCACAAAGGCTTATAGACAGTCATATGCCCAAGCATACTTATCCTTTTACATATCAGTAAAATAATGCTTCCTAATATAATAGCCAAGCAGTACCCTGCAAATCCTCTTTGCATCTAATTCACTGCAGTAATCTTCTACTATGTGGGTGTTTCTGTATATCCTATCTCCAGTTCTGTAATCACATTTTATGATAAAGATTTTGCAACCTGCAGAGTGAATGCACTTTGTTACCTAATATGATGTCAGATTGGGTGTACAGTGCATTGTGAGGCAATGCTTTTACATCCCAGTAGTAGTTTGTTTAACAGAGGGACTCGCCTAAGTAGGTGTCCATTCCAATTGTACAGCGCTGTGGAATTGGTTGGCGCTGTATAAATAAAGAATAATAATAATGAAATCTTGTTGCTCTTTCCAATATGTTAAATATTTTGCATTATATCTGTAGTTTTTTGTATTTATTGAACTTTGTTGAAGGCTGCCTCCCCCTCACAACAAAGAATGGGTTTCAGTAGATCTGACTAGTTCTTCTGGGTCAGTTATTGTTATCTGGTTGTAAACTAAATCTGTCTAGCAGTAGATAACAGAGCTGGCATGTTAAATGTGTAAATACATATAACTGATGGCTGTATGAAGGTCAACTAACTAGGTATGTTTGTCTGTCTGAAACAGATTTAGACACATATCCCTAGGGCATATTTCCTGTTTAAATTAAAACACAATTACATAGAATAGAAAACCTGGGCTGGATTCAGGAGGTGGAAGAGGAACAATTCTGGAGATGCACCATGGCAGCAAATTACCATTCCTATTTATTTAATTGGGGTTTTTAACCTCATGAATGTTAGTGGTCTCCATTGCATTCCTGATCTCTCGCATTCAATAGGTTAAAGGCCTTATTTAAATAAATGGGTACTACTTAGGGAATTCGAGATTGTCCCTTATGGAGCAGGTGAATTGCACCTGTTTAGCTTCTTCAGTACGGTCCCTTGTCCCTTAGAACTTTTTACATTGATTTTGGTGAGTTTTGTAATCATCTAACCCTTTGGGTGCCAAAAGGTTATGTGTTGCAATCTATTACTTTAATGTAGAAATGAGCATTTTGTATCTTTCTTCAGATCATTAACTATTTGAATACCGGAGAGCCTTGTCATGTATTGTACTCCCTTCTGGCACTCAAGGGGTGGTTATGCACTAAGGCGTGATAAAGAGATTATAAAGCAGAGATGACTTATCCACTGATATCACTTCTCCAGTGCCTATGTTATTCTGTGGAGCCTATGCACTAAGACTGAGATATCCAAAGTTGGAGAAATTTTAGTGCATGGGCTCCATAGAATAAGACAGGAACTGGAGAAGCGATATCACTGGCAAAGTCTTCTCTATTATCACCT